>CM076579.1:1082610561-1083210561 GCA_034641835.2 Pinus albicaulis | reverse complement strand
AATTCGGCAAACTTGGGGTCTAGTGATACCTTTTTATATCTCAATTCGAGAAATATATGTAAAAATTGAAAGAGGTTATTGTATATAAATAAATGTTTGAGATAAACCTCTCTCATGTTCCTAAAATTCCGCTCCTGCTGTTCACAATATACTCTACAAAAATATGTCTAAAACATAACTTTGCATAGTCTGAAAAATAGGTTGTGCAGATGTGCATGTATCTCTCATTCTGTAATACCCGTGTAAAAAGTGAGATAGGTTTTTTTATATGGGTATCCTAGGAACAAAAACCTCCTCCAGTGTTGTAAGATTCATTTCTGGTTGGCCACAATATTCTCTTCAAAATGATGACTAAATAAGCATTTTTTGTAAAACGTGCTTTCAAATATTGTTTAATATTTCCGAACCCATAATGGATTGTTGGAAATATGATGCAGAGTGTTGTCCTTGATGGAAACCCACTGAATGAAGATGAAGACATGCGACTGTTGACATGTGTTGTCCTTGATGGCAAACCACCTAATGAAGTTATTATCGACCTGATGGACTTGGTAAATGATGTAAATCTGATGTGAAATGATATGATGCTGAGTGTTGTCCTTGAATGACAACCCTCTTGATGAAGATAATGGCAACTTACTAGATGAAGTTGTGCTTGATAGAATATGTTCTTGATGAAGGAAATCGGATGTATCTAAAGTGAATATAGAAGGTAGTGAAGAAAGGAATTCAGCATGTGCTAAATCTATGATAAAAAGAGTATGTCTCAAGGCATACGTGGATCTGTCTAGGGGAAGTCGCGTATGCACGCGGGAAAGAACGCGACAAGTCGCGTATGGGAAAAAGCGCTCAAAAAGTGCAAAACCAGGGGTAACCACCATGGTATTAACCCATTGTATTGGGTAATGACTCGTCTAAATGACCCCGTCCAGGAATACCATCAGAAGCAATGTAGTTTTGGGCTCATGGTATTGAAAAAAAGGGTAAACCTATATAAGGAGAAGAAATTCATTGTGCAAATCATGAGTGAGGGTGCAAGATGTCTGAGCTTGAATGAATACTTCTCTCTGAAGTAGATCTGAATGAAAGGGTTACTTTGAATGATAAATCTGAATGTATGATGCACCAATGATGAAGGGGATCTAGATCTGGATTGTACTTGTATCTGCTAGATCTGTTCATGGAAGGCTTAGATCTGAGATGAGGCGAACATCTGTCAGAGGCAAAAAGGGTAAATCTAAACTGAATATCTGATCTGAAGAAGTATGCTGCTCTATAATAGTTGAAGATCTATACGCTAGTTCGCCGCAGAGGAAGCGCGTATATACGTGGCTTCGCTGAAGAGAAAGCGCGTATGCGCAATACAATTGGCTCTTTAATTTGTACTGAAGTATACGCGGGTTTGTGTAAATGGAAGCGCGTATATACGCGACATCAGTGAAGTGAAAGCGCGTATGCAAACTAGGGTTTTCTGAAGTATGGGGTATGAAACATCTAATCTGTTCTGCTGTATTACTGTTATCTGATCTGTGTTGTCTGAATTGGTAAGTATCTGTTGGTGATGCATGTTTGAGCTTAAAAGTATGTAATGGGTCCAGTCTGAAAATATGATGAAACGTGGCCTGCAAGTGGTGTCCTAGTGGAAGCTTTGGATCCAGTGTGAAAATTGATGAAACGTGGTCCATATTGGTGCTGAGGGTTGTAGCCTTCAGTCAGGGGGTCGTAGCTCCCTTCCGGAGAGGCTGGTAAAAGCGAGTCGAGTTTGAGCTCCCTGCCGAGAGAGGGCCAGAAGTAAACTAGTCGGTTAGAGCTCCTTCAGGAAGGGTGAGTAGCGAGCGCGGGTGGAGGCTGCATGTTGTTGGTAGGAGTACACTTTTGACACATATGTTGTAAAATATTTTCTCTATAATAAAAGATTGAAGGCTAAGCAACGACAACGGTGGTTTTCTCCCGACTTGGGTTTCCACCTAAAAATCCTGGTGTTCATGTGTGATGCTTTGTGTGATGGTTTACTCTTCTCTTACTGTTCATGTTTACTGTTTATTAAACATCTGATGAATGAATGATGGAATGATTTAAGTGAAGATCTAATAACATAATTAGATATCTGTGTATACGCGAGTTTCATAAAGGGTATCCGCGTATATACGCGAGTCTGTTTCAGGAAAGTAGCGTATGGGTTTTAGAAACAAGAAAAAGTAAAAGTTTTGAATATGCAGTAAATACTGATTCACCCCCCCCTCTCAGTATTTTTCCCAACAATTGGTATCAGAGCAGGTTCTTCTGCAGAAGCTTGATCGCTTGAAGGAGATCCGTCGCAATGGGAAGTCAAGAAGGAGTGATGTCTATAAAGCCACCTCTATTCAATGGAAGCAATCTAATATTCTGGAAGGTACGAACAAAAGCATATCTGCAAAGTCTTGGTGCAGATGTATGGGAAATCGTGGAAGAAGGTTATCAATACCCGGCAAGTATTCCTACTGATGCTGCTGAAAGAAAGAAGTATGAAATCAATGCCAAAGCAGTGAATGTCTTATTAGGAAGCATGTCTGAATCAGAATTTTCTAAAGTGATGCAGCTACATTCAGCAAAAGAGATATGGGACAAAATCATTCTAAGCTATGAAGGAGATACAAAGGTAAAAAATGCAAAACTGCAAACTCTTAGAATTGAATATGAAAATTTGAAGATGCATAGTGATGAAAATGTTGCCATTTTCTTTCTTCGTCTAGATGATATTGTAAATCGGATGAGAAATTTGGGTGAAACCATAACCGATACTACTCTGGTGGAAAAAGTCTTAAGATCCTTGACTTCAAAATTTGACTCTAAAGTTTCAGCTATTGAAGAAAGGCAAGATCTACAAACTCTTACTATTGTTCAATTACATGGTATTCTGACTGCTTTTGAAATGAGGCAAAGAGGCCCTTCTCAAATCAAAGAAGCTGCTTTTAAGACATCAGCAAAAGGAAAAGAAAAGGAAGTTGTCAAAGAATCCAGCTATATATCTGAAGAAGAAGAAGAAGCAAATTTTGTGAGAAGACTTCAACTAGGTACCGGAAAATTCAAAGGTAAGCTTCCTTTCAAATGTTTCAATTGTGGAAGAGTTGGTCATTATGCTGCAAAGTGTCCTTATAAAGAAACTTCGGCTAAAGGAAAAGAAGTAGCAAGAAGGAATAAGAATCTATCTAGCACAAGAAAAAGTTATTATACTAATGAAGACAGTGATGGATCATCTAATAGTGAGGAAGAATGTGAAGAAGACTTTAGACTTCTCATGGCTTTTGAACAAAGAGAAGAAAATGATACTTTTGTGGATGCTCTAGAGGACAATGATTTTCTTGAAGAAAAGAATCAACTCAAAGTAAGCCTAGAAGAAAAGAACATAATCATAGAGACTCTTGAAAATCAGCTTGAAGCCAAGGAAAAACGCATTGAGGAATTGGAGTGTGAAGTAGTAAGTCTAAGGAATGATAATGAGAAAGTGAAGACTCTCAATCTTAGATTTACTAAAGGTTCAGAAACCTTAGATGAGATTATCAAGACACAACGGTCTCCTCTTATAAAAACAGGTCTTGGATATACTGGGGAATCTTCCCAGACTTCAGCACCAAATTATCTGAAAGCAGTCACAACTGGTTCTCTTCACTCAGCCACTCAGCAAGGGAACAAAGGATATTTACAGGTAAAGCATGATCATCTCAAATCAAGGATCACTAACAGGGAGATCCCTCAAAGAAGCAACAACCAACAGGTAAATTCAAATAGAAGATTTCATGATCGCCGTAATTTCTACTTCAATGGACAATGTTTCTCATGTCACAATTTTGGTCATAAAGCTGTTCAATGTGTTGCATATAAAACCATCATGACAAGAGAAGCAAGAAAGAAAAGGATGAATGTTGAACCAAAGAAGAACACCTATAACAACTTTTCTCCTCTTCAAAACGAAGTTGAATGTACTTATTGCAATAAATTTGGTCATGAAGAATCTGAATGCAGGAGCAAGGTCCAGCCAAAAGAACATGTTCCCTCAAGCTCTAAAGTGTGGAAAAAGAAAGAAATACCGGTTGAAAATTGTGGGATAGAGTTATTTGCAGAAGGTGAAGAAAATCAATGGTACATTGATAGTGGGTTCTCAAGACACATGACAGGTGACAAAAGCAAACTCCTTACATATAATGCTCTAGAAAAGGAAAAGAAAGTTACATTTGGAAATGATACTCCTGCTGTAATTAAAGGAAAAGGGTCAGTATTTCTAAAAGAAAAGGTGAAGTCTAATGATGTCATGTATGTGGATGGATTAAGGCATAACTTGTTAAGTGTAAGTCAAATGTGTGATCAAGGAACAGAAGTGGTCTTTAGTTCAAAGGAATGTGTGGTTCGTGATCTTGATACAGGTAAAATCATTATAAAAGGAAAAAGAAATCCTAGCAACATGTATGTACTGAACGGTATAGATCAATGTTACTTGAGCAAGTCTTCAGAAAATTGGCTATGGCATAGAAGGCTGGGGCATCTGAGCTTCTCTCAAATCAACAAAGCAAGCAGACTTCAAGGTGTTCGTGGTCTTCCCAATATTAATCTACCAGAAAGTATCATATGCAAATCTTGTCAATTCGATAAGCAGACCAGAGTACGATTTAAAAATGCCAACTCAGATCATCCAAGTGACTATCTTGAACTCATTCCATCTTGACATATGTGGACTAGAGAAAAAGTCACCACGTGAAGAATCTTATATCTTATTATTGATAGTTACTCTAGAATATTAATGATGGATCGGGCTCATTGACTTCTAAAAAAGATGAAGGCATTTTAAAGCTTGAGTCTTTAAAGCTTTAGTTAATCATTCTAGATCTAAAAATCAAGTGTCTTACTTAATTAGATGAAGTCGAGAGGAAGAATATACATCAAATGAATTCTTTGAATTTTGTAGGAGCAACATGGCATAAAATTCTCCTTCTCTTCATCGCGGTACTCCTCCAACAAATAAGCGTACTTAAAAGAATGAATAGAACAATTCAACAAATGGCTGAAACTATGCTGAGTAGTTCACAGAACTCACGACATGTTACCCAGGAGAACGAAAAGCCTCTAGTAATAACATTCTCAACAAGAGGAGCTCATTTGAGGGTAAATAGTGACAAAACTCCATATCAACTCTGGTATGGTAATTCTCCCTCTGTGAAGCATTTTAGAGTTTTTGGAAGTAAATGCTTTATCAAAAATAATGATGAAAAGCTTGGCAAGTTTGAACCTAGATCGGATGAAGGGATATTTCTTGGTTACTCATCTTCAAGAAAAGCTTACACATGTTACAATAAAAGGCTTCGAAAGATTGTTGAATGTATTGATGTTGTTATTGATGAGTCTCCTGCAGCTCCTAAAGAAGAAAAACAAACAACAAAAGAAGATGATGGTGACCTATGTCCTTCTACATCAAATGATATAGACAATGGATCCAATGAAGAACCTGAAGATGATCTATCTGGAAAAGCTCCATCAAGATATGTGCAAAAGAATCATCCTGAATCTCAAATATTGGGTGACAAGGAATCAGGTGTACGAACAAGGAGAACTCTTGTAGGATCTTCTAATCATCTGGCACTTCTATCCACAATTGAACCACACAATGTCAATCAAGCTAGCAAAGATGAATGTTGGAAGCAAGCCATGAATGAAGAGCTTGATCAAATTGAAAAGAATGACACTTGGGAATTGGTACCAAGACCACATGATAAAAATATCATTGGAACTAAATGGATTTTCAAGAACAAGTTAAATGAAAATGGGGATGTTGTAAGAAACAAAGCTAGATTGGTTTGCAAAGGGTATACTCAACAAGAAGGTATAGACTTTGAAGAAACTTTTGCTCCTGTAGCTAGACTTGAAGCCATAAGAATGTTTCTTGCCTTTTCAAGTTATCAACAAATCAAAGTCTATCAAATGGATGTTAAATCTGCTTTTCTTAATGGCGATCTAGAAGAAGAAGTATATATAGAACAACTGGAAGGATTCATTTTGGGAAATGATGCAAATCTTGTTTGTAGACTTAAAAAGGCTCTATATGGTCTCAAACAAGCTCCAAGGGCTTGGTATTATCGTCTTGACAAATATCTTCATCAACAAGGATTTTCAAAGGGGTCTGCTAATAGCAACTTCTACACAAAAGTTGAAAATGATAAACTATTGATTGTGGTTGTATATGTTGATGATATCATTTTTGGGAGTAATGAAGAATCTTTGAGTCAAAAATTTGCTTCTGTCATGCGGCAAGAATTTGAAATGTCCTTACTTGGAGAACTAACATTCTTTCTTGGCTTACAATTGCATCAAACTGCAGATGGTATATTCCTATCACAAGCAAAATATCTTAAGCAAATTCTGAAGAAATATGGCATGGAAGAATGCAAACCTGTAAGTACACCAATGATAACCGGATGCAATCTCAGCTCTCATGATGATTCTCCCACGGTGAATCAACCTGAATACAGATCAATGATAGGAAGTCTACTTTATCTCACTGGGACTAGACCAGACATTATGCATGCAGTTGGGATTGTTGGACGATTCCAAGCTAATCCAAAAGAGTCTCACCTTCAGGCTGTTAAAAGAATATTCAAATATCTACAAGGAACTCAAGACTTTGGTATATGGTATCCAAAGAATGCTGATCTTACTCTTCATGCTTACACTGATGCAGATTGGGCTGGAAGTGTTGATGATCGGAAAAGCACTAGTGGTGGTGCATTCTATATGGGACCCCGGTTAGTATCTTGGTTCAGCAAGAAGCAGAATTCTATTGTCTTATCTACAGCAGAAGCAGAATATGTGGTTGCCGCATCTTGTTGTACTCAACTCCTTTGGATGATGCAAACCTTGCAAGATTTCCAAATCAAATGTACATCTCCTATCTCCATTATGTGTGATAACACAAGTGCCATCAGTATCTCAAAGAATACTGTTATGCATTCAAAGACCAAGCACATTCCCATCAAGTATCACTTCTTACGTGAACAAGTGCTTGAGCAAAAGGTGAAGTTGGAGTATGTTCCCTCCAAAGAACAAGTTGCTGATATCCTTACCAAACCTCTGCCCAGGGAAGCGTTCGAGTATTTAAGACAGAAGCTGGGAGTGTTCTTTGCCAGGCAAAAGAACAAATCTGCATAAATTCAGAAGATGGCATTGGATACGCGGGTTTCTTGAAACATAGTCGCGTATATACGCGAGTTCATGCACAGAAAACCGCGTATGACTGATTGCTGACATTTTTCTGATTGGAGTCAGCTCTCTTCAGCACAGCTGCAGTGCTGTTTGGTATCTCTGATACTGTTTGGTATCTCTGGTGGTGTTCCAGTTCTCATAATTCTATTTCTAATGTTTTGATAAAGATGCCTTGATGATTTGTTGCTGAAAGTGTTCAGGATGCACTAACTAAGGGGGAGCCTTAGTCATATGGAAAGGTTGCTTGGATGCACAGATTCAGGGGGAGCATTAGCTTTGCTGAGTATAATGCATTGTTGGCATTATGATGGTTCTGAAATATGTTCTTTTTCTTGAGGACTTTCTGGTGTTGGTCTTAAAGTTATATTTGTAGTTTGATGAAAAGGCCATGTAGAGATCCATGATGTAAAATTGTAATATTCAGTCATGTAAGGACTTGATAAATTTGTAAACCCACTTGGTTGGGTAGTTGAGTCTCATATGTAAATCCACTTGGATGGATCTTTGATGTAAGTATGAGTCATTGGTGATAGGAAATTCATAGAGTCATGTACTCCATTGGAAAATATGTTTGAAGATTCAACATGAACTTAGGGGGAGCTTGGTCACTTCAGTATATATCAGATCTGCAGAACGCTTCTTCCACATGAAGAAAAAAGGGGGAGAGTATGTTGGTTTTTGATCCGCCCTTTGCCCTTGATGTCAAAGGGGGAGAGTGACATGGTGTTTGAATGAAGAGAAAGAATGGTGTCAAAATGGAGAGAGTGACATGGTGTCTTTGTAGTCTTAATGTACTTATCTGTTGTGGTAACCAAACACCATCGTGGTTGCCATCAAGTCCAAAGGGGGAGATTGTTGGCAATATGATGCAGAGTGTTGTCCTTGATGGCAACCCACTGAATGAAGATGAAGACATGCGACTATTGACTTGTGTTGTCCTTGATGGAAATCCACCTGATGAAGCTATTCTTGACATAATGGACTTGGTAAATGATTTTTGTTAGCAATATGATGATGAGTGTTGTCCTTGAAAGGAAACCCTCTTGATGAAGATAATGGCAACTTACTAGATGAAGTTGTGCTTGATAGAATATGTCTTGATGAAATAAAACTGATGTATCTATAGTGAGTACAGAAGGCAATCAAGAAAGGAATTCAGCATGTGCTAAATATATGATGAAAATAGTATGTTTTAAGGAATATGCGGATATGTCTAGGGGAAGTCGCGTATGCACGCGGAAAAGAACGTGCCAAGTCGCGTATGGGTAAAAGCGCTCAAAAAGTGCAAAACCAGGGGTAACCACCATGGTATTGACCCATTGTATTGGGTAATGATCCGCCTAATTGACCCCGTCCAGGTAGTTTTGGGCTTATGGTATTGTTTTGGTCCATGGTATTGAAAAAGGGGCTCATGGTATTGAAAAAGGATAAACCTATATAAGGAGAAGAAATTCATTGTGCAAATGATGTGTGTGGGTGCAAGATGTCTGAGCTTGAATGAATACTTCTCTCTGAAGTATATCTGAATGGAAAGGGTTACACTTGAATGATAAATCTGAATGTATGATGCACCAATGATGAAGGGGATCTAGATCTGGATTGTACTTGTATCTGCTAGATCTGTTCATGGAAGGCTTAGATCTGAGATGAGGCGAACATCTGTCAGAGGCAAAAAGGGTAAATCTGAACTGAATATCTGATCTGAAGAAGTATGCTGCTCTATAATAGTTGAAGATCTATACGCTAGTTCGCCGCAGAGGAAGCGCGTATATACACGGCTCCGCTGAAGAGAAAGCGTGTATGCGCAATAAAATTGGCTCTGTAATTTGTACTGAAGTATACGCAGGTTTGTGTAAACGGAAGCGCGTATATACGCGACATCAGTGAAGTGAAAGCGCGTATGCAAACTAGGGTTTGCTGAAGCATGGGGTATGAAACATCTGATCTGTTCTGTTGTATTACTGCTATCTGATCTGTGTTGTCTGAATTGGTAAGTATCTGTTGGTGATGTATGTTTGAGCTTAAAAGTATGTAATGGGTCCAGTCTGAAAATATGATGAAACGTGGCCTGCAAGTGGTGTCCTAAAGGAAGCTTTGGATCCAGTGTGAAAATTGATGAAACGTGGTCCATATTGGTTCTGAGGGTTGTAGCCTTCAGTCAGGGGGTCGTAGCTCCCTTCCAGGTGAGGCTGGTAAACGAGAGCAGGGGGTCGTAGCTCCCTTCCAGGAGAGGCTGGTAAACGAGTCAGGGGGTCGTAGCTCCCTTCCAGGAGAGGCTGGTAAACGAGCGCAGGTGGGTGCCTGCGTGCTGGTAGGAGTCTACACCAGCACATATGTTGTAAGATGTTTTCTCTATAATAAAATATTGAAGGCTGAGCAACGGCAGCGGTGGTTTTCTCCCGACTTGGGTTTCCACCTAAAAATCCTGGTGTTCATGTGTGATGCTTTGTGTGATGGTTTACTATGCTCTTACTGTTCATGTTTACTGTTTATTAAACATATGATGAATGAATGATGGAATGATTTACGTGAAGATCTAATAACATAATTGGATATATGTGTATACGCGAGTTTCATAAAGGGTATCCACGTATATACGCAAGTATGTTTCAGGAAAGTAGCGTATGGGTTTTAGAAGCAAGAAAAAGTAAAAGTTTGAATATGCAGTAAATACTGATTCACCCCCCCCCCCCCTCTCAGTATTTTTTCCCAACATGGATGTTAGAAACGTGAGAGAGGTTTTTGTAGGTGGACATATTAGAAACATAAAACACCTTCATTTTTGCAAAATTCATCTTGGATTGGCCACAATAGTTTCTGCAAAAATATGACTTAAACAGGAAATTTCTGGAAAATGTCCCTTCTTGCTCTGTTTTCATATTTTAACCTTATTGTTATTTTAACTATTTTGACTTTTACTTTGGATAAAATTCATTGTTGTTGGTGAAAGTGTTTTCATCTCTATTTACCATTTAATGCCTCCGTATTTTTCTTTTACTATTTTACCTTGACTGCTTTGTCACCTTTTCACTTTTACCCTTCACTGTGAAATTTTATCTCTCTGATCTCTCTCTAACTTTGATTTAATCCTTTCTTTGTATAAAAATTGTTTGTTCAATGAATTTTTTTTAATTAAAATCTGAGAATTTGGAGCAAAAAATTTTGTCAACTAGTATTGAAAATGTTGGCCCAATTTCATATTCTAATAATAACCTGCAAAAATCAAACAAATTGTTAATGAAACAGAGGTCTGCAAGGAGGGTTTCTCTGGGACAGCGGAGGTTTTATGAGGTTCTTAGCAGCAATTTGGTGAGTCTAGTTCCAATTTAGGCTTAAACTAGAGTCGGAAGCATTATTTTTGGGTTAACAGCTCTTTCTGTGCACAATTTCTAATTGAAATGGCGAAAAAATGGTGCAAGCGGGCGAGTTTATTTGTTTTTTATTTAACATTAAAATGAATTTAATGGCAGTCTTGTCAAATAAATGGATGGTTTGGCGCACAAGAGGGAATAAACCACCAGTGGTTTTTTCAATAGGCAAAGATGGTAAGCAGAATTTGTTTGGCGGATGCGATCGAATAGCATTTAGATGCGTCGAGGGGAGAGAAAGCACGAAAACAACCTTTTTCGCATGGGTTGGGGTCGATTGAACATTGTGCATTGAAATATGTGAAATGAGATCTTAGCCATCAGATCTGTCAGGTTAACATCGGATGATGTAGACTATATGATGAATTTGTTGGTCAATAAGGCGTGGGGCACAGGTATTTTTAATGATGTCGGGTATTAACTATGTATTAATTTAATGTTTAATACACAGTTGGGTTATGTTTATTTACAAAGGGTTGCGGGTATAATGTATAATGGGTCCGACATGTAGAACATGTGCGGAATGAAACTATAGGTTATAGTTAAAAATATGGGTTGGGGTATTTAATATATGCGGGAATTATATTAATACGGGCTAAAGGGTAAATAGGGAGTTAATACATTATATTGGTGTTAATAGGAAATGAATGAGTAGGAATCAAAAAATAGACTAAGTATAGTGTAAAATATGGCTTTTAGATTGAATTTCTTCAATGTAAGTCCAAATATCATCACTTTCACATTTATACTTAGGCTAAAAGCATTTATGTGGGTTTTTTTAGTGTTTTTGTACAAAAAGGGAATTAGTCAAAGGGGTTTTACTTTTCCTAGGTAAATTGTGTTTAGGAAAAGGGGTTTTATTAGGGTAAAATGAATGATGAAGGGGAAAAAGGGCTTCTTATGAAGGGGATTCCAATATTTTAGTACCAATCAGTCCTTAAACCGTGGGTCTGGTCGCACCAAAAGTTAGAGAAATTCTCTGAGCCTTTATAACTGAAGGGTTTAGTAATGGAATGCTTTGTAGGGAGGGAAATTAGTAATCTTCCAAATGATGTTTATTCGTGCTTTTAAAACTGCTTGTACTTACCCATTCTCTACCCTAGCATTTTTATTCTTTTACTTTAGGTGCATTTGAGCTTGCAAACCATTTTCATTTTTCTTTTAAAACAGGAAACTATCTAATTCTAACCTTATTTAATCCAAGAGCTCAGATTACACTGTTGAGCTCCTTATTTCTCTCTACCTAACTACTGATCTACCAAGATTAAACAGTTTGGTCAGATCTTTATTCTCTATCTATCAAAATGAAATTTAAAGTATGAGAGGTCAAGTTTAAGTTGTTTGACCCTCATGGATTGTGACATTTAGGACAACTTGCACACAATATTATTTGCAAAAGTAAACTAAAGTAGTGGCATTTAAACTTGCAACACTTTCATGATCTATTTTTGATGGGGTTCATATTTAATATTCTTTTTTTATCTTTGTTTATTTTTTTCCTTTGATTGTTCTTTTAGGACATACCCTCTTTTCATTTTTTAATTTGGGAATACATTTGCAAAAAGCAAAGGTATGTACAATATTTCAAGATTTTAACAGAGTCAATTCAAAATTATGAATCCTATATTTATAGGACCCTAACAGATTCTATAGAATCTGAGGCTTATGTTTCTCTTATTTCCATAAGAACAAATAAGACCATTAACAATATAGTTCAAATTAGTTGGATCAAATACCCCCATTTTTTCATGGGGAGAAGGGACAATAAAGCAAGTTCAAATTTGATGTTCCATAACAATTTGGACCACACTAATATTTTGTCTTCGAATGGGGCGAGTCAATTAATTAGTAAGCATCAAGGGACTATTTGTTCATTATCTAATGGGGAAGAAGATAGTGGATCTTTTATGGTTCTATCACCATCCGACTGTTTTCGAATCGTTCCATTCAATGATTCTAAATGTTATGATACGGGAAATAAATCAAATAGAAAGGATCCTATGATAAAAATCATTGAATTTTTAGGTCTCTTGGGTCATTTACATATTATAACCAGTCGTTTTCCATCCTCCACTTTTATAACTGATAGAAAATTATTATCAAAGAAACATTCCATTTTCCACAATTATTTCATGGACTAAAATATGAGAATTTCTCATTTCGATCCATGCAGGAACATCATTTACAATCTCTTGGGTCCAAATTGCTGCTCTTCCTCATCTGAATTCTGCAAAAAAACATTTCCAGCAGTTAGTCTTGGACAATTTATTCCTAAAAGTGTATGGATATCCAAGGATGAACCACTCCCCAAATTTGGTCAAATTATAGTAGTTGATGAGGAATCTTTAGTCATTAGATCAGCTAAACCCTATCTGGCTACTCGAAAAGCGATTGTTCATGGTCATTATGGAGAAATTCTTGACAAAGGAGATACATTGATAACATTTATATATGAAAGGTTAAAATCCAGTGATATAATTCAAGGTATTCCTAAAGTTGAACAATTGTCAGAAGCCCGTTTGAATAATTCAATATCGATGAATCTGAAAGAAAGTTTTGAAAATTGGACCAGAGATATGACAATATTTCTTAGAAGTCTTTGGCGGTTATTTGTCAGCTCTAGGATAACTATGGAACAAAGTTAGATTCATTTAGTCAATCAAATTCAAAAATTTTACCGATCCCAAGGGGTACGAATTAGTGATAAGCATATAGAGATTATTGTACGCCAAATGACATCAAAAGTATTAATTTCAAAAGATAGAACGGCTAATGTTTTTTCACCGGGGGAACTCATTGGATTATCACAAGCACAGAGAATGGATCGTGCTATGGAAGAGACAAACCATGTTATTAGGAATAACAAGGGCATCTCTGAATACTCAAAGTTTGATATCCAAAAATAGTTTCCAAGAAACTGCTCGGGTCTTAGCTAAAGCTGCTCTACAAGGTCGTATCTATTGGTTGAAAGGCTTGAAGGAAAACGTTATTCTCAAGGGGATAATACTTGCCGGTACTAGGAAACATATTCACCATTTATGGAAATGGAACAGAATAGATCCAAGAATAAGGAATAGGAATCTATTTAGCAACAAAGTGAAGGATATTTTATTTCATCATGACAAAGTATCTTTTTTTCCATTCAAGAAAATTCTCACAATATATTAAAATAGCCATTAAAATATTCTAGAGAAAGAGATTTCTTTTTATGTTCATGAATATCTCTTCTATAATGGGAAGAATATGAAATATTCTATGAGTGAGAACGTTTCTACCATGTACTAGACAGATAGTCAATCTTTAAGATGTAATCGATTCCGTTGGAATAATTAGATATTACGATACATTTTATTTCTCTATTTTGGGGAGGAAAACGAACGAGAATGAGCAAAAGATATTGTAACATTAATTTGGAAGAGATGATGGAAGAAAGAGTTCATTTAGGGCATAAAACTAGGAAATGGAACCCTAAGATGGAACCTTACATTTTTACAGAGCGTAAAGATACTCATATTATTATTCTGGCTAAAATTGCTCGTTCTTTATTAGAAGCTTGTGATTTGGTGTTTGATATAGCAGGTAGAGGAAAGAAATTCCTGATAGTCGGTACGAAATATCAAGCAACTAATTTAGTAGCATCGGCTGCTACAGAAGCTCGATGTCATTATGTAAATAGAAAATGGCTTGGTTGTATGTTAACTAATTGGTCTACTATAGAGATGAGACTTCAGAAGTTCAAGGATTTAAAAAAAGAACAAGATATGGAACAATTCAATCAACTTCCAAAAAAGAAGCAGTTATGCTCAAGAGACAATTAGACTAATTGCAGAAATATCTAGGTGGGATTAGATACATGAGGAGCTTACCCGATATTTCTATAATTACCAATCAACGAGAAGAATCCATTTCTCTTGGGGAAAGTAGAACTTTGGGTATTCCGACAATTTTCTTGGTTGATACAGATTGTGATCCAGATCTCGTGGATATCCCAATTCCAGCCAATGATGATGGTATAACTTCAATCCAATTGATCCTGAACATATTAACGTCAGCAATTTGTGAAGGAAGGGCATTAATGTAGTATAGCTATATGAAGGGCTAATAGAAAGTGAATTAGTAATAAAAATAAAATAGAAAAAAAAGGGGGGGCGAGGACTTGAGGATTTACTGAGTTGGCTGCTATTCCATCCAAAATCTCATAAGAGCAAATTTCATTTATTGGTTTGGTTCGCTGCTCCAAATTGAAAAATATTCTTAATGGAATAACCCTTTTATTATCTCGTGACATCAAAAATTCTTATGAGAGTGATATAATTGAGGAATCTATCATTTGATAAAAATAATTTATTTTCTTCTTTAATTTCATCTTTACAAGGGGGTAATATGGATATCATATGATCTCCTATTAGCACATTGAATCATATCTACAATATATCCGGTGTGGAAGTGGGTCAACATTTTTATTGGCAAATAGGGGGATTTCAAGTTCATGGATAGGTACTTATAACTTCTTGGATTGTAATTGTTGTCTTATTAGGTTCAGCTACCATAGGTGTTCGAGATCCACAAACCATTCCTACCGGTGGTCAAAATTTTGTTGAATATATTCTCGAATTTTTTCGGGACTTGACCAAAACTCAGATTGGGGAGGAATAATATGGTCCCTGGGTTCCCTTTATTGAAACTATGTTTCTATTTATCTTTGTTTCTAACTGGTCAGGTGCTCTTCTTCCTTGGGGAATTCTAAAATTACCTCAGGGGGAGTTAGCCGCACCTACAAATGATATTAATACTGCAGTTGCTTTAGCTTTACTTACGTCAGTAGCATATTTCTATGCAAGTCTTGCAAAGAAGGGGTTAGGTTATTTTGGTAAATATATTCAACCAACCCTAATACTTTTACCAATTAACATCTTAGAATATTTTACAAAACCTTTATCACTTAGTTTTCGACTTTTTGGAAATATATTAGCTGACGAATTGGTAGTTGTCATTCATGTTTCTCTGGTACATTTACCTATACCTGTAATGTTCCTGGGATTATTTACGAGTGGTATTCAAGCTCTGATATTTGCAACTCTAGCTGCAGCTTATATAGGTGAATCCATGGAGGGTCATCATTAAATCACTGTCCAATTAGACATAATAGTTTCTAAGTATCGTACCAACGCATGACTTGATATGTATGGTCGAAGCAAATTAGATTTCTAAGTAAAAATAGCTTGGTAACCAGATTTAAGATCAGCTAACTACTTATGTCCATTAGATCTCTAGATAGAGTGGATCTGATTGGTCCATTTGTATAGAAATATGAGAGAAAATAGGATCGAACAGGTTCACTAATTGGAGTTGTTTGAGTAAATAATGTACCCTGGCGTAGAATGATGAAATTTTGGTTCCTAGCAAGGGGAGGAATTTTTTAACGTGTTTAATTTGTATATAATTCGTTTCATATATTAATCCTTTTATATTGATTATAAAATCCTTTTATATTATATGGATTAATTAGATTATATGGAATAATATATCATCTGTAGATGTTATATATAATGACTCATAGGCTCTTACGTAGTCTATTCTCTCTCTGTGATAAGAATTCATATGTCCAATAAAATGGAATCTCTATTTTGAATATTATTCAAATGATATTTTCATAAGGGATAATGGGTTTCCTTATTCGTTCATATTATCACTTTGATACCATCAAGAAATATTTTTGTTTCTTAGTTGTTTAGAAGAAATCGTTCAATTATTTTACCATTGGTGAACACTCAATAAATGAAATTGTCGTACTGTACACTATTTCATGATCTTAGTAAAAGGATATTACCATGGATCCCTTAATTTATGTTGCTTTTGTTATTGTTGCTAGATTATCTGTAGGGCTTGCTTCCATTGGACCTAGCATTGGCCAGGGCACTGCTACGAGCCAAGTTGTAGAAGGTATTGCGAGACAACCAGAAGCAGAAGGTAAAATACGAGGTACCTCACTACTAAGTTTAGCTTTTATTGAAGCTTTAACAATTTATTGACTAGTTGTGGCCCTAACGCTTCTATTTGTGAATCCCTTTGTTTTATCCTGACAAAAAAAAAAAATGATTCCTACACCTCGTCATTACATTAGTATTTCTCCAATAATTTCCTTGTTCAGCTGCGAGAGAGGTTGATCTGAATAATTATCAAATGAATTCTTCTTCCTATAACTATACTTCGGTCATAAATATTCATGACGCGTGTGACAGGGAAGGGAATGGATAGGGCAAGAAAATTATTTTTATCCTTTTCTTTTTGTCCTTATCAAAAACCTAGGACTAAGTATCCAAAATATTCCTATCCAGAACTAAATAGGATTAAATAAGAAAAGAAAAAAATGATGTAGAACATATCCTTATCTATGAGGGGAGAGCATATAAAAAATGTAATTGATCCTTTCATTTCCTTGAGTTATTGGCCTTCTGCTAGGGTTTTCAGATCAAATACCAATATTTTAGAAAAAAATATAATAAATCCAAGTGTGGTGCTTAGTGTATTGATCTATTTTGGAAAGGGAGTGTGTGCGAGTTGTATATTTGAATAACATGGCTGGGCCCAACAAGCTGCACTTTGGAGATAGAAAAGTGCATGATATCAATGAATTACTTCCGAATGGGGAATAGCAAAGAACTATAGCATTTCTTAATTGATCGGGAAAATAACTCTTAGTTTATACCAACCAATGAGGGAGGACCACTAGAATGGTTAAAGCTGAATTGTTTGAAGTCTAAGCACAACTAACTGGGTATTATTTCCACCATTGTGTCAAGATGAGATGGATTCAAAGGCATAGTTGGAGATTGATCCGATATAAAACATTCATATCAATGGAATAATTTGATCTATTTACTGAAAAATAGTCCCAATATCCCATCCAATTTTAGTTCCAATGTTGAACTAAAAACCTAAACAGAAGGGAAATTATTCGATAGAACAAAAAGGAGGAGGCACAAATTAATTAATTGAATAGAACAATTCAAATTTCATGGGGGGAGAATAGGAGAGAAAAGGGGAAATGAAAACAAAAACAACAAACAACTTTATTGATAATTGCAAATCCCTTTTGTTGGAAGAGCCCTTGGAGATCTCGGTCTTTTATAAATTAATTTTAATCTTCCGTAAACAGAATGGAAAGGGTAGGCTTGGTGTGAAGGAAATGTATATGTTCCTGGGTAATAAAAAAGAATTGAGCAGGAGAGCCGAATAAATCGAAATATTTGTGTTCGTTTTGGGAAGAGATTATGGATTCATGAAATTTGTGAATAGATAATCTACTTTCATTAAGTAATCTATTAGATAATCGTAAATAGAAAATATTGAATACTATTTGGAATTTGGTTGGAATTTGGAAGAACTATGTAAAGGAGCTATCGATCAGATCGAGAAATATTGGGCTCGCTTAAGGGAAGTGGAAATGATAGGGGACGAAATCCGGGTAAATGGAGACTCCCAAGTAGAACGAGAGAAAGAGGATCTCATCAATGTTGCTTCTGATAATTTGCAAAACTATAGAATCCCAAGAATGAAATGGTTTACTTCGAACAGAAAAGAGAAATTAACCAAATCCGACAACAAGTTTCTCACCAAGCTTTACAAAGAACTATAAGAACTTTGAATAGTTGTTTTAAAATGGAGTTTCATTTACGTGCGATCAATCAAAATATTGTCTTTTTTAGAACCATGATGAAAACACCAGATTAGTTGTTATAGGCACTATTTCTCAACAGATAATTATTAAGTGATAATGGGAAATATTCAAATCGATTAAATTAGTAGTATTATACGGAAACCGATCAAACAATATAACGACACAGTAGGAGTTGGTAATCATGGCACCGTACTTCAAGTAGGAGATGGAATTGATCGTATTCATGGTCTTTATGAAGTAATGGAAGGGGAATTAGTGGAATTTGGAGATGGTACAGTAGGCATTGCCCTAAATTTGGTATCGGATAATGTTGGAGCTATATTAATGGGCAATGACTTGATGATACAAGAAGGTAGTTTCGTGAGAGAAACAGGAAAAATTTCTCAGATACCAGTAAGTGATGCATATTTAGGTCATGTTGTAAATGCTCTAGCCCAACCCATTGATGGTAAGGATCAAATTTCAGCTTCTGAATTTTTATTGATTTAATCTCCTGCTCCAGGTATTATATCAAGACATTATGTATATGAAACCCCTTCAAACAGGGCTTACTTCTATTGATTCTATGATTCCTATAGGACATGGTCAGCGAGAATTAATTATTGGGGACAGACAGACCGACAAGATAGTAGTAGCTACAGATATTATTCTTAATCAAAAGAGTCAAAATGTAATATGTGTCTATGTAGCAATTGGTTAAAGAGCTTCTTCTGTGGCTCAGGTAGTTAATACATTCCAAGAACGTGGCGCAATGGAATATACCATTGTGGTAGCGGAAACTGCGGATTCTCCCGCTACATTACAATATCTCGCTCCTTATATAGGGGTAGCTTTGGCTGAATACTTCATGTATAAGAAACAACATACATCAATCATTTATGACGATCTATCCAAACAGGCACAAGCTTATCAACAAATGTCTCTTCTATTAAGAATACCACCTTAACGAGAAGCTTATCTGGGAGATGTTTTCTATTTTCATTCCCATCTCTTGGAAAGATCAGCTAAATTAAGTTCCCAGTTAGGTGAGGGGAGTATTACTGCTCTACCAATAGTTGAGACTCAAGCTGGAGATGTTTCAGCTTATATTCCCACTAATGCAATTTCCATTACCGATGTAAAAATATTTTCATTGGCTGATCTATTCAATGTCGGGATCCGACCTACTATTAATGTGGGTATTTCCATATCTAGAGTAGGATTTTCAGCTTAGATAAAATCTATTAAAAAGGTAGCTAGAAAGTTGAAAATAGAGTTATCTCAATTTGCAGAGTTGGAAGCCTTTGCACAATTTGATTCTGATCTTGATAAAGCTACTCAAGATCAATTGGCAAGGGGTCAACGATTACATGAGTTGCTCAAACAATCTCAATTAGCTCCTTTGAAAGTAGAAGAAGAAATAGCTACTATTTATACCAGAACAAATGGATACCTAGATATATTAGAAATAGCACAGGTGAGAAATTTTCTTGTTCAGTTACGCAAGTATTTCATAGAGAATAAGCCTCGGTTTGGAGAAATTATACATTCTACTGGTACATTTACAGAAGAAGCGAAAGCCCTTTTGGAAGAGGCTCTTAAGGAATATACTGAACTTTTTTTACTTCAAGAAAAAAAATGAATATTTGATAATTTGGTGGGATTATTCATAACAAGAAAAAGAGCTGAAGAATTTGTTCCAATACATTACACAACAATTTAGAACAATTGAAGAGTATTACGTCAAATAGGATTTGAACCTATAACGAAGGTTTAGAAGACCTCTATCCTATCCATTAGATGATGGACGCTCTTTCTATCTTCCCTTTTTTTATTTTCACTCCTTTTGGCATACATTTTCCCGATCTACCATTTTATTCACAATGAGGTTATAGGATAGAAAAAGAATGGAATCTATTTCACATTGCAACGGAAAATTGATTTCAAGTGAATCGTGAAATTATGTTATATACTTAATCACTTTATATCTACCTATTTTTTATATATATATAGATATAAAATAGGTATATATCTATTAGCGAGTAGGGGGAATTGAACTTGCATCGTTAGCTTGGAAGGCTAGGGGTTATAGTCGACATTGATTATTCAATGCCTCTAATTCAGAACCGAACATGAGAATTTCATGTCATTCAGCTCCTTCATAGGGGATAGAGAGTGGTATGAGGGAAGAAGCGGAATATTTATATCAAATCCTTGTGAAAGGAAATTTCAATTATTTTCTTTCTCCTCTTTTCTTTTCGAATAAAACCCTAATTTCTTATCGTACCCATGGCATCTACGTCAGTTTATTCTCTTTTCTACTCTTCTCTTTTTTTAGTGAAGGGCCCAAAATCGTAGAATACTTACTCACTTTCTAGATGATCCCGATAGAAAGAGAAATTTGAAAATTTTCAAATAATCACAAATCTTTATATTTACTTCGTTCCCTATTTCTACTGATTCTGATCCCTAGGAGAAAAAATTCAACCGAGCTCGAACGAAATTTCGAAAACCCAAGTAAACCAAACTCATCATTCTATAGCTATTCGGCTTCAAGCTGGGGTCCTTCCATCCATAAGTTGAAGGTTAAGTCACGATGAAAAAATATCTTTGGATCCCCATAGATTTGGAATTTATCTAACCTTTCAAACATTCTGTGTCGCTATCTTGGAACCAAAAATGTGTTTCTCTTTCAACATTTCAAATCCAGATTACGAGAAGTTATGTTATTCCTAGGTATTCATAGGAATAACATACCTTTATTCCTATGAATACATGGATCTTTGATCCATGTAAAAGATCCTTCAACTATTCGAGTTGATAATGTAACAAATCACAGTTTTACCACTAAACTATACCTACAACGATCCGATTTTAACATATGAATCAATATTTTGTCCAACCAATAGGAATATGAGGAGTTATCAATCAACCTCTATTGAAATTTTCTATTAATCATTACCTTGTTTTCATAATTACATGAATCTTCGAAGATGGAGATTCATGTAATTATAGATTACCCTTGTGAATTGCTGATAAAACAATAACTAAAGGGCCCAATACAACCATCAGAGTCGGAATAGTGAGTTGTGCAATAACTTCTAGATCCATTTGGTTTTATTTCACCCTCCATCGACTGGATGTATGAATAAGATGTTGTCGGTATCAATCACTTTTATTCTATTTTGTCTTCTTCAGACTCCTACCCATTAGTGTAGGTTTGATAAGGAACCTATGGCCTTGAGAAACTAATGTCTTTACAATAATACATAAAATAGATAGAGAACCCTTAAATATGTAGATAATAAATTTTGATACTAGAGAGGAATAAATGGACTAATCCATGTAACACATTTATTCAAATTAATTGGGGAGGGAATGAAGAGATGATAATAGAGGTTCAATTTTTGATAGCTTTTTTTCTTTCTTTTACAACAAGTATTATAGCTCTCAAATTAGGTCAAGAACTGTATGAATGATTTTTCTGACCTGCTTGGCCTGGCCATCGGCTAGGCCAAGTAGGTCAGAAAAAAGAGAGGAAAAGAAATAACTATTTTGAATGAAATGAGCAATACGATTGACTAGATTATTCTGTATCCAACTAAATAATTGCAATATTCATTATATTTCCAATACAATCCATACATACTCTGGTATACACCTTTACTCCACCATTCATTTTGTTACACATGAACTATTCCATCTTGGAGAGATGGTTGAGCGAACCAAAGCGACGGATTACTAATCTGTAGTACGGATCATCTGTACCGAGGGTTCGAATCCCTCTCTCTCCATTCATACACTATTGATCCTAAAAATGAATAACCCCGAATCTTTCTATGGAACGGAAAAGACCCATTAACCTAGAGACTTTTTTCACTATTCTTTACGTCCAGGATTACGTCCTGGATCATTCGATAGAAATACAAAGATAAAAAGAGAAATGAAAAATACCACTACTGCGTAAACGAATAGCTTAAGAGAAAGCATTACGTAATCTCCAGAATCCATATTATAAGTACAATAGAATATATCATCAATATTTGTACCATATGTTGGACTCCTAATCCTTTATGGGTAGTTGTGGAAGCCGAATGGACAAAAGGAGTCCAAGTGACCTTGGAATGTGGAATCCAAGAGTCACACCATTTTATTATAAATGTACATCTATGGTGAATAATAATATAACTCACACTTATCTTTCTCCTTCTGTGTTTACTTTCTTTTTTACCATTCATGTTCTTAACATGGTATCAGATCCATTCGTTTAGTGGCCTCCTTCCTGTGCGTGATAGTGAATTCAAGTGGCCCTGACATCTCTGAGGTTCGCCATTTCCAAATTCAGATCTGGCTCTCTGAATTTGTCAGATCTGCAGGATATTCCTATGCTCTCTGATTCTAGCTAACATTCATCCATTTCTGTAAATGTCATTTATACAGTCTGCCATATCAAGTTATCCTAAACCAATGCACATGTCTCTGTCGTTACGTCCAGAATCTATTGCCTATTGAAAAACCTATGCATTGAACGTTACTTGTGAGAAATCTACCTTTCTGCAATTACCTACTAGCTCTAGTTTGAGCATCAAACCGTGTTGTTGAAATTATTGCAGGTACATTCCCTTTATCAAGGTCATATTTGCACCTCATTTCCTCATTTCTTGGGCACTGGAAAATCTTGGAAAATTCCTTGAAGGCCTCCGCTCCGCTTGGCCCTATTTTCTCCTCGAGACCATGCACCAGCCCTCAGCACTATTTATTCTTTGAATTTATATCCAGAATGAAGGTGGAGGAATCAGGACTACTCCATACTCACTGCCTCAAAATGTTGTCTTACACAATGCCTCTAAACACTATCTAAGCCAAATATCTCACTGTAATACAGTCCACGCACTACACTCCTCCCACAACGCAGTCCCCACAACACATTTATCCATCGTGAATTTTCCTCTCTGTGATGAAGTGAGCATCTTAGTGACTATGTTGTTTAATAAAGTTTGCATAGACTCTTAGATATCTCCAGTTGAAACTTGTTTGCTGGTCAAAGAGAAATAAGTGGTGTTTTATTAAATTGACACTGGAATGGTTAATGAAGCATCAATATCTACTTTGAATGATATGTGTGTTACATATTGATTAGTGTGTTTATCCCTATATTATATGCCATATGGGTTGAGTTATCTACATCTGAATGGAGTCTTGAAGTCTCTGCGTAGGAATATTTCTCGTGGTCACTCCCCTCGACTGCCCACAGTGAAATTCCATAGTTTAACTCTATGGCCCTCGGCCTCGAGTTATGACCGTGTGACTGTGAGGAGGCTTGCACCGAAGGGAGGTAGATAGACACGGTCAAGGATTCATAGTGACGAGGTGGATGAGCTGGAGGGCTCTGTCATGGAAGTAAGGTGGGGTTGTGGTAGAGGAGGTGGCATGCAGTGGTGAGTAGACAAATTGTGTTTGATTCTCTTCTTTGTGTGTTGAATACATTGAATTGTAATTGCAGTACATTGGTTTGAGCATCTGGTTCCTGAGTTGGTTTGAACCTTGGTCGAATGGAAAAAAATTGGAGTTGTATTAAATTAGCACTGGAATATGCATTTGAAATCCTATTTTGAATGTAATGTTAAACATTGGGAGCGTACAATAATTTCAAGTTCGTTGGAAATTTTCTTAGGAATCATTATTTTCATTGAATGTTGAATGGAGCATTGAAAACCCAAATTTTTTACCAGGTGTGACTGTGCTAAAGTTTGGGCATCATCTACGACCCTCACCCTCTCAATACCCCAATCCACGGTTGGTATCAATTGCAGAGAGTCCTATAGTCCCATCAATTAACAAGGTGGGGGTGCCCCCACATCCCGGTTTCCATCATACCACCGTCCTCCTCCCCTCTGTCTTGCGACATCACACCACCTCCTCCATACCACCTGATTATTGTATATTAATTATCATAATACACACATCTCCTCCACTACATACTCTACTCGCATACTTCATATATCCTCCCTCCATGCCCTTTGTATATAATACATAACTCCAATCACCATTCCTCTGTCATACATTGACCCCGCACATAATATATACCCCGGTTAACACTTCCACATCCCGGTTATAATACTCCTCCACTTATAATATATATCGCTTATATAACTTTTCTATTTATACCTCCCGGTTAGTCTGCACTCCTCTGCCTGTCCATTTGATACCTTCCCCATATATCCCCTCCCCAATATACCACCTTCCCCATATAACCCTTTTCCAAATAATACCTTTGTTATATATATACACCAGTAGTGCATTATTTTACAGTGGAGTGCATTTTTTTCCACAATACACAATGTTGAATTGAGATTTAATTGGATTGATTTTTTGCTTGATATATAAGTATCATAAAGATATATTTTATGCTACAGAGAGAGTAAATTTTTTATTGGTCTTGTATATTTGAAGTAATTTGGAGATTGGAGACTATTGAGAGCTTCATTTTTTTAAGGTTGATTTGCTGAAAAATGACTCTAATTTATGAAGTATTAAAGTTTCTGAAAGCTTTGATACAATCTAATTTTGATGACACAATCCAAATTAGCAAAGACTCTCTCTCATAATTTTAGACTTGTCTACACAACGCACATGAGAAAATTGATTTTTTACAACTTGAATCTCAGCTCCAGCAAGAAGAATTAAAATAGAAGAGTTGTCATCCTGAACCTGTTTTTGTTTAGAACACTGAGACAAAATTTGATCAGCAACAAGATATTTTTCAGGTCAGTGAGCCCAATACAAGAGCATATTTGTATGCAGATGCAGAATCTCACGCCTCACCTCCCAATCCCATCATCAGACCTTGGGAAGAGCTTGTCCATAACAAGCACAGAACAGGCCTTGGATATGAAAAGGAGTTGTTCTTCCATATTCCGGACTACTCCAAGCCCATCAAATTTTAGATTGTCAGATTTCTTCATGATAGCTCACCTTCAGCTATTCCAGATCCCACTCCTCTTCCACAGCAGCAACAAAAAATTGTGAAATGCCAATACTGTGATCGAGTTGGCCATATGAAATATCATTGTTTCGATCTTAACCCATGCAAGCACTATGGTCGGCACACCCATTATTCACACAGATGCTTCAGAAACAAGCCTCCTGCAAGAACAAAGATTCATCTTGGATGGATCGCTTCTTGGCAATGGGCATCAACAGCCAAGAAGATGTTTAAGTCACATGCCAGAACTTGTTCTCGAATATTGAGCAATCTTGCAGTTGAATTTTCGCCATCATCTCACCTTGTACCTAACAGGGGGGGAAATGGTGGTAATCTACAAGCTTCGAAGCCACATCAAGCAAGCCAGAGCCACAACCTCTCATTCCAGATTCAGAGTTGTAGCCAAATACATAGCAGTTCAAGCGAGCCTGAGCCACAACATGTCATTCCAGATTCAGATTTGTAGCCAAAGACATGTATGACCATGAGCATGTCTTTGGTTGGTGGACAGCCTTAAACCATCTATGCGAGGTTCATAATCTTCCTCTTCAAAGAATTCAGGACACTTCCTCTAGCAAAAGACTTCAACTTCTTGCCATTTTTGGTAGAGTTCTGGGAAATGCATTAAGCATTCCAGTGTTGGTGGTAATCCTTAAACCATCACAGGTTGCAGACCTCAATACTTCAAGGTTGAAGGACTCCTTCTTCAAATATGAGGGACACTTCCTCTAGCAGAAGCCCTCATCTTCTTGCCAGATTTGGAAGAGTTCCAGAACTGCACTAAGAATTCTAGTGTTGGTGGTCATCCTTAAACCACCTCTTTATGCCAATATTTCAGAGATTTGATTCAGCCTAAGTGCTGCCATGCCTACTTTGCAGATTTTTATTACAACTCTTTTCTTGGACTCACACATGCCCCTTCGTATTAAGGGGGGGAATGTTGGACACCTAATCCTCTATGGGTAGGTGTGGAAGCCGAATGGACAAAAGGAGTCCAAGTGACCTTGGAATGTGGAATCCAAGAGTCACACCATTGTATTATAAATGTACATCTATGGTGAATAATAATATAACTCACGCTTATCTTTCTCCTTCTGTGTCTACTTGCTTGTTTACCATGTGTGTGTTTAACACCATATATGGATACTTGAATACCAAACAATAGTATGATTTTTACAAATCACGAAATTATTTCTTCGAATCATGTGTGAAAATAAATTTGAAAGAAGAAGAGAATTTTTTTCTTTGTTTCCAAATGGTCTTTTTTCCCTCTTATTTTTTGGATCAACTAGATATTTATCGAATATTTGTGAAAATATGTCATTGGTATCGATCGTATCAATACATGACCCAATAGCCCAATCCGAAGTGAGCAGTTGGATTGGAAGGAATTTATGAAGGTTAGTGGAAAAGTTTTTATCTGGGAGTAGATAAGGTATCTAAATCTGGTATCATCGGGTGGAACAAGGATAGAACTTCTGTCACAAAAAAATGGAAAGAGTTATTAAAAAAAATGGATCAATGACATCGATCCAAAAAATTGAAAAAGAAAAAAAAAAGATATTTTTTATCGAAACATTACAGCATCTTGCCAAACAAAGGCTAAGAGAAAAGAGAGAACAGGAATAATTGGAATTACATTGATAATTGGATCAAAAATTGCATAAGCCTCAGATAATTTTCCAAAAAAAGGATTATTTGAATGAATAAAGGCATCATCTAGACAAATATTGAACATAACTAGCATTTTTCTTCTGTAATAAAAATTGTGGGGGGGTAAAGCTAGAAAAGTCTTTTAATGATCGAATCGATCGAAGCTCTTCAGCAAGTTTGATCGGACTTGGGGTTGGAAGGGATGATTCTTTCATACACACAATATTTTACCCAATCTAATATAAAATGATCAATGAATGAATATTCTTGTCCCTTTTTCTGGTTTTCCTATTATGTCCAATTCCATCAATAACCTATTTCGTTGAGATATCCACAAAAAAATTTTCCCAATTGGGATCTGATCTAATTAATCTTGGATCCTAATGGGTTGAAAAAAAAATTATATAAGTATTCATTAGCATATGAATAGGGAAATAGGATGGGAATGGAGCGTGGCCAAGTGGTAAGGAAGGAGTTTTTGATCCTGTTATTCGAAGGTTCGAATCCTTCCGTCCCAGACTTATTTCATTGGTTCTTGTTTTCCCTTCCCTCGCTCTTCCCTTCTTTCGTAAAGGGTAAATCCAATGGAATTTTTTTTTCCTTTTTATCATAATTTCACCATAATTATCTTATCAGAAAGGAATGTTATTACAATAGGGAAGAGATAAGGGATATCTCTTTGGTGCAAGACAGGAATACGAATCAATTTGAGATAAGGTTCAATTAATGAAATTATCCCATTGGATGTATGCTGGTCCTGATCATATTGGAACTCTATGAGTAGCTAGTTCATTCAAAAATTTCCATGCCATTATGCATGCTCCTCTAGGAGATGATTATTTTAATGTAATGTGTTATATGTTAGAACGGGAAATAAATTTTACTCCTGCAACTGCTAGTATAGTAGATCATCATGTACTAGCACGCAGTTCTCGAAAAAGAGTTGTGGATAATATTCTTTGAAAAGATAAGGAGGAAGGTCCCAATCTTATCATATTAACACCTACGTGTACCTCTAGTATCTTGCAAGAGGATTTAAAAAACTTTGTGGATAGATCATCCATAATCTCTGATTGCAACGTCATTTTTGCAGATGTGGATCATTATCAAGTGAATGAAATTCAGGCAGTGGATAGAACTTTGTAATAGGTAGTTCGATATTATTTGGATAAATCCCATACATTGGATCAATTCGTAACAGATGCACCTTCTGTAAATATAATTGGGATTCTTACTTTGGGTTTTCATAATCGACACGATTTTCATGAGTTGAGATGTTTATTAAAATATCTGGACATCAGAATTAATCAAATAATTCCTAAAGGAGGATCTGTAGAGGATCCAAAAAATTTACCAAAAGCTCGGTTCAATTTAACTCCTTATCATGAAGTGGGATTAATGACAATGATGTATTTGAATAAGTAATTTGGAATGCCTTATGTATCTACAACTCCTATGGGAGCTGTAGATATGGCCAAGTGCATCTGACAGATAAATAAATCTCTTGATATCTTGGCAGCTCCTATTTTATTGAGAAAAATTGTTGATTACAAATCCTATATTTATGGAAAAACTCGATTTGTTTCCCAAGTTGCTTGCTTCTCAAGATCTATCGATTGTCAAAACTTTATAGGAAAATAAACAGTCATTTTTGGTGTTGCAATGTTTCTTCAATCACTAAGATACTTGCTAGAGAGATGGTAATTCATGTGAGTTGTATAGGTACTTATTGTAAACATGATGCAGAATGGTTCAAAGAGAAAATTAAATATTTTTGTGATGATATGATCATCACAGATGATCATGCTAAAGTAGGAGATATCATCGCTCGCGTGGAACCCTCTGCAATATTTGGTACTCAAATGGAACTTCATACTGGTAAACATCTTGAGATTCCCTGTGGATTTATTTTCGCACTAGCTCATATCCAAAAAATTTCCTTGGGATATCGACCCTTCCTGGGTTATGAAGGTACTAATCAAATAGTTGATCTAGTTTATAACTCATTTGCTCTAGGTATGGAGGATCATCTTCTAGAGATTTTTTGTGTTCATGATATGAAGGAAATAATGACTAAATCATTATCCACGGATATTAGTCCAATTTGGGATCCTGAAAGTCAGCAAGAATTGGGTAAAATCCCCCCTTTTGTAAGGGATGAAGTAAAGATAAATACAGAAAAATTTGCATGACAAAAGGGCATTTTGAACGTTAATGTCGAGGTA
Organism: Pinus albicaulis; assembly: GCA_034641835.2. Lineage (NCBI taxonomy): Eukaryota > Viridiplantae > Streptophyta > Pinopsida > Pinales > Pinaceae > Pinus > Pinus albicaulis. The sequence continues at coordinate 1,083,181,443 of CM076579.1, read as the reverse complement.
ATGCACACAGCTAAAGAAGAATTAAGTTAAGCAACTAATTAATATCAATTAATTGATTACAATGAGTGTATTCTATACAAAAAGAGTGGATCCAATTTGATACCTATTCCTATCATATCAATTGAGTTAATGACTATTCATAATCATGTCTCGATCATGATTCGAGATCAGGGAGGGATCTTCCAAACATCATCTGAAACGATTTGGTAATTTACATAATTGGTTTCATGAATATGGATTATGACATCATTTCATATTCAGATCAAGTGCCCTTGGCTCAAAATTATTCTTATCTATATACTCTCCAAGTCAATCTTTTTTCCACGTGATTCCACACAAAGATGACGAATATTTGAATCGTTCTATTGTTAAAGCCTAGGATTTTCGATCGATGTGTCTAACATCTTGTCCCAATACAACGAAAATCCAACAATTCATTTATCTCTTATTCTAGATTGACAATAGTGTATTGTGTCGATATAATTCGTCCATTCACAATAGAAGTAGATATATTAGGTTCATCATTTATCAGTGATTCTATCTAATCATGATAATTATGTTGATGGATCATTTATTCATAACCTAGATTACTTTATTCTGGAATGGTGGATCGAAACTATATATATCCATATATGAACTGACGAGTGAATTATTTGGTCATTCACAAAGGTTTTTGATCCCTCCCGTTCGTCAATTAGATTGGTAGGATTCTATTTACTTGTTCATATTGAGTAACCTCGCATTCCACTTCGATCGTATATATACTCAATATCTATTCACAATAAGGGTTGCTAACTCAATGGTAGAGTACTCATATTTTAAGTGCGACTAAGATCTTTTACACCTTTGAATGAAGTAGAAAACTCGTCGATACCATCGGTAAAGTTCGGAAGACTACAACTGATCCTTGAAGTATAATGAAAGGAAAATAATAATAATAATAATAATAATAATAATTTCATGTTGTTCCAACATATGATATTTATGATATCTGATATTATTTATCAGATACTTGATTGTATTCGATCAGGAAAAGATCTAATTCAAGGAATCAAATGGGTGGGAAATTTCTATTATATACCTAGATGGATGTATAATATGCTCATCCTTTCGGATCAAATGTGATAATTGTGAATAAGATTTAATCAATTCATGGTTAAGTTGAATGAGTTAATGGAGAAAGCTATATGACTTGACTCATAAGTAGACCCAGAGAAACAAGCTTCTATTCCTCGTTCCAATTAAGCGAGCGAGGAATTCCCTTTACTGATCAGAAGTTAAGAGCAGTTTAGTACCTGATATCGGGAGGTTTTCCCTGAGTAGATCAGGGATTTATACACTCATAATGGGTCCTAAGTACTCGAGTACAGATGTGTTAGATAAATAGTGTATTGACCAGGTTTATTTATTCCATGAGTGAGGAGAGAGATTGGTTGCTAGGATAAAAGATTTTTGTTCTTCCTTGTGATGAATGAGATCCTTGGGTAGTAAATATATAGAAGGTAGAATATTTATATTCGAATATATCTCTTTTTTCCTATCTTGTTCTAACTAGATCACACCATGTATTTTCTCATAAATGAAGAGGTTATTCTCATGCACGAGGGCCATAGATTAGGTTTGGAAATGGAGGAATTCCATAGATATGGAAAGGAAGATAAATCTCAGCAACAATGATTTTTATATCCACTCTTTTTTCAGGAAGATCTTTACGCAATTTCTCATGATCATTATTTGGATGGATCAAGTTCTTCCGAACCGATGGAACATTTAAGTTCCAATGATCGATTCAGTTTCCTAACTGTAAAACATTTGATTGGTCAAATATGTCAACAAAATCATTCAATTGTTTTATTCGTGAATTGCGCTCCAAATCCATTAGTTGATTGTAAGAAGAGTTCCTATTTTGAATCGATACTAGAAGGACTTACATTGGTCCTGGAAGTTTCGTTCTCTATACAGTCAAAATATTATGTGGAAGGGATGAATGAATGGAAGAGTTTTCAGTCGATCCATTCAATATTTCCCTTCTTAGAGGATAAATTCCCACATTCAAATTATACATCAGATGCACGAATACCCTATTCTATTCATCTAGAAATTTTGGTTCAAACCTTTCATCTCTAGATCTGAGATGCTCCCTCCTTGCACCCATTACGCTCTATTCTCTATGAATATCGAAGTAGTCCAGAGAATTTACAAAGATCAATTATTGTCGTCCCAAGAGTAAATACGAGATTATTCCTATTCCTATGGAATTATTATGTCTATGAATGTGAATCCATTTTATTTTCCCTTCTTAAACGATCCTCTCATTCACTATCGTTGTCTCATATATCTTTCCCTCAGCGAACTCATTTTCATCGAAAGATAAAACATATTATCATATTTTCTTGTCGAAATTCACTGAAAAGTATCTGGTTGTTGAAGGATCCTAAAATTCACTATGTTAGATATGGTGAAAGATATATTATAGCTATAAAAGGTACTCATCTCCTAGTGAAAAAATATAGATATTATCTTCTAATTTTTCAGCAACGTTATTTCCATCTTTGGTCGGAACAATATAGGGTTTGTTCTCATCAATTATCCAAGAATTGTTCTTCTTCTCTAGTTATTTTCTGAGGGTTCAGATGAACCCTCTTTTGGTCATAACCAAAATGCTAGATGATTTATTCATCGCTGATCTTATTACCAATGAATTTGATCCAATAGTTCTGATTGTACCAATACTTGGATTATTGGCTAGTGAAAAAGTTTGTGACATATCAGGATGGCCAATTAGTAAATTGTCTTGGACCAGTCTAACAAATGATGATATCCTCAATAGATTTGATAAAATTTGGAGAAATATTTTTCATTACTATAGTGGATCCTTTGGTCGAGATGGTTTATATCATATAAAGTATATACTTTCATTATCATGTTCTAAAACTTTCGCCTGTAAACATAAAATTATGATACGTGTAGTTTGGAAGGAATTAGGTCCAGAACTCTTTCAAAAATTGTTTTCAAAAGAAAGAGAATTTTATTCTCTGCCTTTTTCGTCAAAAGTGGCAGCTCGTTCGCAAAGAGAATGAATTTTTCATTCCGATATTCCCTAGATAAATCCCCTAGCTAATTCCTAGCAAAAGATACAGGATCTTAAAATAGAAAACTTATTTGACCAATTAAATGCTTTTTGATTAATTGCCTCGATTCAAAATCATTTTATTTTTCTATCTGAGAACTAAAATGATTAGGAAATAGATACATTACATGGGGAAACTCGTGTGCAATGAGAATTGCAAGCACGGTTTGGGGAGAGATTTCTCGCTCTTACTGATACTGAAGGAGCAGATCATCCACTCCATCCGATGAGCTCCGAGTTCAAGTCCTGGGCATCCTGGATAAAATTTTTGATAGGTAACTCTGTCCACTTATTCTGGTTCTAGATCTAATCAATTTTTTTTTTCATATCAGGGGCATGTTAGGTATTGCTTCTTTAATTATAGCAACGATAACATCACCTATATGAGAGCATTTATGATTACTTGCTCCTAGAACTCGAATACACATTATTGTTTGGGCTCCACTGTTATCCGTTATATTAAAATAAGTTTGAGACTGAATCATTTTTCCTCCAAAAGATTTGTTATCTCGGCAGATAAAATGAAAAAAAAAGGAAGAGTTCTTATGAACTAGTAATCTTCTTCCATCAGAAATAAATCTTTGATTCTGTATGGGTTAAGTAGTAACAAATTGAGTACGTATAGGCATTTTGTATGCATATATTCTACCAGCTGCTCTAGCGATGGTTTCGGATACTCCACCCATTTCATAAAGTATTCGACCTGGTTTGATGACATATACCCAATATTCAGGAGATCATTTTCCGGAACCCATATGTGTTTCTACAGGTGTCATTGTAATAGGTTTTTCGGGAAAATCTACCGAAACAAATGTGATTGCCATGGTAAGATACTCCTTTCATTCTTCCCCTATGTTGCTTACGAAATTTTGTTCTTTTTGGGTTATAGTCAATGGTTAATAGTATTTTGATCCCATCTCTAGTTCAGAACCGAACATGAAAGTTTCTTCTCATCTGGCTCCTCGTTAATAATATATGTCAAATTGGACAATCAATAGTTATTAGTTATATATAAATGATTCTATATCTACGCATTACACATATTGTATATAGAATCTAATTTACAGGACGAATAACTCTTATATTTCCATCCAATGCCTTAATAAATAATTTCACAGGCGAATATTGAATCTTCCAATATTTTCTCCATGGGGCCTATAGACTCCAATGAGCTTAATTGGTTTTTGGTTTATTTCACCATCCTATCCAATGAATGATTAATATTACTATATTATCTTATGCAGTCATAGGTTCCATCATTCCATAGCTTCTATCTAAATGCCCAGGTCGTCCTTCTGCAATGGAGCTTTATTTTCATCTATTACGGAATCAATTTCCTTAGTTTCCATCGACCCGATGCTCTTTCTCCTTCATAAACGGAATTCCTTCAATCTTGCTTGAATGAATCAGGATGATTCTTATGCTTTATCACACTACTTTTCAGAGGGTATTTAATGAACCATACAATATTGGGAGAATTTTTCTCCTTTTTCTTCTTTTTCCGTATTACCAAACACCTTTCTCGCTTCACGAGAGATCAAAATATCATTTTTCTCTCATGGAAGAAAGTATTTATGAGGTGATAGTATCTACACATAGTTATTGGATCTTGGCAATATGAAGCAAGCAGAGTTAGTCTCTATTTTTTTTATAGAGACCAATACGTTCTTATTTCAAGTTCTCCATAACTTCATAAAAGAATGAAAAGATCGATTCCAATGAGTCACACACTAAGCATAGCATGGTTCCAAAATGGTAAATCTAATTTATATTTTATTTGATAGAGTTGATGATCCATGATCGGGCAGATTGAAAAAAGAGACAAATTATTCCTACTCTTCCAAAATCCAAATTTTGATCCCTAAAACTCCATAGATGGTTTGAACCGGATAATAACAATAATCAATCCTAGCCCGAATTGTTTGTAGGGGAACCCTACCTCCCCTATCCCATTCAACTTGGGCAATTTCCTTTCCGTCGAGACGTCCTGCAATTTGGATCTGAATACCTTCTACCTCTTCTCGTTCAACTAGTTCAATAGCTTTCTTCATTGTTTTTCTGAATGGAACTCTCTTCTCTAGCTGTAGGGTAATATAATCTGCAAGCATATTAGGTTTTCTATAGGGTTTCACAACTTTTTCTATAGCAATGTGAAGTTTTCGGTCCACAGAATCGAGCATATTTAGTACATCGTTTCTTAATTTTTCAATTCCTTGACCCATACCTTCTATTAACAACACATTGGGAAATCCAATATAGATTTTGACCTAAATCAAGTCGATATTTCTACAAATATCTACACGTGCAATTCCTCCATAATTCGAGGAGCTCTTTATATGTGTTCGTACATAGTTTTTAATGTAAGTACGTATTTTTTTATCTTCTCGAAGATCTTTGGAATAATGTTATATTCCCATTTTAGCACATGGCTAAATGGAATATTAAAATTTTTCTTTTATCATCTTGCAGCCAAATAAATGGGTAAGGAGGCCCATTTTTATTGAAAACATGAATAAATTCCCTCGCATGTCAAAGGGGATAGACATAAGAACTTGATTTTTCACCCTCACGTGTGAAAAGGGGAAAATACATGAAGACAAGGTCAGGTTTGACCAAGTCAACAGCGCTACCATAGGAGGAGTGGCTTACTTTAGAAGACAGTGCAATGTGAATGAGGAAGAGGATATTTGGTGGAGGAAACCCTAATGGATGGGGCCCATGGGGAGAAAGCTTTCACTTGTTTAAAAGGAGGGCAAGGCAACCATTTTTTCTCATGATTTTGATTATTCATTTCATTGTCTATTCAGACAATTGTGCATTCTCTATTTTTTAGCAAGAATTGCTGGGAGGAATTCCTGTTTAGGATTCTTTCACCTTCTTGAGAGGCCTCTTGAGGGATTTCTCAGCTTTTCCTCACATCCAGGCTTGTGGCCAAGCATCCTCCATCAAGACAGTGTTATTTCTATAGCAGAGTAATGTTGTGTTCCTGGGTGTTGCAGTGAGGGTTCACTACATCACTTCCATCAGCTATTTTCAAAGGAGGAGCCCCTCTTTCCTTTTAGATATCAGATTGGAGATATTCTAGAGCTTATTGCATACTTTGGCATCAATTCGAAGCATTTCTCTTCACCAACAGCGCAGTCCTTTCTCTAGACTACGTTATTTCTGAGTGTGTTTGCAGTGGAGACTTGCTCCACTTGTTCAGAGGGTGAGATCTTAAGTGAGAGGATCAGATTTTCATCCTAGAGATCCATTGGAGGATATCTTGTCATTGATTGCAGCATCTTTAGTCTTCTCCATTTATTTCCAGTTCTTGAGTTGCTGCAGCTATCCAGCAACTCCGGCATTTCTGCAAATTTTCCATTTTGTGTATCTTTCAGCTAATCCCTTTGAGGATTGTGTATTGTATGTTTCTATGGGTTGAGATCTTGCTCCCCCTTCTTATTTGAGCTATTCATTGTCATATCTATCTGTTATTGAAATTTTGCAGCAGTTCTGCCTTTTGGATTGCGCAGTCATAGCCAGGGCCTCTTTTATATGGTAGTATTTCTCTATATTTCATGTACATGTTTCATTGAGGAGGCATTTTTTTACTTGAGAGATCATTTCCTCAATATCTTGTATACATTTGTTGCTACTATTATATAATGTAATGGTTATGTAGATCTTCTGTAATTCTTGGTTTTAATCCATTCACTACTATTTTCCAGCTCATGTTTATGTATTTTTGAATCGCTGAAGGAGAAATATTTCAAGCTCTATAAACAGAGTTTGTAGATGGCCAAGTAGCCTTTGGATCTCATCCTTTTTCAAAGGTCACATATCCAGTAAATGCCCCTGTAGTCAATCTTTGGAATAGAATCTTGATATTCCTGAAAAAGGGATATTAAAAATAACTCCTTTGTTGTGCGAACCAATGGGAACAATCATTTTGCATTACACCAAGTCTAAAACCAAGTGGATTTATTTTCTGCACCATACGTATCCTTTTTTTTGGGATTCTATTGACATAATCGGATCATTCGATCTGGATATTTCCTCTGATACAATAGTTATATGACAAGTGGATTTTTGTATTGGATAACCACATCCCTGAGCTCTAGGTTTAATCCTTTTCAAAACAGCACCCTCATTCACTTCGACTCTACCAATGAGTAAATTGGCTTTGTTCAAAACCATATTTTGATTTGCATTTGCTGCCACAGAATGAATTAATTGTGATATGGGATAGCAGGCCCCATAAGGCATCAGTTCCAATATCATAAGTGCTTGTCCATATGAATGACCACGAATTTGATTAATTACTCTGCATGCTTTATGATCAAACATACATATATTTCTCGACAAAGCTCGTATCTCTGGACCTGTACTATTATTTCATATTGACTCCATCCTCCCCAATGACTGACAAGTCCTTCTCAATTAACGATGAGATTTCTTATCGTTTCTTGCATGTCCCTGAAAAAGTAGAGTAGGTGCAAATTCCCCCAATTTGTGGTCTACCATACGATCTTTTACATAAATGGGTAAATGTTCCCTCCCATTATGAACAGCAATTGTATGACCGATAATTGCGGGTACAATGGCAGATGCCCGGGACCAAGTAACTATTATCTTATTTTATTCTTTTATGTTTAGATTTTTAATTTTCCTCAATAAACAATTAGCCACAAAAGGATTTTTTTTTAGTGAGCGCGCCATAATAAATTACCTTTCTTTCCTTTTTTTTATGGATATCCATCCATTCTTACTCATGTCGACGAAGGATTGAAGCATCATTGTATCTATTCCTCTTCCGAATTTTCTTTCCAAGTGCACTATAGCCCCAGGGGGTCACAAGTTGTTTCATGCCAATTGGGGTTCTTCCTTCCCCACCTCCATGAGGATGGTCTACAGGGTTCATAGCTACTCCTCTTACCTCAGAACACTTACCCAACAAACATTTAGCTCCGGTTTTACCGAAACTTCTATTGTTTGCATTGATATTACCCACTTGTCCAATTATGGCTGAGCAGTTCTCAGATATTAAACAAACTTCTCCATATGGTAATCTTAATGTGGCCGATCGATCTTCTTTTGCGATCAATTCTGCTACACCACCTGCTTCTCTAGCCAATTGTCCACCCTTTCCAAGTGTTATTTCTATGTTATGTATAGTCGTGCCTAAGGGCATATTGGTTGAAGTAGACTCTTATTCTGATGAATAAAAATCCCTTCCCAAACTGTACAAGCCTCTCTCAGGAATGTCTATTGTATTCTCTATGTCTCAATTCTCTACATCCTAGTTCTCTCTATTCCATCATCTGGCTTATATTCTTTATGTAACATTCAGAATGAATGACTTTATCAAATTATGCTAATAATTTTGTATTTTATGGATAATGTAGGAGGCATATTAAACATATTTTTCTCCTCTCTCTTTTTACTTTTTTCCTCTCCCCATATTTTTCTTTTGGGAATTACTACCACTATCCAGCTCTGAATCTGCCTCTAACCATCAGATCAAATGTGAGTAACTTGTCTTTTTCGAGGGTTCTTCTATCCCATTTTATTCATGCTTCGGAAAAAAAATCTGGTCCTCTCCATATTATCATATCTTCAGAACCAATGATCTGATATGAGCAATTTTTGGATCCAATCACCTGTTGTCATTTATACTCAGTTTCCCTTTGGGGTTCGTCCCTTAAAAGTGTCTTATTTGGATCAGTGATAGATTTATGGATTTCATTGTAAACCCAAATGGTTGCTTCCGATCACGTAAATTAATAATTCAAACCGCACTCAGAGGTAGGACATTTCCTATTGATATAGCAGCTTTTGGAATAGAAATAATATTATCTCCAATCATGACCCCTCTGGGATGCAGAATATACATCTTATCGCGATTCTTGTAATACATCTTGAAAATGTATGCACTTCTATTAGGGTCGTATTCTATGGTTACAATTTCTCCTGATATGTGTTCCTTATCCCTTCGAAAATCAATTTGACGATACAGATGCTTGTGACCCCCTCCCCTGTCTCTTGCAGTAATAATTCCTCTTCCATTACGACCGTTCCCAAAATGATGTTGTCCAGAGGTAAATTTCTTCTGCGGATCCAACTGCACTCTTCTATCGAAACCTGATACAGATCTATTGTGTGTATCCAGAGTTAAAATTATATATGAACGGATGGCCATTTAGTTTCAATTTTGAAATCTTATTGTTCTGAAAAGAGTGGAATAGAATTACAAGTTCTAAATGTAATAATCATATGTTTACAATGTATTGGATGTACTATCATTGACCCTATGTTTCCTCCTTTTCAGGGAGGTGATAGTTGTTCATAGCCATTACTTTAACATCGAAGAAATGTTTAATCCAATTTTTAATATTTTTTTTGTATGATTGCAAATCGACGTTAAAAGTATATTGGTTCCTTTCCAATAGACGAATAATTTTTCCGTAAGTACCTGATATTTCACTTCATCCATAAATTTTTATCCCTCCTTTCTTTTTTTTTCTTTTTTTTATTCCTCTATTTTATTTTTTTCTCGTAAATCCTGTAGCTATTATTATATCGGATCATATACCAATTTAATGATACAAATATATTATATATTAGGCATGGAATTTATGCATGAACGTAATGCTCACAAATTTCCTCTGGATCTAGCCGTTGTTGAATCTATTTCAATAGGCAGATAATACTCTGATGGATTGTTATCATGTATTTCTTAATTGAAGCATACCAAGCCTTTCAATAAAATGAAAGGCGTGGTATGCTTCAATTTTTGTTGTTATTCTTCATACTTCTTCCCATTCCATCAATAATGGATATGTGCAATTCCCCTGCATCTAGCGAGAATTGAACCCTTGAGTTTTCCAATTATGAGTTGGGCGCTTTAACCATTTAGCCATGGATGTTGGATAAAGATCATCAACATATTCATTCTATAATATGAGTGTAGAGTCAGATCTAAAATGGGGTAGTTCGGGATCGGGACCCATTCACATTCTTTCTCTCATACTTGATTCATGTCAAATATTATCAATAGACATTCAAATAACATTTCATTGAATGAATTTGATAATAATCCTTCGATGAAACAAACAATAATATGTGAATCAATTATAATTGATTGTCTTGATTGTTTAGTCCTTTGGTCTTCCACTCATGGTGGGTGGGAGAATGATGAAGAAGTTAACAGAAAAGTAGAAGAATTTGATCTATTTCAAAGGAGTATATTCATGTTCCTATTTTCCGAATATAATATGGCTGGATATTTTCATTAATATCTAGTATCATTCCTACCTAATCTTGCATCCTTGATTTCCAGAGCTTTAGCTCCCATTGGTCAAGAACCAGACTACTAGTTACGAATCAAGTATCGAACCAATGGGGAGATACTTGGATTCGATCTAAGATCATTATATGTTCACTCCAGTTATTGTTGTTCTTGACGTTGGAATAGTCTCCCTTTCTCTATGGGCTATTATTATAGTATATAGAGTATATCTGCATTTATATGTAATATTCCTAAATTAGCATGCAGCTAATTGGAATATTAATTTTTCTCTTAACCTATAGTTAGATGAGTTAATTGGTAGGGAGGCCCATGAATCTTTTTAGCAGCAATAAAATCCCTCTAATGTGAAAAGGGATCATATTCATAGCTGGATAAAATACCCTCATGTGTGAACAAGGGCTACTGCATGAAGACAAGGTCAAGTTTGACCAAGTCAACAGAGATGGAATGGAGGGAGTGAAACATCAAAATAGATAGCCAGTATGAATGTCGATTAGTTTAGATAGCTATAAAAGCTGGATTGAAGACCCGTAGGTGTGAAAAGGGTTGGAGTAGGTTAAAGAGGTCAACTTTTACCAAATCAAATAGTGTTGTTATGGAGGAGTGGAATTAATGATGGGACAGTGCAGTTTTTGAGGGAGATTTATTTTGTGATGGTGGAAACCCTAATGAGTGGGACCCAAGGTGAGAAGGCTCAAATTGTTTATAAGGAAGAGGATGGCAACCATATGGGGTTAGCTTATGAATTTTATTTTGATATGTCTATTTATACTTTTTCTCTCTTCAGCCGTTTAGCTAAGATTCCTGGTGTTGTTTAGAAAAAGGTATTCCTGTTTAGGAATTCCATCTCTTTCCTTGAGAGGCCTCTTGGGAGAGTCCTGATATATCATTCCACATATTCGACATTCTGTCCAAGCTTCAGTCTTCAGCTACAGCATAGTTTTTAAAAAATATTTTTTTGTTTTGCAGGGTGTTGTAGTGGAGGGTTGAGAAACCCACTTTCTGAGCTAGTTTTTCATAGGAGGAAGGATTCCTTCTCTTGGGAGATCAGTTTGGAGGGTTCTTGTGCACATTTCCATTCTTTGGTAGTAGGCCAACTTATCCCCATCATTTTCAGCACAGTTTCATCTAGGAATTGTGTTATTTTGGAGGGCAGCTTCAGTGAGGGATCTTGTGGCTCTTTTGAAGTGTTTTCTTGTGGTTGAAGGGTTCATCCTTTCATTGGAGGAGACCTTTGAGGAGATCTACATCAGATCTACATTACTTTAGCCTTCTACCTCATGAGCTTCATTTTGCAGTGAATCTTCAGTCCTAGGGCTGTAGATTAGCATTTGTATTTGGGTGTAATTCTAGAAACCCTTCTTGGGTTATCTTGGAAAGGTGTCTAGGAGTCTAGATCTTCACTCCTATCATTATTTGAGCTATATTTCAGAAGATCTACATTGATATATCTTTGTGCAACATTTTATGCCCTAAAACTGTGTTGTCTTAGCTCAAGGGAATTTGTATGGCAGCTATTTCTCATGTGATGGCATATTTTACTTGTAGAGGATTGTTTTGTATTGCTTGAGTGACTTGATCCTCAAGATCTTGTGCCTATTATTTTCTAATATGCTTAATAAAATGACTATAATTTTGTCTCATATCATAATATGTTAATTAATTCACTGTTCCTTCCATTATTGTGTTCATATATTGTTGCTTCCCCATCTGGGAATATTACAGTGGTATCAGAGCATAATCTTGGCTCATCCTGTGAGTTTTCAGCCAATATGATATAAGAAGGAGAAGAGATATAAAATGGTGGAAGGAATGAGCTTTGTCTCATCACTTTTTATATCTATGAAGAACCTCTCTAAGGAGGTTAAGCAGATGAAAGAGTAAATATGCAATGAGACCACTAGAGGGTTTCAAGAAGAGGAAACTCCATGTACCTCCTATTCTCAGAAGAAAGAACTAGTGTTGAAAAGAACTCCAAAGCAATACACTATGCCCTTTCCTTTTGACTAAGAAGACAAGAAGCATGGAGATGGAGGGAACTTGGAACATGAGATCCTAAGTGGATACCTAGCAGAATATAAGTCTCAACCTAGAGCTTTCAAGGAGACTCTAACTCTTCCACAGTTCATTCAGCTTGAAGAAGAAAGGAGACCTTGCAGCAATAGGAGAATGAAGGGCAATAGATTTCTATTGTCTACTTTTGATGGGTCATCCACATGTACAGCAAGGGCTTGGGTAATGAAGCTAGATGAATTCTTCCTACTACATCCAGTGGTAGAAAGAGAGGTTGTTGAGATTGCAGCACTACACCTTGAGGGTAAATCAAACATTTGGTGGTTCAGCCATTTGATTCATGCAAGAGTGACTTCTTTTGCAGATTTTACTCAAAGGGTGATCAAAATATTTGACAAGAAGAAATAATAAGAGGATAAGCCTTCAACACCACTTGAGGAGACTTGTACCACTGCTGATACAATTATGGAGGAGTAGCCATCATCATCAGGAGTTGGGGGAGCCAACACATTGGAGGAAGGAACCCTTGTAGCCATACAAGATGTTCCCAAGCTTCACCAAGGTATGCATAAGTTTCCATTTTATATTATTTCAACAAATATTATGGAGGGTTGTGGAAATATGCCATTGCATGACCAAGGGTCAAAACATATTGCTGATTTGGAGCAGCAGACTTTCATTGCACTATGCAGCCTTGAGTTGTTCAAGGAGGGGATAAAAAATCATCCTAGTATGTCATTATTGAGTTGCACACAACACTTCGGGTTGGGGTGTGGATTTTTGGGGGATAGGATGAACTTTGTCCTAAAAAATCCAATGCAGAACTATATGTTCAACATTGATCTTGAGCATGAGACAGTAAATACACCATTGTGGATATCAACAGCGTTGTCATTGAGCAGCAATGATGAGTTGGGGGCCTAGTTATTATTAGAGAATTCTGATGACCATTACACTTGTGTTACATTGGATGAGCAGATGATCAATGAGAGACACCTTGTCTTTCATCATTGTGATGGATCTTTTTGGATGAGCATTGTACAGCCCTATGAGGAGATTTTTCCTTTAGCATACTTGGATCATTATGGATTCAATTTGGTCATTGGTGAGGGGTATTCACTGGGATATCTCCAAGAGATTGCATTTCAACATCCCATGAAATGAAAAAGTAGAAATCTAATTTGGGAAGGTGGTATTCTCCATTGGAGGAGTACCAAGATGGAGCATGGTTAGAGACACCCACATTTGGACGAATGGGTGTGGATGGTGGGCCACTTGCATATCTATGCCACAGGGCAGCAGGAGGCATGGCTACGTTGGCTACTCTTGAAATATTTTGGCCATCATGTGACATATCCTTCTTCAAAGGGTATGTTGGTGGAGGAAACTTGGCAGGACACTTGCATCATATGGCAGCAAGGAGTTTGGGTGCATTGTGTTGATATGACATTATTCATGTTAATCATCATATCTTCACCTCGTTATTTGTATGATGGAGGTGTGAGTGAGAAACAAGAGTTATTGTTGCTTTGGCTACTCTCGAGAGAGTATGGGTAGATTTTTTCCCATACTTGTCATGATATTTCAGGAGAAAGGGATGGCACAATCAAAGTACAAAGAGGCTACTCTTCAACATTGGAGGATAAGGAGGTACTTCCACATAGGAATGAGATATCCACACATAGCAGCATGATGGTGCATGACTTTGGCATATGGCATGTCAAAGAAGGAAGTCATGGAGTGACAAGAGCCTTATCACTAAGGCCAATAGCATTGTCACTTGGGAGTATGTTTCTATTTATGGAGTGTTCCAAGGGGAGTATGCATCCCTTCACTTTGCAGACTTTTATGAGGAGATTCTCATGGGAGGACTCATCCATGGACCTCACTTTTAGCCTACTCACTATGCATGGTAAGAAATGTATTTATGTACTTATTGATCATTTCATTGAGAATTTGCATTATCTCACCATCTATGTACAATGCATTGCTCCACAAGAGGGCAAGATTATTTTTGGGTTTCATGGTCATTCTAGGACCAATACTTATGATGGAGATAACCCTTCTCTACATGACTTTGGGAAAGTGTGGTGTTATTATTATTATGCTCATCTGATATATAATGCCATTTACTACCTTGTAGTATATGAGAAAACATGCATAGCTAGTAACTTATTGAAAGACAACTTGCCACGTGATGTTCTAAAATGGCAGTTGGAAAGACTGTGTTGTATCCACTGGAAAAACCATTAGGAATATCCAAAATTCCACATAAACTTCAGCATTTTTCTGATTTTGATACCATATGGTGAAGATGTACCATTCACTTTGTATGGGATGGATTGGGCCAGCATGATTCATGATTCTATGGAGAGGATCTTTGAAGATCCAGTCTTCTTCTTGCCACTTGAGGGAAACATTATTGCAGCCCAAGATCAACAACTACTCTACACTTATCATAAGTGGAGAGAGAGACAGTGTGGGGTAGGTCATTTTGTCTACCATGTTCAGTTATGTAGCACACCTACATTGTAGGAGCCAAAGGTGGAGGAGATTTTTCATGAGTTACCATTTTGGAGGGTGGCTCATTTTGTATGGATGATAACTTGGGGATGGGAGATTCACATGGGGATGATAGTTCCCAATATATATCAGATATCATGCCTCAGGAAGGCCTCTAGACAACACATTGTTGCCTCCATGGGTGTTTTACTTCTACATGATGATAGCTATTTGGGATGGTCACCAAAAGCTAACTTGCATACTTGGGAGGGGCAACTTGGAGTTGTATTGATGAGACAACATATTGTTCCTTGGAGGAGTTTATCATATGAGGATGCTATAGGAGGAGGAAAGGAGGCTCTTCAGTTCTATCCTTGCATTTTCTTGAGGACAAGAAACATTTGGGAGGGGAGGACTGTAATATTCCTAAACTAGCATGCAACTAATTGGAATATTAATTTTGCTCTTAACCTATAGTTAGATGAATAAATGGGTAGGGAGGCCCATGAATATTTTTAGTAGCAATTAAATCCCTCTAATGTGAAAAGGGATCATATTCATAGCTAGATAAAACACCCTCATGTGTGAACAAGGGCTACTACATGAAGACAAGGTCAAGTTTGACCAAGTCAACAGAGATGGAATGGAGGGAGTGAATCATCAAAAGAGACATCCAGTATGAATGTGGATTAGTTTAGATAGCTTTATAAAAGCTGGATTGAAGACCCTTTGGTGTGAAAAAGGTTGGATCAGGTTGAAGAGGTCAACTTTGACCAAATCAAACAGCGTTTTTATGGAGGAGTGGCATTAATGATGGGACAGCGCAGTTTTGGAGGGAGATTGATTATGTGATGGTGGAAACCCTAATGAGTGGGACCCAAGGTGAGAAGGCTCACATTGTTTATAAGGAAGAGGATGGCAGCCATATGGGGTTAGCTTATGAATTTTATTTCGATATGTCTGTTTAGACTTTTTCTCTCTTCAGCTGTTTAGCTAATATTGCTGGTGTTATTTAGCACAAGGTATTCCTGTTTAGGAATTCCATCTATTTCCTTGAGAGGCCCCTTAGGAGAGTCTTGATCTATCATTCCACATATTTGGCATTCTGGCCAAGCTTTAGTCTTTAGCTACAGTGCACTTTCTACAGAATATTGTGTTGTGTTGTGTGGTAGGGTGCTGCAGTGGAGGGTTGAGAAACCCACTTTCTAAGCTAGTTTTTCATAGGAGGAAGGATTCCTTCTCCTGGGAGATCAGTTTGGAGTGTTCTTGTGCACATTTTAGATCTTTTTCATCAGGCCAACTTATCCCCATCATTTACAGCGTAGTTTCAGCTTGGAATTGTGTTATTTTGGAGGGCAGCTTCAGTGAGGGATCTTGTGGCTCTTTTGGAGTGTTTTCCTATGGTTGAAGGGTTCAACCTTTCATTGGAGGATACCTTTGAGGAGATCTACATCAGATCTACATTATTTCAGCCTTCTACCTCATGAGCTTTAGGTTGCAGTGACTCTTCAGTCCTAGGGCTGTAGATCACCATTTGTATTTGGGTGTAATTCTAGAAACCCTTCCCAAGTTATCTTGGAAAGGTGTCTAGGAGTCTATATCTTCACTTGTAGAATTATTTGAGCTATATTTTAGCAGATCTACATTTATCTATATTTATGCAATAGTTTATTCCCTAAAACTGTACTGTCTTAGCTCAAGGGCATTTGTATGGCAGTTATTTCTCATGTGATGCCATATTTTTCTTGTAGAGGCTTGTTTTGAATTGCTTGAGTGAATTGATCCTCAAGATCTTGTACATATTATTTATTGATATGTTTAATAAAATGGCTGTAAATTTTTCTCATATCATAATGTGTTGATTTATTCACTATTATTTCCATTATTGTGTTCATATATTGTTGCTTCCCCATTTGGGAATATTACATTATAGGAGCTTCAATTCTTGTGCTTATTTTCATGTTTGGTTCAGTGCATATGTGGCGAAAGGAACATTGGAATGTTCCATAGTTTCCAAGTGGGGAAGGGGAGTACAAAATGGCATAAATCCAATGATGAATCCTATGGAGATACCTTTACTTGATCAAACAATTTTTAATCCAGGTATTTCAACTACCCCAAATTATTTGTCGAACGAATTGGTCAATACTCTCCATTTTATGACTGCTCCTTTACAGTACTAATTTTGGTTTCATCAAATTCACTTCATTAATAGGTTTGCAATTTGAATTTGATCATTACGGTCTGGTACAAAAATTTGGTCCTGGACGAGCTGACCTCATTATAACAGCAGGGACTGTGACCATGAAAAAGGCTCCTTCTGTAGTGAGATTGATTATACGAAAAAATGTCAGAACAAAAATATGCAGTTTCCCCGGGAGCATGTACTATCACATAGAAATGTTTGGTACAAATTCTTATAGTACCATTAACGAAGTAGATAATTTAATTCCTGTGGATTTCTATTCACCATATTTCCCACCTGAACCAGAGGTTATTATAGATGTTATAACGAAACTTCGTGAAAGAAAAGTTAGTTTGATGGATATATGAGGCCCAAACTCCAACAAGGAAAGAATAAAATAGTTCCCTATAAATCATAGGGATCATCATATTGGATCTAGTATTCATACTAGAAACTATGATCAAAATTTATTACATCAATCTTCTAAACCTCAATTTGAATCTACTTTCGAGATACCCTTTGCAACATTTGGATCTACTTCAAATCTGGAATTATAGATCTATCGTTGGGATAATATATCTAATTTTGATTTGGATGGAATAGGATAATAGATTCTGACTAGTATCGGAGCCGAATTCTTAGTCCCACCGTCAAATCTTGTCCTCTGAGTTCTCGATCCTACTTTTTTATATGTACAGAGTATCGGGATTCAATTGGAATAGACAGGGAGGAACAATATGAGCAAAGAAGAGGGAGAGAACATATTGATTCATCTATCTATTTTGATTGAGGTGTCTCCATATGTACATATACATAAGGATATGGCAATTAGATAGAAAATATGGATGGATATGGAGACATGGATATTTACATCTTGACAGGAACTAGATTTGAACTGGTGGCATGAGGATTTTCAGTCCTCTGCTCTACCAACTGAGTTATCCTGACTCTTCCCTGGTATAGGGTTTTAACTTATGTCAACTAAAAATAAGGAAAAATTATTTTTCCCAGTTTTTATAATGATATTTTTTATTTTTTATCTGTAAGTCACTAATATGAGAAAAAATGGGTTGCAATTGAATAATTTCAAATGATATAATCTATGTAGATCATATATCACAAAGTGAATTGATCATATGATCAACTAATCAACAGATCAACTCAACTTCTCATAAGATGGATGAAAAGATTCATGTTCTAATTTTTTCTCTTCAAGAAAAAAAAAATAGCGAGGTAAAAGAATCAAGAAATTAGAATGGATTTGAACCAATGAAATTGGATAAAATAGATCAATTCGTTCAGGAACAAACTTGGGTGGGGATAGAGGGACTTAAACCCTCACGGTCTATAAAGCCAACAAATTTTCCTCCTACTGCAATTTGCATTGTTGTTGACATTGACATGTAGAATTGGACTCTATATTTATCCTCGTCTAACCGTTTATTCCAAAAACTGATTCAATTTTCCATCTAGAGTAGATAAGTTCATAATTGGATTACTTAATGTCAAATCAGTACTTCAACTCAAATCTAGCATCTATCTTATGAATAAAATGCTTGGAACGATTCAATTTCTGATCTCCAGTTTTGTCTGATGTTATATAAAATATCTCTCCAATTTTTAGGTGTAAATAGAGCGTTTTATAACTACAGTATTGGACCAAATGAGATTCATTCAATAGAATATCTTCCATTGAGTCTTTGCACTTATCCCCTTCCTATCTTAGGAGAAGAAACATTGTCTTCATGAACCGGATTTGGCTCAGGATTACCCATTCAAAATATCCTAGGGTTCCCTGGATTTGGAAGCTATCACTTGGTAGGTTTCCATACCAAGGCTCAATTCGATCAAGTCCATAGTGTCTACCAATTCTACCATATCCCCTTCTCGAAGAACAAGATCATACCTTGTTCTAATACTATTTGTTATATCCATCAACATTATGCATTGGATATTTGCTCAATATTGGGTGGTAGATGTTAGTCACCGGTAATTTTTTCCATTTTCTAGATGACTAAATGCTTGTCTTAGATTTCTAAAAACAAGATTCATGAATATTGAAAGTTTTAGAAATATCACTGCCTTCATTATCCTTAAACCAAAATTTTCACTATTCTACTATTTTTCCATTCATTGGTTAAACTACCACTCCTAAAAGACCCCTCATGCGTTCATGCCACTCATATTTATCCTATTTTCCCACTCATAACCTTAGCATTTTGTTTTTCCTTTGCTTCACCCCTCCACTTTCCTTCTAGGGTTACCAAAAAAACTGTCCCTTCCCATGTTCACCAAGTCCCTCAAGCATTGATGGTCTCAAAACTATCTTTGTAGGCTCTTTGGATAAATCAAGTAAATTAGGTTTTGGATCTTCATTACATCACTTTTTCATACTCTATTTTTAGACTTGAATCCTCCAAAGCCAATTTTCAGCCAAAGAGAGTTCAAAGGACCCCAACTAGGTCAATTATGGTTTCATGTTTTCTAAGGTTATCATTTCCAAAGAAGACTACCACTCATTTTCAAAGTCTGCACATGAGGTAATGAACAAGCTTAACATTTTACAGAAGTGTTAAGAGGTCAATCAGTAGGAGAAACTTATGAGGTAAGTGGTTTGTGCCTAAAATATGACATCATGTATAAATGAAGACAGGAAATTTATGGTTTTACACTTGGCAGCCCAACAAAGTGCCAAATAGTGATCAAATTGAAAAAAATAACATGGAGGAAGCACTAAACCCTAATTCCATCTCATATGGTAGGCCATCTCAGCAATCATGAAGCCATACCAACTCATAAACATCATGCTTCCATCTTTTTCGGGAATTCTTTCCAAGAGCCAAGCCATTTGTCACACCTAGGGCTAGTTTTGCTTCAAACTTTTTTTCTAACCAAAACAAGATGAATTTGACAAACGTGAGAGAGGTTTTTGTCCATAATAGGTCCAAGAAGAAAAAAATCCTTCATATTTTACACAGGTGTCATGGTTTTAGATAAATTTCAAACATACAGGTGTCATGGGAGGATTGCTGCACTTCTGGAGTGACCTTGGGAAAATCAGGTTTTCTCCTAGCTGGAGTGTCCAAATGACTTTCTTAATGAGTCAAATGACACCTAGACTGGATGATATTTTCAATGAGCTATAATGATCTCAATTTGGAGTTGATTAAGGCCTCCAACAGTTGTATGCACCAGCACTCTGCATTTCTGCACCATCATTGAGCACTTTTTGACCAGTCTTGGGAAAATCAACTTTTGACAGGGCAAATCAACTCCAATCAGAGAAAAAAAGGTATATTTGGAAATTATACAGGATAATATTTCCAACAAGCTATCATGGCCCTAATTTTGACATTGGGAAGGCCTCAAAATTCCCTCTGCAAAATGCGCTACGCGTAGGGAAAGTTTTGACAAATTTTGGTTTTTTGCTAAGGCCTCTAAGCGCAGCACCCTTGGCACTACGCTTTCATCTCAGACATCCTCAAGATGAAAATTTTTTATTTTTGGATTCCTCAGCTCAAGTACAGCATTCTCACCAAATTTCAAAGCATTTGGAGCAATTTTGGTCCCTCAAAAGGCTTAAAAACACCCTATTTTTCACCTTTCTGCCTCATTTTCAGGCCTGGCACTGCGCCTAGAGAAGTTTTGGGAGATTTCATTTTTGAAAAAATTAATGTAGCCCAATCATAAAACCAAGGGCATTTTTTAAAATAAGACTCAGCAGGCTTTCCAACAGGCCATCATGGAGCCAATTCTGACATCAGGAATGTCATCAAAACTTGGCTGCAAGTGGACCCAGTTTCTCTCGTGCAGGCACTACGCGTAGGGCAGAACAAGAACTCAAAGAGGAAAACGACCAAGAAAAACTTGGAATATTGGCTCAAGCTTCTCTATAGGTCTTTCAAACCCCATAAGGGAGACATCCACCAAATTTGGGAAAATTTTGACAAATTTTGGTTTTTTGCAAATTTGGAGGCCTCTAAGCGCAGCACCCTTAGCGCTACGCTTTCATCTCAGGAATCCTCAAGAGGAAAAATTGGCATTTTTGGAATCCTCATCTCAATTACAGTATGCTCACCAAATTTCAGAGCATTTGGAGCATTTTTGACCCCTCAAAAGGCCAAAAAACACCTCATTTTTCACCTTTCTGCCTCATTTTCAGGCCTGGCGCTGCGCCTAGAGAACTTTTGGGAAATTTGCCTTTTGGATAGGTTAGTGGAGCTCAATCAGAAAACCAAGGGTATATTTGGAAATTATACTCATCAGGATTTCCAACGGGCCATCATGGAGCCAATTTCGACATGGGAAAGGTCATCAAAACTTGGCTACAAGTGGACCCAGTTTTGTCCATGCATGGCGCTACTCTTTCAAACCTCAGTGTGTGTTTTTGGCCAAAAAGTCAAAAAAAGACACTCATTAATGGAAAAATGATATTTTAGTGTCTTTTGAGGCAAATCACTCCAAATTTAGGTGATAGGAGTTATTTTTCATTTATTTCATGAGATATTTTGTGCCTTGGGCCTTGCATGGTCTCTTAGGCATAATTGACATTTATGACTAGTTTTGACATTTTCAAACCCTAGTTAGGGTTTTTTCCCTCCTTTTATAGATAAATAGTGCATGAGGGCCTCATTGTAAAAGTTTGGCATTTGATGACTCTTGAGAGCAATCTATGGTTTTTTGGAGATTGAAGAGGAAATTGGTGTTGTGGAGCTTGTGAATGGCTTGTTTTGACTGATGATGGAGAAGGCTTTCTTGCATGATCCTTGAGCTTGGATAGTGGTGATGTGATTTTATTTTTTTTATGTTTTCTTAAGTATCATGTTGTTTCATCCTTCTATATTGCAGTAGGACAAAGGTTTTAGACTAAGAAATTTTTTTCAAAGGCACCTTAGCTCTGTTTGTTCTTCACTGCCTCTATGTTTTCCTCTGCTAGGTCATTTTAGAGAATTCTTAATTGCTCCCTAGACCCACATAAGATTTTTTATTTCACGAATGGTTTAATACAATACGTATCAAATATTTTTTATGGTTAGCCCTACTTTTTTGATGTCACTAAAACATTGTTCTTGAGATCTCTCTCTAAAGTACCACTAATTAGGTTTGCCAAAGGGGCTATGTTTCGATCATACTCTTTGTCCATGCTTTAATAGTTGTTTTGGAGATCTTTATGGCTATGATAAATGATGTTTAGGCATTCCATCTTCTTTGATTAAAGTTATATGTTTATCTTAAATTTTTTCTAACCTTGAAGGTGAAATCACTAGAAGTTAAATGAGTTTCTTGCCTTCTATATTTCATTGGATTGTTTGTCTAAAATGCTTATTTTCTTGAGTTAAATCAAAGATTTATTGGTGTGCCCTACCTATTGATTACTTCTTTATGCTAAATAGCGTTGAAGTCCCTTCTTGTTTTAAGTATATGACAAAGGATTCTTAATTTCCCTTTGCCCTACTTTATTCACAAACTTGATGTTCATTTCATTTCACACAAACATTGAAAATCCATTTGACCATGCTAGATTTTCCCTTTGATGCTCCCTGATTCATTGTTGAACTTTATAAGACTTTTATTGACTCCATGTTTTGAAACCAACTCCAAAAAGAGAAGAAAATATATATCAACACCTTAGAAATAAGCCACTTCAAGGGGGAAACCTCCAATACATTACATGAATGAACAATTCTTGGATGATACAAATGAAAAAACTCCCTTTCTATATATAGGAGTCCATGGGGCCACAATGTAATCCTAGTGGGGCCACAATGTAATCTTATCCGACCTAACAATAATAATGTAAGGGCACAATAATACAAATATGGGGGTTAAATGGGTACAAAAATAACAATAAGGGGGGCTACACTAACATAATAAGGGACTACACTATTAATATAGGGACTTAGCATGCCCCTCTCCTTCAAACAAGTGTTGTCCTCAACGCTTGATTATTTCTTGATGCTTCTGTATAAAATTCTCATCCTCCCATGTGGAATATTCTACAAGAAAGTTCTTCCACTTGCTGAGATACTCTGAAATTGATCTTACTTGTCGAGTTATTATTTCTGTGACTGCTTCAGAACTTCTTTCGATGTGATGTTGATCTTCCTGTTGTTTCATTAGATTCTACACCAAAGTTAGGTTATCCTTTGAGAGTTGGAGAACTTGTTGTTGATGCTCGATGTGATCTTCCACTAATTTATCATCCATATTAGCTATTATTTGATCCTTCAAACCATCTAACTTAGCCTCCATTTATGCTTTTAAACCATTAATGTCATCTTCGGTTACTCTTCGTAAGATCAGAATTTGTTGCACTTGGTACCGTAATTTTGATATCTCATACTGCAATTCTTCCTCTTCATGCATCATAGTATAGCTTTTTGAGGGCTTAATGGGTATGGAATTTTTTTTTGGAGGCATTATAGAACCCAATACTGATAAAAATTATAAAATACGCCCTTGGAATCACCTCAATTTTTTTTTTTCAAACAAACGTTATGCAATTTTAAAAACCAAATACACACCTTTTTCTTAATTTTGAGGAGCTCGATATTGAAACTAAATTCTCTTTGTGATTTTGGATCTTCAATATCTGAAATTTGGCCCTGAAGTAGCCCTCTGAATATTTTTTCGAATGCCACAGGTCTGACCTGATTTGGATTCTTGAAGACAAAGATATATCCAATCTCCTATGATGACCTAATTATGGATTGGTTCAGTAGAGCGAACTTGTACAACTTGCCACGTGTCACTGTTTGCTCCTTTGGCTCTGAAATTTATAGACAGGAAACTACAATCCGTTTATTTCCAGTCACGTTTTACAGAATTCCAATCTGATGCTTAGAGAGAGAGTTATGAATATTTTCCCACGATCACCTCTTTGAGATGACATTCGAGAGCTTGAAAATGACCTAACTTCCACAGATCATATCTTCGAAAATATTGCGAACCAAGCTCTGAAATTTTTCAAAGATGTTCCTCAGGATTTCGGCTTCGCACTCTAAATATTTCAACTTCTGAAACTTCGTAGAAAAAAATTTATAGCGAAAATTCCACGATGACCTGTTTGGTGCAGCAAAACCCTAGAATCCAAAGCTCTGATACCAAATGTTGTGAAACCAACTCCAAAAAGAGAAGAAAAGAGATATCAACACCTTAGAAATAAGCCACTTCGAGGGGGAAACCTCCAATACATTACATGAATGAACAATTCTTGGATGATACAAATGACAAAACCTCATTTCTATATATAGGAGTCCATGGGGCCACAATGTAATCCTAGTCGGGCCATAATGTAATGCTATCCGACCTAACAATAATAATTTAAGGGCACAATATTAAAAATATGGGGGTTACATGGGTACAAAAATAACAATAAGGGGGGCTACACTAACATAATAAGGGACTACACTATTAATATAGGGACTTAACAGTCCATAGCCCAATGAATTGAAGAGTTCCTCACACCATCTATTCTACTTGATCATCTTACCCAACCAAAACAAACAAACAAACCCTACACTTAACAACTAGCCTAAAATAAAACCCTAAAAGCAAACAAGTCCACATCCTTTGCACAAAATAGAGAGAGCCCTCTCTGATTCTAGGAAGGCTAGATCCTAGGACTCCAAAGACTGGTCTGATGTCACCCTGTGCATTTGATCTCATCAATATAAAAAATCACGAGAACCTAACATATTGGCGATCATGGTGGGACCTTCTGAGTAAATGATATCTTAAACATCCTTAAGACCTTAGAAAACCACAAACTTACTTATATTGGAATTGATTTGTTGATGGTGGACAACAAGGACATCCTTAAAATAGTAAACAACATACACCTGGTGACTCCACTGGTCTTCTGTGGCCCTGTTGACCCCACTAGTTCTCATAGACTCTCCTATGAATATATTAATCATGTTGGTGGTGGACAGCAAAATTGAAAATATCCACCTGGTGACTCCACAACTCTCAAAAGACCTAAAGACTCCACTGGTACAGAACTCTAGACTGGTTGAAAAGATACAGTGACCCTTTCTGATTTACAAACATGGATCCAAGGATACAAAGGAGATATGCTCTGATGAACAGAGATCATATCCCTGGATTTCCACACAAAATTCCTTAGATAAATTGGGACAAAAACCTGCCTACATTTCAAGATGAAAACACTAATGAACCCTTGTTACATCTCATCAATTTCATATACATGTATGGAAGTTAAAATTTGAATGGCATGAGGACTGCCTTATGAAAATGTTCATCCTGACATTGGAAGGAAAAGCAAGGGAATGGTATGAATGGCTAAAACCTGGTAGCTTGTTTTCCTTAAAAGATCTCCACAAGGTGTTTTGTGATCATTATAAAGAAACTTCTCCATCCTTATCCTTGGCTGATAATTGTTGTGATCAATCTCAAGATATCATACAGTACCTTATATATAGTGATGAAGATTTAGGAAATTTGCATCATGAAGATCTCTTAGCAGCAGTCCATGATTTCCATTCTCAATATAACTACATTGACAGCCTAGAGGAGTTAGTTGAGGAAGAAACCAATCAAGAAATAGAAGAAAACCAAAGGGTCTCTCTGAAGGCACAAGTGATGATTCACCATCTCTTCTAGGTGAGGCCCAAGAAAACATTCCACCTAAAAATTAGCCTTCACAAGAGAAAGAGAACTGTTGTAGTTCTATCATAAGAAAAAGAAAGATGCTTCCTCTTTTAACTGAAGAGGAAACAGATCAAACTATAAGCATGCAACCAACCTCTAAACCTTCATGTGAACAGAACATTTCTATGTATTTTCCTGCTAATCCAATATGTTTGATTGGTGACATTACTTATGTTGATGATTCTTCAAAGTTTGATCAGTCTGATGATGATGATGTTCTCTAAACATAATCTAATCTTGCAGAGAAATCAGCAGTTGATTTGTGGGATTAATTTCAATATCATCAGCTTGAAAACAGTAATCAGCCAATACAGGTCACCTATGACACTGATGAGGAATTTTTTGAAAGTTTGGAAGTAAGTGAAGGATCTCTCACTCTTTGTTCTAGTTCATTTCAGTCTATCAAAAATAAATTTCATGCAATTGGAAATCAGCAGTCTTTCAATTTTGATGTTTAGGTTGAGGAGGATGATGAACTTCTTGAGCAAGTTGTAAATGAGAAGCCTTTTCCTGAAATGGTTGAGGATATCGTTTGGGACATGGAATCCTCCTTAGCTTTAGATTTACAGCCACCAAGTTCCATTGAATTACAAATTGCAGATGAAGTCTTAGAAATTGATAATCACATGAGTGTTGTTTCACTACCTTCTCAGGAAGATTTATTGTCAAAGAGTGCTCCTGCTCATCAATATGATGGCCTTCACATAGAATTCAGCCCACTCTATCAAATCACATCAGGTTTTTTAGAAGAAAAATTTGCAATATATGATGAGTCTGACAGTGCAGATGATCTTGAGGAAGATGTGGATTTTCTTTCCCAAAAGAGTCCCAAGTTAAGCAAAGTGGAGGAAGAAGCAGTCCTAGATCAAGCTTATTTCCCAAATCCTCTAGGTCAAGTAATATTTCAAGATCCCTTTGCTACTTTCTTAGAGACAGTTGAAGAGGGAGTAAAATATGTCAAGATAAGTTTGATGCAAAGTTTAAAGAAAATTTTAGGCACTACTCTTCAAACACAAGTGAGGAGGGAGTGGCCTTTTGATTTTTTCAAAACACTCAAAGAACTGAACCAAGATCCCTCATGGAATCATCTTCTTGATTGGTTGTATTGGAAAAGAGAGTTCACCAGCTGAATTTATATCATGTATAGCTTAGATTAGGATATATAGGTATGCAAATAAACTCAACCTTTTGAGCATCTAGTTTTAGTTTCAGATTGTTTTGTAAAAAAAATGAAAACACAAAAACAAAGAAAAGAAGAAAAGAGGGCAGATTTAAAGAATAGGTATAGCCCCGTACCCAAAAAAGAGTATTTCTGAAAGTGAGCAAGCCTAAATGCCACTACTTGTTAAGAAAAAAGAGTCTTGTTCAGCCATCTAGCCTAATCATGGCTGAACATGTTTTAAATTTATGCTGATAGGTTAGTGAAAAAAGGCTTGTCAAATCATTTAAGCTTGACTTGTCAGTAGGAATAGATTAGGAAGAAAAGATGCTGGTTCTCAATGCTCAAATCTAAACCAAAGAGAAAGATAGGGATGACTAACAAATGATGAAACACAACCCTCATGCTTTCTAGTTTTTTTTTTTTTTGGCAAGAATAATGTCTGTGTGCAGCTTGTCCCAATGCCACAGCCCATGGTAAATCAAATTGCTTAATCCTGATTAAGATCATGTTTTCAATTTCATGACAGTAGACTAGAGAATGAATTCTGTCAAATAGCTTAATCTTGACAAATGAATAGTTTAGGTAGAGAATAAAAGAGTTCACTAGCATAACTCTTGGAAGTGATAAGGGTAGAAGTAGATAGTTTTTATGCTTTCAAAAATAAAACAATATCAAGGGTTTTCCAGTCCAAGTGCACCCAAGAAGAAAAAATGATAGGAAAAGGTATGATGGGTAGGTAGATATGAGTTTGAAGCAAACATGTCATTCATATTTTGAGATCATAACTTCAAGAGGAACATCAGCAAATGAAAGAAGAAAAATCTGCCCAATGGATGACGCACCAGTCTTCATAAACTCAGAGATTTGATATCTGAAATTTTGGACACCTCCTGAAAAGGAGTTGTCCTCCCCAAGTGGAGCCACTATTAGTCATCAGTAATTTTTTCCATTTTCTAGATGACTAAATTCTTGTCTTATATTTCTAAAAACAAGATTCATGAATATTGTGAGTTTTAGAAATCTCATTGCCATCATTATCCTTGTTGGTGTCCCGTGATTTGGCAGATTGGTATATCGAATGATAAGGCAACATGGAACCAGTATTTGGAGCCCTAGGATCTAGCCTTCCTGGGCTCAGAGAGGGATCTCTCTATTTGTTTGCAAAGGATATGAAAATTTTTGTTTTATAGGGTTGGTTTTAGGCTAGTTATTAAGTGAGAGGTTTTGTTGTTTGTTTTGGTTGGGTAGAATGATCAAGAAGCATAGATAGAATGAGGAAATCTCTAATTCATTGGGCAATGGAGTCAAACAAAATTCATGATAAGTTCATCAATGGATCGGGGAGTATCATAGGGCAAATCTAACTTGGCCAGTGGATCTTCAAGTTTGTAGGGGTAATGAGATGGACATCAATTGTAAGAATGAAAAGTAGGGTAAAGGGAAATCAATAATCCTTTATAATATGTACTTCTAAAAAAAGGGACTTAAATATCACAAAACATGAAGTGGCAATCAATAGACAGGGAAAACCATAAATTCTACAATCCACACTTCAGAAAATAATAATTCAAGACAAAAATTTCCAATGAAATATAGAAGGTGAGAAACTCATTTAACTTCTAGCAATTTCACCTTCAATGACAGAAAACACTTAAGAAACACATATAATTGTAATCAAAGAAGAGGGAACTCCTAAAAATCCTTGATTATAGTTATGAAGATCTCTAAAACAATTAGTTAAGCAAGTACAAAGGGTATGATCAAAACAAAACCTCTTTGGAAAACTTTAAAGAATGGTACTTTAGAGAGAGACTTCAAAAAACAGTGTTTAAGTGGCAGCAAGTAAGCAGGGAAAACCATAAATCATGCTTGATACCAACTGTATTCAACTATTTATGAAATAAACAAGCTTAGGGGGTCTAGTGAGAAATTAAGAATTCTCTAAAATGTCCTAGCAGAAGAAAACATCAAGGCAGTGAAGAATAAACAGAACTAAGGTGCTTTCAAAAGACATTTCTTACCCTAAAACTTTTATTCTACTGCAACACAAAAAGATGGAAACATAATGAAATAGGAAATAAAAATAACAGATTAGAGGCACTTCACCAACAACCAAGCTCAGGGATCCATTGATCTAGCCTCCTCCATCAACAAACAAATCAAGACATCCACAAGTTCCAAGACTTCAATTTCTTTTCAACTTCCAAGAGAATATGTATTACTTCAAAGAGTCATCAAATGCCAACAAGATAATGAGTTCAGATGAAGTATTTATGCTGAAAATGAGGAGGTGAAGCTTAATATAGGGTTTGAGTGTCATTTATTACAAATTTAATGAGTTCCTAACCTTGAAAACCATGCAAGGCTCAAGGCAGGAATATCTACAAATATTTATCTGAATAATAACTTCTATCTTAACTCCTAAGGAAAAATAGGTGAAATGTTTTGACTTTAAGGCCTTTTCATAATTGTTACAATAACTGTCTGGCAGATATAAATATCTTTGAATTATTTCAATAACTGCTTAGTGCTTTATTGAAGGAAACAAAGCACTAGGTGGCAAAAATATCTTTTGAGAGGAGTAACTGCCATAGGCTAAGTCATTCGAATTTGTCTTGGGTTAATCTACCCTTTGTTTCATTTTTAATTTTTGTCATGTAGGCTTTAAAACTGTCTTTATCTTTCACTGTCTTCTCTTTATCATTTTTTCTTCAATCTATTTGATCTTTTTGTTTTGTTCCTTTGATCTTTGATTTTTTTCTTTTGATCCTTTTCCTTTATCCCTTTTTGTCTTTCCACTATCTTCTTTCTCTCTTTTGACCTTCATCAATATGCCTTTTCTTTAATATTCTGTTTTAATTAGCTAACCCTTTGTTTTATTTTCTAATTAGGATTAGCCCTTTAACTCTTCTGCTTTATTCCTTTGTTGTTTCTTGAATGTTTGTGTCTTCGGTGTACAGGGGAGGCCGCTCTTTGTAGTTGGAGGTTCATTCGATCCATCAATAATCGATCTTGATGCAAGGCCTTTGTCCCTTTTATTTTGAATAAAACAACTAGATCGTCACCCAGTATCTAAATCAAAATTTTTGGACTATGGGAGGGTATGGTGGCCCTTTCTACCATTAAACCTACACAAAACACAAATTATTAGTCAAAACCATGTAGGAGAGGGTTTCACTGTGTTTTTTGGGATTTGGAGCTATCGGGAAGCGATTGTAGATGGGGAGAGGGTGCAGGGGCACAGTTCTGGTGATGGAACTAGGAGGAATTCAAATGGAGGCGCGAAGAACTTTGAATTTGGTGCAGAGGTGAAAAGTGGTTTTGATAAACCGGAGTGGTTTATCGCACGGGTATAAGGCGGTAAGTGGTTAAGTCGATGGGTGAGCGATACCACTGGGCGATCAACACGTGGCAGGCAGAAACCGCCTATTTCGCGTGGGTCATGAATCATTAAACCCATCACGACTTTTTATGTGATATACATCCTGGGCCGTTGGATCTCGGGGAATGAGATCGACGGTGAAGAATGATTTGGGAGAGTGGTGAGCAAGTGGTGGGAGCGGAGTGGAAGACAGGTGTTGGGCTATGGTTGGATGGTAGGGTGAGTGGAAAGCGGGGCTCAGGGTTTCAAAATATTAGCGAAATTCATTAATATTTAAGGTTTAAGGGGGGGGGCATTGGGTGTTAATGAGAGGCGGGCCTGCCCTTTAATATTTCGAAGGTTTGGGGGCGTTTATAATACAGTTGAGGGGGGTTAAATAAAATGTAAGGGGCAGAGGTAATGGAAATGGCAGAGATATGGTTTATAAGTGGAAGGTCGAGGTCTCATGGGGAAAAGGGTCGGGGGTTTATAAAAAAAAGGGCTTAAGGGCTTTATTTTGAAAAGCGGCGGGTTTTAACATAAAAACAGGGTTTTTTATGTAAAAGAGGGATACCCGAAAGGCTATAGTTTTGGTTTAAACAATGTAAAAAAGGGAATTTTTTACATTGTTTAATATTTGTAGAAGGAAGATGATGAATGAAGGGGTTTATGAGGGTTTTGAGGAATGGAAAAAATGGGATTCTCAGAGGAAAAAAGGTTATGAATGAGAGTGAAAATGAGGTGATGAAATGAGGTAAACAGGCCTAATGAGAAAAATCCCTTTTGGTAGCAGAGGGATAGACTTTTTAAGAGGCAGAGAGGGGAAAAGATTAGTGAATCATTTTGATTTAGGATAATGAAGGCAGTGAGATTTCTAGAACTCACAATATTTCTCAAATTTTGTTTCTAGAAATCTAGGATCATAATTTAGTCATCTTTTGATATCAACAAAAATTACTAATGACTAACAGTGTCTCCACTTGGGGAAGGAAACTCCTTTTTGGAGGTGTCCAAAACTTTTAGTTTATCAAATCTCTGAGTTTTTGCAGACCAGCGTCTCTTCCATTGGGCAGATTTCCCTTCTTTTCACTTGCTGATATTTCTTTGAAGTGATAATCTTAACAATATGCAACATATGATTCTTTTAACAACATTTCAACCTACCCAATCCTACTTGTCCTAACATTTTTTCTTCTTTGAGTGCAGTTGAACTGGAAAACTCTTGACATTTTATTTTTGAAAATAGAAATAAATTATCTACTTCTATCCTTATTGCTTCCAAGAGTTCAAATTAAACTAGTGAACTCTTTTTATTCTCTACCTAAACTATTTGACTGCCAAGATTAAGCTGTTTGGTAGTCTTGATTCTCTAAACTAATGACATGAAATTAAGTCATGGGTCAAATCAGGATTAAGCAGTCTTACTTACCATGATTGTGGCATTGGAACAAGCTGCACACAAACATTATTTTGCATAAAAAGTAACTTATAAAGATAAGGCGATGATCTATCATTTGTACTGCATCCTTATCTTCCTCTTTGGTTCTGTGTTGAGCATGTGGAACCAGTATATTTTATTCCCTAATCTATCTTTCTTGATAAGTCAAGTCTGAAAAAATCTTGACAATCATTTTTTTCTCTAACTTATCAACATAAATTTAAAGCATGTTCAACCATGATTAGGCTATATGACTGAACAAGATATTCTTTTTGAATCAGTAGTGGCATTTGGGCTTGCACACTTTCAGCAGTACTCGTTTTTGGGTAGGGGACTATACCTCTTTTGAATCTACACTCTTTTTCTTTTCATTCATTGTTTTTGTATTTTTTTTCTCAATATTTTCTCATGCAATGTTTATGTAGAATGAATGAAATATTTGAAGCTAATACTCTTGACAGAAATAATGCTTGAGAATCCTGCCATTGACAGGACCTCTAAATAATTCTTCTCCATTCAGCCCTTGTAAAAAGAAAGCATTATGACCCATAATTGAATAAATGATATAGGGCCCTTTCCACAAATTCTCAAATTTTCCATGCTTACCCATGTCTTCCCTTCTAGAATCCCATTTCAAAACTATATCTCCAACTTGAAAATTATTAGATTTAGTTCTTCTGTCAAAGATCTTCTTGATGCCCTCTTGTACTGCTTGTGTTCTTTTATAAACCTCCTCCCTTGACTGTTGTAAATGAATAGTTTGATTCAGCCTTCTCTGCATGTCATTTTCTTCTGATTGCACTTCTTGGAGAAGTTTCATGATTGGAACTCCCAAGGATGTTGCGAATATTGCATCCATGCCATATACCAACTGATAGGGAGACATATTGATGGATTTCTTGGTGGTTAGTCTATCAGCCCATAAAGCATGAACTAGCTTACTATGCCATGATTTCTGATTTTGTTCCAGCAGTCTTTTGATAATGTTGATCGGGCTTTTGTTGGAGGATTCAGCAAGTCCATTTCCCTTAGGGTAGTAAGCCATGGAATGCCTCAATGTAATATGATATTTATAGAAGAAATAAAACATTATTTTGGATTTGAAGGCAGCAGCATTATCTGTAATGATCTTTCTAGGACAACCAAATCTAGATAATATGTTGGTCTCAAGGAACTTAATAATGACTAAGTCAATAGCATTTCTAGAAGGGATGGCCTCTATCCACTTCGTAAAATAATCTGTGGCAGTAAGGATCCACGTATGTTGGGCAGATGAGGTTGGGTGAATTTCTCCAATAAATTCTAAACCCCATTGCTGAAAGGGAGCCTCAATACTGATGGGATGCAAAGGTAAAGGTAGGATTTTTCTCTTGCCATCAAAAATTTGACTCTTATGGCAAGTCATGACTAGTTTTTGGGTATCAAGGTAAAGGGTGGGCCAATAATAGCCAGCTCTAAGAATCTTGTTTGTTGTTGCTTTCCAGTAAAGGTGTCCTCCACATTCTCCCTCACGTAATTCATGCATGATCTTTCCTGCATCATTCTCAAGAAAACATTTAAACAATATTCCAATAACATTTTTCCAATACAACACTCCATTTAAAATGCAATAATTTAAAGCTTTCTGTTTCAAGAATATAGCTTTAGTATTTGATAAAGAAGGAGGGGTATTGAGATAAAGAAGCACAAATATGATATTAGCATACCAAGATGATTTCAAAAATATTTCTTCAATGTATGGAGCAGTGAATTCTTCCTATTCTTCTAAAACATCAACCCTACTCATATCTAATGCTTGGAAATTTGATTCTACCATGAGTTTTGCTAATCCTTGTCCTTTAATCAACTTGGTAGGTTTGATTTCTAAATCATATTATAGAATAATAACAATCCATTTTCCCCTTTTTCTATCAAGGTCTTGATTTAGAATGTCCTTGACAACTGTATGTGGGACAAAAGCAATGATATGTGAGAGTAAAATGTAGACTCGTAAATATTTCAATGCTTTTATCAAGGCCAAGGCTTGTTTCTCCATTATGTTGTATTTGAGTGGAGCATATCTTAAGGCTCTAATGAAGTAGGATATTGGTTGTTGTTGGCCAAGTTATTCTATTGCAACAACACTACAGCAATAGTGTGTTCATATGCAAATGAAAAAAAGTAGAAATCCTTGGTGAAATCAGGACTGGTAAGAACTGGTGTTTGAGTGAGAGCTTGTTTTCCTAGTTCAAATGGTTGTTTTGATTCTAAGGTCCATTTAAATCCTGTTTTATTTTTTAGCATGTTTTTGATATTCCTCAAAATTTCAGCAAGGTTAGGGATGAACCTGCTTAAAATGTTGATCTTCCCTATGAAAGATTGCAATTCTTTGAGGTTTCTAGGATGGTTGATTTTTAATATGCCTTCAATTATTTTGGGATATACTTTGATTCCTTCTTCAGAGATTATGTGACCTAGGAGTTTACCTTCCTGGAGACCAAAGAGTGTTTTCTTAGGATTTAAGGACAAGCCATATTTCCTACATTTCTCAAAAAAAATTCTTAAATGGACTAAGTGTTCTTTGTCAGTTTTGGAGAAAACATTGATGTCATCAAGGTAAATGATTATGAAAAAGCCTATGTCTTCTGAGAAAGCTATTTCCATTTCCCTTTGTAATGTGGCCCCTACATTCATCAAACCAAATGGCATTTTAACATACATGAATGTACCCCAAGGTGTGGTGAAAGCAATTTTGTGTTAATCACTTGGGAGTACTAGCACTTGGTTGTAGCTTGAAAAACCATTCAAGAGTGAGATTCTCTTAGATCCAACCACCTTTTTGAGTATGTGATCCATCTTAGGAAAAGGATAATTATCTTTTAGGGAGGCTTTGTTCAAATTTCTAAAGTCAATGCAAAGCCTAATTTCCCCGGTCTTCTTCCTAACAGATACCAGGTTGGAAACCCATTGTGAATATCTAAGGGGAACTATGATCCTAGCATCATACATCTTTTTGATATCTTTCTCAACTAAATGTAATAAAATAGGGTTTATCCTTCTTAGTTTTTGTTTGAAAGGTTTCTGATTTTCCTTAAGAGGAATTTTGTGTTGAATAATGCTAGTATCATATGATTTCAGATCTTTGTATCCCCATGCAAACACATCTCCAAACTCTTTAAAAAGTGAAATATATTCCTATTTTATATGAGTAGGAAGAGTGCTAGATAAATTGATCATTTTGGGTTCATTATTGCTGCCTATGTTATGTTCTTCTACATTAGTTTCCGTAGGCTCCGTATTTGGTTTTTTATCCACATCATTAAGGTCAAAAATCTCTTCTAATGGTGTAAGGACCCTTGGTATTGAATCATATTTGCATTGTAAAACCTGAAGGTCCTTTTGATCTAATTTGTCAAGTAATTATGCCTTATAAAGATGTTCAAATTGATTTATATTAGCAGTAGAGGGTAGCTCTGTTTCAGGGAATTGTTTCTCATCAAAACAATATTCTTTATGGCCTGAGCTAGGAGTTGTTATAGCAAAATCATTTTTAGACTGCAGAAAATCATCAATGTGTTTATCTCCCTCAAACACTTTCCAATAGTTTTCATTGTCAGGGAATGTAGGCCTGTTTTTCACATTGACAGAGAACATCTCATTTACATGGGGCATTTGACAATCGCTGGTAGCAAAGGCAAGCTCATTTGCAAGGTTATTTTGAGCTCTAGGGATGAAAGTGAGTTCATATTTTTCAAAAAAATTTAGGAGATATAGGGCAGCATTCCTATATTCTCGTAATCCATGGTTTTTGGCTGAATACCCCCCTTTTATTTTCCTAATAATCAGCTCTCAATCTCCTTGGATTGAAATTTTCTTGGCTCCTAAATCTTTCAGCAAATGTAGGCCAAAAAGGAGAGCTTCATATTTTGCAATTTTATTAGTGCATTGGAAACCAAGTTTGTAGGAATGTCCTTTTTTTGTATTATATATCCATACACCAGCTCCAGAACCAGCTTTGCCACAAGAGCCATCAAAACTCATGTTCCAAAGTGTTTCTTTCTCATATTCATCCTCATTTTGTTTTTCAAGGCTACTAAAGTTTGGGCTGATATGTTTTTCATTTGAGGGAAGATTTGGCTGTTCAAGTGGGCTTACCTCCTTTTTATTTTCATTTTATTGTATGTTGATTTCATCTTCATTGAACAAGATAAATAAATCAAGATCTGAATGAATGGAATAAAAAAGAGTGTTGTTTGGCCTATCTATGTTTCTTACCATATATTTCATATGAGATTCCCTGTATAACCTTCTTGTTTGGTTAAAAATTGGAATGGTAGCATAAGACATGTCCATTTGAAGGCTCCCCTGAAGTTTGGCTACCCGTGATCTGGATAGAAGCATGCCATACTTTTGGGGAATGTTAGCAACAACTATGTCCATAACTAGACCTTTAGCAATAATTTGTGCCAGATTGACACATAAATCCTTGATCAGACCTAAACATTTGACTCTGCTTGAATCAAAGGAATACAGGTCTTTGTAAGGTTTAGTAATTTCTAGGTCTAATCTCTCCATCACCACTTTTGGCATAAGGTTGTGAGAGGCGCCAAAGTCTAGCATGGCATTATGTAAGATCTTATCATGTATGCTCCTTCTTGGTATTTTCCTTCTACTTCAGGACCAAACAACAATTTTGGTTTATCATCTGTCAAGTTTAAAGTATCAATATCATTTCCTATATTCAAAGCTTTTAAAACTTGATTTTTATATACATCTTGGGTTACTAGTTCAGCTAAGGGTATGCTAATTTTGATCTTGGCAATTTCTCCCTCAAGGCTAAAAGGGGCTAGTGTTTTTGACATATTTACATCTAATTTGTCAAACATAGTATTTTTAGCAATTCTATTTTGCTAAATTTTATTAGGATTGTTATTTTGGACAGATTTCTCAGGGCCACTAGCAGAAGTACTAGGGCAGCTTGGGTCAATAATTGGCTGATTGTTTTTGTCTTTGTTTAGATCAGTTTTTCTAGCCACTATGTTAGAACTATTTGCTGTCGTTTTAGGAAGATTTTCTAAGGTATTCCTAACAGAAGTTTCTGAGTTTTTATTCTTGGAGGTTTCTTGGTTATTTTTTCTCCTAAGATCATATTGTCTGTGGACCTCCATTATAGCATTTTACAACCCTAATTGGTAATCTTCATAATCCTAATGATTGTTTTCAGTTTGTTCTGAGGAGAATAGTCCTTGTTCTTCTTTAGTGGGGAAAGCATAACCCTCACTATCAGATCCTATCAAATTCACAAGATTTTCTTCCAACCTTTCTATCTCCCTTTCTTCTTCTTCATTTACATAGTTTTCTTGGAAAGGAGGCCTAATTTGTTGGTCATTATCTCTATGTCTATTTTGAATAGGATCTCTTCTGAAATTTGGATTTCTATTTCTATTTTGGGGATTCCCTTAGTTCTCTCTAGGAGGTACTCTATCAATTAAGTTTATCTTCTCCAGCATTCTTTCCATTACCCTTACTAAGTTATCAATTTTGGCATCAGATGATGAGGTTGAGGCCAATGTTTCATCCTTTTATGTAACTCTTTTTTCTGATTTAAACCTAGCTCTTTTCTCAATCAGATTTGCTTCCACACTTATAGCTCCCCTCTACATACCTTCTAAATTCAAGGGGTCTCTTTCTCTTAGCTAATAGGCCATGTCTGGGTCAAAGCCCTCTGGAAATTTTACTAAAGCTAAGCCTAGTGGAGGTTTCATGTTTGGGGGAAGTGCATTATAAACAATATTGAATCTAGTGCAGTAATCTTGGACACTTTCCCCGGCATTTATTTTAAGGTTTCTATATTCTGAAATGATTTGGAGAGGGTTCTTTTTAATTTCCCATTTGTTTATGAATGTTTGGTATAAATAAGGGAGATCATTTATGCTATTAGGAGTTAATATTTTAAACCATTTTTTGGCTTCTCCTCCTAAAATTTGGGGAAATATTCTCATCTTAATGGTATATTCTTCTATTTCCATGTAATCAAAGGCATCATCCATTTTATCTACATGATGTTGGGCAATAGTAGATTCAGTTCCAGTGAAATGGGGAATTGTGGATTGATAATCATTTGGTAAAGGAACCAGAGGTTGTGGTAATACTAATGGAGCATACCATGTTGCCATGATAGGAGTAAATGGAAGATTTACAAGAGGTGGGTTTGTGGAAGGGAAAGTGGGATGAAATGGAGTGTTTTTAACAGTGGATGTGTGGATGGGTGTGGTGGAAGTACTTGGACCAGCAAACTGATTATGAGCAGATTTGTTATGGAAGGAGCTAAAGTGATGGAGAAGCTGAAAATCAGGAGGAGTGGAAGGAGAGACTTCTCTACTTGAACTTTGCTACAAATCTATGGGCTCAAGGTCAGTCTAGTCAATATCACTATATGACATGGTTCTAAATAGTTTTTTTGAATGGAACAAGTCAAAGTGAGGATCTTTCAATACTGTAAGGTTTTCAGTAACATATCTTGTTCTTTGAATAGTCCTATTAGTAGTTAAATTTCCAACTCTAGAAGTTTGCCACAAAATATTTTCTGGATCATCAACTATAATAGGAGGATTAGGGTCTGGATGAGATCTGGTATTGATCCTATGTGAAGCTCGATTTCAAGTTCAAAATTTTGGAGAGGCTGAAAGTTTTAGGACTGTTTTCAGAAGGTTGACCTCTCACGGTGTTTAGTAAACTTCTAAAATATGGGACTAGGCTTCTAAACTTCTTTTAGGACTGATTTGATACAATCTTAAGGGAATATAAAAGAACTAGTGAAGTAATAGGCCTACTGGGGCTAGTGGAGTCGCCAGGTGGAAATTTTTAGCTTTTTTGAAGGTAAATGTGTATGGTCCACCACCAATAATTGACAAAAAACCAATCTAGGGATGTTTTTGGGGTTTTCTGAGTTTTAAATGTAGTCCGAAGGTTTGTAAGAGTGTCCTATACCTGAATCATCATTCAATTTGATTTTCTTAAGCTTAACTGAGGGTCAAATGAGTGTATAAGAGTTTCTTAGGCTACTATGTACTTGGTCCCACCGTAATCACCAGAATTTTGGTGTCCCATGATTTGGCATATTGGTATACCAAATGACAAGGAAACATGGAACCAGTCTTTGGAGCCCTAGGATCTATCCTTCCTGGACTCAGAGAGGGATCTCTCTATTTGTTTGCAAAGGATATGAACTTGTTGACTTTATAGGGTTGGTTTTGGGCTAGTTATTAAGTGTGAGGTTTTGTTGTTTGTTTTGGTTAGGTATAATGATCAAGAAGCATAGATAGAATGAGGAAATATCTAATTCATTGCACAATGGAGTCAAACAGAAGTCGTAATAAGTTCATCAATGGATCGGGGAGTATCATAGGGAAAATATAACTTGGCCAGTGGATCTTTAAGTTTTTAGGGGTAATGAGATGGACATAAATTGTAAGAATGAAAAGTAGGGTAAAGGGAAATCAAGAATCCTTTATCATATGTAATTCTCAAAAAAGGGACTTAAATATCAAAAAACATGAAGAGGCAATCAATAGACAGGGAAAACCATAAATTCTACAATCCACACTTCAGCAAATAATAATTCAAGACAAACTTTTCCAATGAAATATAGAAGGCGAGAAACTCATTTAACTTCTAGTGATTTCACATTCAAGGACAGAAAACACTTAAGACACACATATAACTGTAATTAGAGAAGAGGGAACTCCTAAACATCCTTGATTATAGTTATGAAGATCTCTAAAACAATTATTTAAGCAAGTACAAAGAGTATGATCGAAACAAAACCTCTTTGGCAGACTTTAAAGAATGGTACTTTAGAGAGAGACGTCAAAAAACAGTTTTTAAGTGGCAGCAAGTAAGCAGGGAAAACCATAAATCATGCTTGATACAAAATGTATTCAACTATTTATGAAATAAACAAGCTTAGTGGGTCTAGAGAGCAATTAAGAATTCTCTAAAATGTCCTAGCAGAAGAAAACATCAAGGCAGTGAAGAATAAATAGAACTAAGGTGATTTCAAAAGACATTTCTTAGCCTAAACATTTTATTATACTGCAACACAGAAAGATGGAAACATAATGAAACAGGAAATAACAATAACAAATTAGAAGCACTTCACCAACAACCAAGCTCAAGGATCCAGTGATCTAGCCTCCTCCATCAACAAACAATTCAAGACATCCACAAGTTCCAAGACTTCAGTTTCTTTGCAACTTCCAAGAGACTATGTATTACTTCAAAGAGTCATCAAATGCCAATAAGATAATGAGTTCAGATGCAGTATTTATGCTTCAAATGAGGAGGTGAAGCCTAATATAGGGTTTGAGTGTCATTTATTAAAGAGTTAATGAGTCCCTAACCTTGAAAACCATGCAAGGCTCAAGGCAGGAATATCTGTAGATATTTCTCTGAATAATAACTTCTATCTTAACTCCTAAGGAAAAATAGGTGAAATGTTTTGACTTTAAGGCCTTTTCATAACTGTTACAATAACTGTCTGGCAGATATAAATATGTCTGACTTATTTCAATAACTGCTTAGTGCTTTATTGAAGGAAACAAAGCACTAGGTGGCAAAAATATCTTTTGAGAGGAGTAATTGCGATAGGCTGAGTCATTCGAATTTGTCTTGGGTTAATCTACCCTTTGTTTCATTTTTAATTTTTTTCATGTAGGCTTTAAAACTCTGTCTTTATATTTTACTGTCTGCTCTTTATCATTTTTTCTTCAATATGTTTGATCTTTTTGTTTTGTTCCTTTGATCTTTGATTTGTTTCTTTTGATCCTTTGCCTTTATCCCTTTTTGTCTTTCCACTGTATTCTTTCTTTATTTTGACCTTCATCAATCTACATTTTCTTTAATCTTCTATTTTAATTAGCTAACCCTTTGTTTATTTTCTAATTAGGATTAGCCCTTTAACTCTTCTGCTTTCTTCCTTTGTTGTTTCTTGGTTGTTTATGTCTTCGGTGTGCAAGGGAGGCTTCTCTTTGTAGCTGTAGGTTCATTTGATCCATCAATGATCATGTTTCATCGATGATCGATCTTGATGCAAGGCCTTTGTCCCTTTTATTTTGAATAAAACAACTGGATCGTCACCCATTATCTAAATCAACTTTTTTGGACTGTGGGAGGGTAGGGTGGCCCTTTCTGCCATTAAACCTGCACAAAACACGAATTATTAGTTAAAACCATGCGGGAGAGGATTTCACTGCATTTTTCAGGGTTTGGAGCTGTCGGGAGGCGATTGTAGAGGGGGAGAGGGTGCAGGGGCACGGTTCTGGTGATGGAACTAGGAGGAATTCAAATGGAGGTGAGAAGAACTTTGAATTTGTTGTGGAGGTGAAAAGTTGTTTTGATAAACCAGAGTGGTTTATCACACGGGTATAAGGTGGTAAGTGGTTTACGGTGATGGGCGTGCGATACCACTGGGCGATCAACGCGTGGCAGGCGAAAACCACCTATTTAACGTGGGTCGTGAATCATTAAACCCATCATGACTTTTTATGCAATATACATCCTGGGTCCTCAAATCTCGGGGAATGAGATCGATGGTTCGGAATGATTTGGGAGAGTAGTGAGCAACTGGTGAGAGCAGAGTGGAAGACAGGTGTCGGGCTATGGTTGGATGGTGGGGTGAGTGGAAAGCGGGGCCCGGGGTTTTGAAATATTAACGAAATGCATTAATAATTAAGGTTTAAGGGTGGGGATGTTGGGTTTTAATGAGAGGTGGGCCCGC
The DNA here is from genome assembly GCA_034641835.2 of Pinus albicaulis. Classification (NCBI taxonomy): domain Eukaryota; kingdom Viridiplantae; phylum Streptophyta; class Pinopsida; order Pinales; family Pinaceae; genus Pinus; species Pinus albicaulis. Next base: position 1,083,139,931 of record CM076579.1, on the reverse strand, counting down.
CCTTTAATATTTCGAAGGTTTGGGGGCATTTATAATACAGTTGAGGAGGGTTAAATAATATGAAAGGGGCGGAGGTAATGGAAAGGGTAGAGATATGGTTTATAAGCGAAAGGTCGGGGTCTCATGGGGAAAAGGCCCAGGGGTTTATAAAAAAATGGCTTAAGGCCTGTATTTTGAAAAGGGGCGGGTTTTAACATAAAAACAGGGTTTTTAATGTAAAAGAGGGATACCCAAAAGGCTATAGTTTTGGTTTAAATAATGTAAAAAAGGGATTTTTTTACATTGTTTAATATTTTTTGAAGGAAGAAGATGAATGAAGGGGTTTATGAGTGTTGGGTGTGGAGCCTGATTATCTTTTTTACTTTGTATCACAACATTGGACCACTGTACCTTAAAAGGGGCAGCAACGCCGCCCATAATTAATCACTTCCGTGGGGGGTCCAGGGGGGGCGGCAGCGCTTTTCGGAGCCCCCCCCTGGCGGGGGTTTTCGGGGGCAGCGCCCCTGAAGCTAAAAACAGATGTAAAATTGCCTTGTAAAAGTATAGTAATTTCTAGTCAATCTGGGCCGTTTATTAGGAAAATGATCTGACGGTAGAATTTATGTTTAGATTAGGGTTTTTTTCCCTAGAAGGCAACCCCTCACTTTTATGAGGGCATTGTATTGCGGCTGTGCATTGTATGTGTATTCTCGGAGCGAGAAACAGAGAGGGAGACTGTGAGAGAGAACAGAGGATATTACAGCGGATCTGCTATAGGTTTTTTCTCTTCATTTTTATTGATAATAGAAAGGAAGGACTGGCTATTCGGGGTGGACGTAGCCCAAACTGGGTGAACCACATATATTTGTGTCTCTCTAGTTTTATGTGTTTTGTGTGCTTTTATTTTCCGCATATTTTATGTGTTGCATTTCTCTGTAATATTTAATTTTCTAACAATGAGGGTTTTGAGGAATGGAAAAAAGTGGGATTCTCAGAGGAAAAAAGGTTATGAATGAGAGTAAAAATGAGGTGATGAAATGAGTCAAATAGGCCTAATGAGAAAAATCCCTTTTGATAGCAGAGGGGTAGAATTTTTAGGAGGCAGAGAGGGGAAAAGATTAGTGAAGCATTTTGATTTAGGATAATGAAGGCAGTGAGATTTCTAGAACTCACAATATTTCTCAAATTTTTTTTCTAGAAATCTAGGATCATAATTTAGTCATCTTTTGATATCAACAAAAATTATTGATGACTAAGCCTTAAACCAAATTTTTCACTATTCTACTATTTTTCCATTCATTGGTTAAACTCCCACTCCTAAAATACCCCTCATGGGCTCATGCCACTCATCTTTATCCTATTTTCCCACCCATAACCTCAGCACTCTGTTTTTCCTTTGCTTCACCCCTCCACTTTCCTTCTAGGGTTACCAAAAAAACTGTCCCTTCCCATGTTCACCAAGTCCCTCGAGCATTGATGGTCTCAAAACTATCTCTGTAGGCTCTTTAGATAAATCAAGTACATTGGGTTTTGGATCTTCATTACATCACTTTGTCATACTCTATTTTTAGACTTGAAGCCTCCAAAGCCAATTTTCAGTCAAAGAGAGATCAAAGGACCCCAACTAGGTCAATTAGGGTTTCATGTTTTCTGAGGTTATCATTTCCAAAGAAGACTACCACTCATTTTCAAAGCCTGCAAATGAGGTAATGAACAAGCTTAACATTTTGCAGAAGTGTTAAGAGGTCAATCAGTAGGAGAAATTGATGAGGTAAGTGGTTTTTGCCTAAAATATGACATCATGCAGCAATGAAGACAGGAAAATTATGGTTTGACACTTGGCAGTCCAGCAAAGTGCCAAACAGTGATCAAATTGAAAAAAATAACATGGAGGAAGCACTAAACCCTAATTCCCTCTTCCACTAAGCTAGGGATTTCTATGGAAAAGAGGCATAGGAGCAGAATATCCATATGTTAGGCCATATCAGTGATCATTAAGCCATACAAAATCATAAACATCATGCCTCCATCTTTTTCTGGGAATTCTTTCCAACAGCCAAGCCATTTGTCACACCTAGGGCCACTTTTTCTTCAAACTTTGTTTCTGACCAAACATAGACGAATTTAACAAATGTGAGAGAGGTTTTTGTCCATCATAGGTCCTAGAATAAAAACCTCCTTAAGATTTTACACAGGTGTCATGGTTTTAGAGAAATGTAAAACATACAGGTGTCACAGGAGGATTGCTGCACTTCTGGAGTGACCTTGGGAAAATCTAGTTTTCTCCTAGCTAGAGTGTCCAAATGACTTTCTTAATGAGTCAAATTATAACTAGACTAGAATAGATTTCCAATGAGCTATCATAATCTCAATTGGGAGTTGAGGAAGGCCTCCAAAAGTTGTTTGCACTAGCACTCTGCATTTCTGCATCATCATTTAGCACTTTTTGACCAGTCTTGGGAAAATCAACTTTTGACAGGTCAACTCAACTCCAATCAGAGAAAAAAAGGTATATTTGAAAATTAGACAGGATAAGTTTCCAAAAAAATATCATGGGCCCAATTTTGACATCGATAATGCCTCCAAATTCCCTCTGCAAAAGGCGCAATGCGTAGGGAAATTTTTGACAAATTTTGGTTTTTTGTTAAGGCCTCTAAGCGCAGCACCCTTGGCAATACGCTTTCATCTCAGGCATCTTCAGGAGGAAAATTTTGCATTTTTAGAATCCTCAGCTCAATTACAGCATGCTCAGCAAATTTCAGAGCATTTGGAGCATTTTTGGTCCCTCAAAAGGCTAAAAAACACCCTATTTTTCACCTTTCTGCCTCATTTTCAAGCCTGGCACTGCACCTAGAGAAGTTTTGGGAGATTTCCTTTTTGGACTATTTAATAGAGCCCAATCAGAAAACCAAGGGAATTTTTGAAAAATAGAATTAACAGGATTTTCAACGGGCCATTGCAGAGCCAATTCCGACATCGGGAAGGTCATCAAAACTTGGCTACAAGTGGACCCAGTTTCTCCCGTGCAGAGGTCGCGTGTAGGTCCGAACAAGCACTCAAAGAGGAAAAAGGCCAAGAAAACCTTGGAATATTGGCTCATGCTTTTCTATAGGTCTCTCAAACCCCATAAGAGAGACATCCACCAAATTTGGGAAAATTTTGACAAATTTTGGTTTTTTGCAAATTTGGAAGCCTCTAAGCGTAGCATCCTTGGCACTACACTTTCATCTCAGGCATCCTCAGGAGGAAAAATTGGAATTTTTGGAATCCATAGCTCAATTACAGTATTATCACCAAATTTCAGAGAATTTGGAGCATTTTTGACCCCTCAAAAGGCCAAAAAACACCTCATTTTTCACCTTTCTGCCTCATTTTCAAGCCTGGCGCTATGCCTAGAGCAGTTTTGGAAAATTTTCCTTTTGTATAGGTTAATGGAGCTCAATCAGAAAACCAAGGGTAATTGGAAATTATACTCAGCAGGCTTTCCAATGGGCCATCACGGATCCAATTCTGACATTGGGAAGGTCATCAAAAATTGGTTGCAATTGGACCAAGTTTTTCTCATGCATGGCATTATGCTTTCAAACCTCATTGTGAGTTTTTGGCCAAAAAGTCAACAAAAGACACTCATTAATGGAAAAATGATATTTTAGTGCGTTTTTAAGGCAAATCACTCCAAATTTAGGTGCTAGGATTGATTTTTTCATTTATTTCATGAGATATTTTATGCCTTGGGACTTGCATGGTCTCTTAGGCATAAATGACATTTATGACTAGTTTTGACATTTTCAAACCCTAGTTAGGGTTTTTGCCCTCCTTTGATAGATAAATAGAGCATGAGGGCCTCATTGTAAAAGGTTGGCATTTGATGACTCTTGAGAGAAATCTATGGCTTTTTTGTAGATTGAAGAGGAAATTGGTGTTGTGGAGCTTGTGACTGGCTTGTTTTGACTAATGATCAAGAAGGCTTGCTTGCAGGATCCTTGATCTTGGTTAATGGTGATGTGATTCTATTCTGTTCATGTTTTCTTATGTATCATGTTGTTTCATCCTTCTATAATGCAGTATGACAAAGGTTTTAGACTAAGAAATGTTTTTCAAAGGCACCTTAGCTCTGTTTGTTGTTCACTGCCTCTATGTTTTCCTCTGCTAGGTCATTTTAGAGAATTCTTAATTTCTCTCTAGACCCACCTAAGCTTGTGTATTTCATGAATGGTTTAATACAGTAGGTATGTTAGGTCCCTATATTACTAGTATAGTCCCTTATTGTTGTTAGTGTAACCCCGTTACTGTTACTATTGTACCCCTGTAACCCCCATATTGTTATTATTGTGCCCTTAAATTATTATTGTTAGGTCGGCTAGGATTACATTGTGGCCCCATTAGGATTACATTGTGTACCCATGGACTCCTATATATAGAAAGGAGGTTTTGTAATTTGTGTCATCTAAGAATTGTTCATTCATGTAATGTATTGGAGGTTTCCCCCTCAAAGTGGCTTATCTCTAAGGCGTTGATATCTCTTTTCTTCTATTTTTGGAGCTGGTTTCACAACATTTGGTATCAGAGCTTTGGATTCTAGGGTTTCGCTACTCCAAACAGGCCATCGTGGCCTTTTCGCTATAAATTTTTTTCTACGAAGGTTCAGAAGCTAAAAATTTTAGGGTGCAAAGCCGAACTCCTGAGGAACATTTTCAAAAAGTTACAGAGCTTGGTTCACAATAGTTTCGGTGATATGATCTGTGGAAGTTAGGGAATTTTGCAGGCTCCTGAATTTCACTTAAAATGGTCATCATGGAATTTGCACTATAACTTTTTTCTACGAAGGTTCAAAAGCTGAAATATTTATAGCACGAAGCCAAGATCCTGAGGACCATCGTCGCAAAATTTTAGAGCTTGGTTTGAAATATTTTCGGAGATAGGATCTGTGGATGTTAGGTCTTTGTCAGGCTCCCTAATTTCATCTCAAAGAGGTGATCGTGGGAAAATATTCATAACTCTCTCTCTTTGAGCATCGGATTGGAATTCTGTAAAAAGTGACTGGAATTACACGGACTTTAGTTTTCTGTCTATATTTTTCAGAACCAAAGGAGCAAACAGGGACACTTGGCAAGTCATACAATTTTGATCTACTGAACCAGTCCATAATTAGTTCATTGTGCTAGATTGGACATAACTTTGACTTGAAGAATCAAAATCAAGTCAGACCTGTGGCATTTGAAAGAAGCTTCAGAGGACTACTATAGGGCCAAATTTTAGATATTGAAGATCTGTAAGTATAGAGATAAGTTAAATTCAATATAGAGCTCCTCAAAAGCAAGTAAAATGTGTTTATTTTTTTTTCTGAATTGCATAAGTCTTGTTTGAAGAATCAAGTTGAATTGATTCCAAGGGCATATTTGTTGGAACAGGGTCTCCTAAAAATCTAAGAAACTGGTCCATTTTGGATATTTTTTATTATATTTAATCTAGCAGAGGGGTTTTGGGGTGGGTCAAAGCCCCGAAAGCATTGTAATGGGTAAAAAGGTAAACTAGGGGTCCGAAAACCACGGTTTCTAGACCATAGGAAAGTCTAGGCTATATTTTTATAAATAGAGGAGGATTTTGCATTGTAAAGGATAATAAATGATGAGCTATTGATGTGGTTTTTGGCTTAAGCTATCTGTTTGGGTTTTTGGGGAAAGGACTCCTGCTGGTTGTGTGCGCGGAGATCCAAGTCCAGCTATGTGCGGACCCTGCTGCTATGTGCGCAGGCTGGGAAGGGAATTGTAAGGAAGAATTTATGAATAAAAGGGATTGATAGAGAACTGAATCTGTGAGTAATCTTGTGCGAATTATTGGTAATTTTTGTATTGTGCATTTTCTGTCCTTAAGCTGCGAAGATCTGTGTAAGTGTGTTTCTAGATCTAGATCTATTCTGTTCTGTTTATATAATGTTGTGTTATTGTCATAAAAGCATATAACTACAGATCTAGTGCATGTGGATGAGAACAGAGACCTAATTAACCCTGCGCAGAACAAGGTAATCTGGGATTACAGGACCTAACGCAGCTCTGCTTGCCTTACCCTTCCTTTCTCAGGGTGGAGAAACCTGGTTCCAGCACCCACACATACTACTTCAGGTGAGACCTTGACCTGTGCAAGCAAGTCACTGCCGAAAGGACTAATAGTATAGGGGTTTATTGGCAAACCTTGCACACCAAACCTGGGTCAGGACCCCTCAAACCAAAAAATGGTTCCGTTTTCGGGACTTGAAGAGTTTGAGAAAGGGATCGGGTACTGACAAGAAGATACTGGGGGAGGGAACCTAAGACGGGCCTCTAGGAAACCATGATGGCACACTTGAAATTACCTACCTTCAAAGGCACGGCCAATGAAGACATGGAGCGGTTCTGGTTTGTGGCGGAGTCGGTGTGGGTTGCGCAGGGCATGGTGAGAAACACTGTGAAAAAAGCGCAGCTATCCTTAGCCTTTTAGGGAAGAGATTTGGACTGGTATATGGGATACGTATCGCAAAATAAGGGCGCAACTATCCAGAACATCAAGGATGCCCTGAAATAGAAGTTTTGGAACCCTAAGTCCTACTCTCAGGTAGTAGCAGAACTGAAAGATTTCAAGCAGGGGCAACTGAGTCTATATGGGAAGTAGATCAATGCCTAAAAAAGGCTATTAGAGAAGGAGGATTTCGGTACGATGACAAACAGCTTACGAAATGGTTCATCGCCATGCTACTCCCTGACCTACGCATACCTATGGGTCGCCAGACCTTTGACTCACAAGATGAGGCCTTGGAAGCTGCTATGAAATTAGAAGCTACGCCTCTAAAAGATGTTGCGTTAGAGGTACAGCAGATCCAGGTGCAGCTTGAGGCTATGCACCAGGAAATTCAGAATCTACAATGGGAGGAAGGAAGAGGGGCTGGCACGGAACTAGGTCACATAGCAAGCCACCCAGGATCAGGAGCGTGTAGTCCGGAGCATCAGGGCTCAAGGGGACCTATGCTCTAGCACGGGAAGAGCTGTGCAGCTGGGGTGCGTAATATCAACCAATGGCCCTATCCAAGCACCCCCGTTTTCGAACCAAAGCGACGCTGGTGACAGTTTTTCCGGTTGGTTGGCCATGAGGAGCAGGACTGTCGAGTCCGTAATGAAGTAATGGAAGAGGGAGAAGACCCTGCCTCACCAAAAACCCCCTCGGGCAGGAATGACTCCCTTGGAAGAAGATATGGGAGCCGAAGCGGAAGCGGAGGTCGGGGTCGAGGCCAGTCGATCTACTATAACTGTGGGGGTACGAGGCATTTTTTGAAGGATTTCCTAAACCCCTTACGACAATCCTACAGGTATTGTAGATAGTTGGGCCATATGCTAGAAGATTTTCCAACCCTAAAAGCAAAGATACATGGAAAGCAGTTCCAATATGCATAGAAGGTGCGAAGGTTCCAGACCGAGCTGAGGGGTAAGGATACGAAGGTAAATGTGGTAACACATAATGGATTGGTGATTGGGGGAACTAAGGAGAAAGATGAAACTAACGCACTAATCCGCAGGGCAGTTAGCAACCAAGAAGGACTAGACCTGGACAAAGCAAGGGAAACATTTATGGAAGCTCGGCAGGACTTCCTGGCGACTAACATTTCGCCATCTACACACCTAGGAGATGTGGAAGTAGCTGAGGAGGTTAAACCTTTCTCACAAGCATGCATGAGGTTGTTGTGTAACCCCCAGGCAGTACGAAATCTGCAGGCGTTACTAGAGAGTTGCGCAACACACACTGCCCTATCACCCGGCATTAAGGATGTGCATAATTTATACAAATATCCAAGACGCACTGGAAGGGAAATGTGGCTGACAGTCCAGATTGGCAACTATGAAATGGATCGGGTTATCTTAGACCTCAGATCAGATGCCAATATACTACCTAAACAAACTTGGCAAAACATGAGGGGACCCAAGCTGGAATGACCCACCATCCAGCTTCGAATGGCAAATCAAAAAAAAATTATTCCTTTAGGTAGGCTATCAAAAGTCATGGTTGACATCCCAGGGGTAAGGGTCCTGGCTGACTTTTAAATAATATAAATTGTGGAAGACACAGATCCCTACCCTGCGCTCCTCGGGCTAGACTAGGCTATAGACATGGGGGGCATCATCAATCTCAAAAATCGCAGCATGGTATTTGAAATTAAGGGCACGCGGGTCGTCATGCCACTTGACCCTATGGAAGGAAAATGTTATGTGGAACCTATACCTAAGGAGGGAGATGGGGATTATATCTATAAGTTGACAGCGTGAAATAGGGACAATCTAACCCAGGACATAGTACCATGCTATGAGGGGGATGATGAAGATCCTAGTAAGGAACTAGAAGCTTGGCAGACCCGGCTCGGTGAAGCCTCTACGCTGCGTTGTCTTCGTATCACAAAGGAATCCCTCTTTATGGTCCCAGAGAAAAGGACTGGAGTAGAGCTAGGCCTGAGCAACCATGGCGAACCCACCGTGGGAGAGGGTCGGGTCGACCCACGAGTGGGTAATAGGTTCCCTATGACACCTGTAGGTTCAGAAGGTAGCGGTCCCATGCATCGAGCCACCTCTACGACAGCGACACAGCTAGAGGTCAGGCGGTTGGTTCTGACAACAGGACCCCTTGGGGCCTTCGTAGAACAAATGATAAAAGTATCTTGGTCTTGGGCCAAAAGCTACCTAGGAAGTAAGCCTGTGTTGGGGGAAGACAGGAAGCTATCACAACTAGGTAACCTTAGCGTGACGAGTACGCCAAGATCACTGGGGACGCGACAACTAGCCGTTGGAACTGTACCCTCTGGTAAAAATCAGAAGTTATCGTTGAGAAAAGCAGCTTCCGAGCCTATGGCAGGATGAGTTATGGGAATTTTTTTTCGTTCCTTGGGAAACCTACCCCGAGTAAAATATCTCTCTCTATCATCCGATGGGAAGTGCTTAAAAGGGGGCAGGATAGTCCGATTAGCAGTATTGTCTCAGTTACACAACTGGCCTACCTTAAGCATCTTGTGGAAGCAATTGAGCACCAAAATTTTCCATAACCACAGCATCCCTCTCATGTCTGATCAACCTCCTCTGTCATATAGTATTCACCCAAAGCCCGGATTCATTTTTCGCGCAAGGATGTTGGCTGCCACCCCTGCCGAAACCTCTGCCCCAACTGAGCCTGATGTTGAATAATTCCTGGAGGATGAGCCTGAGTTAGAAGAATTCCCCCCTCCAAGGGCCACAAGGAAAGGCAAGGAGAAAGCACAAAGCTCGGGGAAACCCCCACAAGCGGCTAAAATGCCCCGAAGCTACCCAAGACGTGCCAGGCCCCCGCCCTCAGAAAAATATGACCAGGAGGGTGCTCTGCTGGCTAACCCGATCAATTGGTTACCTCCCTTCATTCGCCCATGAAGGTCATCTACACGGACGCCAAAAAAATTGGATGGCTTGATCACCTACCTGCAAACCCCGCTGACCCCAGGAGAGGTCCCCATCATCGGTGATCCCTGCGGACGCCTCCATGAGGTCAAGTTCGATGATCATGACCTAGCGAACCATGAAACCCTCCTGGAATTAGGCCCTGCATTATACTTTGATACGATCCATGAGGATGATGGAATCACGGTTGTACCTCAGCGCTAGGTATGCGGCTTGGAAGGATCCGGACTCTTGAATCTACTCTGAATGCCCCACTTCGGCCATTACAATGTCACAGATCAGTTGGCTCGCCAGTTGCTTGCCCTCATTCATGATGGCTTCTTGTGGATTTGCGAGAGAGTCCCTATTGATGCTGCGTTGATCCACACGATTACAGGCCTTTTGATGCAAGGACCACACCCGCTAGTGCAGGTTGGAAAGAAGTACGAAGTCGCTACCGCTCTTTTTTTCTGGGAGACCTATGCAGTACATCGAAATCGGCGAGGATTTGTGATCCAAACCATCAACGATCCTGCTACACATATGGGTACTCGAATTTTAGCCTGCAAACTAATGAGGAGGTGCCAGGTTGTGACTGTCCCCGCCTATGTGATCCAGCTAGCCAGACAGTGTGCGAAGGGATTTTTTCAATTGGGCTCAGTACTTGTGCAATGAATTTCTAACTAATGTCCGCGAGTCTCAGGAGCATGGGACGTCTTTTTTCTATTCGTGGTTATTATTCCTAATAGCACTAGTAGCCTGGGACAAACCGGAGGAGTCAGTCATTCCTGAGCTCCCTGATGGGATGTGTGAAGGTGCTCGGTATGCTCACTTGCGGAACTCTAAGGATAAGCCGCGCATCGAGGATAAAAATGTCTTTTGGGTCCTCTTCCAGAGCAGCGTCGCCACTGCCATAAATTCCCAACCCCGGTTATCCCCCACCATATATAACAAATACAAGCATATTGCCGCATTCCAAATCACCATGCACCATGTCCAGATTTGCAGCCTTGCCAATAAGACATGGACGGAATTTCCTTATATGGTAGCCGATGAAGAAATTGAATTGTTGATCTCTCTATGGCCCCCCGCCTGGAAAAAAGGCCTCCCCGACACTCCTGGGGAAACCATAGCAACCCACCAGCTAGCATCAGTTACAACTGAGCCCAGAGGTAAACCGCCACAGTAGCCTAATACAGCTTCGGCCCAGGTAGACACAGCTACCACCCTTCCCCCAGGGACTAAGAGGACAGGGGCATCGGCCTTAGGACCAAGAAAGAAACAGCATGCCCACCGCGAGTACTACGATGCAACAGTCACATTAACGGACGGTGACCTGGAGCAGATCGCGAACGCGGTCACCATGGCTACGGAGGATAAGTGGGCACTTATCGCGGTCGAGTGGAAGGCAGGGGTAGACTCTCTTCAGGCTGACCTCTGCGCTCTCCAGATCAAAATGTATCACCCCCCAACCAGTGGAGGCCAGGCACAACCCCTGTCAGTCGACAGCAGCCCTGCACCACTCAAGGAATCCAGTCATCTCTGGGGTATCCCTACCAGTGCCTTGGTTGGAACGCAGCTCCCGGAAGCCATAGGAATTCAGCTGGACTTGGCTCAGATGCCCGACGTAGCCTTAGAAAGCCTTAATCATGCTATCTCCTGGGATATTAGTCACCTCACTCAATCTGCAACCCAACAGCTTAAAACAGCCCAGCACACCATTGCACAGTAGGCTGCTGACATGATCTAGGCCATGTCGCAACAGGCGGAGCTTGAGACTGTGATCCACCAGCTCTGCACGAAAGTCACAGAGGAAATCTCAGCTGAGGATACATCTAGGGATAAGGTGGAAAAATTGGTTGTTGCTCTCAAAGCCTCTTAGCTAGAAATACACACTGTCAGGACTCAGCTGGAACAATATATTTCGGACTTACTGGCCAGACTACAGCCCAGCACACCCCTAGAAGTCTGTGCTCAGCGTGCAGCCCTGATCACAGATGCAACATTGACAATTACGGGGAAACTTTCTCAAGGTGCCAAGATACTGGAGTCAGCCATACAACTCTGGACTCGGGTCCAGCACAATCCAGTCCTCCAACAAATCAAATAGGACTAACGAAAAAAAGAATAAGTTGTTGAAAAGCTCAACGCTAAGCTACCTACTTTGGTTTCTGCCCAATGCTTGGCATGATTGAAGACCAGAAATGACCTCCAGGATGAGATTGAGAAGCTACGGCATAAACAGCACATCATGGCAGAACGTCTCAAGCCTTGGACTACTTCTTCCCTCCGATTAACACAAGACATTGATGGTGCAACCAAGCACCTTAACCAGCTTCTTGAAAGCATTACCATGGCCGCGGAAGATCCGCCTTCCCAGAAGCTAGTCGATCTTACACAGAATTTTGCTACCCAAAGTCAGGATTTACTCCCTCAGCTCAGCAGTTCTCTTGATACCTTGCATAAGCAAATAGAAGCCGCACCACTGCAGTGACTCGGGATGAGTCACAAGATTGTGTTGGGGGACTGTTGGAACAGGGTCTCCTAACAAGCTGCGAAACTGGCCCATTTTTTATATTTTGATTATATTTAATCTAGCGGAGGGGTTTTGGGGTGGGTCAAAGCCCCAAAAGCATTGTAATGGGTAAAATGGTAAACTAGGGGTTTGAAATAAGTCTAGGCTAGATTGTTATAAATAGAGGAGCATTTTGTATTGTAAATGACAAGAAATGATGAGCTATTGATGCAATTTGTGGCTTAAGCTATCTGTTTGGGTTTTCGGGGAAAGGACTCCTGCTCGCTGTGTGCGCGGAGATCCAAGTCCACCTGTGTGCAGACCCTGCTGCTGTGTGTGTAGGTTGGCAAGGGATTTGTAAGGAATAATTGATGAATAAAAGGGATTGATAGAGAACTGAATCTTTGAGTAATCTTGTGCGAATTATTGGTAATTGTTGTATTGTGCATTTTATGTCCTTAAGCTGCAAAGATCTGTGTAAGTGTGTTTCTGGATCTGGATCTATTCTGTTCTGTTTATATGATGTTGTGTTATTGTCATAAAAGAATATAACTATAGATCTAGCACACGTGGATGCGAACAGAGACCTAATTAACCCTGCACAGAACAAGGTAATCTGGGACTACAGGACCTAGCGCAGCTCTGCTTGCCTTACCCTTCCTTTCTCAGGGTGCGGAAACCTGGTTCCAGCACCCATCCATACTACTTCGGGTGAGACTTTGACCTGCGCAAGCAAGTCACTACCAAAAGGGCCAGTAGTATAGGGGTTTGTTGGCAAACCTTGCACACCGAACCTGGGTCAGGACCCCTCAAGCCAACAATATTGGAGAATAGATATCAGTATTGGATTCTCAAATGGCCCCTAAAAAGAATTCAACACCCATTAAGCCTTTAGAAGGCTCTACTATGACTCATGAAAACGAAGAATGGCAAAATGACATATCAAAATTACAAGAGCAAGAGCAACAAATTTCACTCTCGCAAAGAGCAACAAAAAATGACATGGAAGTTTTGAAGAAAGGCGTGGAAACTAAGATGGATAGTTTGAAGAAAGGCGTGGAATTTAAGATGGATGGTTTGAAGAATGGCATGGAAGCTAAGATGTATGGCATGGAAGCTGGCATGGAATCTAAGATGGATGACATGGAAGCTAAGATCGATAAAAAAATGGAAAACATGAATAATGATCTAAAAGAAGACATGGAAGATTTGACAAAGTTGATACAAGAAATGTTTCCTAATGGTGAAAATATAGTAGAGGAAACTTATGATAAGAACAAAATAAATGTTAATCGTTATTTCACTAATGTTGGAGGGAAGAACCACCATATTCCAAAAATGGATATGAGGAATTTTGATGGAAAGGATCCTGTAACATGGATACTACAGATGGAGCAATATTTTGATCTCAATAATGTGAAAAACACACAAAAGGTATGCATTGAAACTTTACATTTAGAACAAAATATATGTGTATGGTATCGATGTCTTTGCTCCCATAAAAAAATTGTCACTTGGTCAATTTTTACGGAGGAAATGATAGCACATTATGAGGATACAAAGAGAAACACTTTCTTTAGCCAATTGATAAATCTCAAACAAAAGTGTTTAGTGGGGGAGCACATTGAGGACTTCCAAAAATTGAATATAAGGGTAACTGATATTCCAGAGGAACATAGGATTGATCTCTTCATAGTAACTTTAAAGGATAACATCCAACATGAAGTTCTCATTTTGGAACCTGATTCATTGGAGAAGGCATTCAGGTTGGCAAGAAAAATTGAATGTAAAATTATGGCGACAACGAAGCCTACCACTCACTTCTATAAAGATGGAAGTGTTGCTACTCCTAGATTTCCACAACCTACAAGGTTGACACCACAACAATTGGAAGAAAAAAAGAGAAAAAGGGCTTTGCTACAGTTGTGATAGAAAATACACTAAAGGTCATAAGTGTGCTGAGAAGAAATTATTTTACATATATTGTGAAGAGGAAGAAGAAAATGAACAAAAATCTTCAAAAGAAGATGATATACACCAAGAACCAGCCCTAGAAGAGGAAGAAATGAGTCCAACCATATCGTATAATGCATTGGGAGGAATTACCACTCCTCAAAATCTCAAGATAGAAGGACATATCAAGAAGAAAAAGGCAATAGTGTTGATTGATTCAGGTAGTACCCATAATTTTATTCATTGTAAGGTAGCCAAGGAATTGAATTTTTTCCTATACCTAGCACCAGAATTTCAAGTGATGATTGCAAATGGAGGAACTATAAATTTCTCTGGAAAATGCCATAATATCAATCTAACCATGGGGGAATATGTATTGAATAGTCCAATGCTTTCCATTCCTATGAGAGGTGCTGATGTTGTACTAGGAGTACAAAGGTTACAATCTTTGGGGACGGTAGCTTTTAATTTTCAAGAACTTTTCTTGAAAAAAATTTCAGAAGGAAAGAAAGTCGAATTACGAGGTATTGCAGGGAATTCAAGAAAGATAATAAGCTCTAATTTCATGACAAAGCTTCTAAAGAAATAACAATGAGGCATAATTGCACAATTATGCTCACTAGAAGTTCCAACATCAAAATCATGTATTTTTGTAGATCTCCAAAAATTCTTGGACAATCATTCCAAGGTGTTTGAAACTCCCAAAGGACTCCCACCTATTCATGATCATGATCATGCTATTCATTTGATTCTAGGAAGTGTTCCCCCAAACATCGGGCCTTATAGATATCATTATGTCCAAAAGAGTGAAATTGAACGTATGATTGCAGAAATGTTAGAGGCGGGTATAATTCAACCTAGTCAAAGTTCTTTCTCTGCTCCTGTAGTATTGGTACACAAGAAGGATGGATCATGGCGCATGTGTCTGGATTATAGGGAGCTCGATAAGCTCACCATTAAAGATAAATTTCCCATTCCTGTGATTGATGAATTATTGGATGAATTACATGGAGCAATTTATTTTACCAAGTTGGATCTTCGTTCAGGATATCATCAAATTAGAATGAAGACTGAAGATATTCCAAAAACATCATTTCGAACTCATGATGGTCATTATGAATTTTTGGTCATGCCTTTTGGCCTTACCAATGCACCTTCTACATTTCAAGGGTTGATGAATTCCATTTTCAAACCCTTCCTTAGAAAATTTGTGCTAGTATTTTTTGATGATATACTAATCTACAACGGGTCTTGGAAGGATCATGTTCAACATGTTGACAGGGTGCTCAAACTATTGCAGGAGAAAAAATTATATGCAAAAACATCCAAATGTTTCTTTGGAGTACAAGAGGTGGAATATCTGGGTCATATTGTATCTCACGAGGGTGTTAAGGTAGACCCTAACAAAATTAAAGCCATTAAGGAATGGAAATACCCCACAACCATAAAGCAGTTGCGAGGATTTCTTGAGTTAACAGGGTATTATCGCAAGTTTTTTAAGAATTATGGGAGAATAGCAGCACCTCTAACAACATTATTGAAGAAAGATGAATTTTCATGGACTCCTGAAGAACCTAAGGCCTTTGAACATCTTAAAGAGGAAATGTGCCTAGCACCGGTCTTAGGTATGAAAACTTCACAAAAACCTTTATTGTGGAATGTGATGCCTCAGGAAATGGAATTGGTGTTTTTTTAATGCAAGAAGGAAGACCCATTGCTTTTGAAAGTCATCCAATTAAAGGAAAGTATTTACAGAAGCCTATTTATGAAAAGGAAATGTTAGCAATACTGCATGCACTAAAGAAATGGCGAACTTACCTAATTGGAAGACACTTCAAGGTAAAAAATAATCATGATAGTCTTAAACACTTTTTGGAACAAAGAATATTTTCAGAAGAGCAGCAAAAATGGGTCACAAAGATTTTGGGTTATGACTTTGAAATAATCTACAAAAAAGGGAAGCTAAATGTTGTTGCAGATGCACTCTCAAGAAATAATGAAGAGGTGGAAGCATTGCTTTGTGCCATTTCTATTATCCAACCAGATTGGATAACCAAAGCAAGAGATGAATGGAAGTAGGATGAAGAAGTGTGGACACTCATTCAAAAGTTGCAGCAATATCCTAATACATCTGACACATTTAGATGGAAAAATGATTCCTTATGGTACAAATATCGCTTATATCTTTGTAAGAATTCTCAACTAAAACAAAAGATTCTTTTGGAATTGCACACTTCTCCTTTAGGAGGACACTTAGAATTTTTTAAAAACTTACCACAGGGTGAAGAAAGAATTTTTTTGGGATGGCCTTCAATCTGATAGTCAAAATTTTGTGGCAGAATGTTTGGTTTTCCAGAAGAATAAAGTCGAGACAATTAAGACCCCAGGTATTCTACAAACATTATCCATTCCAACTCAATGTTGGGAGGAGATTTCAATGGATTTTATCACAGGTTTACCTAAGTCCGAAGGAAATAGTGTCATCATGGTGGTAGTTGATATACTTACCAATTATGCACACTTTTATGCATTATCTCATCCATTTAAAGCAAGTACATTTGCTACTAAATTTATGGACACAATTCAAAAGCTACATGGAAACCCAAGGGTTATTGTGAGCGACAGAGATCCCATTTTTACTGGAAATTTTTTGACGGAGTTATTTTCTTGTTTGGGTACACAATTAGCTCATATCTCATCTTATCATCCTCAATCCAATGGTCAAACTGAGATATTAAATAAATGTTTGGAAGGATATATTCGTTGTTTTATATCTAATAAACAAACACAATGAGTCAAGTGGTTACCTCTCGTTGAATGGTGGTATAAGACTTCCTTCCATACTGTAGCAAAAATGACCCCATTTATGGCACTTTATGGATATCATCCACCATCCATCACATCATCTTTAAGAGAAAATTCAAAGGTTCAAGCAGTGGAAGATCACATCGAGCATCAACAAGAAGTTCTCCAACTCTTAAAGGATAACCCGAATTTGGCACAAAATCGAATGAAACAACAGGCAGATCAACATCGCAGCGAGAGAAGTTTTGATGTAGGAGATTGGGTATTTTTACGGCTACAACCATACAAACAAATGTCCCTCAAGCAAGCTAAGAAGGATAATAAATTATCACCAAAGTACTATGGTCTTTACAAGGTGTTGCAAAAGATTGGTACTATGGCATACAAATTGGAGCTTCCTGCTTCTTCGCGAGTACATCTAGTTTTCCATGTTTCATGCTTAAAGAAGGTTATAGGTGAAAATCTTCCGGTTCAAACAATATTGCCAGAACTTGATGAGGAAGGAAAAATCATATTGGAACCTGAAGCAGTCATGGAAACAAGAACTCGACAGCTACGGAATTGATCATTTTCAGAGTATCTCATCAAGTGCAAGAACTTACCCACTGAATATTCTACATGGGAGGATGAGAATTTTATATAGAAGCACCCAGAGCTACTCAAGCGTTGAGGACAACACTTTTTTGAAGGAGAGGGGATGTTAGGTCCCTATATTACTAGTATAGTCCCTTATTGTTGTTAGTGTAACCCCCTTATTGTTATTATTGTACCCCTGTAACCCCCATATTGTTATTATTGTGCCCTTAAATTATTATTGTTAGGTCAGCTAGGATTACATTGTGGCCCCATGGACTCCTATATATAGAAAGGATGTTTTGTAATTTGTATCATCCAAGAATTGTTCATTCATGTAATGTATTGGAGGTTTCCCCCTTGAAGTGGCTTATTTCTAAGGCGTTGATATCTCTTTTCTTCTATTTTTGGAGTTGGTTTCAGAACAAGGTATCAAATATTTTTTATGGTTAGCCCTGCTTGTTTGATGTCACGAAAACACTATTCTTGATATCTCTCTCTAAAGTACCACTGATTAGGTTTTCCAGAGAGGCTATGTTTCGATCATACCCTTTGTCCATGCTTGAATAGTTGTTTTGGAGATCTTTATGGCTATGATAAATGATTTTTAGGTGTTCCCTCTTCTTTGATTAAAGTGATATGTTTATCTTAAATTTTTTCTAACCTTGAAGGTGAAATCAATAGAAGTTAAATGAGTTTCTCGCCTTCTATATTTCATTGGATTTTTTGTCTGAAATGCTTGTTTTCTTGAGTTGAATCAAAGAGTTATTGGTGTGCCTTGTCTATTGATTAATTCTTTATGCTAAATAGTGTTGAAGTCCCTTCGTGTTTTAATTATATGACAAATTATTCTTAATTGGCCTTTTCCCTACTTTATTCACAAACTTGATGTTCATTTCATTTCACACAAACATTGAAAATCCATTTGACCATGCTAGATTTTCCCTGTGATGCTCCCTGATTCATTGTTGAACTTTCTAAGAATTTTATTGACTCCATAGCCCAATGACTTGAATATTTCCTCACTCCATCTATTCTACTTGATCATCTTACTCAACCAAAACAAACAAACAAACCCTACACTTAACAACTAGCCTAAAATCAAACCCTAAAAGCAAACAAGTTCACATCCTTTGCACAAAATAGAGAGAGCCCTCTCTAAGTCCAGGAAGGCTAGGTCCTAGAACTCCAAAGACTGGTCCAATGTTACCCTGTGCATTTGATCTCACCAATATAATGACTCACTGGAACCTAACAGTATAAATATCCTCCCCTAATCCCCTTCTCTCGCCATCTCTATCTCTATCCCAATCGAATATGATTGGGAATCATTATATTATTTCTCCATTTGAAATGTAATGTTATTATCCTCCCCTAGTTGATTTGGAAGAGTGAGTAAAACAATCAATATAAATTGACCCTTACTTCCCCTTTCTTTCCCTTGAAAGAATCTACATTAAAAAAATGTTCCTTTGCAATTGTAATTTGGATTGCGTCATTGAATTTGATTCGCGCTATAATCGTTAGCATTCCAAAGGAATCTATGGATATCAGACCATTGAAATAAGGAGTTATATTCCATCGAGCCTACTTAGCTCAGAGTTTAGAGCATCACACTTGTAATGTGATGGTCATCAGTTCGATCCCGATAGCTGGCTCTTTTCCATTCCTCTCATTTCCATAATCCACAAAGTTTTGTTAGGATCAAGATGGAGTTGAGAATACTCTTATGATCATTCATCGGGTCCATCATGCCAGGATCACTTATTCCCAACTAGGAACGGGATGAATGAAATTATTGGAGCTATTAGGATCTATAAAAAATTGGAGAAAGATCTTTGTTTTCCATATAAAATAATTATAAAAGAACTCTAGTAGTACTCATACGAGTTATACTATTCTTTTTTTTTTCTAGTACTATCTGTTAATTGAAAAAGGAGTTTCTATGTCCCGTTATCGAGGACCTTCTTTAAAAATAATACGTCGTCTGAAAACTTTACCAGGGCTCACTAGTAAAAGACCCAAAAATAGAAAGGATTCTATGAATCGGTCTTCTTCCAAGAAAATATCTCAATATCACATCCGGCTAGAAGAAAAACAAAAATTGTGTTTTCATTCAGACTAACGGAGCAACAATTGTTGAAATATGTTTGTGTTTCTAGAAATATCCAAAGGCTCAACGGGCCAGGTCCTATTGCAATTACTTGAAATGCATTTGGATAATATTATTTTTCGATTGGGTATGGATCCCACCATTCCTGGAGCTAGACAATTAGTGAATCATGGACATATCCAGGTCAATGACCATATGGTAGATATACCAAGTTACCCTTGCAAACCTCAAGATGTGATTACTATAAGAGATCAACCAAGATTGAGAGCTATCATTAAGAATAATATAGACCTATTCCAGAGGGATAAATTTCCAAATCATTTGACTTTTAATCCCTTACAAGATTCATCAATCAAATAATTGATAGTAAATGGATCAGTTTGAAGATTAATGAATTGTTGGCCGTAGAGTATTATTCCTGTCAAGCTTGAATCAAGAATGAAATGAAAGGGAGGGGTTGGTTGTTGGGCATCTGGAAATTATGTTCTTCTCCCTTATTTTTCCCCTCCCCGAAAAAGACATTTTATAATCCTTCCGTACATTACTTTTTATCTACGATACTTTTCTTTTATTGCTTCTTAAAATATTCTTTACTCTTCCCATACCACGAACCAATGTTCATTCTATTTTCTCTATTAGAAATAGAGGTAGATTGATCCTGTAATTAGGAAATCATCCTATTGGGATTCAATAGATTGGAAAAAAAATGGATGAGAAGAAAATAGTAGGGCAAAGATACGAAAAGAGAGGGATTCAAACCCTCGGTAAGCGGAAGCCTACATAGCAGTTCCAATGCTACGCCTTGAACTGGTCGGCCATCTTTCCTATTAGATTTCTTGGTTCTAATTAACAAAATTAGTGAATAGAAACTTCCTTACAAATTATTTTTTTTCGGGTATGAATAGTTCAATCTTTCAGAAATAAATAGATAATAAATAAGGTAATGATTTAATCCCCCCCAGAAAGACGAAAGGAAAATTTCTCCAACTTCCTCCTATTTTAGGAAATCCTCAATCATCCCTGTTATTCCGACATATTCGGATCGCCTAATCAATCATTTGATACATTAACTAATCCATTCCATATTATGATCATATATGGATCTGTAGTGATCATCTTATCAATTTTATAATAACTAATTCTTTGGCAATGACCCTGTGTCATGATGACTATATTTTCCCGATATTTTTTTATCTATATGGATAAAGTACACAATTTTTGGGTGGGCATTGCATTATCATTATGCAATGCTCGATATTTTAACTCTTTCTTTGTTCGGATCACAATCGAACTGGACTTCTCGATTTTACCCAATCTAGTCTTCTTTCAATACGAATCTTTTTCCGTTATTATTCATATTACTAATGAGCAATTATTCAAAATATTCCCTATCTATTCCCATTTTAAATAATAAATTGGATTGGAATAGATAGAATGAGAACATATTTACGATTGTAAGGAAATCCATTTTATGGTATTGTGCACCAGAAAAAAAAATCGTTCATGGAATCATTTACATAAGGGAATGAAGGAAATTATCAAATCTGTAATTGACTATGCCAAGATCTCATAGAAATGACAATTTTATTGATAAGACCTTCACAATTGTAGCAGATACCTTATTGTGAATAATCCCGATGGCTCCAGGGGAGAAAGAAGCATTTGCCTATTACAGAGATGGTGTGATTTGATATGTTTTCCATTCTTATTTTTTTGGGAAAGAAAAGAAAAGGTAAGGTATTCGGGAATAAAAATTGAGTAAAATAAAAATTACACTCAGTGAAGGTGATTTCTAGAGATAGAACGATTCCTTTTGTCGTGTATCCCTGGTCAATGCACCTTTAGATGCTCTCATCTCCTGAGGATTTTAGTACCGAGCGAAAGGTTACACCTATGCAATACGCCTTGCTTGTATAGTTGAACCTATTTTATAGGCGCACATGAGGGAAGAAAGCATTATGTATGGAAATCGACAACACAAAAGCTTCGTTATAGCCCATATGCATTACCCTTTTCTGAAGGGTAATGAGAATGGTTGGGACAACAAACATCCATCTCATTTGTACTTTGGATACCCTTATAATTGTTGGGAAAAATACTGAGAGGGGGGGTGAATCAGTATTTACTGCATATTCAAAACTTTCACTTTTTCTTGCTTTTAAAACGCATACGCTACTTTCCTGAACCAGACTTGCGTATATACGCGGATACCCTTTACGAAACTCGCGTATACACAGATATCTAGTTATGTCATTAATTCTTCACTTAAATCATTCTTTCATTCATTCATCAGATATTCAATAAGCAGTAAACATGTGCAGTAAGAACAGAATAAATCATCACACAAAGCATCACACATGAACACCAGGATTTTTAGGTGGAAACCCAAGTCGGGAGAAAACCACCGCTGCAGTTGCTCGGCCTTCAATATTTTATTATAGAAAAAACATCTTACAACATATGTGCGCGGCGCGGTCTGACCTGACACGCGAACTGCCCGCACACGCTCGTTTACTGACCTCTCATGGAAGGGAACTCCAACCCCGACTCGTTTACCGAAACCTCTCCTGGAAGGGAGCTACGACCCCCGTCCTCGTTTACCGGCCTCACTGGAAGGGAGCTACGACGCGGCCAGAAGGCTACAACCTTCGACACCACCTTGGACCACGTTCCATCGATTTTCACTTTTCACCTTTGGATCCAACCACTTCAATAGAACACAACTTGCGGGCCACAATTCATCATATTTCCGGACCGAACCCTTTCCATACTTTTAAGTACAAACATACATCATCAATAGATACATATCAGCACGGATCGGATAGCGAGGCTCTGACCGAACGGATCGGATATTTCATACCCGCCGCCGGCCGACCTAGTTTGCATACGCGCTGTCCTTTCACTGATATCGCGTATATACGCGCTTCTGTCCACATAAAATCGCGTATACCTCTGTACAAATTATAGAGCCAATTTCATTGCGCATACGCGCTTTTGCTTCAGAGAAGCCGCGTATATACGCGCTTCCTCTGCGGCTAAGTAGCGTATAGATCTTCAATCATTATAAAGCAGCATACTTCTTCAGATCAGCAATTCTGTTCAGATTTACCCTTTTACTTCAGACAGATGTTCGCCTCAATTCAGATCTAAGCCTTCCATAAGTAGATCTAGTAGATACAAGTACATTTCAGATCTAGATCCCCTTCTTCATCATTGGTGCATCATATATTCAGATTTATCATTCAAGTGTAACCCTTTCCATTCAGATCTACTTCAGAGAGAAGTATTCATTCAAGCTCAGACATCTTGCACCCACACTCATGATTTGCATAATGAATTTCATCTCTTTATATAGGTTTATCCTTTTTCAATACCATGAGCCACTTTTTCAATACCATGAGCCAAAACAATACCATAAGCCCAAAACTACCTGGACGGGGTCAATTAGGCGGATCATTACCCAATACAATGGGTCAATACCATGGTGGTTACCCTTTGTTTTGCACTTTTTGAGCGCGTTAGCCCATACGCTACTTGGCACGTTCTTTTCCGCATGCATACGCGACTTCCCCTAGGCCACTCCGCGTATACCAAGAGACATACTCTTTTTCATCATAGATTTAGCACTTGCTGACTTCTTTTCTTTACTGCCTTCTGTACACACTACTGATACATCAGATTTACTTCATCAAGAACATATTCTATCAATCACAACTTCATCAAGTAAGTTGCCATCTTCTTCATCAAGAGAGTTGCCTTTCAATGACAACACTTAGCATCATATTTCTAACTAACATCATATCACATCAAGTCAAGCATAACTTCATCAGGTGTATTTCCATCAAGGACAACACATGTCAACTGTCACATGTCTTCATCTTCATTCAGTGGGTTGCCATCAAGGACAACATTCTGCATCATATTTCCAACAATCTCCCCCTTTGGACTTGATGGCAACCATGATGGTGTTTGGTTACCACAACAGATAGGTACCATGTCACTCTCCCCAATTATTTGACATCTTTAACTTCTCTTCATTCAAACACCATGTCACTCTCCCCCTTTGACATCAAGGGCAAAGGGCGGATCAAAACCAACACTCTCCCCCTTTTCTCCTCATGTGGAAGAAACATTCTGCAGATCTGATATGTGCTGAAGTGGCCAAGCTCCCCCTGAGTTCATGCTGAATCTTCAAACATATTTTTCAATAAAGTACATGACTCTTCCTATCACCAAAGACTCATACTTACATCAAATATCCATCTAAGTGGATTTACATATGAGACTCAACTACCCAACCAAGTGGGTTTACAAATTTGACTCAGCTACCCAACCAAGTGGGTTTACAAAATTTGACTCAGCTACCCAACCAAGTGGGTTTACAAAATTGACAAGTCCTTACATGACTGAATAATACAATTTTACAACATGGGTCTCCACATGACCTTTTCATCAAAAAATGACTTTTCATAACCAATACCAAAAAGACCTCAAGAGAGATCATATATCAGAACCACCATAATGCCAGCAGTGCATTATGCTCAGCAAAACTAATGCTCCCCCTGAATCTGTGAATCCATGCATCCTTTTCATATGACTAAGGCTCCCCCTTAGTTTGTGCATCCTGAACATTTTCACCAACAAATCATCAAGGCATCTTCATCAAAACATTAGAAACAAACTTATGAGAACTGGAACACTACCAGAGATACCAAACAGTATCAGAGATACCAGACAGCACTGCAGCTGTGCTGAAGAATGCTGAACCATCCAAAAAATTGTCAGCAACCAAACATACGCGGGTTTATGTGCAGGAACTCGCGTACATACGCGACTGTGTTTCAGGAAACCCGCGTATCCCAAGCCATCTTCTAAAATTTATGCAGATTTTTTCTTTTGACTGGAAGAGAACACTCCCAGCTTCTGTCTTAGATACTCGAACGCTTCCCTGGGCAGAGGTTTGGTAAAGATATCAGCAACTTGTTCTTTGGAGGGAACATACTCCAACTTCACCTTTTTCTCAAGCACTTGTTCACGTAAGAAGTGATACTTGATGGGAATGTGCTTGGTCTTCGAATGCATAACAGGATTCTTTGAAATACTGATGGCACTTGTATTGTCACACTTAATGGGGATAGGAGGTGTACATTTGATTTGAAAATCTTGTAAGGTTTGCATCATCCAAAGGAGTTGAGTGCAACAAGATGCGGCGGCCACATATTCTGCTTCTGCTGTAGATAAGGCAATAGAATTTTGCTTCTTGCTGAACCAAGATACTAACCGGGGTCCCATATAGAATGCACCACCACTAGTGCTTTTCCGATCATCAACATTTCCAGCCCAATCTGCATCAGTGTAAGCATGAAGAGTAAGATCGGCATCCTTTGGATACCATAGACCAAAGTCTTGAGTTCCTTGTAGATATTTGAATATCCTTTTGACAGCCTGAAGGTGAGACTCTTTTGGATTAGCTTGGAATCGTCCAACAATCCCAACGGCATGCATAATGTCTGGTCTGGTCCCAGTGAGATAAAGTAGACTTCCAATCATCGATCTGTATTCTGGTTGATTCACAGTGGGAGAATCATCATTAGAACTGAGACTGCATCCGGTTATCATTGGTGTACTTACAGGTTTGCATTCTTCCATGCCATACTTCTTCAGAATTTGCTTAAGATATTTTGCTTGTGATAGAAATATACCATCTGCAGTTTGATGCACTTGCAAGCCAAGAAAGAATGTTAGTTCCCCAAGTAAGGACATTTCAAATTCTTGCTGCATGACAGAAGCAAATATTTGACTCATAGATTCTTCGTTACTCCCAAAAATGATGTCATCAACATATACAACTACAATCAATAGTTTATCATTTTCAACTTTTGTGTATAAGTTGCTATCAGCAGACCCCTTTGAAAATCCTTGTTGATGAAGATATTTGTCAAGACGATAATACCAAGCCCTTGGAGCTTGTTTGAGACCATACAGATCCTTTTTAAGTCTACAAACAAGATTTGCATTATTTCCCAAAATGAATCCTTCCGGTTGTTCTATATATACTTCTTCTTCTAGCTCACCATTAAGAAAAGCAGACTTAACATCCATTTGATAAACTTTGATTTGTTGACAGCTTGAGAAAGCAAGAAACATTCTTATGGCTTCAAGTCTAGCTACAGGAGCAAAAGTTTCTTCAAAGTCTATACCTTCTTGTTGAGTATACCCTTTGCAAACCAGTCTAGCTTTGTTTCTTACAACATCCCCATTCTCATTTAACTTGTTCTTGAAGATCAATTTAGTTCCAATGACATTTTTATCATGAGGTCTTGGTACCAAATCCCAAGTGTCATTCTTTTCAATTTGCTCAATTTCTTCATCCATGGCATTATTCCAACATTCATATTTGATAGCTTCATTGACATTGTGTGGTTCAATTGTGGATAGAAGTGCCAAATTACTAGAAGATCACGCAAGAGTTCTCCTTGTTCGTACACCTGATTCCTTGTCTCCCAAAATTTGAGATTCAGGATGATTCTTTTGAACATATCTGGATGGAGCTTTTTCAGATAGATCATTTTCAGGTTCTTCATTGGATTCACTGCCTATATCATTTTCATCTGATGTAGATGGCCATATATCGCTATCATCTTCTTTTATTGTTTGTTTTTCTTCTTTAGGAGCTACAGGAGACTCATCAATAAAAACATCAATACATTCAACAACCTTTTGAAGCCTCTTATTGTAACATGTGAATGCTTTGCTTGAAGATGAGTACCCAAGAAGTATCCCTTCATCTGATCTAGGTTCAAACTTGCCAAGCTTTTCATCATTATTTTTGATAAAGCATCTACTTCCAAAAACTTTAAAATGCTTTACAGTGGGAGACTTACCATACCAGAGTTCATATGGAGTTTTGTCACTATTTGCCCGAACATGAGCTTTGTTGAGAATGTTAACTGCTGTACGTGCTGCTTCACTCCAGAACATGTCAGGAACATTAGAGTCAGCCATCATAGCTCTAGCCATTTGAGCAATTGTTCTATTCATTCTTTCTGCTACACCATTTTGTTGTGGAGTGCCTGCTACAGAGAATTGTCTTTTAATGCCATGTTGTTCACAAAATTCAAAGAATTCATTTGATGAATATTCTCCACCACGATCAGATCTAAGACACTTGATTTTTGAATCCAATTCATTTTCTACCAGGGCTTTGTAATTCTGAAATTTTCCAAAAGCTTCATCTTTGTGTTTAATAAATGCGATCTCACACATTCTGGAGTAGTCATCGATAAATAGGATATAGTATTCTTCCCCACGTAATGACCTTTTCCTCATAGGTCCACAGATTTCAGTATGAATGAGTTCAAGAGGCTTACTTGATGATCCTTCTTTGGCATTAAATCGAACTCTGGTCTGCTTACCAAATTGACAAGATTTGCATATGGTATTTTCTGGAAGATTGATCTTGGGAAGATCACGAACAGCTTGAAGTCTGCTTGCTTTGTTGATTTGAGTGAAACTCAGATGCCCCATCCTTCTATGCCATAGCCAATTTTCTGAAGACTTGCTCAAGTAACATTGATCTATGCCGTTTAGAACATACAGGTTGCTTGGATTTCTTTTTCCTTTTATAATGATTTTACCTGTATCAAGATCGCGAACCACACATTCTTTGGAACTGAAGACCACTTATGCTCCTTGATCACACATTTGACTAACACTTAAAAGGTTATGTCTTAATCCATCCACATACATGACATCTTTAGCCTTCACCTTTTCTTTTAGAAATACTGCCCCTTTTCCTTTAATTACGGCAGGAGTATCATTTCCAAATGTAACTTTCTTTTCCTTCTCTAGAGCATTATAAGTATGCAGTTTGCTTTTGTCACCTGTCATGTGTCTTGAACACCCGCTATCAATGTACCATTGATTCTCTTCACCCTCTGCAAATAACGCTATCCCACAATTTTCAACCGGTATTTCTTTCTCTTTCCATACTTTAGAGCTTGAGGGAACATGTTCTTTTGGTTGGACCTTGCTCCTGCATTCAGATTCTTCATGACCAAAGTTATTGCAATAAGTACATTCAACTTCATTTTGAAGAGGAGAGAAGTTGTTATAGGTGTCCTTCTTTGGTTCGACATTCATCCTTATCTTTCTTGCTTCTCTTGTCATGATGGTTTTATGAGCAACACATTGAACAGCTTTATGACCAAAATTGTGACATGAGAAACATTTTCCATTGAAGTAGAAATTTCTGTGATCATGAAATCTTCTATTTGAATTTACCTGTTGGTTGTAGCCATTTTGAAAGATCTCCCTGTTAGTGTTTCTTGAATTGAGGCGATCATGCTTTATTTGTAAAGATCCTTTGTTCCCCTGCTGAGTGGCTGAATGTAGAGAACCAGTTGTGGTTGCTTTTAGAGAATTTGATGCTGATGTCTGGGAAGATTCCCCAGTGTATCCAAGACCTGTTTTTATAAGAGGAGACCGTTGTACCTTGATAATCTCATCTAATGTTTCTGAACTTTTAGCAAATCTGAGATTGAGAGAATTCACTTTCTCATTATCCTTCCTTAGACTTACTACTTCACATTCTAATTCCTCCATGCGTTTTTCTCTTGCTTCATGCTGTTTTTTAAGAGTCTCTATGATTATGTTCTTTTCTTCTAGGCTTACTTTGAGTTGAATGTTTTCTTCAAGAAGATTATTGTCTTCTAGAGAATCCATAAAAATACCCTTTTCTTCTCCAAATTCTTGTTCACATCCTTTCAAGAATGCCCATAGTTTTGTACCAAGATTTAGTAGATCCACTTTTGTTGGTACCTTCCAGAATATCAGATTGCTTCCATTGAATAGAGGTGGCTTTATAGACATCACTCCTTCTTGACTTCCCATTTGCGACGGATCTCCTTCAAGCGATCAAGCTTCTGCAGAAGGACCACCCTCTGATACCAATTGTTGGGAAAAATACTGAGAGGGGGGGTGAATCAGTATTTACTGCATATTCAAAACTTTCACTTTTTCTTGCTTTTAAAATGCATACGCTACTTTGCTGAACCAGACTTGCGTATATACGCGGATACCCTTTACGAAACTCGCGTATACACATATATCTATTGATGTCATTAATTCTTCACTTAAATCATTCTTTCATTCATTCATCAGATATTCAATAAGCAGTAAACATGTGCAGTAAGAACAGAATAAATCATCACACAAAGCATCACACATGAACACCAGGATTTTTAGGTGGAAACCCAAGTCGGGAGAAAACCACCGCTGCAGTTGCTCAGCCTTCAATATTTTATTATAGAGAGAACATCTTACAACATATGTGCTGGCGCAGACTTGACCAGCACGCAGGCACCCACCTGCGCTCGTTTACCAGCCTCTCCTGGAAGGGAGCTCCAACCCCCTGACTCGTTTACCGGCCTCTCCTGGAAGGGAGCTACGACCCCCCGATCTCGTTTACCAGCCTCACCTGGAAGGGAGCTACGACCCCCTGACTGAAGGCTACAACCTTCAGCACCACCTTGGACCACGTTTCATCAATTTTCACACTGGATCCAACCACTTCAATAGAACACAACTTGCGGGCCACAATTCATCATATTTCCAGACCGAACCCTTTCCATACTTTTAAGTACAAACATACATCATCAACAGATACATATCAACACAGATCAGATAGCAGAAACACAGCAGAACAGATCAGATATTTCATACCCCTTTCTTCAGCAAACCCTAGTTTGCATACGCGCTTTCCCTTTACTGATGTCGTGTATATACGCGCTTCCGTCCACACAAACCAGCGTATACCTCAGTGTATATTTTATTGCGCATACACGCTTTCTCTTCGCTGAAGCCGCGTATATACGCGCTTCCTTCGCGGCGAAGTAGCGTATAGATCTTCAATCATTACAGAGCAGCATATTTCATCAGATCAGATATTCAGTTCAGATCTACCCTTTTGCTTCAGACAGATGTTCGCCTAGATGCTCGCCTCATCACAGATCTAAGCCTTCCATAATCGGATCTAGCAAATACAAGAGCAATTCAGATCTAGATCCCCTTCTTCATCATTGGTGCATCATACATTCAGATTTATCATTCAAGTGTAACCCTTTCCATTCAGATATACTTCAGAGAGAAGTATTCATTCAAGCTCAGACATCTTGCACCACACTCATGATTTGCACAATGAATTTCTTCTCCTTATATATGTTTACCCTTTGTCAATACCATGAGCCCCTTTTTCAATACCATGGGCCAAAGCAATACCATGAGCCCAAAACAACCTGGACGGGGTCAATTAGGCGGATCATTACCCAATACAATGGGTCAATACCATGGTGGTTACCCTTGGTTTTGCACTTTTTGAGCGCTTTAGCCCATACGCGGCTTGGCACGTTCTTTTCCGCGTGCATACGCGACTTCCCCTAGGCCAATCCGCGTATACCAAGAGACATACTCTTTTTCATCATAGATTTAGCACTTGCTGACTTCTTTTCTTTACTGCCTTCTGTACACACTGCTGATACATCAGATTTACTTCATCAAGAACATATTCTATCAATCACAACTTCATCAAGTAATTTCCATCTTCTTCATCAAGAGAGTTGCCTTTCAATGACAACACTTAGCATCATATTGCTAACTAACATCATATCACATCAAGTCAAGCATAACTTCATCAGGTGTATTGCCATCAAGGACAACACATGTCAACTGTCACATGTCTTCATCTTCATTCAGTGGGTTGCCATCAAGGACAACACTCTGCATCATATTTCCAACAATAATGGAACCAATATATATTGTTGAAGTGATTGATCCCTAGAGAATATAGGGCATTAAGAACAAATAAATTGTTAGAGTTTCCATTCCTAGTACTAAGATCCTTGGTATTTGGAAAAGAATATTTGCAAGACGGATGGTTAGATATTTATTGGAAATACACTAGCCCCTGTTAATTCATAATATTGGGTCAGAATCTTCTTCTTTTTTTCAATTCCATGGATTACTCCCTATATTACCTACTGTAAATAAAGGAGGAGTTGTATGAGGTGGGAATCTCATATACGGTTTTTAAGTGGAGATCATTTCAATGGAATGGATGACCGTAATGGATGTCAGCTCAATCGGAAGGGGAATATGTGGAAGCTTTACAAAATTATTATGAAGATATGTGACTAGAAACTAATCCTTATGATCGAAGTTATATACTATATAATATAGGTCTTGTGCATACAAGTAATGGGGAGCATACGAAGGCTTTGGAATATTATTTCCAAGCATTATAACGGAACCCATCCTTACCACAAGCTCTTAATAATACGACCTTAATATGTCATTAAGTGCGGCTATCTGTACCATAGAATAACTTAGTTAATAACTAGTACGAGTAAGGACAAAATAAAAGGTTTCCTACATATGCACCGTCCCAAGTAACATTTGTTATCAAGTGTAGCGAAAAAAAAGAAAAAAAACCTCTCATAGGAGCCCGAATATGAATAGATAGAGCCTAAATATTCCATGGATACAAAATTCAATTAATTATGGAATCACCATAAAGATAAATTATTGAAATAAGGTTCAGGCTGATACAATCAAATATGCTCATTGACAAGAATCAGAAATCAACTTATGTAATATAGTTTATATACTAAGCTATTGAGAAGTGGTGTAGCATCAAATCCTAAAGATGTGAAGTACTCTAGCCAGAGAGTACTCTCCAAAAATTCTATACGGAACTGATATAGTTACCTTGAAAAAAGTCTTTGATTTGGACAATCAATCTGAATTATATCTCTTTCTATACTTCATCTTTTTGAGGGTAGGAGAAAAGATAGAACTTGATCATTGAATTGATTGGAAGTGAAATCAGAAACTCATGTCATTGAATTTTTTTGGTCCTTTGGTTAATATGAACTCCCAATGAAACATCTCCAATTCAATAACATTTTGGAAATTTTGGTAGAGGACTAAATAATAGTGGATTGAGCCGTATGAGGTAGGAAACTCTCAAGTATAGTTTGGAGGGAAGAAAACTTTTCCAAGTTGACCTATCCCGACCGAGGAGAACAGGCCATTGGACAGGGAGATCCTGAAACTACGGAGGCTTGGTTCGATCAAGCTGCTAAGTATTCGGAACAAACTATAGCACTTGCTCTAGGAAATTACATCGAAGCATAAAATTGGTTAAAGATTACAGGACGCTTTGGAGAATGAGAATTTCTATTATTGGGAAATCAATGGGATTCTTCTAGAATATTACCAAAAATGAGATTCTATCGACATCTTATAGAAATTGATTTATAATATATAAAAAAATAATCCCTTTTTTTTATTCTGGATTGTTGATGGATATTCTTAATAGGGGTAAAATCCATCCGGAGATGTCTTTCATTAATGATCCATGAATAACAATTTATAATGGATGGCCTTTGATATGGGACATATGGAGGAGTGTCAATAGATGGATAAATATATATATCCATATATATATATATATATATATCCATCTAGAAACAGTGTAATAATCACCATTGCTTTTTCCATTACACTAAAAAGCCTTTTTATGTTTGATAACAGCCCATGGTCCATTGAGCACCTCGAAGATATGTCATAATAAAAATGAACACCTGCCTCAGATCTACTCCCATATCATAGTCGCTCCAGTCATAAACTAGAAAATAAGGGGAGAAATGAGTTGAGATATATCTCTTGGAAGTTAACTAATTGTTATTGGCAGGGTTCTTCTTATTATGTCCCATCCTAAAAGGGGAGAATTAAATGATCATTCGTTCACCGAAAATAGAAGTAAATATCGTAGTGGAGAGAGATCATGGAAAAACCTCTTTTGAAAAATGGGCCAATCCTGGGCATTTCTCAAAGACGCTAGCTAAAGGCCCTGATACTACCACTTGGATCTGGAACTTACATGCTCATGCTCACGATTTTGATAGTCATACTAATGATTTGGAAGAGATTTATCATAAAGTCTTTAGCGATCATTTTGGTCATCTAGCCATCATATTTATTTGGCTAAGTGGGATGTATTTTCACGGTGCTCGTTTCTCAAATTATGAAGTATGGCTGGCTGATCCCACTCACATCAAACCCAGTGCCCAAGTAGTTTGGCCAATAGTAGGCCAAGAAATATTGAATGGGGATGTAGGTGGAGGTTTTCTAGGGATACAAATAACCTCTGCTTTCTTCCAAATTTGGCGAGCAACTCGAATAACCATGAATTACAACTTTACTACACTGCAATTGGTGTATTGATATTAGCAGCATTAATGATTTTTTCTAGTTGGTTTCATTATCACAAAGCTTCCCCAAAATTGGCTTGGTTCTAGGATGTAGAATCCATGTTGAAGCATCATTTAGCAAGGTTACTAGGACTTGGGTCTCTATCTTGGGTAGGACACCAAATACACATCTCTCTACCCATTAACCAACTTCTAAATGCTGGAGTGGATCCTAAAGAGATACCACTTCCTCATGAATTGATTTTGAATCGCGGTCATTTGGCTGAACTTTATCCTAGTTTTTCTAAGGGATTGACCTCATTTTTCACCCTGAATTTGTTGGAATATTCATACTTTTGACCTTTCGTGGAGGATTAAATCTAGTAACGGGGGGTCTATAGTTGACCGATACTATGCATCATAATTTGGCTATTGCAGTTCTTTTTCTGATAGTCGGTCATATGTATAAGACCAATTGGTGCATTGGCCATAATCTCAAGGACATTTTAGAAGCTCATAAAGGTCCATTTACAGGGGGAGGGACATAAATGTCTTTATGAGATCTTAACTACCTCATGGCATGCTCAATTAGCTATTAAATTGGCTATGTTAGGATCTTTAACTATTGTTGTCACTCACCACATGTATTCGATGCCCCCCTATCCATACCTAGCTATTGACTATGGTACCCAACTCTCTCTGTTCAATTATCACATGTGGATTGGTGGGCTTATTGTAGTTGGCGCCGCTGCACATGTAGCGATTTTTATGGTAAGAGACTATGACCCAACTACTCAATACAACAATTTATTAGATCGCATTCTTAGACATCATGCTGAAATTGTATCACACCTCAATTGGGTACGTATATTCTTAGGCTTCCATAGTTTTGGTCTGTTTATTCATAATGATACTATGAGTGCTCTAGGACATCCTAAATATATGTTCTCAGATACTGCTATACAATTACAACCTATCTTTTCCCAATGGATACAAAACACTCATGCTTCAACACTTGGTTCAATAGCTCCTGGTGGAATAGCAAGTACCAGCTTAACCTGGGTAGGTGGTGATTTGGTGACAGTAGGTTCCAAAGTGGCTTTGTTACAAATTCCATTAGGAACTGCAAATTTTTTAGTCCATCACATTCATGCATTTACTATCCATGTGACTATTTTAATCCTACTTAAAGGTGTTCTATTTTCCCGTAGCTCTTGTTTAATACCTGATAAAGCAAATCTTGGTTTTCAGTATCCTTGTGATGGACCTGGGAGAGGAGGAGCATGTCAAGTATCTGCCTGGGATCATGTTTTCCTTGGTTGATTCTAGATGTACAATGCAATTTCGGTAGTAATATTCCATTTTAGTTGGGAAATGCAGTCTGATGTTTGGGGTAGTATAAGTGATCAGGGAGTGGTAACTCATATTACGGGAGGAAACTTTTCACAAATTTCCATTACGATTAACAGGTGGCTCCGTGAATTTATATGGGCACAAGCCTCGCAAGTGATCCAATCTTATGGTTCTTCATTATCTGCATATGGCCTTTTATTTTTAGGTGCTCATTTTGTTTGGGCCTTTAGTATAATGTTCTCATTCAGCGATCGTGGGTTTTGGAAAGAACTCATTTAATCTATTGTCTAGGCCCATAACAAATTGAAGGTTTCTCCTGCTGTCCAGCTCAACTCCTTGAGAATTGTACAGGGACGTGGTGTAGGAGTATCTCATTACCATTTGGGTGGATTCATCACAACATGGGCATTCTTCCTGGCAAGAATTATTGTAGTAACATAATGGCTAGGAGGATTTGAAAAGCATTATGGCATCAAGATTTCCAAATTTTAGCCAAGGCTTGGCCCAAGACCCAACTATTCATCATATTTGGTTCGGTATTGTGACCACACATGACTTTGAGAGTCATGATGATATTACTGAAGAAAGCCTTTATCATAAAATTTTTGCTTCCCACTTTGGTGAGTTGGAAATAATATTTCTGTGGACCATCGGTAATTTGTTCCATGTGGCTTGGAAAGGAAATTTTGAAGCATGGATTCGCGATCCCTTACATGTAAGATCCATTGCTCATGCAATTTGGGATCCTCATTTTGGTCAACCAACTATAGAAGCTTTTACCCGAGGAGGTGCTCCCGGTCCGGTAAATATTGCTTATGCCAGTGTTTATCAGTGGTGGTATACAATTGGCTTATGCACTAACGAAGATCTTTATGTTGGAGCTATTTTCTTGCTATTTCTTTCTGTCATCTTTTTAATAGCGGGTAGGTTACATTTACAACCTAAATGGAGACCATGTGTTTCATGGTTCAAAAATATCGAATCTCGTGTCAATCATCATTTGTTAGGACTCTTCGGAGTCTGTTCTCTAGCTTGGACAAGGCATTTAGTTCATGTCACTATTCCTAAATCAAGGGGAGTGCATGTCAGATGGGACAATTTTTTGGATGAATTACCGCATCCCCAAGGGTTAGAATCACTTTTCATAGATCAGTGGAATCTTTATGCTCAAAATCCTGATTCTAGTAGTCACTTATTCGGTACCTCCCAAGGGGCGGGAACTACTATTCTAACTCTTCTCGGAGGATTCCATCCACAAACTCAAAGTTTATGGTTGGCCGATGGTCTGTCTTGAACCAACACAGGATTAGTCTGATATGGAAGATATTTTGGAGGCACATGTTCCTCCAGGAGGCCTATTAGGACGCGGGCATAAGGGTCTTTATAACACAGTTAATAATTCTCTTCATTTTCAATTGGGTCTTGCTTTAGCTTCTTTGGGGGTTATAACTTCCTTGGTAGCTCAACACATGTATTCTTTACCCGCTTATGCATTCATAGCACAAGACTTCACCACCCAAGCTACATTATATACTCATCATCAATACATTGCCGGGTTCATTATGACAGGAGCCTTTGCTCATGGAGCTATATTCCTCATTAGGGATTATAATCCGGAACAGAATAAGGATAATGTATTGGCAAGAATGTTGGAACATAAAAAAGCTATAATATCTCATCTTAGTTGGGTTAGTTTATTACTAGGTTTCCATACCTTGGGACTTTATGTTCATAATGATGTTATGCTTGCTTTTGGTACTCCAGAAAAACAAATATTGATCGAGCCCATATTTGCTCAGTGGATACAATCTGCTCATGGTAAGACGTTATATGGTTTTGATATACTCCTATCTTCAACAAGTGGTCCAGCATTCGATGCAGGTAAGAGCATATGGTTACCCGGTTGGTTAAATGCTATTAATGATAATAATAATTCATTGTTCTCAACAATTGGTCCCGGAGACTTTTTGGTTCATCATGCTATTGCTCTAGGTTTTCATACAACTACATTGATCCTAGTTAAAGGTGCTTTGGATGCGCGTGGTTCCAGGTTAATGCCAGATAAAAAAGATTTTGGTTATAGTTTTCCTTGCGATGGTCCGGGACGGGGTGGTACTTGCGATATCTCGGCCTGGGATGCTTTTTATTTAGCAGTTTTCTGGATGTTGAATACTATTGGATGGGTTAATTTCTATTGGCATTGGAAGCATATAACGTTATGGCAGGGTAATGTAGCGCAATTTAATGAGTCTTCCACTTATTTAATGGGATGGTCAAGAGATTATCTATGGTTAAATTCTTCACAACTTATTAATGGATACAATCCTTTTGGTATGAACAATTTATCTGTTTGGGCATGGATGTTCTTATTCAGGCATCTTGTTTGGGCTACTCGATTTATGTTCCTTATTTCCTGGCGTGGATATTGGCAGGAACTGATTGCAACTCTCGCATGGGCCCATGAACGCATGCCTTTAGATAATTTAGTTCGATGGAGAGACAAGCCAGTAGCCCTTTCTGTTGTTCAAGCACGATTAGTTGGATTAGCTCACTTTTCCATAGGTTATATATTCACTTATGCAACTTTTTTAATTTCCTCTACATCAGGAAAATTTGGTTTATTATTCTTCATCAGTTTCATCAGTGAATGGGTATAGTCATTGATACAATGACAATACCCCACAGAGAAAAAGTAATAAACGTAATATTACTCCATCTAAAATCTGATCTATATTTTGATTCCTGGTAGGTGATAGTACCGACAGAACTATTATGGCGAGAAAGAGTCTCATTCAGAGAGAGAAGAAGAGACAAGCAATGGAATAGAAATATCATTTAATTCTTCAATCTTTGGAGGAAAAAATCAAAGTGTAATCATTGGATGACAAATGGGAAATTCATAGAAAATTTCAATCTTCACCGTGTAATAGTGCACCTACATGACTCCATTGACGTTGTTCTTCGACTAGAAGACTTAGAGCCAACTATCAAGACTTTGGATTGTCTAGACACATACTCCGTGAGATGGCCCAAGAATTTTTATTGCCCGGGATAACAAAATCAAGTTGGTAGGAAAAGAAAAAAAGTAATTAAAGTTTCTTGTGATAATGGGATATACTACCCCTATATAGGGGTAGTATATCCCATTATTTTTTGGTGTACCCATTTTGATTATGATATCAATCAATGGTGCAGAGTAAATTAGTCTGGTATCTCGCAAGGCTCACAACCTTGAGGTCACAGGTTCAAATCCTGTCTCTGCTAGACCAGAACATACAAAGTATTTTGGTCCGGAAAGGATTTCTCTATCACTTATCATTTTATAATTGAATGATAAGTGAGGAAAAGAAATTATAAAGATATGAACTATTATTTTTCACATTCAATGTGATGGGTAGGTAGCAGGGATCGAACCCGCATCTTCTCCTTGGAAAAGAGAAATTTTACCATTCAACCATACCCGCATTTCAATGTTATGAATATATATATATATATATATATATAACATTGAAATGGAAAAGACATATATGTTCAATCCCATTCGTAAGTAGATACCATTTTTGAATGGTCCAATTATTCATTTATTCATTCAATTACGGATAAGGAAAACCCCTCCTCCTTGGGCCTGAAGTAAAAGGCCCTTCAGAAGAGTTATAAAGCCCTCTGAGAGGCAGGGGGGGGAGGGAGTTTGAACCTAAAACATCTAGAGCATATCTAAGATATGAAAGAATTAAGGATACCTACAAAAAGGACTGATATGATCCATAATGATACACCCGAAAATACAACATTTTTTCTACTTGACCAAGCATTAGGAGAGGAAAGTGAAACAGGTACGCCAATCACTAGTAAAAATGAAATATAAATTAATTCAAACACAGTCGATTGGAAAGAAATAGTCATGGCTGTGATCTTACAAGCTACCAACAGATTGAATAGACTATACCATCTGATCCCTAGTTTTCAATTCTGATCAAATTCACTATGGAAAGGATTTGATCATAAATTGATTGAGCTTTTCAAAAAAATTTAGTTTGATATTTGAGTATGAGAGGAGAGGGAAATTCGTTTCTTTTTCTTCCATTCTAGATGATGATGAAAATCACCATATGTCACAGGTATAGTTGGTATCAACCTGACCTTATTCTTATAGTTAGGGATTATTTGAGGGGGTAGAATAGAATTTGTCCCCGGGAGAGATGGCCGAGTGGTGGATGGCTCCGGTATTGAAAACCAGTATAGTAAAAAAAACTATCGAGGGTTCGAATCCCTCTCTCTCCTGTTGTTTTTCAACAATCACATTTATTGGTCCGGTCCAATACAATATATATATATATATATATATATATATATATATATCGGTTATATATAGTCGAGCTACAAGGATATTGTTGGAAAGAGAGTATTTGAAAATACTCCTACCCTGCCGATATGGGAGATAGATGTAATGAAATTAAATCAATTTCTCTTCCATCTGGTTTGATCTATTTTTTTAGTTAAGAGGTGTCATGGAAAGGATAGGTTCTAAATCACGACCAATCCCTTTCTCAATTCTTGCTGCAGCTGCACGAGCCCTTCCCGCATGCCACAAATGACCTACGAAGAACAAAAATCCTAGAACAAAATGGGAGGTGGATAACCAACTTCGGGGAGAGACATAATTCACCGCATTGATTTCGGTAGCTACACCACCCACAGAATTTAAAGAACCTAAAGGAGCATAAGTCATATATTATGCTTAACGTCATTCCTGCCAAGGCTATATGTCTTTTTTCAACTTGCTCAGATCCAAACTATTAGGGCCCCTTAGGGGTTCCAACTAAGGAGCATGGAGATCCCAAAAACGCATCGTTTCTCCTCCAAAGATAATTTCTCCAGTTTGAGAACGCATAAGGTATTTACCTAAACCAGTAGGTCCTTGGGTAGGCCCCAAACTAGCTCCAAGACATTGGTATCTAACTAAAAAATTAAACGCTTTAGCTTGAGAGGCTTCTGGGCCGGTGGGCCCATAAAATTCACTGGGATAAACTGTATTGTTGAACCAAACAAAACAACAAGCAATAAAAAAAAAGACAGATAGAGCTGCTAAACTACAGGACAAATAAGCTTCTCTGGACCATATGAATGCACGACGAGCCCATGCAAAAGGTTTGGTTAAGATATGCCAGATACCACCGAAGATACAAATGGAACCTAACCATACATGTAATCCAATTACATCTTCTAGATTGTCCATGCTAATGATCCATCCTTCTCCTCCAAAAGGAGATTTAAGTCAATAACCAAATATAGCACTTGGGTTAAGAGTTGGGTTCGTAATTTTTCTTAGATCTCCACCGCCGGGAGCCCAAGTATCATATACACCTCCAAAATACAAAGCTTTGAGTACTGGAAGAAAAGCACCAAAACCTAGCAAGATTATGTGACTACCCAAAATTGTGGTCATTTTGTTTCTATATTTCCATACATAGCCAAAGAATGGAAAATATTCTTCTAAAGTTTCGGGTCCTATGAGTGCATGATAAATACCACCAAAACCTAAAACCATAGAAGAAATTAAGTGAAGTACCCCAGATACAAAATATGGAAAAGTGTCAACAATTTCTCCACC
This sequence comes from Pinus albicaulis, assembly GCA_034641835.2. Lineage (NCBI taxonomy): Eukaryota > Viridiplantae > Streptophyta > Pinopsida > Pinales > Pinaceae > Pinus > Pinus albicaulis. The sequence continues at coordinate 1,083,100,357 of CM076579.1, read as the reverse complement.
AGGACCGACTCCCCATCCTAGAGTAGCTAGATGGGGAAGCAGAATCAATCCTTATTCATACATAGGTTTTTCCAATACGAAATGAGCCACTTCGAATAGGTTCATTGCTCTGGCCTAGAATACAATTAATCTAGCATGAGCCACATGAGCCCAAAGAAATTTACTAGACAAATTGATAAGTTCGGCATTACCGGCCCACGAAGCGAAACCAGTGGTTTCTTGATCATGACCAGCTAAAGCTATAGTTCCATTAAAGAGCGTTTCCATAGGGTAGGACCTCCTCAGGGAATATAAGGTTTTCATGAGGCTGATCTTGAGCCGCCATCCAAGCATGAATACCTTATTTCAAGATAATAGGTTTTGTGTAGAAAGTCTCAGATTCAGGATCTTCTGTTGCACGGACCTCCTGGGAAAAAAAAGCATAGGCATGTAAGTTTAGAGCTAGACCAACTACTCCAATGGCACTCATCCATGAACCAATCCTTGGCACAAATAACATGAAGAAATGTAACCAACGTTTAATGGAAAAATAAACTCTAAAAATCTGGGACCAGAAGCGGTTAGCAGTGACCATGGAATAAGTCTCTTCAACTTGAGTCGGGTTAAAAGCACGAAATGTATTTTCACCATCACCATCTTCAAATAAAGTATTTTCCATGGTAGCACCATGAATAGCACATAGAAGAGCAGCATCCAATACTCCGGCAACTCCCATCATATGAAATGGATTCAAGTTCCAATTATGAAACCCTTGAAAGAAGAGGATAAAACGAAAAATAACTACTACACCAAAACTAGTTGTGAAAAACCAACCGGACTGGCCCAATTGGAGCAGAGAATGAAATTACATTATAAGGTCGCAATTGTACATATGGAGAAACTTCAAATTGATGTAACATGAAACCTATTAGATCGAAAGCACCATGAAGAGCAACGAAGGTCCATAGACCACCTAATTGACACCAATGATTAAAATCTCCTTGTGCTTCGGGACCCCATAATAGCAGCAAAGAATGTGCTAAACTATTAGCAGGAATAGAAACTACGGTAGTTAGGAAATTACAACCTTCCAAATAGGAACTGACCAATCCGTGAGTATACCATGAAGTCACAAAGGTTGTACCCATGAACCATCCACATAAGGCAAAATAGCCACAAGGAAAGAGCAATAGACCGGACCAACCCACAAAAACGAAACGGTCTCTGCGTAGCCAATCATCCACAGTATCAAATAAATTTTTTTCTTCTTTAGAATACTTTCCAAGGGATATAGTCATAGTGATCCTCCTATTTCACTATTTCGACCATTTCTGAGCACCATATATGATCAAAAGGTATACGATGAATTAGGTACAATTTTTCATCCATCATCCTTTCAAAAAAAAATTGGGTTCTAAAGATTCGTTGTTGGAACAAATATTTGAAACTGGACCGAAATGATTCAATATAGGTAAATTCATGAACGCTCGATCTTGAGCTTTCAGAGTTCCTATCTAATCCTCGAATAACCTATTTAATAACATCGATGGAACAATTTCAAGGGATGGAAGTGTGCTTTCTGCCTTCCATTGACCAGATTCTATTCACAATATCTATTCCATTCAATATTTTTTATTAATTCTTGTCTTGAACCTTTTGCAATGCAACAATCTGAAAAGTAGTATTTCTATTCTCTCTTATACATCTCTATGTATATTCTTACTACTACATCATGGTCCGATACGAATGAGTCTAGGGACAGGAATGAGTAGATTTTTTCATAGCTCATAGAACTAAATGAAATTACTCCAAAGTTATTCTCCTTATATAACAAGAAGTTATATATTTAACCATTGTGGTCCAAAAGGGGAAAACCTTCTTTTTTCACTTTGTTTTCTCTTTTCACATCTTCATTTTGATCCGTTTCTCACTAGTGTAATCACAAAAGTAAAATGTACTAAATATTCATATAAGAATATTTAGTAGATCGTAAAAGAATAATGTATTTGATTTGTGTATCAATTTAGTCTAAACAGAGAAAATAGGTTGTCCGTAACTCGACTCGGAATGGACTTACTTCAAGGTCTATATCTCTTTCTGTCTAGGGAAGGGAGAAGAGATTATAAAAATTGACCTGACGAAAAATTCAATCAACAGCCAAATAGGGAATTCGATCAACTCAATAAGATCGATTCATTTCAGATAGGAAAGGTTCACTTTACAAATCTCCATCAAATTTCAATACCAGAATAGCTTATATATTCATAACCCAATGGGTCAGGTTCACTTACTTCTCCTCCATTTTTTCCACTTCTTTTGAAGACAAGTAATTTTAAATTACCAGGTATCCATAATACCTCTGATATGTTCAAAATTGGAAAAGATGGAATAGACTATATACTGATCCTATAGTAGTAGGATAAGAAGGCTATTATTGATAAAAATATAGTGGTCCTCCCCCTATATTAGTTTTGAGACTCCGTCATAACAAATGTTTTTCCTGAAACCTATCATGATAGATAGTTTTCATCCCTCGAAAAAGGTTTTTCATCTTGAAAAGATGTGGATCATACGATGAGAAATGGACACATGAGCCTTCTTTCTTTGTGGGAAACATGAGCCCTTTATCGAACTTGAACTGATGACTTTACTCTACCGCTGATTTAAAGGGGCCCCTCATCATATATTAATGAGTGAGTCTACTACGGTAGATGGACAAGAAATTGGATGTGGATGATCCATATATATTTATAGATATCAAGTTGATAAAAGAGATTATTAGCTCATATTTTACATGAGAGGAGAGTAAGGATGGATATACTAGAAACTACAGGCTGAGCTAATATGAAGTGAATGGAGACAAGTTATACCTGAGAACATTTGTTGAAATATGTTTGTGAGTCCTCCCATCTCTTTTTTTTATGGCTTTCTCGTCGTACTAGGCCTGTGGGATTGACACAAGAGGGTAAGGCTGGCTATACTGAAAGTGAACTCCATGCTAAGCTTATATAAAGAAAATGGAGACAAGTTATGCCTAAAGATGATGTTGAATCAGCCTTGTCCACAAGGGAGCTATAAGTAATGCAACTATGAATCTCATGGAGATTTTGATCCCAGCTCAGGATGAACACTGGCGGCATGCTTAATACATTCAAGTTGGATGGGAAGTGGTGTTTCCAGTGGCGGACGGGTGAGTAACGCGTAAGAACCTACCCTTGGGAGGGGAACAACAGCTGGAAATGTATACTAATACCCCATAGGTTGATTAGCAAAAGGAGGAATCCGCCCAAGGAGGGGCTCGTGTCTGATTAGTTAGTTGGTGACGCAATGACTTACCAAGGCGACAATCAGTAGCTGGTCCGAGAGGATGATTAGCCACATTGGGACTGAGACACAACCCAGACTCCTACAGGAGGCAACAGTGGGGAATTTTCTGCAATGAGCGAAAGTATGATGGAGCAATGCCACGTGAAGGCAGAAGGCCCACAGGTCCTGAACTTCTTTTCTCGGAGAATAAAAATGACGGTATCTGAGTAATAAGCATCAACTAACTATGTGCCAGTAGCTACGGTAAGACAGAGGATGAAAGCGTTACCCGGAATGATTGGGTGTAAAGCGTCTATAGGTGGCTTTTCAAGTCCGCAGTCAAATTCCAGGGTTCAACCCTGGACAGGCGATAGAAACTACCAAGCTAGTGTATGGTAGGGGCAGAGGGAATTTCCGGTGGAGTGGTGAAATGCATTGAGATCAGAAAGAACACCAACGGCGAAAGCACTCTACTGGGCCGACACTGACACTAAGAGACGAAATCTAGGGGATAAAATGGGATTAGATACCCCAGTAGTCCTAGCCATCAATGATGGATACTAAGTGATGTGTGTATCGACCCGTGCAGTGTTGTAGCTAACGCGTTAAGTATCCCACCTAAAGAGTACATTCGCAAGAATGAAACTCAAATGAATTGACGCGGACCCACACAAGCAGTGGATCATGTGGTTCATGTCGATGGAAAGAGAAGAACCTTACCAGGGCTTGACATGCCGTGAATCCTCCCGAAAGAGAGGAGTTCCTTCAGGAATGTGAACACAAGTGGTGCATGGCTGTCATCAGCTAGTGTCGTAAGGTGTTGGGTTAAGTCCTGCAATGAGTGCAACCCTCGTGTTTAGTTTCCAACTTTGAGTTTAGAACCCTGAACATACTGTCGGTGATAAGCCAAAGGAAGGTGAGGATGACGTGAAGTCATCATGCCCCTTATGCCCTGGGCGACACACATGGTACAATGACTGGGAAAAAGGGTCACGACCCCATGAGGGCAAGCTAACCTCAAAAACCCAGCCTCAGTTCGGATTGTAGGCTACAACTCACCTGCATGAAGCCAGAATCGCTAGTAATCATCGAGCATCCATACGGTAGTGAATCTGTTCCCAAGCCTTGTACACACTGCCCGTCACACTATGGGAGTTGGCCATGCCCCAAGTCATTACCTTAACCATAAGGATGGGGATGTCAAAAGCTAGGCTAGTGATTGGAGTGAAGTCGTAACAAGGTAGTCGTACTGGAAGGTGCGGCTGGATCACCTCCTTTTCAGGCAGAGCTAGTGCTTTTTGGGCTTCTTCATTTGACATTGCATCCAGAAGGAAGCACATCTAAGCCAAGCTCATAGATGGAATTATTGTTATGGGTCTTGACAGTGAAGTGAGACCATGAGCTTATCATCCCAGGTCGAAACAATTTGATAGAATCCCATCTCCCATTTTCCTCCCCATGTTTCCACCCAGGCAGGGACATGGGGTGGAAAAAAAAAAGAGTTAGAGTTTATCTTCTGCTATTTTGGATATATTGAGGCCTCCATCCCCAGGAGGCCTACACGATGGGATATTAGCTTATTTTATATATGGTTTCTTCCAATATATTGGTGTTGGTGTAGGGGCAGGCCTCCATACCCAAGGCCTGCATGATGGGCTATTAGCTCAGCGATAGAGCGTGCCCCTGATAATCGCCTCGTTGTTCCTGGGCTGTGAAGGCTCTCAGTCACATGGATAGTTAAATGTGTTAATCAGTGCTTGACCCAGAGATGTGGATCATCCAAGACACATTAGCATGGCATACTCCTCTCTTTTTTTCGAACCGGGGTTTGGAAGTGAACTTATCCTCAGGATGATAGATGGAGCGATTCAGGTGAGATCGAATGCAGATCCAACTTTCTATTCATTTGTGGATCTGGGGGGTCTGGGGGGGTGGTGGTTATCCACCATAGATCCTCTCTTCTCAAGAATCCATACATCCCTTATCAGTGTATGGAAGGTTATCTCTCGGGCACAGGTTGAAGTTCAACCTAGATGTGGAAAATAGAGCACCTAACAACGCATCTTCACAGACCAAGAACAATAGGATCACCCTTTTCATTCTAGGTAGGGTCATGGAGGGATCATACCATTCGAGCCTTTTCATGCTTTTGCTGAAGGTCCGTGGGAAATAGGAATCGATAGGATCTCCTCATTATTCCCTAAAGGAATAACGTGAAATCAAATTCTATCAATACATTTTCCACAGGGTATAGTAGATTGGATCTAGTCATAAGAATAGAAGAATGCTTGGTGTAAATGAAAATAGCTCCTTGGTCTTCAACCCCCCACTACGAACGGCCCTTGGATTAGTGCAATGGATGATATGTCTTTATCCATCTCCTCACGATGGGAGCAAAGCAGGTTCGAAAAAGGATCTTGGAGTGTCTCAGGGTTGGGCCATGAGGGTCTTTCAATGCCTCCTTTTCTCATCAAAAGTGATTTACATTTGCTCGTTGTTGGCTTGGCAAGGAAATAAAAAGAAAAGGAAGAGTAACAAGCACACTTGGAGAGCGCAGTACAATGGAGAGGAAGTTGTATGCTACGTTCGGGAAGGATGAATCGCTCCTGAAAAAGAATCTATTGATTCTCTTCCAATTAGTTTATTGCATAGTATCGCAAGTGCAAGTATTTACTTCACGGGCGAGGTCTCTGGTTCAATTCCAGGATAGCCCAGCTGTGCCAGGGAAAATGGTAGGAAGAAAAATCAAAAGCGTATTATTTTTTCATGTATGCTCCACTTGGTCTAGGTACGGGGGATATAGCTCAGTTGGTAGAGCTCCTCTCTTGAAATTGGGTCGTTGCGATTACGAGTTGGATGTCTGATCATCTAGGTGGTAATGATAGTATATTTTACCCAAACTGGTGGCTTAATTTTTCTCAGAAATGGGGAATAGGACCGAAACATGCCACTGAAAAAATCTACAGAGACAAAGAAAGATGGGTTGTCAACAACGTAGACAAGGATTGGTTGAATCAGGAGTTTTCAATTATACTTACAAAAGTAAATGTGGATTTGATAGGAACAAAATCACACTCTATAGATTTGAACCTGCGACATCAGGTTTTGGAGACCTACGTTCTACCGAAATAAAATAAGAGTGCTTTATTTCATAATCGTAGATAAAGGAAAATTACCTTTTGTTTATACTCTTAGAGTCAAATACTTTCGCATCTGATATGATTCAATTATTTGATGTTCCCGACGAATCGATATCAAATGATATTTCATTCCTTTCTTTCCATAGAAAATAAGGGAAAGGTAGGGATAACAGGATTTGAACCTACGAAATTTTGTACCCAAAAAAAACATGCTACCAAGATACACTACATCCCTTCTAATCATTAGACAATTTTATTTTATAGAATTTGAAATCTGTTTCCCACATTTTCCCACCTTCATTTCTCTTTGTTCTCGTGAGTGAAAAAACTTTATACATGCATGTAGGGTCTATTATCTAGAACAGCACTATTCATTATGGTGATGAAACATCGTTTCCTGTTCTATAAATAGGACCACAGCCCGGATCACATTATCCATATATTTATCAGTTCTGAGTTTTTCCCAGGATTCATAACTATTGATATGATAGAATCACTTACACATTATGATCAATGAGGAGAATTTACAATGCAAGATCTAAAGTTATATCTTTCCACAACGGTTGTGTTAGCTATTTTATGGTGCAGCTTTTTAGTCGGCCTATTGATAGAAATCAATCGTTTTTTTTCCAGATGCTCTGACTTTTCCCTCTTTTTAATTTTTTTTCCTCCCCTTAAAGCCAAGGGAAAAAATTAGTGCTAGATTGACTTCTCCTCCCTCTTCGATAAATTAGTGCATTCAGTCCAAAAAAGATCTAAGTTTAGGGATGAAGGGGGTAAAATTCAAGTAGAAATATCAATCTAAATATTCTTTCCACATTTAATTTTGTAAGTACAACTGAAAACTCCTGATCAATCATTTTTTTACTTTCAAATATTTCACCGTAGGATCTCTGGCTATCAACTTCTATTCCTTTTTCCTTTTTTCTTTTTCAGGTCGAAAAGCAAAGTAGACCCAATATTTAGAGTAATTTTATGGCCAAGAGCAGAGATATAAGAGTAAAAATTACTTTGGAGTGCACTAGTTGTACCCAAGATAGTTTTTATAAAAGATTCCCATGGATTTCTAGATATACGACTCGGAAAAATCAACGCAATACACCTATTCGATTGGAATCAAATAAATTTTGTCCCTATTGTTACAAGCATACCATTCATGAAGAGATAAAAAAAGAGATTAAATGTACTACTCCTACCCAGGGATAGGAATAGATCACAAATATAAAAAGAAATTGTATTTCAACAATATCTTTAATGGAACACTATTTTCAAAAGGTTCATGCAACAAACTATGGATAAACCCAAGTGATATTTTCGAAGACATTTGAAACCAATTTGTAGAAATTTGAAACAAATTCGTAGACATTTGTCACCAATTAGGTCGGGAGATCGGATCGATTATAAAAATATGAGCCTAATTAGTCGATTTATTAGTGAGTAAGGAAAAATATTATCCAGCTGAGTGAATATATTAACTTCAAAACAACAACATCTAATGACTAACGCTATTAAGCGAGCTCGTATTCTATCTTTGTTACCTTTTCTTTATAATGAAAACTAATTGAATCCATGGAAATAAGCCTACTCCTTAATCAAATCGTAGCTGGGATATATGTTCGATAAAGATGCAGATCTTGAGTCTATTGCTGAAAAAGTCCACAGGATTTCATTTTTGGAAAATAATTGGATTTAATTCTTTTTTGTTCATTTCCAATCCAATATTGAAAAAAATTTCAATGTTTCGAATTTCCCGGAGGGAATTCTTCGAGATAATTTGTTCTATCCATTCCATCTTTACCTTTTTATTTCATCATACGATAAGATCTTCAATATGGTAGAAAAAAAATTACTATCTAATACAACTATTTGTGCAAGTGTTTTACGATTTGGAAGCAACTTCCCCTTGTACAAATATTGGATGAATTTGTTATAAGAAAACCCATTAGCATGGGCTGCTGCATTGATCTGAGTAATCCAAAAACGACGAAGATATCACTTGTGTTTACCTCTATCTCGGTGGATGGAAACTAAGGCTCTAGCTAAGTAATATTTCTAAATTAGCATGCAGCTAATAGGGATATTATTTTTGCTTTAAAAATCTAGTTAGATGAATAAATGTGCAAAGGAGGTTAATTAAACTCCTACTGAAGAATAAATCAATGCCAAATATGAAAAAGGATAAATCTTGGCTATGTAAATAAGCACCCTTAGGTGTGAAAGGGGCTAATCATCTTGACTGGGTCAACCTTGAAAAAATCTACGATGTTGTATTGGAGGAGTGCTCATCAATAAGGCACAACGTAATTCTAGTTGAAGATCTCTTGTGTGAAAGGGATGAGTCCATTGAAGGTGGTTTAGGGTTTTTCACACTCTCATCTTATAAAAGGAAGGGGAAGGCAGCATGAGGAGGTTGTTCATGACATGATCTTTTGATATATTGTCTGTTTAGACCATATAGCTTTCTTTGGTTGTTTAGCCTAGATTTCAAATTTTGTTTAGCATTGGAATTTCCTGTTTAGGAGTTCCTCCTCTTCCCATTGAGTAGATCTTGGGAGATTTTGTATTGCAAAGTCCACTATCTAGCTTGAAGGCCAAGCTTCTCCTTTCCATTACAACTCAGATCCTGTTGAGGGTTTGTTTGTCTTTGGAAGCTGCAGCAAGTGGAGATTAGATCTATTCAGATCTAATACATTTCAGTGCTCTTTTTCAGTGGAGGAGTCCTCTGCTCTATTGGAGGAAGTGTATTGGAGTGAATGAGCTTCAATTCTTGAACTTGGCATGTAGCTAGTTGATATCTATACCCTACAGCGCAGTTTCTATTCTATATCTGCGTTATTCTTGTAGGAGTTGTTGCAGGGAGTTTGGGTGCACTATTTGGAGAGCTGGTTTCTAAGTATTGGGGATCTGCCCTTCACTTTGAATTCCATTCGAGGAGATCTACATATTGTATATTTCATATCTGATCTGCATATTTTGAATACCCAAGAATTTCTGAATATTTCTACAAATCTGCTTTCTTAGATCTGAGATCTACTGCTTATCCTTGGTGTATTGCTCAAAACCCCAACGGGATATGAAAGAAGAGCCTTTCTAGTGCATGGATATGATATGGATCTGAATTTTTATGCACAAATATGCTCTAGATCTGACATGTAATCCATAGCAGTTTGCAGCCTAATAAAATAACGTTTTCAAGGCAGTTTTAGTCCATTCATGTGGTTGCAGCACCTCTATTGAGGGAATTTCTTATGTTTATGTCTTGTATTTCCAGCTATGTATTTCATGGGCTTCATTATACAATTATCTTGCTACTGTAAATACTATTGAAGAGAATTTTATTCACCTCCTACCCTTGCTATAAGTGAACTGCATTATTTCCTTTTTGTATTATTCATACATTGTTGCAGTCCCACTTTGGGGTATTTTCCAGCTGTACTATACGTGGGAGATCTGTTTAACCCACCTAGGAAGATTTTTTTTTGTTCCCCTCTTGGATTTGGGCCTTAGATTACCAAATCTAAGGGATCCAAGGGCTGATTTCATATGTTGTAGCAGCCATTCCTGGTAAAATTCATTTTTCAGGTATGCCTTGCCAGCAGTCCAAATTTTGGGGCTATTACAAGCTTTCCGTTGGTTAGTAGTTTGAAAACATTTTGAATGGGTCCCTTGAGAGCTTGATACAAATGCAATAAAAAAAATTTGACGTTTTCGAGCTATGTATCCACGTTTCACTCTGGTCATTGAAGTTTGAATCACTAATATTTTTCTCAATTAGTCATTTGTTTGGTTCATTGAGAATAACATTGATTCTTCTTATTTAGAAAATAAAAGTTCTATTGAATTTTTCTACTGCAACCTTCACAACCATAATTCCCTTTGGATAGGCATCTTCCTAGTAGGCAAGGGCTGGGACCTTGCATTGAGAATGAGAAAAAATCATGGGTTTCATCGTTTCTATGGTTCTTTCTCCAATGGTAAGGTCCTTTCTATACACCAGAGCCTTTTATTCATTTCCAAAATATGATATGAGTATGTTATCGATAAGTTGTATGGTTTACCATCTCTAACTCTACTCTTGAATCATTAAGTATTAAATACTCTCGTTATAAGATCTATTAATACAGTAATGACATGTAATTCTGGGGTTGGCCGGTTAACTGACCCTGTTGTTTCGTTCTCGCAACAATATGAGCATAAAATTTATGCTTCTTCAATTTGCATGATTTCCCTGCTCAATGGATTGATGTCCATTCGCTACCAATGAGGAATTGCTTTTCATCCCACATCAAGGTGATTGGATTTGCACCAATGGAAACCATAAATTTCATCCCCTGTAATGTTAGATGATGGAGTTGTACTTGATTACAACAGGAAAAATCTTCTGTTATTCTGTTGTAATAATTTCCCAATCTGTTTCAGTTTATGATCCAAACGAGTCGCACATACACCCTAGCACATACTCCTCTTCGCTGAGGACATCCTCAAAGAGCAGGAGAATTTTTTCTATTCTCTATTGGTTGTATTGCATTTCTAATAAGTTGTTGAATAGTGGGCATTCTAGCTTTATTGTATGTGGAATCAACTGGTTTGGATTTATCCTAACCATACCATATCAGGTTATTATGAAATGAATAAATTTACCCCCCCCCCCAATTTTTTCCTTTCCTTTTTTTTTTGAAAAGGAACAAAGAGATCACAGTTTACAGTTCATTATAAAAATAAATTCAAAAGAGGATCTTCTGATATTAGATCAACCTTCCGCTATGGTATCAAAAATTCCATAATCTCGAGCTTCTATTGCTGACATAAAAACATACCTTGTTGATGGCCGAGGGCCTTGAGGCCATCTCTAGTTGATGAAACAGAGTTTCCTTAACATTGTTTCCCCACCTTGATATACAACATTAAGTCCAGGTAAGGAGGGACACTTTTCTATGGCATGATTCTCCTCACATACTAATCAAACCTCTATGACATTAAGTGGACATTCATTTCTTGGGTGCTTCCTGGTACATCTAGGACAAAATATGGCCAGAGCTCTCTCTTCTTCCTCTTGCTTCCTTTTGCCCTACATTGTGTCCAATTTCAAAGCAAAGGTGTGCAGCATGTCACTCTTGAAGTCCTCTATCATGTTTCCAATCTCATGTTTTATGAAGGTGGAAGAGGAAGGGGTATTGGACATACTTTGGCTAACTCTGCCCTTCTTCTTAAATGCCCTAGAATGGTTTCGGAAGAAAATTTTGATTGCTTCATAGGGTTGTTGGTAGATATCTCCTCCTGATAGAATATTCAAGGTTTCTATCATCTCTGCACTGGTCCCTCGAAGAAGTACAAGTTTAAGTGATGCAAGATCAAGAGTGCAGTTGGCTCCCTTATAGTTTAATTAAAACCTCTCTTCATAGTCCTCGAGGTATTCATCAGGTCCTAGAGTCATCCTAAATATTTCATCCTTAGTTTCCTTGGACCTATAGTAGTCTCTGTATTTACTATTGAAGGTCTCTTCCATCTGTGCCCAGGTAGTGATGCTATCCCCAGGCAAGCCCATGAACCAGTGCAAGGCTGCATCCTTAAGGGTGGATGGGAATAGCTTCAACTTCTTATCATCAGAGATGTTGTCATAGGTCCTACAAACAACAAAAAATTCAAACATGAATGTGTCAGGGTCCTCAGAGGTGAGTCCATCAAAGTGTGGGAGAGCTGAGGGGCTAATGTTTTTCATATTAGTTTCTCCATCTGCCTCTCTTATGGAAAAGGCTCTCTGGGTCCTAGCCATGGTTAAGATACGTGAAGCAGGTCGCTCAGTTGAAACAAGGTCTTCTTCTTCTTCCCCAATAGGATCCTCAAAGTATTCAGAAGGCTCTCCTATAGGGGGTTCAATCTCACTACCACTGAAGAAGAGTGAAGGATGGCTAGGAGGTGATCTGGGGGTTTTGGGTAAGGTTTTTTTTTGGGTATTCCTACTCCTACGAGGCATGAAAGTCAGATATTTTTTTATTTTTTTCATTATTTATGAAATGATAGGAAAATAAAGGAAAGTAGAAAAGAATGCTAAAACAAAATAAAAATATCTACTAGACACCTCCCCAGCATCGGCACCAAAAAGTGGTGAGCCATGGTATTGCACCAAGAGTGTTGCAACTCCCAGGGGATACCCTACTTTACTTTATCAACCCGGGGTTCATACAAACTTGGAGATGACAGTGCTATATACACATCAGATGCAATCTGTTCATGTCATCCTCTTTTGCTTTACGAAAGGGTGCTATTTTTTTTAAACTATGATAAGAACTGGAACGTAACTTGCTGGAAGGAAATGACAAAAAGGAAAATAAACTAAATTGCTGAAAAGAAATGACAAGAATGAAACTAATTTAATCTGCAGAAAAGAAATGACAGAAAGGAAACTAATTTAACTTGCTGAAAATGAATGGCAGAAAGGAAACTAATTATAACTGAAACTTAGCTTGGCCAAACGGCTAAATGCACTCTATTTTTCCTATGGTATATCTACCATGCTTCTACCCATGCAACTAAGCTATCCATGACTTAATCCTAATTGAAAAAGTGTTTATTTTTTAGCTTGGAGGAAAGAAAAGGGTTAAAGAAGATAATGGAGGGTTTAACACATGAAACAGGGCTTAGGAGTGGAAAGTGGGGGTTTAATCCTTATAAAACCTTATGATATGGTGCCAACATGCTTTTGGAGCGAAATGATTGAAATATGCGATGGTGGAGTTATGATTGGCGGATAGAAGTGTGATATGCGATGAGGTAAAATTTGCGACGTTGCGATTTCGCAATATCGCAATCGGCGAAAGCGAGCAGTAAGTGTTTAGAATAAAAGGGAAAAAATTGTGGTTTGTGATTGTGATGTGTGATGTGGTGGGAGGACAGGTAGCGGAGTGTGATAATAATATCACAATCAATAGGAAAAGAGCAGTAAGTATTAACGAAACCCAACCAAACAATGCGACGTGCGAAATGCGATAGGGATAACATGGTGAAATTAAATTTGTGATAGGGATGATGTGGCGGTGGGACCGACAGTGGAATGCGATCGCAATATTGTGGTCGGTGGATCCGAGTGGTAAGTCTTAACGAAAAAATGGAAAATATTGCAAGTTGCGATAAAGTGATGGGCTTTTTAGAAAAAGGCAAAGTAAGGTTCTTTCAAAGGTTTTTGACATGGAAATGAGGAGTGAAGGAGAAAGGAGGGAAAAAGGAATATTGCAATCGGGGTTTGGAAGAGGAAGCTGTTAAAAAGGACCAAATGGGAAATGTGATTGCGAAAAGGAGCAATGGTAATTCCAAAGGGAAAAAAATGTGGTTTCTAATGTTTATGACTATTTTTAATGAAAGAGAAGCAAAGGGAAGTAGAAAGGGATATTTCATTCGGGCTTGGAATGAGAGAGCGTTAAAACATATCACAAGCGATTTTTGATTGCCAATGGAGCGAGGTACGGTGAGCGGGATTTTTTAGGAGAAATGGGTTGAGGTCTAATTCTAATGCTTTTCAAACATTTTGGGAATGAAAAGGGTGATGGATGCAAATAAGAGAAAAAGGAAGGAAATGGAGGCACAACAACATTTCTCAGGCGTGAGAACAGAACTGGGAAATGAAGCAAGATGGCTTGATTATATTCCTGGTGATTTTGATGTGTATTCCTACAAACACATTTGTGGATTCATGTACAAAAATAGAGGAAGCGCGGGACAAAACAGTGAACAGGAAGCAGTTTTTGGTCATGTGGGAAGGTTCGCCCTCCTCGATCTCTATTGACAGAGATAAGAAGGGGGGGACTTGATCCACATATTTTCTTTGCTTTTCTCCTCTATTATATCACTCACAAGCAAATGAAAAACTACAGCAGCACACTGAAAGCAAAAACTAAGCAGCGATGAAACTATGAGAAGCAGAACTAATTGAATGATAGAAAGAAAACTAGCTTAATGGTAAAAAGGGAAAGATAGAAACAACAGAGAGGTTGAGGCACATGAATTGGGCCCTAACCCACGAGCCTAGCTCTCTAAAACTTAAATCAGTCGAATGAAATCAGTCTACTCATTTCATAAAATAATAACCTCATACATCTCTGAAAGTTTGATCACTGAGTAAAATAATAAAAAGCTCAATATCTTGCAACAAAGTTTCAACTAGAATCCACTAACTCCTCCTAGATCTAGCTCTGCTCTATTTATTCTACAAGGCAGCTACCAACAACTCCCTAGAAAATAGTGATTGAGTCCACTTGACTCCAAGTAAACAAAGATTGAGTGCACTCCTCTTTGAGTTGCTTGGCCGCCTCTAGAATTCGAATTGCTGGAGAGAATCCTTGGGGATCCTTTTGGTTGCCTTTGAAATTTGAATTGTTGGAGAGAATATTTGGGATCCTTTGGTTTCCTTTGAGAGTTAAGGATGGTGGACAATACTCCAATAAATTCTCCTTTTTGTCTCCTCCAAGTCTTTATGATAAATTCCTTATAAAAATGCTTAATAAATCATGATTTTCTGCACTCAACCTCATATTAGGCACTCAGAGTATTTTAGACTTAATCACCACCTATAATAGCATCATAAAACCAAATAATAATAAAAATGCAAGAAAAAGAAACCTAAGAAGGAAAAAAGGTGACCATTAACCCCTCCAAATATTTCTAATGATGGAGCTCATCATAGACCTTGGACGAATCCTAGAGCTATTCAATTACGAGGTCCTCCTCATCCTTTACCTAAGCATCCAGAAATATGGTTTCCTAAGTATAATCCAGACGATGGTCTCCCTACGGAAGAACATCTCCATAATTTCATGTTTTCTATGAATCTAAATGATGTATCTGAAGAATATTTTGTAGTAATATTGTTTCTCTATACTTTTCAAGGATCAGCCGGATCATGGTAATTTTCATTACCACCGGGAACTATTACTAGTTGGGACATATTTTAGGAACAATTTCTAACCAAATTTTTTGATGATCGTACTACTCTCATCAATGATCTTTCAAATCTTAAAGCAAATTCGGGTGAAAATATTAAATATTTCAATTCCAGATTCAAAAAATTTCTTAATAAAATCCTAACTACATCTAAACCTGGTGTAGATGTAAATATTGAATGGTATATATCCTCTCTTCCTTATAATATAGAAGTTTTTGTAGATAGAGCCAATAAGGCTAATTTGGTAGAAAACATGAAAGAATCCCTTTATGTAGAAAAGCAAATTCTTTCTTTAGAAAACAAAACTGCCCAGGAAGATAGAAAAAACTAAAAAAGTTACGTTTAAGGGTGAACCCAAAAATAAAACATCTAACAATCCTTATGATCTTGAAGGATTACAAAAGGTTCTCAAAACCATGTCAAATGACATGGTAGAATTAAAAAACAAGTAGTTGAATCTTCTTCTAAGAAACGTTTCAGATCTTTTAAGAAAACTCAGGAATCAAATCCTCAACCTCCAAATGTAATCTCTAATTCCAAATTAGATCAATATGAAGAAGAGGATGCAACAATATTGTCTGCAGATGAGTCACATTATTATCGCTGGAAAATCGGGCAAGCAAAAGACATCATGAAATGTCAAGCAGAAGTATTTACAAGGCTAAGAAACATAAGAGAAGCTGGAAAATTTTAAAATCTCTAAGGTCAAGAGGAAAAATTATCAAATTGCGCACATAAGACACGTGCAAAGTGCACTCCATGCACATTTTTCTTCGATAGTCACATTGGTTTGCGCAGCTTTCCCTCAATAAGCCGCGTGGTCGTGAGCATGGCGAAAGGTCACCATCCAGGACCACTTGACACACTTCAGGAGAATATTCTCCACTTTAGGCCGCCCAAGGACAACTGCCTAGAGCCACCTTCAGACCTCAAGTGAGAACACAATGGAATCACCCCCACTCTTGGGTCACTATCCACAATTGTACCAAGAGTGGGAAGAAGGATTTTAATTTGCCTATAAAATTCCACCATGAGAAGAACAAAATGAGAACACATTATTATGCTGGCAAAATTTCCCATGAGAAAACTAGAAATGTGTTGTCCGAAGCAACAATAGAGTGAGGGGATTCAGTTGTTGGCCACCCAAAACCTAAAATCCCTAAGGAGAAGAGAGAGGCCTATAGAACCAACTCAAGGGGAAATCCCTCCTTGCATTGGGTATTAGAGCTCCATAGCTCTAAGGATCCACTACAAGTGTGTAACGTTCTACCGCTTCTTTACTAATAGTGGATAATAAGAAGGGATTAGTTCTCCATTAGTATTATTAGCTCATTTGACTCGATTGAGCTTGCGATTATGTTTTATTTTTGTTTTGTTTCTTCTTCATGTTTGTAGCATACTATGTTCCATAAACTAGTTTTTTTTACACGTTAGTATGTTTCCACTAACTAGCTAACAACTCTTTCTGACTATGACCATTGCTTGTAGGTTGCAATCACTCCTACCAAGCACCAGTGTTTTATTACACTCGTGCACTAAACACACCAACACAGGATTGGCGACTCCACTTATTTTACCCTTAAGCTAAGTGGTTGTGTTTTTGCAGAGCCTCTTTTATGCTCAAGATTGTTGCAAGACCATCTCTCCTCCTCCTCATCTTCTCTCATTCACTCACTATGAAGAGATTCAGTTCAGGAGGTTTGGAATTTTTGTGTGCAGGAAAACCATGTGCATTCAGCACAGATAGGCGTGTCAGTCCATGCGCGTCTAGCTCAGTCAAACGTGTAGAGTCGCACGCCTGTTTAGGAAAAATTCCGCGTGGAAACGAGTGAACCATTTTTTTCATTAGTTTTCTTCATATTTTGAAACGGTAAAGTAACTGGTAGCCCAGAATAAATCTTCTAGCACTGATTTTTGGTGTCCCTTGACTGTTAGGAAATGTTTTTATCTGCACTTTAGTTTAGCTATCTACATATTTTTAATTTTTAGTTTATTGTCACAAATTCACATAGTTTAATTAGGAGGCAAGTAAGTGGCTAAAATCCACCCATGCTATCTGAATGAAATTATTTTATGAGAATAGACACCAAACACATAGGTAATTAGCAAGGACTAAGTGGCCCATATCCATGCATGCTTAGCTATTTTCCATTTGTTTTTTCCCAGTTGTTGCATTAATTTTAGTTTAAAATTTTTCATTAGGAACTAGGACTAGGATCAAATTATCTAAGAAGGCAAGTAATCTCTGCTTCCCTTGCACCTTTTGGTGACCCTAGGCATGCATATGAACTCTCTCTTTTGATAGTATTCCATCTCCCTTTAGTCCAACATTTATTTTAATAGGAAAAATTGTAAGCAGCCCATTATCCGCACATCATTTTCTTTTTGAAAGGAACAATCAAAACATAGTTTAAATAGTAGGGAGTGTAAAGGATCATCGCATATCCACATCCTACAAAAATTGTGATTGTAGAATTTCTCACACACATTTCCACACCATAAGCAAAGTAAGTCACCTTAAAACTAACCATAATTGAACTCATTAAATCTCCCCACAGGGGCCACAAGATAATTAATAGTTCAGGTTAGGACCATTGGGGGTAGGCATCCAATAAGTTTCCATGGTCATTTTACATTCTTGAAACATAGAAGTTGACTTTTTAGGGAGCTTTAAACCCGTCTATCTGCCCATGGAAAATAAAACCCAAGCTCCATAGAGACTCGATGAAGAGGGGGTTAAGCTTAGGCCCAGTGTGTGTGGTACTATTTGGGGTTACCTAACCCATCTAATGCTCGGTACTGGTAGATGAATACCAAGAAGCTAAATATTCGAACGCTCATGTGGGACAATGGTACTTAGTGGTCAAATCTAGGGCATCCTTCCCTACAGGTGACAGTGTAGGTAACACTAGATCCTCTTTTCATTACCTTGGTTGATTCTTCGACTATTGGAAGGCGTCGCCAGCTCTTTCAAGACGTTAGCCCCAGTAACCACCAGAAGATATCTTCACAAGGCCTAGTTATAGTTGAGAGTGTGAGGAGGATTAGGTATTTTAGGATTTTTAGTATCACACGAAAAACAACAAAAACCATTTTTTGATTGACTGATCACATAGGATTCATTTGAAGGGAAATTAACCTTTTATTTTCGCTTTTTTTTATGTATGCGATCACTTTTTTCTTTGATATATAATCTCTCTCCTTTCATAAACCTAAAAAATATTTCCAAAACTAAACCTATTTTACACCATAACGAACCCAACAGGACCTCGTCGATCTAGACATTTTTTGGACCTCCCCCCATTAGAGGGAGGAGTTCCAGGTCTTTCTCCATTTAGGCGTCAAAGACGGAACACAACCACCCTTATCGGTTCATCCTTTATCGGGATGTATTTAGTTGGAAACCCCCAAGGGTCACCCAACACCACACCGGTGGAAACCCCCTCAGGGTCACCACACACCACTCCTCCCACAACCCCTAGAGGGTAGAGGAGCTCTACCCATTCGGGGAGCCAACAGAACACAAAATCGAGTACGTCACAGAAAATCCCCATACTCAACCAGAAGCCTGTGTTTTCATATTCTACAATGGTGCTCAACACTCAGTTACCTTTCTTAGCATCTTTAAACTTATCTTATCTATCAAAGTTAAAAAATAACCCCATTGCACACAATCCCACTTGGCCCCCCATCCCCATGAAGCTCCCTTCGAACATTCCAAAGTTCGAAGGGAAGCAAGCGGAAGACCCTGGAAACCATGTAATGACTTTCCACCTATGGTGTTCTTTTAACAATATTATTGAAGATACTATTAAATTAGGACTATTTCAGCACACCTTAACTAGACCAGCCATGAAATGGTATGTGGAGCAGCCTTCTGCTTCACATGGATCCTTTAGCGCCCTCGCTACTACGTTCCTCACATATTTATAGTTACCCATCCACCATGATTCAGGAATGGAGTAACTAATGCATTTTAGACAAATTCCAGTCATCCATATCTTGGACCATCTCCATGAATGGTGGTGACGTTTAAGTTTGTGTAAATCCAAACTCGACGATCAATTTTTATTGGACATATTACTGAAAACTCCCACAGCAGAGATTTCGAAGGATGTGGAAACTCAAGGACCTACTTCCGAAGAGGATGCCATTAGCAAATCCCAGCAACTCGAGCTGATATACACTCAGTCAGGATACATCTATAACATCCTGCCTAACGCCCCGCGCCTACAAACTTATAAAGAATTTCCAAGCGCATCGAACACTACAGATGGATTTTTAGGGTCACTGACCCAAAATTGCCTAGGCAACAGTAATTTGTACCATGGTTACGTGCATGATCCTAACCATAACATCCCGCAACCAGACTACCGTCAGAGTCATCATGCACCTCTGCAGAACATGACCAATAGGGCATCGTCATACCACCATTAGCAAGGAGGATCATACCCTCCTACACAGGGGACCTAGTATGCAGCTAGAAATGCTGACGGAAGAGCTCCCCCATAGCATTCATTTACAAACCAGGGACAGAGACCTCAATATCACCACTCCCCATCACAAAACCCATCGATGCAAAACAACGCACAGGTGAACTTTGTGCAACCTTCCCAGGCCCAACGACACCATTCATATGACCAGGAGAATCCTATTTATCCTCCTAAAACAGTAAGGAAAAACCCAAAAAATAAACAAAAGGGAAATCCTAGACAGGGGGGAAATAACCAACAGTGCCCTCCGTGATCTCAGGCTGGGGTAAACTCCAACCAAAATCAAAACCAGGAGCCAAGTAACTCCCAAGGGAAGAACAAGAGGGCTAATCTTCGGACCAACCACTCTTGCACAATTTTTGGTGACTATGACCATTACACTTATCACTGTCCCAAACACCCCAAGCTAAAGAAGCTTTAGGGTAACCGAGGACAAGGGGAACCCACACAACAAACAATTGTAATGTAGGAGCCCTTCCCCCACCAAGGGGTGGTTAGTACCTAACAACAACAAACACCCTTCGACGATTCCAGAAACAACAACCACGAAATCTATATGAATCACAAGGAAATGTTCTTTCAAACATGGAATCGAAGTTATGATACCCCACTAGACACCAGTTCGTCAGGGGCTAGCACGAGTGCTCCTACAACATCATTTACTATATCAAAAATGCCTATTAAACCTTTTCCAAAAATGGCTAAGGGACCAACAAGGTGAACAAGACACCATCCCAGAGCGGCCTATAATTATAGCATCATGGAAGACTTAGCATAGTCCCCCACTACCATGTTAGCTTTAGAAGTCTTACAATCTTTCCCAAAGCAAAGTAAATCCTTAATTTCTACATTAGGCGCAATCGACTCTGTCAATTCATGCCTAATGGCTTTTGACTTAGATAAAGCCACTCCTAGGCTTCCTTCTTTGGTTGCCTTCTGTATACTGGTGTCAGTCCAAAACATAACTATCCACCGATGTATCATTGATGAGGGTGCATCCACATGCATCATGTCAAATCGCATTTTGCAAAAGTTAGGATCTCCCCAACTGAAGCCATCAGACATCATGCCCAGAGAATATGACAGGCGCCCTTCTACTCCCGTTAGTCTCTATCAAAATTTCCCTGTCTGCTTGTCCAGAAAGATGGTCCTTATAGACATTGAGGTCTTGGACGCTCAACTAGATTACAATATACTCCTTGATCGAAGTTATATATATTCCATGTCTGTCATATCATCCTTGTTTTCCGATTCATGATGTTCCCCCATGAGGACCACATCATCACTGTCGACCAATTGACGTACGATGACAAGTGACCCTTGACAAAATTTTATTTCATTCTTCCCTATGTGGACACATCTATCAAAACGCTCACATGGTACCAATAATATGGCCCTGGACAATTCAAACTATCGTCTATCCTCGGATTATTCCTAGGAGATCCCCCTGTCATACCAGAATCATTCGTTGATATCACAAGGTCTTTGGTGTGCATGATTTCTACATCAAGCATTGAAGCTAGCCAGGAGACAAAGACCAGTAGTAATGAAACCAATTCCTCTGGCACGGTGGCCTCTCTATCCTACGCCATCTCCCAAACTCCTTTTCTATACGCTCCACTTGGTTTTGTGTCACATCAAGTTTTGGCAACGATAGTCTTGTTAAATATATATTTCTCAATACTAGTTTGGTACTTGGTCCCACCTTCCATGTCAGGAAGCACGGGAATCGCCTCTACAATACTAACCACCCTCACTCCTAAGGAGGCCCCACCTGTTAAGGAAGTCGTCGCAACCATACCATTTAAGGAAACTCTCATCGCAAGGTAGTTATAGTGACCAAGAAAACCCATAAAAAAGGGGAAAATATAGAAAACCCCATCATACCTGAGGGAATTACAACCTTGTGCAGTGTGTGACATAGTAAGCCACCCTACCCATATCTTCCTAGAGCTAGAAGAATTGAAACCACTCCTAAGTTCTGAAAGCAATATCATGATGACAAGTTCCTGTAAAAAGGAACCAGCCACAAAGAACCAAGAAAAAGCATTGCGTACCAACCATGCATGCTCTATCTGTAACAATTATGGGCATTGCACTCATCATTTTCCAGAAATACCATGATATAGGTATGCCTTACATGCCCTATAACACTCATATCAGGAGGATCCCCCCATACCTACAAATGTGTTGGGTATGTGTTATATTCTTTCCACGATTAGTTACATGCGCTATCTGTAACAATTATGGGCATTACGCTCATTTTTGTCTAGAAATACCATGATATAGGGATTCCTTACATGCCCTATAACAATCATATCACGAGGATCCCCCCATACCTACAAATGTGTTGGGTATGTGTTATATTCTTTCCATAATTAGTCGCACGCACGGGGGGGTCATAGGGGGGCCAAGAGACCTCCATGTACATTGTGACAGGCACAGCAGGGGGGTCACAGGGGGGCGGAAGCCCCCCCTGTTCTGGGTACCGGGAAATGCCCCAAGAAAAACAAATTTGCACCCTATTTTTCAGTGGGTGGACACGCACATGGTTTTGTGCATGGGTTTGCACATGGTTTTGGGGCATGATGGTTTTCAGCCCATGGTATTTTGTAGATCTGGTCAAGGGAACTGTGGTTATGTTCTAATCCAGGGTTAATGGATTGGGGTTTATGTATGCTTCGGCATTTATATATATATGGGTTGTAACACTAAAATGAATATAATGAAAAATCAAGCTGGTAGTCCCGATTTGGGATCCAGGGGAAAATCTCTGTGTATATCTGTTTTATATTTTATGCTCTCGCTATTGTTTATTTTCTATCTTTAAGATTTGTTTGTAGATAATTTCTGTATAGGGTTAAAACATACAAAATGGAGAAGAACATCGGGTCATATTAAACCTTCAAGAGGCATAGAAGTCACCAGATTACCTCCCGTTCATGTTCCCTCCTCCTATCCTACATTGTTCACTCTGCGATGAATGTGACCATTTCATTGACAACTGCGCAGCCCTAGACCTATTCCAAATATGGTATCCAATTGACCGTGTGTATTATGTTGGCCTGTGAGCAACCCAATATTCGTGTCAGATATGTTCTGGTAATCAACCATTACAACATTTTCATTACATCCCTCGATTTCGCTCAGCGCTAACCAGTTTATGCATGCCCATAGTTCATCTCTCCCTAGAAGATGGCTCAAACACATAATCCATGGATAGCTCGACAACGTAGGAGGATGTAACAAGTGGTTCCATTCTCTTCCTATCAGCAGAAATGCAGCCGGTCAGGGAACCCTTAGTCACCCCCACCCACCCTCCACAGAGAATACCAACATGTCTGTTGTGTAACACATGCAACCATAGGTTCCAAACACCCAACCATGTTTATTGTCTCCCCACCTTGCACATGATAAACATCCTCGTTGGTCGGTAGAGCCTCCCCCTCCATGGATTCCATCACTCAAATTATACCATGCATCCAAAAATATGACGCCATGGCCATATCACCTCAGTCCAGAAAGCACTTCATGATCATTCATCCACCATGCATTAAGTCAAGTTTTACCATATCAAAATAAAACCCCTTTCTCGGACTACCATTTTCGCAAGCAGATCGAACACGCAACATCGCGTCTCGCATTTGGCCTACCATCCCTCCATCATCATAACCAATCTGTGATATGTTCCATCTGCTTCATCATCCCTACACTGAGGCTAACCAATGGGGCCCCTGCCCTCAACAAAAACACCTTCCTCAAATCATCAGCGAGCGATCATTTTTATGCTTTTGGGGCACCCGTCTCCATGTTTTGTACAATCCAAACCCATTTTTTATTCATTTGGTAAGTGTACAAATATTTTTTTAGGAGAACACCCCCCCACCCATCCACCAATTTTTCTCCCATGGAACCACTCCCTAATCACCCTTGGTCGAAGCATCACAACTTTCATGCAAAGCCACCTTGAAATTCATAACCAACATATACCCACTGTGGACATCCTACCGAATCTAGGGCTTTCCTCATTGGAAATAGTTATGATTGCCGCAAAGCTTATTTTTACATGCTCCAACCTTGGGCCACTAAAATCCCATCATCAGTGTTCAACCAGTTCTCTCCATCATGCCTATGTTAAACCTACCATATCAGAGACCCTGGTCCCTTGCACCAATAGCTTTCTCGTTCAGTTGAGGCTTCCTTTTTGTCGAATTCAACATCCATTCTCCAAAAAGGAAGCAGTACCTTGGATGGCTCCTCATCTCAATAGGGGAAACCTTGTATGGCACTGTGGGAATCATCATTTCCCATATATGTCATCGATCCTCTTGAAATTCAACTACAACACAAGATTTCATGTCAAGATGGTATCGTACTTTACAACCATTGCACTTTGTCCAAATTCATCGAAGACCTGTGCCATTATAAGCATCTCTTTCATCAATGCTTACACGGGAAGGTCCTAGTCATACACTCATGCATACAATGAACATTTATATGCCATACCAAAATTATGCATGTGGGCACCACATTCAACCTATTGTCAAAGAAAATGCCCTTGAGGGTGTTAACAATCGTCGTCATCAACCAAATCAGCAGATCACTACCATATCAGTGACACAGACATAACCTTTATCTGTTAGATAGGCTTTTTAACTAGCCAAAGAATCAGGAGCACAGGACATTCCCGCCTTGTATAAATATTATATTTATTGTATCATACTATCTCTTGCAGGTTTCTGACAGAATATGGTCCCTCTTTTACCCACTGTAATGGGTCTCCAACCTTGAGTTATATGTAGGTCTCTCTCTCTCTCAACACAGGTTACACATAATAGAAACAATAATGTCTTTCAGCTATATAGGTCTTCATAGACCTCACACTTTAGGGGGAACCTGTAATCACTCGAAAATCGGATAAGAAAAATACATCATGAAATGTCAAGCAGAAGGATTTACAGGGCCAGGAAACATTAGATAATCTGGAAAAATTTAAAAATCTCTAAGGTCAAGATGCAAAATTATCAAATTGAGCACAGAAGACACAGGAAAAGTGAGCTCTACGTGCATTTTTCTTTGATAATCACGCTGGTCTGTGCAGATTTCCCTCAATAAGCCACGCAGTCCTGAGCATGGCGGAAGGTAACCATCCGAGACCACTTGACACACTTCAGGAGAAGATTCTCCACTTGAGGCCGCCCAAGGACAACCGCCTAGAGCCACCTTGAGACCTCAAGTGACCACACAATGGAATCAAATCCCACTCTTGGGTCACTATCCACAATTCTACCAAGAGTGGGAAGAAGGATTTTAATTTGCTTATAAAATGCCATCATGAGAAGAACAAAATGAGAACACATTGTTATGTTGGCCAAATTTCCTATGAGAAAACCAGCAGTGTGTTGTCTGGAGCAGCAATAGAGTGAAGGGATTCAGTTGTTGGCCACCCAACACCTCAAATCCCTAAGGAGAAGAGAGAGGCCTGCAAAACCATCTCAAGGGGAAATCCCTCCTTTCATTGGGTATTAGAGCTCCATAGCTCTAAGGATCCACTGCAAGTGTGTAACGTTCTACCACTTCTTTACTAATAGCAACAAACAAGAGGGTATTAGTTCTCCATTTGGATTATTAGCTCGTTTGACTCGATTGAGCTTGTGTTTATGTTTTATTGTTGTTTTTTTTCTTCTTATTTTTAGCATACTATGTTCCATAAATTATTATTTTTTACATGTTAGTATGTTTCCACTAACTAGCTAACAACTCTTTTTACTTTTGACCATTGCTTGTAGGTTGCAATCACTCCTACCAAGCACCAATGTTTTAGTACACTCATGCACTAAACATACCAACACACACATGATGAAGAGTTAGTTGAAGTTCATGGATTATGGGATTTTATTCTTCCAACATCTGATAATGAAGATGAACATGAGGCACTACTAGTCAGCACTAGAAGTAAAAATCTTACTGATCTCCCTCAGTCTCCTCAAAAGCAGAAATATTCAACCCCTGTTGTTAAAGAAAAGGTTGTTAACAAAAAGTCTCATTCTCCTCAAACAAGCCCAACTTATTCTACTTCTCCATCCACATAAAATACCTTAGTGGTATCAGATACCATTGAGTATAATATAGTGGAAGATATGAAGAATTTTAAAGCAAATATCTCCATGAATGAGGTGAGTAAATTAAAACAATAGTAGAAAATCTTACTCAAATAACTGAATGTAGTCCCTGCCTCACCTTTACATGCACCTGTTACTTATAAAGCCTCAAAAGGATTAGGAAAATCTCCCATAGATTCATCTAAAAATATCAACGCAACTGATGATATCCTAATTGGAGACAAATCCAATTCTCACACCCCTCCTTTCCTCTTTACTTTTGACGTTTTTAACAAGAATGTGCACAATTGCCTGATAGAATCTCAGACTTCTTTAAATATTATGCTATATTATATTTGTTTGAAGTTAAACATTGCTCCTTAAAAGTATTTAGTACACATTGTTCAATTAGATAAAACCAAAGTCAAGGTTTTAGGAGAAATGAATTATGTCCTTATTAGACTAGATTCTAATTCAAAAGTTCATCAAGTAGTTGATATTCTAGTTGATGATATTCCTAAATTTTACGGTTTAATTTTGAATAGAGATTGGTCAGAAAAGCTTCATGGTTATTTTTCCACTCATTGGTCTCATATGTGGCTTCCCTACAATTCTAATCCAGATCAAATCCAATTCGACCGCAAAAACACATGAAATACTCAGTAACTGATTTCGAGGATGAAAATGAACCAATGAATTTTACCAATAACATCCTTGGAAATTACTCTACTAAATAATTTTTGGGAAATTTCAATGCACAATAATCGCCATTTCTTATCAATTTGGTTAACTCTCAAATTGAAAAAATTTCTCAGTCAGACTCTTCCAACTATATAAATATTGTAGGAAAACCTTGTGTTCAAACTTTATTATGGACATTAACTTTGATGGATGAAAATCAAGTGATGGTGTGGGAGTTGGTTATATACTAATTAATCTAGAAGGAGAAAAGACAATGTTAGCATGTAGGTTAGAATTTGAATGCATAAAAAATACTGCAGAATATGAGGAATTGTTCCAAGGCTTGTATAAATTAATAGATCTTGGTGTCAAATATCTTCAAGTATATGGTGATTTTGAAATAGTTATCAAACAGGTAAGAAATACTATTCACTGTATTTATCGTCTTCTCAAACATTACCAGTCACTTGTGCAATCTCTTACCTCACACTTCCTAGCATTCAATATTTCACCTATCCCAAGGCTCCAAAATGCAAGTGCTGATGTTGTCTTGAGGGGTCCTGACCCAGGTTCAGTGTGCAAGGTTTGCCAACAAACCCCTATACTACTGGCCCTTTCGGTAGTGACCTACTTGCGCAGGTCAAAGTCTCACCCAAAGTAGTATGGGTGGGTGTTGGAACCAGGTTTCCGCACCCTGAGAAAGGATGGGTAAGGCAAGCAGAGCTGCGCTAGGTCCTATAATCTCATATTACCTTGTTCTGCGCAGGGTTAATTAGGTCTCTGTTCGCATCCACGTGCGCTAGATCTATAGTTATATGCTTTTATGACAATATCACAGCATTATATAAATAGAACAGAATAGATCCAGATCCAGAAACACACTTACACAAATCTTCATAGCTTAAAGACAGAAAATGCACAATACAACAATTACCAACAATACGCACAAGATTACTCACAAATTCAGTTCTCTATCAATCCTTCTTATTCATTCATTCATCAATTCTTCCTTACAATTCCCTTCCCAACCTGCGCACACAGCAGCAGGGTCCACACACAGCTAGACTTGGATCTCCGCGCACACAGCTAGCAGGAATCCTTTCCCCAAAACCCAAACAGATAGTTTAAAAAACAATTCGCATCAATAGCTCATCATTCTTGTTCCTTACAATACAAAATGCTCCTCTATTTATAACAATCTAGCCTAGACTTTCCTATGGTCCACAAACCGTGGTTTTCGGACCCCTAGTTTACCCTTTTACCCATTACAATGCTTTCGGGGCTTTGACCCACCCCAAAACCCCTCCGCTAGATTAAATCTAATCAAAAATATCCAAAATGGACTAGTTTCGTAGCTTGTTAGGAGACCCTGTTCCAACAGTCCCCCAACGCAATCTTGTGACTCGTCCCGAGTCACTGCGGTGGTGCAGCTTCTATTTGCACGCGCAAGGTAGCAAGAGCATGGACAAGCGAAGGGAGCACTTTCTGACTCTAGGCCACAGCTTGCTGCGCAATGTTGACAAGTGTCAGGGAGGCATGACCGTCTGGAGTCGCGGTAACTCGTTCTAGTAGCCGGTGGAGGTGCGCAATGGCGAACTGAGCATCTTGGATGAGCTGGAGTGCGGTGTTGGCCCATGGTTTCAACCATTTTTGGATAACATGCTTGGTGCGGTGAAGGTTCTCAAGCGTGTCCATGATGGCTAAACGTTGTGTGGAGACGTCGGAGGGTGAGGAAGTTTTGACCTGATCCAGAGTAGCTTATGCCTACTGTAATTCCTTCTAGATATGCTGAAGCATAGCATGGTGCCGAACTTCCGTCCATAGTTGCGTAGCTGTTTCGACCAACTGCGCACCCTGCGTAAGCTTCTCCTGAATAATATGTGTTGCGTATGTGATCAATGCAATCCGTTGGGCCCATACTACCGGGCATATGTCATACTGCTGCCGCGTAGTCTGGGCACGGTGGCGAACCTCTTGCAACACTCTGGTGTGTAGTCCTCGTAGAGCTGTGCGAGATAGCTGCACCAAATTGATGTGGATGTCCCTAGCGGTTGGATCATGATTGTGAGCTAGGGCAGTGCGAGGGAATGAACAAACATTGCTTCTGCTAGGCGGTATTCTGGGGTTGCGAAGAAATCGCAATATGTCCCTATATCTCATTGTTTCAACCTAGCGTATAACCAGTCATGGCCTGACTATGAAATTATGGGCGAGGGACCACATATCCTCCTCGGCTATATCATCTGAGGCCATCCGGCTGGGTCCCGCAGTCGTCCCCGGGGTGCGAAGGTCAGCTATTCCTATTGCGTCGCAACAATGCCACTCTGTGCATGGGTCGTAGGCAATTATTTCTGCAAGA
Organism: Pinus albicaulis; assembly: GCA_034641835.2. NCBI lineage: Eukaryota > Viridiplantae > Streptophyta > Pinopsida > Pinales > Pinaceae > Pinus > Pinus albicaulis. The sequence continues at coordinate 1,083,071,363 of CM076579.1, read as the reverse complement.
GGCCAGTGCTCAATCAATTGGTCACACTCGTCGTTCCCAGGCCCTCTCAAGATAGTATCTGCAGGTGCTGTGTAGCCCAGGAATGAATCAGTCGGCGGGTTAGGGTCCATCATAGCAACAAGAGAACGGGTGTTCCAGAGAATGTCAATGATCGCAGAAAGCCAGTAGGTTGATAATAGGAGCATATTTCAGAACCAATAAATAGCCTGGTGCAAAGTTATTCTGTCAACCACACATCATCCGAAGCTATTTAATGGGGGAGTAGCCCGTACGGGAAACTTACCATCGGAAATTCATATTAAACTTACCATAAATGGTTGCATTAATGGTCTGTTTCCTCTGTTGTGTAACTGTAAGGTTCCTTTTTTATCAAAATGGGGTGTACTGATGGTCATTATTTGTACCCGATGTCTCTTCCATGGAATTTTAGATTCCGAATGACGCCTGCGTGCCGTTCGCGTACCCTGAATTAAGGTTAATGCGAGGTGTTCCATAACGAGGTTCAGGTACCAGATCTACAAGTTAGCCACCAATCTTCTTGAGCCATGCTCATCATCCTTGGGTGGGATGTCCTGGTCTGGTAGAGCTGCGTCAATCGTCTTCATGCCATCTGTTACTTGAAGTGAGCGCCAATTCTCCCAATTGCACGTGGGTTTAGGGGGGTTCGTACTCGAACACACACTTAGGGCAGCGGTAACCAAATGAGCTTGTTCAAGCAAGGTTCGATCACACCCTTGAGCGTTGTATGTCAGCAAGTATCTGCGTAGGTCGATTGACCATGAATCCCATCTGGCAACTGGGGTCCCTAAGCGCAGGATCACCCGATTCCAATACTTCTCCTAAGTGAAGAATATCGGCCCTTGCGCAGGTGCTCCGCATAGTGTTAGTGGCAGTGCTCCTCGCTTGCGTTCCATGGGAATCTTAGGTTCAAAAATCTTCATACTATCTCCTGCGTCATCATGGCAAGGCAGGTCTCTTTCCTTGGTAGAGATGCGCTGGAAAATCCTGGTGGTCCGAAGACATCATAGCGTCGAAACCTCGTGCAACCAACCTTGCCAATTTTCCAGCTCCTCATGAGAGTCAGAAACAAATTCACTGCCCTTTTCCCATTAGAGCACTCCTTCATCCATGGGGTTAACCCAATCTTCATCCCGCGGAGTCAATTTATAAATGTGATCTATCTCCTCCTCCTCAAAGGCTGGCTCTGTATATCGCGCGCCTTCTGTCGGGTCTAGTGGCACTATGACGCGCATACCTTTGTTTTCAAACACCATGCTGCGCTTTTTGAGATTGATCACACCCCTCATTTCTATATCCTAGTCCAATCCAAGGAGCACAGGATAGGGATCCGCATATTCCACAATTTCTATTACTTCAAAGTCAGCTCAGACCCTTACCCCTACGATTTCAACCATGAATTTTGGTAGCCTTCCTAGAGGGATGATTTTTTGTTGAGTTTCCATGCACAGTTGGATGGTGGACCATTCTAATTTAGGCTCTCCCATTCGTTGCCATGTCTACTTTGGTAATACATTTGCATCCAATCCAAGATCTAAGATGACCTGATCCATTTCGTAGTCACCAATCTACGCAGTCAACCGCATTTCTCTTCCAGTGTGTTTCTTATAAATGTATAGTTTATGTACATCCTTGGTCCCAGTGATCAAATTATGTTGCATTGCGTAGGTATTCAGTAGTGCTTGGAGATTTCCTATGGCCTACGGGTTTCGTAGCAACTTTAGACATGCCTTCAAAAAGGGCTCAACTCCTTCTTATATCTGGAGGTGCATTGGCTGCTGCACGGGGCCTGCCAATGATGCTTGTTCCTTGAGATTCACTCCTTCCCAAGGGGCAAGCTCCTCCTTTGCTCTTTGGGTGACCATCCCGTTTCGTTTCATGACTTTCACACTCGGATTTGGATTCCTTAGCTCAGTTTTAACTCTTTGTACATTCTGCGTAGGGGTGGGTTGTTTTTCCTGCATCTTGGCTATTAAAATTGGGCAATCCTCCACCACATGGTCCAGCTGCCTAAAATACTTGCATGATGGCCTGGTGGGATTTGGGCATTCTCTGGAAAAGTGTCCTATTTCCCCACAGTTATAACAAATTAGCTTCCCACGTCCTCGTCTTGCACTTCCTCCCCGACCTACTCTGCCTCTAGCCGGTGATCCTCCAAAGTGCGCAGAAATTCTTGGCGACGCAGGGTCTGATTGTACCCTATATAAGTTCGCACGATCCATCATTAAATCATAAGTACGACAGTTCTTCTCATCGTGTCCCACTGATCGGCAGAATCTGCACCATTGTTGCCTCAGTTCTGGGACATACGCACCTGGCTGAGGGCAATGGTTTGTATCATGCAGTCCTGCTACCTGACATTCATCACACCATAGTGTAGGTCCGCTTGACCCTGGTCACGACAGAATAGGTTCCCTACTTGCTCCTGGGCATATCGGACTAGCTCCTCCCACTTGCATGTAATCTGTTAGTAGAGGGCATTGATCCTTCGTGTGGCCAGACACCCGACATCTTATGCACCAAAGATCTACACATCTGTCCTTTCCTCGCTCCTTTTGCAGGTTCTGTATTTCCATGTGCATAGCCCCAAGTTGTTCCTGAATTTGTTGTACTCCTACCGACGTATCCTCGTGGGGTGCAGCTTCTAGTTTCATAGTGACCTCCACAGCTTTCTCCTGCAATTCAAAGGTCTAATGACTCATTGGCATGCGCAGGTGAGGTAACAACATAGATATAAACCATTATGTATGATGTCTATCATCATACTCGAACCCTCCTTCCCTGATTTCCTTCTTCAATCGTTGGTTAGCCTCCCATACTGACTCATACGCACCTTGTTTGAAGTCCTTTACTTCCGCTACCAGCTGGGAGTAAGATTTCTGCTTCTGAAAATGTTGCTTCAGAGCGTCTTTGATATCCTGAATGGATTCGCTCCCATTCTGGGCAATGTATCACATATACCAGTCCAAGGCCCTGTCCTTGAATGCCAATGACAGCTACGCCCTCTTTATCGTATCACTCGCCACATTCTGTGCAGTCCAGACAGAGTCTGCAACGAACCAAAACTGATCCATATCCTCATCTCCTACCCCCTTGAAGGTAGGTAGTTTCAGGTGCGCAGCCATATCACTGTTTAGGGGAGGTGGTGGTATGGGTGAATTCTTACCTTTGTGCGGCCTAGGTGGCGATGTAGCTGAGGGGTCTTGCAACAGAGTATAGGCGGATCTTTATTCGTCAAGGTTGGTCTGATAGTATTTACCACTGCGCGTCACGCTCCCGTCTAGATTTGAGGTCATTCGGTATGACTACATAGAATGCTCTTTTCACACAGTAATATCTTGATCAATAACAGTAATGTCCTCAGGAATTTACCCTGGAACCCTTTAAATAATCGTCACTCCGCTTTCAGAATATGAGACAAACTGATCAATGGAAAATTCTGTCACAAATCCTCCTAGTATGTTATCCACCCAGTGATCTACCATATGCGTGATAGTATTATCAATATTTTCCAGCTGCTGGATCAGCTCTGGGGTCCACTAGGTGACTCGTTCATCCTTCCAGCACTTATGGAATTCTACAAGTCTGGCCAGCCACTCCTGGAGCTCAATCGCAAATGTCACAAAGAATTTTTTGTAGCTCTCTGTAAGAATATACCTATTTTTCCACCTTTCCGCTGTTAACTCCTTACTGCGATTTTCTTTTACCGTGAACTCCTGGATCTACCTTTCAAACCAGTCTTTGATCTCCTTTCTTTCAAGCTTCCATTATTCTCTTGTCATTACCCGATCCCTCTCTCATACTTCTTCCGGTCCCGGTAACGAAACCATTTTTTGGCTTGAGGGGTCCTGACCCAGGTTCAGTGTGCAAGGTTTGCCAAAAAACCCCTATACTACTGGCCCATTCGGCAGTGACCTACTTGCACAGGTTAAAGTCTCACTCGAAGTAGTATGGGTGGGTGCTGGAACCAAGTTTTCGCACCCTAAGAAAGGATGGGTAAGGCAAGCAGAGCTGCGCTAGGTCCTGTAATCCCATATTACCTTGTTTTGCGCAGGGTTAATTAGGTCTGTGTTCGCATCCACGTGTGCTAGATATATAGTTATATGCTTTTATGACAATAACACAGCATTATATAAATAGAACAGAATACATCCAGATCCATAAACACACTTACACATATCTTCGCAGCTTAAAGATAGAAAATGCACAATAAAGCAATTACCAACAATTCGCACAAGATTACTCACATATTCAGTTTTCTATCAATCCTTCTTATTCATTCATTCATCAATTATTCCTTACAATTCCCTTCCCAACCTGCGCACACAGCAGCAAGGTCCGCACACAGCTAGACTTGGATCTCCGCGCACATAGCCAGCAGGATTCCTTTCCCCAAAACCCAAACAGATAGTTTAAACAACAATTCGCATCAATAGCTCATCATTCTTGTTCCTTACAATACAAAATGCTCCTCTATTTATAACAATCTAGCCTAGACTTTCCTATGGTCCGCAAATCGTGGTTTTCGGACCCCTAGTTTACCCTTTTACCAATTACAATTATTTTGGGGCTTTGACCCACCCCAAAACCCCTCCGCTAGATTAAATCTAATCAAAAATATCCAAAATGGACCAGTTTCGCAACTTGTTAGGAGACCCTGTTCCAACAGCTGACCTTATAGCTAATTTATCATCTAGACTTATTCCTTCTGAGGATTATAGTCTAGATAAGTTCTCTATAGAATTTATTTTTTGCCCATATATGCTTGATAATGTCACTAACTTGAGAGTATTTTATGATGATGAAAATGTTATAACACTTCTCACATTTGAAGGATAATATGATCATCACCTAATTGATTAGGATGAATGTGAAAGACAATTGAAACAAAAAACTGATGAAAATGCCATACCTAAATCTTTGGGTAAAATTGAAGACCTTTATGACCTCAAAAATAGATTTAATAAGATTACTAATTCTAAGCTACAAATTTCAACCTTAATATTTGAACTAGTAAACCTTGGCACTGATCTCAGTCCTCAGAATATCAATCTAGGTATTGGTCTCTCGACTTATGAGAGATTAGCCTTCATTCATTTACTGAAGAAATATAAGAATTTTTTTGCATGGAAATATGAAGATCTCAAGACATATGATACCTCCATTAACCAACATATTATCCCAATGACATCCATTGAGAAACCTGTACAACAAAATTTAAGGAAAATTAACCCCAATCTTGAAAGTCAAATCAAATCTGAATTGAATAAACTCCTTAAAGCCAAGATCATGTTTCCTGTTAGGCATTCAAAGTGGTTTTCAAACTTAGTCCCTGTTAGGAAAAAAAATGGTGACATCCGCATTTGTATAGATTTTAGGAACCTTAATAAAGCATGCCTAAAATACAATTTCCCATTACCATCTATGGAACAAATTCTGCAATCAGTTTCTAGATCTGAATTAATGTCTTTCCTTGATGGATTTTTAGGTTATAATCAGATACTAGTTCATCTTGAAGATAGGTTAAAGACTACATTTAGGACTAAATGGGGCACTTGTGCTTATCAGAAAATGCATTTTGGTTTAATCAATGTAGGGGAAACTTTTCAAAGATCAATGGATCTTTCTTTCAGAGGACTGATAAAAAAAAAATTGTTCATGTACTTAGATGACATAACCATTTACTCCAAGAAAATAAGTGACCACTATCATGATCTCAAGAAAATCCTTGAACGTTGCTTAAAGTATAGAATTTCATTAAATCCCAAAAAGTCTTATTTCACCTTAAGTGAAGGTAAACTTTTAGGATTTTTTGTATCAAAAGAAGGCATTTGTATTGATCGAGAAAGGATAAAGGAAATTTCTGAAATCTCTCTACCCCATAACAAGAAATCCATGCAATCCCTTTTAGGACAGATAAATTTTGTTAAGAGATTAGTTCCTAACTTTTCATAAATTGTTTTACCATTGCAGGTTATGATTAAGAAAAATTCACTCTTTAAATGGGGACACAATGATCCATCCTAAATTATCCTTCTCTAACGAATGAAAAATTTTCTAATCATTTCATTATATACGCCTTTTCTTTCAAAACATCCTATTCTGTTGTACTAATGCCAATTGTTGATCAAAATATTGAAGCACCCATCCCTTTCTTTAGTTCAAATCTACAAGGTGTTGAACTAAATTATTCAGAAGTGCAGAAACTAGATTTTGTTGTCTATAAATCTTTAAACCATTCCAGTCCTTTCCTCCTAAGAACACATACCAAGGTAATAGTTCCATTCCCAACAGTAAGGAAACTGCTTATCCAAAAGGAACTGGGAGAAAAAAGGTTGAATTGGGTTACTTATCTGTAGGAATTTGATATTGACATGAAACCAGCCAAAATTGTCAGAGGGAAAGGTATCTGCAAATTTTTATCTGGAGCATCCACCATATCAGATGATGATGATTCAGGTAATACCGTATACATTTCTGAGGTAAGCCTGATTGACTCTGAATCACAATATGATGATCTTATCTTTTATTTAAAAAATTGATATGCTCCTATAGAACTCAATAATAAAATAAAAAGAGCTTTAATATTGAAAGTTAATCAATATCAGATCATTCATAATGTATTGTTCAGAAAAAACTATGAATCTATACTAATAAGATGCCTTGAAAATTTTGAAGTGCAGAATTTTTTGCAGGAACTCCATGGTGGACCCGCAGGTGGACATTTTAGAGGAGATACCACTTCACAAAAAATCCTTCATGCAGGATATTATTGACCAACACTTTCAAATATGCTCATGCATATGTGAGAAAATGTAAAACATGTCAACCTGATACTGGAAGACAAAGAAAACCAACCTTACCCTTACAGTCGGTCAACATTGAACAACCTTTTGAGGAATGCGGAATGGATATCATATGTGAGATTGTTTCTAACTCTTCCAAACAACACAAATACATTCTCACTGCAATAGACTATTTTACTAAGTGGGTGGAAGTTGTTCCATTAAAGGTAGCTAATTCTGAATCCATCATTGAATTCATCGATCAATTCATTATTACCAGGTTTGGCTTACCTAACGCACTTATGTTTGAAAATGCATCTTATTTTTTCAGTTAATAGTATGACTAAATTTTCTCTCGAGAGAGGTTTTAAACTTAAATATTCTACTAATTACTATCCCCAAGTTAATGGTTTGGCAGAATCAACAAATAAAAACCTCGTAAGAATCATAAAAAGGAATATTGATCAGATCCAGAAAAATTGGCATAAGTCTTAACATTTTCTCTATGGGAAGATCGAATTACTCATAAGGCCTCTATAGGCACTTCTCCATTCAATATAGTTTATGGGAAAGAAGATGTAATTCCATCAAATTTATCCCTTCTCTCATTATCCCTAGTTCAATTTATTGATGAAGTACCTTCTTCTTCCTTAGAGCTAAGAATGTCCCAAATCCTTAAATTATAAGAATAAAGGGAAATGGCCAAGTTAACACATGATCGACATCAGCAGATTGTCCAAAATTCTTTTGATGAAAATTATGTTTCCCAAAAATAGTTCCAAGTTGGAGACCTGGTTCTTAAGTGGGACAAGGCATATGAGGAAAAAGGTAAGCATACAAAATTCCAAAGAATGTGGCTTGGACCATTTCAAATTACAGAACAAACTGGCCCACCAACCTTCATGTTACAAGATCTTCAAGGGAGAAAAGATTTTCTTCCCATCAATGGGTTGATTTTGAAATAATTATTTTCTTAGAAGAACATTTCTTCTAAATGTATCATACTTACATTTATATTTTTAGGTTAATTAAAAGAATAATGTTTGATTACATACTTTTGGATTTTCTCAAAACCTTTGAATCATTTTATGACTTTTTATTTTGAAGAATAAAAATTCTTAAATAAATGATTACAAACTTGAAAAGTGGGTGAATACTATACAACTTTGAAATATTTTTCCATTGAAATTGTAAATTCTTGTAAACCCCAAAATTCATAAAGTATTTTTACCCTATTATCAGTCAGAAAAGGTTCATTTTTACAAAGTAAAAACTAATTGTTACTAAGCATATTTAACTCCAAATTTTCATACAAAACTTGTAAAGAGTCAATGATTCTCCCTATCCATTAATTATTCTTTTTCTAGAGTGTAATTAAAAAATATAAAAATTAAAAAAAAAAAAAAAATCCTTAAGAAGATAAGAGGTCTCATCACGAGCCTGCTTACCATGATCATAGGAAAATAATAGATTGACATTACCACTGTTGCATATCAAACCAGGGTAATGGCTTATGATTATTAAAATAACCATAAGACAAGGGGTCTCATCACGAGCCAACTTGTTCAGTGCAATTCCAACCAGTGAATTTCATTGTCACTTTCTAGTCACCAAGCCATGACAATAATTGTTTAAGATTTATCTCTAAAGATTGTAATAATATATGGATGGGATACTGGATCATTTATGGTTAAAAGGTAACCATTTCAAGCCTATAAATGCCTGCTAGAAGCAGTGGCTCTACCTCTAACAAAATGAGTTTATCAAAATTCTAAGTTGCAAAAATACACCTACTTCATCTTTTAAACTATTTAATGATTGATATAGAGAAATGAATATTTTTATCTATGAAAGGTTTTGAAATATTAGCAATAAGATGACTTTTTTAATTATGAGTAATTTTATTCATCCAAATATTTCGAAGACAATTTTCATTTTCTCAATTATTGTTACTTATTTAAAGATACCAAGAATAACATCAACATTGGAGATATAACCTTCCTAACGAGCAGAGGTACAATGATAGGGTTGTTCAGAGACGAATATTTGAAGAAAATGTACCACATTCCATACCCTGAGAAGGTGTATGATAAATATTCGCTAGCACAATTCGCCAAGGAGAATAAGATACAATAGGACCCCATAAAGCAATGGAGGATGAACCCTAACAAGTATAAACATGATGATAAGGGTATGTATTCCACTCCTTCACTTGCTAGTCCCTACTGTTATATTTCTACTATAATGTCTAGACTTTTCGGCCAACCCAATACCACTAAATTCGCCATTGAATGGGTTCCCCGTATGGATGTTGTTACAGTCTCCTGTATCATGAACTGGGGAACTATTTTGTCAAATGATATTGCTACCCAGATTCTTGAATACAGAAAGAATCGTTCCTTTTAATCTAAAATCCTTCCCCCATTTTATATGAGTTCCTACATTATGTATGCAGTGTGTTTTACATTAGATTTTCCAAAAATGGTTTGGAAATGGAATACCCAAGACCCTAATCCCATTCATATTTATCATAGTATTATATGGGAATAAAAATATGAAACTGATTTCTACAAGATCTGCCATGGAGTTATGCTTCCACTGTTTCAAAGTTATTTTTGATGAAAATGCCCCCAGCTTATCCAAAGAATCTCAAACAGACTTCACCTCCATTGGAAAATGGTTTGGGGAAGAATCATTCACTTCTGTCAAAGTTTTTGGGAGCTTATCCTGACCACATGTCCTACAATTATATGTTCCAGATAAACCTCTGGAAAGAGAAATTGCCTATCAGACTATGGTTCATGGATTGACCAAGGTTTTAAAAGAATCAAAGAAATCTTCATGGCCCTCTTTTCCTATTTACTGTGGTGTCTATGCATTAGAAAATTTCAAAAATGCAGGGTTAGAAATCAATCAAATCCAATGTTTGAAATTATTTACAATTTCTAACAGGAAATATGACCTGAACCAAGTTGCATTCAATTTCACAGCTCAAGTGAAACTCAGGCCATTTTCCCATGAAAATGATGATTTTGATCACTTGTTTGAATCAGCTGATACTTATTCTAAAGTGGAGAAATTAGCAGCATCATGCCTCAATCCTCAGCAACTTTCAAAATCCAAGCAATACAAAAATATAATATTATAAGGGATTCCTCTAAATATATTGTAGGTATCCCAACCTATCTCAAAAAAGGAACAACAATAGAGAAAACAAGGAAAAGATAAGTCTCCCAGAACTCAAACCAAATATCCTCTGTTTCCAAGTGACTTATATGAAGTATGGAAATATTTTGATCAACGGCTGAAAAGAGACCAAGAAGTGGTGATCATTGATCATCAACAAAAAATGGAAACACCTCATACTAAAAGTCATAACTCATTTACTATTGGGTCAACTGATAAATCAGTTAACATAGAGGAAGTAGAATTTAGCTTGGCCTACCCAACATCATAAATCGTCTTGAAAATTGAATAAACACCTCCTTTGGATATATTTTTCAACCCAATGCATAAAGCTATCATGAACATGCGGAGAAAAAGGAGGAGAACAAAACAATCACAATTTACTATTCCTGGGGATGTCTCTATGGAAGTCGTTTGGAAGGACTCACAAGTAGATCCATCTCAGGATCTAAAACGGTTGACTCAGTGTTCATGAGAATATGCATCTGCCACCATTGACAAAGCCATTAAAGTTCAACAATTAGACAAAGATAATTATGGAAGGATCCTTCAATTGGAACAGGAATTTCTAGCAGAGAAGCAAAGTGTTAATCAACAAGCTAGGAAAACTCTAGAATTCAAATTTTAGCTGTCCCATGAGGTTTCATTTGGGTAATTGAGTTTATTTTTTCCTATTATGATGAGGAAACATGTAATTAAATGAAGGAGACACACACTCCTAGTCTTTATCTTAATTTGAGGGAATGGTTTCTAACTCCCTTATATTCAAGGAAGTGACTCATCTAATGTAATTATGATGTTTTTTTGGATAGGATTTCGACCCTATGAGGTTTCATGACTCATATTTCCTATATGTAGTTCAAATCAAGCCATTTTAAGGGTTGGATAGTTGTTATTTGCAGTGGAGCTATTGTACAAGATTTTTTTTTAATGAAATCAAGGACAGTGTTGTAGACATAGTGTTGAGACTCCAGTGGTATGACTTTGAGCATTTGTTTTTCTTTGTAATCCTATAAATTTAAATTTTATGTTATCATTCCTTCACATATATGCTTATGTATGTTAATCTTATTAGTATATAGACAAAAAGCATGATTTCCATGTTCTGTTTTAATAATATTTACATGAACATGTCTTTGCTCTTTCGATGAATGGATTCTTTAATGCTCATTCTGACTCTCTCTCTGTTCACCCTATACACAATGAAAAATTAATAATGTTCCTAAGATTACCTACCTAGCCTCAGCCTTGCCTCTACAATCTAACCTTTGAAATATGACCTAAATCCTGGACCTAGTTCCCTAATTATCATTCCTATCCAGCAAAAACTCAAAACAAACAAAACCCCAATTTACTGAACTTTAATACCTAGCCTAAGATAATTATACATCCAGCCATCTCATTGACTAATAAAGTGACATTGAAAGAGCCATATCTATTTTTGGTAGGGATAACTACCTAGCATCAAGATTGGATTTTGGTTACCTTCCTTCAGTTCCATTCTCAGCCTTGGGAACGAGGGGAGTTGATAATAGCTTCCATGTTAGATCTGGAAGAGGAACATGTCCTGCCTTCTATGAAGGATTTGGCACCAAATGCTTGGGAAAATTTAGCAAAAGATACATATTTTCAGAAGAACTCTAGAACTAAAAGACAAGGGCATTGTTTCCTTTCACAGATTGGGTTGAAAGGACAACTTCCATGAAAGGCTAAATGGTATACCCAAGAGAAGGTGGAGGATAACTTTCCTCACCTCATTCAGTAGAATTTTTTGGGGACCAAAAGACTCCCAAAATGGGGTTGTGTTATATGGAATGGATCACTATATTTATTTTCATCCATATTCATGTTTTTAAAGTGGAAAAAGTGGAGAATTGGCTCACGGGACCATTTTTATCGATGGGACCTAGTTTGGAAAATTGGGATTTGGAACCTTCTAGGAACATTTTGAGGCTTCAAATGAATTTTTTTGTGGGTAAAATTTTTTCACTTTATCACAACACCTTTTTTTCTATTCTATACACACTTACCTTTACAGCAATGCAATAATCACCTTAATCGAAGTCTGCGTCCAAAAGTTATGCAACTCAGAAGTTGACCTTCATGTTTTTCCACCATAATTTGAGACCATGCCATGTCAACCCCCATTATTCATGGAAAAGGGGCTAGCCAAATGATCATTATGAATAATATTCTATAAGAGTCCATATTATAACTCTAGTTAAGAGTTTAAGGATTCAAACCTAACCACTAGTAGGTTATCGAGTTGTTTTATAACTAGGCCTCTAGAACGAAAAGGGGTTTCATTATTTCGAAAGTAATTTGTTCCATAGAAGAATATAGTAGTCAATAGGGATAGGGATAGTACACAAAGAGGAATTGTGAATTGTATTAGCCCATGGGCCACATACCTTAATTTTTTGTGCTTGTAACCATTTTCTATTCAGAGAAAGAGAGCAAAGCGACCTCGCCTTCCAACTGGGTTTTCTCCTGAAAGGGTTTCCCGTGATCTATCTTGTTTCAATGGTGGTTTGTGAGTTTTTATTTTGATGTTCTATATTTTTTTCATAATTATATTTTGCATGCATACATACATACATACATACATACACACACACACACACACACACACACACACACACACATATATATAGTGGAGATCTAGAAAAAAAACATATATAGTTATATAGATATGTTTCCTAGATCTCCACTACTAATATATATATATATATATATATATATATATATATATATATGTATGTATGTATGTATGTATGTATGTATGTATGTATGTTGTTATCGTTCTGTAATTTCTAATATTGGGAGAATAAATCACAGAAAGACAACATCAAAACCACTTTGGAAGTTGGGATCTAGCCCTGCCAGCTTCAGAGAGGGATCTCTCTTTAAGATTTAACTTTGTTTTGAATTGATATTAGGCTAGTTATGATTGTGCTGGGTAATTGTTTGATTTTGATTGATTAAATATTTATCTTCCCATTGGGAAATGGAGTCAAACATAAAACTGGATTATTTGCATCAATTTTTAAAAGAGTTGTAACAGGGCAAGCTAGGTTGCATTTACTGGATTCTTTGAGATTTTATATGAATAATGAATATGGCATAAGAGTGAATATCAATTGAGACTGGAAAGAATTTAAGTATTCTTTAATCTGACTTCAAGTAGAAAACATTTAAATTGTAAAAGCAACCAGAATAAGTTTTTTTATTTAACATGTCCTATTCATCACACTTTATGTTTTACGATTAAGAATTCTGATAAATAGAGAAAAGAAATAATAGTCGGAAAACACAGAAACAGTAGAAACACTTCACCAGTAATTACACCACATGAATCCTGAAAGAAGTCTTTGTAGTATTGATGCTCCAGCAAAAAAACTTGGAATTTACACTTTCACAATAGGCAAAAATATGTTCATAAATCAACCCTTAATGCTTCAAACAACGAAGTATTTATACTAAAAAATAAAAAATGTTTTACAATAAATGTTGTCTCAATAGAAATTATATTATTAGCCTAAATCTAGCAATAAACTCTAACTGTTACAAAAAATATACTCGATGTAGGTGATCTCGCTTTTTGGCACTGTTTTCAAGGAATTAGTTGATGAGTAAGCCTATTGGTAGGCTACGCTGGCAGTAGTGTTGTCATGTGAGGTGGTTGCAAATTATCACTCTTTATTATCTTTTAATCCTAGAACTCAATTAACTTATCCCATCTCTCTTCATCCGGGATAGTTAATTTGATGACTTTCTTGTAGATTTCATCCACCTTAGTATATTTAGAAAAAGTTGGTTTTACCACAAAAATGTGGTTTATCTCATACAGTATGAAAAGTTCATGTGTTAATTCCTCCAAGAATGCTTTCCCTATCATAGTGCCTTTGATGTTTGAAAACTTAGTTGTATCTCTAGAAATCTCCTGCAACTTCTTTGCATAATCTTGTTTGTGTATTAGATTTTCATTTATTACAAAAAGGGAAGGAAGACCTTTCTGAGTTAAAGGTTCAAGCCTATTGAAAACCTTATTTACAGCTATCTCCAAGTTGTGACATTTTTCCTCCAACTGTACAATAAGGTTTCTCTTTGTAAGAACCTTTTTTACTTCCAATATTATTTCAGTCCTGTCACCCTCTCCTAACTCCTCAAGCTCATATTTGTTCTTAGAATTTAAGAACTTAATAATATTGTTAACAGTGGTTGGCTTATCTCCAATTTCCTCCTTGATTTTTGTAATGGCATCATTTCCTTCTATGTCAGCTCCTTCTGCTCAAATATGATATGTATGCAAGGCTAGATTTCATTGATAGACTCAATGATATCAGTCCAAATTATTTCTTTAACTTGGCCCAAGGTATTTCCAATGTTAGACTCCCTCTCAGACTTCTATAACTATTCAATTAGCCTCTGTGCTCTTTGGGCTTTAGCTGCATGTGAGCTATCACTTCTTGACTTCTGATCTTGTAACAATTTTACTTGGTCCTAAAGCTTATTTATCTCCTATGTTTCTATTGATATATTATGCACTTCTTTACTGATATTCTCAGCTCCATCCGCTTTACTTGCTGTAGAACGAGTGGTTGTAGGAAGAGTTGTAAGAGGTACATCCTCTAAAGGAACTATTGATAGCTTGACAACCTTCTTTTTTTCCTTTATCATCTTTTCCATCCTAGCTTCCATCTACCTCAGCTAAGCATTCTGCTCCATGATGATTTTCATCATGTTTGTTTTTTGTGACTCTATCTCTTCAATGTATTTGGCCAAAGGGTCTTATATAGCTGGAAACTTTAGTTGCTTCCTTAATTTTGTTATGTCAGCATTTTTATTTTTAATCACCTCGTCTGCAGCTATGATATTGGAGGTTTTATCATCCATAACCTTTCAGTTCGTTAAACATGTCAAGTTTGTAAGTATATTGGTTAGGGGTCTAATAAAAATCATGAAATGAAAATTTTTATGATATGGTGTGAGTTTTTAGGTTACCTTAAGTTGTTAGGGAGTGTATTTAAGTCATGTCAAAGGGAAAAATTCAAATTTGATACTCAAATCAATAAACTTGTAAAATATGGCCACTTGTCAGAGTTTTCCTGAGTTCATAGTGCATTTAGTGCAAATTTAACAGATTTCTCTACGAAATCACCTAATAAATCCGCAACAAATCTAACACTTGTTAAACTGAACTTGCTACGGATTTCTATTTTTCTGCAACGGTCTCTGTAAATTGATGAGTTTTCAAATTATGAGTGGTTTTAGGTCATGCTGGTCAGTTTAGGGTCATCATTAAAGGATTTGAGCACGTTTGTTCATCAATTACCGTCCTTTTACGAATTTCATCTCAGTCTCTTTCCATATTTAGCTTTCATTCTCCACGCTTTTTTCTTCCATCCTTGTAAGATGTTATTCAAACATCTCACTGTCTCTGTTCTTCATTTAGATTCTAGGCGTTGTCATACCATTCTCTTAATTCCCAAGCAGCTTGTTTTCATCAAGTTTTGAATGTGCAGGTGTGAGTTTCTAAAAGAGGCCAGCGCTACAAACAAGGAAGATGGCTACGCAGAGGAAGAAAAATAAAGGATGCCTACCATTCAAATATGAGCCTATAAATCCAAAATTAATCATGGAAGATCCTAGTTTCATGGAGGCTTTCACAAAAGTAGGGTGCATGTAGTTTTGCCAAAGACTACAGGGTCATCATACACAGGTTTCAAAATATTTTTCACTAAATTTCAAGGGAACTTCTGCAAAGGTGGGCATACTCCATTTTCCAGTTTCACCTGATATCATTTCCCAAGCAACAGAAATCCCCCAGACAGGAGAAAAATGGTTTAAAGCCACTAAGTTCAAATTACAAATTTGTGATAATTTTCTGAAACCTGAGCATGTAGGGATAAACATGACTGTAGGGATTCCTAGAAGTTGTCTAAAAGAAAATTATTCTAAACTACTGATGGTGATACAGAAGTATTTTACCTACGAAGGTAGATTCCATATGATCTACCTATATCACTTCAATTTGCTGCTTCATTTCATAGGTAAACAACTAATGCATATCCCTTTCTATATTTTTAGAAGTCTTGGAAATATGTCAGATAAAGTGCAGGGTAGGCCTGAAGGAAGTGAAACTTCTATCTTCCACCATGGACTAATCAAATTGCTAGTGCTAGAAGAACTAAACAAACTGAACAGAGATTGGGAAACCTTTCTGTTTACAAGAGGTTATGAAGTAGATTCTCTAACTCCAAAGAAAACTCCTAAGTCCAAGATTGTTACTCCTAGGAAAAATATGGATACCATTGCAAAGACAGAAGGTGATCATAAAGAAGACTTGCAGCCTTCAGTTGAACCCATGGAGATAGAGACTGAATTCATTTAAGAGGTAGCACCTCATCCAAAATCTAGCAAACATGTTATAGAGTCTGCTACAATTAGCAAGTCCAAACTTGCTACAAAAAGGCCTAAGAGAAGCACAAAAGACTCCACTGGAGGTAAAGGTAGGTTTGAATATATTTTACAAGCAATAGAGATTGAAGAGACTCCTGTAGTGAAACTGGTAGAGGTAAAAGAATCCAAAACTAGAAAGAAGGGTCTCACTGCCAAGAAGTTAGATTTCTCTGCTGAAGATTTAGGTTTTCTGTTTAAACCTAGAAAACCTCTCACCAGGTCACAGAGTGTTGAGATTGTTAAAGATGATAGCAAGCAGCAGAAGAAAGATAAAGAAAAAAACCATTGGTGGAAGAAATCATAGATTTGTCTCCCACTGAGGCAGACATTACTAAAGGCAAGAAACATAAATCCAAAAGGAAGGTTCAAAATAAGTCTGAGATAGATTTACTGAAGGAATAGCTCAAAGATGTAGAAGAAATTGTTAGACAAAAGAAAGGTAAAGAAAAAGTCATGGAGAAAACTAAAATGGGTCTTCTGAAAGAACAACTAAGGGAGGCTAGAGAAGAGCTGATTGAAACGAAGATGGAGCTGGAGAAATAAAAACAAGACAGACAATTGGTAGATGGGATGGAAAAGAGATTAACTGATTAGGTTACCTTTTTTGAAGAATCCCTTGCAAATGCTAAGAAATTTCTAAAAAGAACCCAGCCTTTGCGCATCACGATGAAACACACAAGGAAAAAGAACTTATGGTTGCAGGAAGAAAGGAATAATCTTAGGAGGAAAGTCAAATAATTGAAGGAACAAATGGAAATGGTGAAATTTGTATTAGATAAGAAGGGTTTAAAAATGAAGGTTGTAGAGGAACCTATTGAAGCTACTCATGAAGAACATGCTACTAAATGAAGATGGAACAATTAACAACATATCTTTTAGGTCTTATTTCATCATATCTCACCCTAAAATACACTCATGGACATTTTCTAGGCCTAAAATCAAAATTCTGTGAAGTCTTTGGGCAATTAGGCAATTCCGCAGCATGTCCCAGGCTTGAAGCTCATATTTTGCTGCAGAATTGCTGAAGATGATTTTTGGTTCAAAACCACCAAATTTGACTTGGTTGAGGAGCACTAAAGCTTTTATTTAAATGTTTTTGACCACTCAACACCATCCACTAGTCAAAAGTAGAAGGTGTATAGCACAAGTTGCCTAATTTTCTTTGCTACATAATCTCGCTGCGAAAGTGCCTAAAAGCTCTGTTTTTGCAGTAAAGTAAGTTTTTGGAAATGTCCGAAGGATAAGGAAAATTTTCAAGGTTATTTTCTATATGAAATGTCAAAGAGTATCAGGGGAGAGATTTTCTAAATGGAAACACTTATCACAAGGGTGTTTTGGATATGCCAACTCATCATGTTGCCACATCATCAACATGACGGCTCATAATCAGAATCTGTGGAACAGTTTCTAAATTATAGCCATAATGTTTTATAGTTAAATCATGCTTTATACCACCTCATAAGGCTAATCTTTCTATAAATCCTTTCTATGTATGGATTTTTAATAGTTAGTTAGGTAATAATGAGTGAAAGAATCCTATTAGGTTTCTAATTCTCCAAAATAGAAATGTCCCTACTTTTCCTCCTTGTAATCAATTGTTAGTTAGATTAGGTTTCCTTGAAGATATTTAGTGGTCTAGCTCAGCTGGCAAACATGATGTAAAGGTATCTAATTCTATAAATAGGGAGAGGAAAGAGTTTGATAGGGTTGGGAGACGGTTACTTGACTTTACCATTGTTTTAATATTTTGATATTAGTAATATAAAGTTGCAGCAGCCTATTTCATATCTAAGATTATTTTCTGTATTCTTATGTATGTTTTTTCTATCATTATTTTACTTTGTCTCCGGTATTTTAGTTGTATAATCACTTGGAATTCATTATTATATGCTCCAACTTCCTGTTTACTCCTATTCTGCTGTAAATGTCAATATTTATTAATTTGCTTGTGTATAATCACTTGGAATTCATGGTGACATGCTCCAACTTCCTGTATGCATATAGCTTGTTGTTTTGTCCTTCATGTGTGTTTTAATAAGAATACAATTGCCTCAACTTCCATGAGATAATTTTACTTGTGACTTAGTTTTCATATTGCCTCCATAAGCCCAATGGTAGTTATTGGTTTACATCTTTCACCTACACAAAAACAACACATTCAATCCAATTCAGAGTTAGCCATATGCTTTCAAGTTATTCATTGAATATCCTTTATCATTTTGAGAGAGCCCTCTTAGACTAGAAAGGATAATTTCCAGTTACAAGTTGGTTTGAAATAGTTACTCCAAGTTGACCATTTAAACAAGCCCAACGGGACACAATTTAGTGATAACAGGAGGGATCATATCCAATCCTGATTACTAAGTCTTCCATAGACTTAATTCTGGAATCCTTAGCCATAGAAGAGAATTTCTCCATTTTGAGCTGTGATTATATATTACCTAAAGAAACCTACAATTTGGACAAACTCATAGCGGTGTTAGTAAGTGTAGATGAAATCATTTCACTTGTCTATTTATGCATCTCCATTTGATCAATGGGATGTATATATTTAACATCAAACTCAAATGCAGTATTTTTATAATCAGTTGAGGCCTTGGGCTAAGGAATATGTGCTTGGAGAAAGGTTGTCTATATTTTTCCTTTCTCTGAATCAAAGGCTGAAAGTAGCCTACTCTGGGAGCTGGAAGTCTGCTTCCAGAACTGATTATATGCACTGGTATTCAAAGCTTCATTTTTCAATTTAATCTCCCTGAAAGTATCAAAAATTTCTCCCCTGTAAAAACTATGCTGGTTTGAATAGATTTCTGTTGATCTTGAGAAGCATTAGAAGTGGTAGGAGAGAGTGTGGTTTGATCCCCTACTTGTGAGGAAGTAGTGTCTCTTTGTTTATGATGATGACTTCATACTCTGAGTCTTTTTCTGGATTTACCTTGGGATTGAGTTTAGTCCTCTTCTTGTACATGATTTTGAATTATTTACTGGAAGTCTCTATCACTGAAGGGGACTCCTTTTCTCTGATCATTTTTCTTGCTTTATTATGTGGGACAGGAGTCTTTGATGTTGAAGTTAACACCAATTTCTCTTCAGCCTCTTGTAGAGTATTCTCAATCCATTCTAGTTGATTCATGTACCTCTTAATCTCTGGTCTGTGGATATGAATATAAGGTGTAGATTTGTTTTCCACCCTTAGTTTGGAGATGGCACCCAATGGATCATATGACCATGTGAAACTGAGGCTGAATTGCATCTCTTTCAATAATCTGTCTGCTTCCTCCCCTACTTCTCTGTTGTTACAAATGAAAGGTCCTATTTTTGCCTTAATTATAAACTGAGATTTCTTCTTGGCAGACACAAAATGTACTTCATCAGAATTGAGAATTTGACTGATGTATTCTAGGGCAAAAAGCCTCATTGGGAGGAATTTTGGGAGCTTATATGGGGCAAACTCACATCCATAAATCCTTAGCTCTGTGTAATTTTGGTAGAGGTACCAATCTCCTGTTTTAGTTTGGTCTGACAACTGCAAGACTTTCCTGATTTCTTCACTGATTCTTGGCTCTGAATTGATGCTGATAATACTGAGTGTTGGATGTACAAAAAATTCTATGAAATATGTGTATGAGTATTATTTTTTCTCCTTCGTCACCATTGAATTCCAAAAGATGACTGATTGTTGATTTCCTTCTTCATCCAACTTCTTTAATGCAAAATTGAACCTATCTCCCTAAAAATGTAGAAAAAAATATACTAAAACAGAGGCATATTTAAACAACTCCTCAGTGTGGAACTTAACAAATTGTTCATGAATTGAATCTGCAAGGAATTGGCTGAAGTTGAATAAGACAGAAGGCTTGGAATCTGTAGAAAAAATTGAAATGAAACCTATGATAGCCTCTTCTACCCACTGATCTGAGTAATAATCGAGGTAGGAGATACAGTACTGATCTGCTTAGTTATCTCAGGGAACATGGAAGATGGATAGGGAGGGTTCTTCTTATGTAGTTGGGCATCTTCAACTAGAAAAATTTCAAGGTTTTTACCCCTTTTTGCAAATTCTAGCTTTTGATATAGTTCAATGAGTGCTTCTTGAGAAAAAGGAGTAGCATTCTCTGTAATAGGGACCTGCATCATTTGGTTTATGGTCTGGGCAGTTATGGTGATTAGAATCTCTCCAGAAGGTGCAACAATAGCTCTCTGATTGGGTTCATAATAGGCTTGACACTTCCTGATGAATTCAGGAGAATTGTACGTGTGGGGAAAGATATAATGGGGAAAATTAGATTCCCACACTCCAATGTCATGAGTTTTATCAATGAATTTGTCTTCAAGCCAGCAATGCATTTCGAATAATTCTAGCTCACATAGGGTTTCATGGATTTTGTAATCCCTATTAGCTAGAGGAATATGATCAAGTTCAATTGAGGGATGGAGGAGTGGATTCACAATCTCCACCTGGGTTTTCTTCTTGGGAGGCATGATGAACTTTGGTTTGAGGGTGAATGAGGGCTTCTGTTACAACAAATGGAGGTCGAGACTAAGAAAAATCTCTGTAATGAGGAAAGGTCGGGGTTAATTACAGAGAGCAGCTCAAAAGCATTTGAATTGGATTTTTTGGCGCTCTGTCAACTTGCAGCAAAACTTTACAGAATAATTAAAATTTCAAGGTAAAGGATTAAATGTTGATTAGGCATGAATTTGTACAGAAATGGGTCATTTTCCCGTTGATGGTGGCGTGGATCTGTTGTATTAACGGTTAGGGGCGAATTAAATTATCAATGGATGTATTACTACGGGAAAACATTTAATTTGGAAGCAATTGGGTCCAGGTGGTGTGACAGGACTGGCGCTCAACGGGCACATTAACAGTTTTCATATATCAGGGAAAAACTGCTTTTTTGAGGGGATCTGAAGCAGTAAGCAGTTTCGGCGGGGTGGGGTGTTGCAAAATTAGGAAAGGGTGCCACGTTAGTGTGGGCTCGAAACATAAAACTACCCATTTCGGACCCCCCCCCCCCCAACGGTAAATTTTGGATGGAGAGGGGGGGCCGAAAAAGGATATGGGTCATCGGATGGAATGTGCGAGGAAAAGATGATGGGGCAGATGGAGGCAGGTTAATCGGGCAATGGTGGGTTTGGATGGGATGTTTTATCGTGTAGTGGGGGGCTTAAAAAGGTAAAACTTAGGATTGGGGGGTTAATGGGCCATATTGTCATTTTGATATGCCGCACCCTTTAACATTAGGATAAAATTTTGTTCCTTTGCTTTTTTTGCGCATGAAATAATTTTGTGATTTTAAACACTTAGGATAAACATTTTTCATGCTTTTCAAATCCATCATGTAATTTCTACCTACCCTTTTCTTTCAATTTCTTTTTTCTAAGCTAACATTTTTTATCTCATCTGTTTAGGGTGCATTTGAGCTAGCAAACCCACATATCCTTTTTATAACAGTCTAACCTACTCTATCGCTTATTCCTCCTATTGATTCAGATTAAAATGTTGAACGATCTCATTTTCTACCTAACTACTGATTTGTCAAGATTAAAATGTTTGACAAATCTTTATTAACTAACCTATTTGACATGAAATTTACAATTGTTCCATCATGATTAAGTTGTATTATTGGAACAAAATCTAGTCATTGTGGCATTTTAGACAAGATGCACACAATCTTATTTAATTTTTACCATAAAGGAAAATAATTTAACAGTAGTGGCATTTAAATTTACAGCACTTTCAGTATTATTTCTCTTTTTCTTTTGTGGGGTTTTAATTCTCTTTTTATTCTTTTTCAATTTTCTTCTTTTTGACTTTTTCTTCGTATTCATTTTTTTTTTGTCATACCCTCTTTTGATTTTCTTTTTATATATACCTTTTTTTTGGAAATCATTTGCAAATTGAAAATAATTTACAATGTAAAATTACAAATAATGACATACCCAATCACCTTGAGATCCTATAAAATATAGGACCGTAACAGTGGCTCCAGCTGGGGATGGCACTTCTTCATGTGAAGTGTCAAGAACATATGATCAGTAGCCTTGAGTATCCAAAGTTTGTAATGTTTTTATCTGATTTATTTTTTTGTTAAGATACTTATGATAGCTTGTCAATTGGAGCTTAGGGCCTTCTCTGCGGGCTTCAACTCTAATCATCAAGTTATCCAATCAAATCGATATAGACTGTGATATTTACAATTATGTAATAAAAATTATTTATGCTAAGAAAATTAGTGCTTCGGCATCTTGCCATTGACAAGACCACCAGGTAATTATGTTCCATCCAAGTCCTTGAGGAATAATGCATTATTTCCCCTGAAAGCATGAATTATGTATGGCCCTTTCCAAAGGTTATCGAATTTACCATGTTTACCTTTTTCTTCTCTCCTAGAATCCCACCTTAGAACTTTGTCTCCAATGTTAAAATCATCTACTTTAGTCCTCTTGTCAAAAATATTTTTGACATTTTCCTGAATTACTTGAGTTTTGTTGTAGACCTCCTCTCTTGATTGTTGCAAATGAATTTTTTGATTAATTATTTCTTGTACATCATTTGGCTCAACCTATAATTCTTGTATTATCTTCATGACTGGTACTCCTAAAGATGATGGTAACAAAGCATCCATTCCATATACCAACTGGTATGGTGACATACCAATTGACTTCTTTGTAGTAAATCTGTTTGCCCAAAGTGCATTGACAAACTTGTTGTGCCAATATTTCTTATTGTCTTCCAACAATTTTTTAATGATATTTACCATACTTTTATTTGAGGATTCAGCCAACCCATTACCCTGAGGCTAATAGTTTATTGAATGTCCTAAAGTAATGTGGTATTTGTTACAAAATTAAATCATTTTCTTAGATTTGAAAGTTGTTGCATTGCCAGTAATAATTTTTCTAGGACATCCAAATCTAGAAAGGATACTGGTCTCAAGAAATTTAATAATGAAAGCATCAATAGCAGATCTGGAAGGGGTGGCCTCTATCCATTTGGTAAATTAATATGTGGTTGTGAGAATCCACTTATGTTGGCCAGAGGAAGGAGGGTGAATTTCACCAATGAAATCTAGTCCCCACTATTGAAAAGGGATCTCAATTGAAATAGGCTTTAACGGCAAGGGTAAGAGTTTTCTTTTTCCTTCAAAAATCTGGAATTTATGGCATGAAGTTACCTTTTTATGAATGTCAGGGAATAGGGTAGGCTAGTAAAAAGTAGCCCTAAGGATTTTATTAGCAGTGGTTTTCCAATAGAGGTGGCCACCACAGTCACCTTCATGGAATTCCTGCATGATTTTCTCTACATCATCCTTCAACAAGCACTTAAGTAAAATGCCACTGGCATCTTTCCAATATAACACATTTCAATGATACAAAACTTAACTGCTTTTAATTTTAGAAATATTTCCTTTTTTTTGTTAGACCAGGAGGAGAATTTAAATTGAAAAAAACATATAACAAGTCTGCATACCAGGGTGAGTTCAAAAATGCTTCATCAATCTATGGAGTCGCTTGTTCCTCTTGATTATCCAATGCTGCAACAAAGTTGATGTCTAATGCGTGGAAATTAGACTCTGCCATTAATTTGGCCAGTCCTTGTCCTTTGATAAACTTAGTTTCTTTGATTTCTAAGTCATACTCAAATATGACAGCAATCCATTTTCCTCGTTTTCCATCTGGTCCATTCTGTGTCAAAATGTCCTTTACAACTGAATTAGGTACATATGAAATAATATGTGAATGAAAAATATATACTCTAAAATATTTTATTTCTTTAACTAATGCAAAGGCTTTTTTTCCATGATATTATATTTTAAAGATGCATCTCTTAAAGCCTTACTAAAAAATGCAATAGGTTGTTCAAATCCCTCTTCATTTTTCTGCAATAAAACAGCTGCAACAGTGTGTTCAGAAGCAAAAGAAAAGATGATAAAATATTTGGTAAAATCTGGACTAATCAACATTGGTGCTTTTGTTAATGCATGTTTAACTAAATCAAAGGATTGTCTAGCCTCAATACTCCGTCTGATTTCTGAATCCTTTTGAAGCATGTTTGTTATATTTCTAAGAAGCTCTGAAATATTAGGAATGAATCTCCTAAGGAAATTAATTTTTCCAATAAAAGATTGAACTTATTTGATATTTATGGGGTGACTGATTGTTAATATTGCTTCAATCCTACTGGGATCAATCCTAATTCCATCCTTTGAAATAATATGACCAAGAATCTTACCTTCCTCAAGGCCAAACAATGTTTTCTTTGGATTTAATGAGATACCATACCTTCTACACTTTTCAAAAACTCTTCTTAGATGTCTCAAATGTTCTTCATCAGACTTTGAATATACATTAATGTCATCAAGATAAATCACAATAAAATGGCCAATCTCATCAGTAAAGGAAATGTCGATTTCTATTTGAAATGTAGCCCCAACATTCATTAACCCAAAGGGCATCTTCACATACATGAAGTTCCCCCATGGAATAGTGAAAGTTGTTTTATCCTGATCATCAGCATGTACGAGGACCTGGTTATAACCTAAAAAACCATATAACAAGTATATCCTACTTGACCCTACTACCTTCTGTAATATATGATCCATTTTGGGCAAAGGGTAGTTGCCTTTCAGAGAAACCTTGTTAAGATTTCTAAAATCAATACACAACCGGATTTCTCCAGTTTTCTTCCTAGTAGGTATTATATTAGATACCCATTGAGACTATCTGAGAGGGACAATAATTTTAGCATCATACATCTTTTTGACCTCTTTCTCAATCAAGGGTATCAGAACGGGATTTATTCTACAGAGCTTTTGTTTGAATGGTTTTTGGTATTCCTTGACTTGGATTTTTTTTGTATGATACTAGTATCATATGCTTTAAGATCCTCATAGCTCCAAGCAAAGACATCAATAAACTCTTTGAATAAAGCTATGTATTCTTGTTTTCTGACAATAGGCAATGATTTTGAAAGTTTTATCATTTTAGGATTATGTTCGCTACCAATATTACATTCTTCTACATCTGCCCCTATGGGCTCTATTTTTGGATTTTTTGCTAAATCATTAAAATCAAAAAGTTATTCTAATGGAACTAAACCTCTTGGAAAAAAAATATCTTTAAGCTGAAGTACTTCAAACTCTTCTTTTTTTGGAGCAATTTCATGCAATTCTAATTTACGTATAACTTTATCTACAGGGATGTTTACGTCTAATTCATTAAATTGTTCTCCTACATTATTATACATGATTATCTAATTATTTACTTGACCATCTAAATCAATGTTAGTTTCCTCATACTCATCTTTGGATTGCAAAAAAAAATTCTATTTGGTTATCATTTCCAAAAACCTGTCAATACCTCATGTTATCCGGTACTCCTGGATGGTGTTTAACCTCCACTGTACATTTCCTGTTGGGATGAGGCATTTTGCATGTGCTGGCTAAAAAATCCAGACCATTAGCAAGGACTTTTTGATTTCTAGGTATAACAGCTAGATCATATTCTTCAAAAGTGTGTAAGAAATCAAGCACAACATTTCTGTATGCCCTCAATCTAGGATTTTTTGAAGCATATTATCCTTTAATCTGTTTAATTATCAATTCAAAATATCCATGAACAAAAAACATTTTAGCGCCTAATTTCTTCAATAATTGCAAGCCTAAAATAAGTGCTTCATATTTTTCTATGTTTTTGGTACATTGAAAATTTAGTTTCTATGAATGACCTCCTGAGTGATTATTTCCTGCGTTTGAAACCCACGCACCTGCTCCTGACCCTACTTTACTACAAGAACCATCAAAACTCATATTCCAGAAGGGTTTGGTTTCAGTGTTTTATTGTACAGTCTAAGTTTGATTTTCCTGTGTTTCACAGATGTTATTTTCAGCACTGGTGCCCTGAGCATCAATATCCCCATCATTTTAAAAAATGGAGTCTAAATCAGACTGAACAGAGTAAAGGGGGTAGTTATGTGGCTTCTCCTGACTACTCACCATGTATTTCATTAAGTTTTCTCTATACAATATTTTGTTTTGACCAAAAACTGGGATGGTTGCATAGGTCATATCCATTTGGAGGTTACCTTGTAGTTTTTCTCCCCAAGAGCATGACAACAACATGCCATACTTTGGGGGAATATCCATCACTACTATGTCCATTACTAGACTTTTAGCTAGGATTTGGGCCAAAGTGACACATAGATCCTTTATGAGACCTAAACATCTTACTTTGCTTGAATAAAATGAATACAAGTCTTTGTAAGGCCTAGTAATGTCAATACCAAGTTTCTCCATAACAGCTTTTGCCACCAGATTATGTGAGGCACCCGAATGTAACATAGCATTGTGAAGAATTTTATCATGCACATTGAGACTGACATAAAATGAAGGGACTGCTCCTTCTTATGGTTTACCATCTACCTCTGGACCAAATAATAGTTATGGATGATCATTATTCAAATTAACAGTATCATTATTTTCTCCTATGTTCAAATATTTCATAACTTGAGTTCTATACAGATTTTATTCATTAACTCAGTTAAAGGGATAGGAATTTTCAGATTTTCTAGTTCATTTTCAATATTGAATGATGTTTGAGATTTATTTAAGTTCAGAAATTCAGATTTATCAACAATCTCTTTTGATACATGTTATTTTTGGTGACGGGTAGTAGGAATGTTTGTTTGAGTAGTTTTGGAAGAATTCTCAACAATATTTTTAGTAGGAAGGTCAATTGTCTTTTTTCTAGAACTATCAAGAATTTTCATAACAATAGTTTCTATAGTTTTCGTCGAAGTGTTGTCAGAATTTTTCTTGATAGGGTTTTCATTAGTCTTTTTGTTTGGAATATCTGATGTTTTCCTACTCCTAAGATTGTATTGTCTATGGAGTTCCATGATAGCATTTTCAAATCCCTACTTATAGTCATCTGATTCCTCATAATCAAGTTCAGTTTGGGATAATTGAAACAACTCTTGTTCTTCCTAAGTAAGAAACATGGTTTCACATCATTAATACCCATTAGATTTATATGATTTTCTTCTACTTCTTCCACTACTTCTCCATCTTCATCAGCATATTTCTCCTGAAAAGGAGGTCTAATTTGCTGATCAAGACCCCTTTGTTCTCTTTGTTTGATCTAAGGAGGATTTCTTCTAATGTTTTGATTTTGGTTTTGAGGTGCAGGTTGATTTCCCCTAGGTGCAACTCTTTCATTCAAATTAATCCTCTCCATCATTCTTTCTATGTTCTAACTAAAGAATCAATTTCAACATCAGCAGAAGAAGTATAGGGTTTCTCTTTTATGGTTACACTTACTGCATCCCTTTGCATCTCTTCTAATGTGGATGAATTTCTTTCCCTAAGCTAGTAAGACATGTCTACCTCAAAACCATCTGGAAATTTGATTAAGGATAAGCCTTGCGGTGGTTTTATATTAGCAAGGATTGTGTTATACACATTATTGAATCTAGTGCAATTTTCTTGTACACTCTTTGTTGGCCCTCTCCTAATGCTTTCATATTGAGATAAAATCTGAAGCGGGTTTTTCTTAATTTCCCACCTAGTAAGGAATATTTGATGAAATTCAGGAAAATCATGGATACTAGCAGTAGGTAATTAATTAAACGATTTTCTCAACTCTCCCGTGAGACTTTGTGAAAAAAACCTTAATTTTACACTCTCCTCATCTACCTCCTGAAGGTCAAAACTGTCATTCATCCTATCTACATGTTTTTGGGCTGTGATAGGTCCAGTTCCATCAAACTGTAGGATTTTTGTTTGATAGTCTTGTGGCATGTTTTCCAAAGTAGCTTGAAGGGAAAGGGGAGCATATCTAGCTACCATTATGGGGATATGAGGATGAAAAATATGATGCAGTTTCTGGGTGAAAGGTAGAGGGTGAATGAAAGGTAAAGGGTGAGCTAAAACTTGTGGCTTTGGTGGATATGAGGGTTGGAATATAGTTGAATAATGGGAAGAAAAATGAGTTTGAGTTTCTTGGTGAGATATAACTAGAGAGGTTTGGGAAACTAAAAAAGGAGTAGAGCTTACTGATTTATGGGAAAGCACCAGAGTAGTTTTGGAGACTATAGAAGGGGTAGGACTTATTGATTTAGGGTGCACATATTGTGATGAGGTGAGTGATTCAGCATAAGAATTCAAAGTAGAAAGTTCAACAGATTTTTGGACCTAATCTTCATGAAAATAAAAGTCTACTCCTGAGACTAAACCTTGTAAATTTTCAAAATATTGCAGGATTTGAATGTCTGTCAGCAGGATCAGATTGGGCTTCGGATGAATTTGTTCTTAGGGTAGCTTGACCTACTACTATTTGGTCTGCCCAATTGGCTGATATTTTTCTAAATAGGCTTTGTTCGAAGGGTAAATCAAACTCAATGTCTTGCAGGGTTACAAATTATTTTTGGAGTGAATATGCTCTATGAGGAGGACTGGAACTTCCTTGGCTTCCAGTTAAGCTATTTCTTTTCATTATTTTCTCAGGGTCATCTACAATTTCTGCAAGCTTTGGATCAAGATGAGCTCTGCTATAGGCTCTTTTAGGAGCCATAGTTATGATCTAAATGCACACACACACTTTTTATTTACACTATTTGAAAATAAAACCAATCTTAAAATATTCTTATCATACAATGTTTTAACCAAGTTATGAATTCGAAAGAAATAACATGTTTTTCAATTTGTTCCCAGTATGGTCGCGGCTATGTTATCGTTCTGTAAATTCTAATATTGGGAGAATAAATCACAAAAATACGTCATCAAAACCACTTTGGAAATTGGGATCTAGCCCTGCCAGCTTCAGAGAGGGATCTCTCTTTAAGATTTAGCTTTGTTTTGAATTGATATTAGGCTAGTTATGATTGTGTTGGGTAATTGTTTGATTTTGATTGATTTTGGTTGATTAAATATTTATCTTCCCATTGGGAAATGGAGTCAAACATAAAACTGGATTATTTGCATCAATTTTTAAAAGAGTTGTAACATGGAAAGCTAGGTTGCATTTACTGGATTCTTTGAGATTTTATATGAATAACGAATATGGCATAAGAGTGAATATCAGTTGATACTGAAAATAATTTAAGTATTTTTCAATCTGACTTCAAGTAGAAAACATTTAAATCATAAAAGCAGCCAAAATAAGGTGTTTTATTTAACATGTCCTATTCATCACACTTTCTGTTTTACAATTAAGAATTCTGTAATATTCCAAAATTTGCATGCAGCAAATTGGAATATTAAAGTTTTTCTAATGTCACTTAGGAGATGAATAAATGGGTAAGGAGGCCCATAAATTTCAGAAATAAGGATAAAATCCCTCATAGTGTGTAAGGGGATCATGATGCCAGCTAGATTTTACACTCTCATGTGTGAACAGGGACATTTTGCATGTGGAAAAAGTCAATTTTGACCAAGTCAATAGCATAAATGGAGGAGGAGTGGATCAGCAAATAAAAGAGCTCAATGTGAATGAGGTTCAGCCTAGATAGCTATATGTGAGCTGGATTGAAGACCCTTAGGTATGAAAAGGGCTGAAGCAAGTTGCAGAGGTCAACCTTGACCAAATCAAACAGCGCAGTTCAGAGGAGTGGCTCTAATGAAGGCACAATGCAGTTTTGGAGGGAGATTGTTTATGTGATGGTGGAAACCCTATTGAGTGGAACCCAAGGTGAGAAGGCTCACTTAGTTTATAAGGAAGAGGATGGCATCCATTTGGAGGTTATCTTATGAATTATATTTTGATGTCTGCTTAGACTTTGCTTTCTTTAGTTGTTTAGCTAAGATTGTCGGTGTTGTTCAGCGCTAAGTTATTCCTGTTCAGGAATTCCTTCTCTTGGGAGAGACCTGATCTAGTATTCCTCACATCTAGCATTGGTGCCAAGCTTCAGTCTTCAGTTTCAGCACAGCTTCTGCAGGAGGTTGTGTTGAGCTGCAGGGTGTTGCAGGGGAGGGTTGAGAAACCCACTTTTTGAGGTGGTTTTGCATAGGAGGGAAGTTTCCTTCCATTGGAGGATCATTTTGGAGGGTTCTTGGGATGATATCATATATTTGGCAGCAGGCCAACATATTTTCATCATCTACAACGTTATTCCACTCAGGAATTGCATTATTTCTGGAGGGCAGTTTCATCAGTGTCTTTTGTGGCTCTTTCGGGGAGTTTTCCTATGATTGAGAGGTGGATTCTTCCATGGAGGAAGACCTTTGTTTAGATCTACATTAGATCTACATTATTACAAGATTATATACTCCTCTACTTCAGTTTTCAGTGATTATTCAGTCATATTGCTGAAGATCTCCATTTGTATTTGGGGTGTATTCCTAGAAACCCTTCCCGGGTTCTCTAGCTTTGTATAAAGGAGACTAGATCTCATTTTTCTGAGCATACTGTTTAATATAATATCAGATCTATTTGTCTCTGCTACTTATGTGTACAAACCCTCAACTAGATTGCGTAGTCTCTTTTATGCAGTAATTTCTGTGTTGTAGTGTTTGGGGTTTTAGCCTCTTTTAGCAATCCTAGGTGTGGGAGGTCTGTTTAACCCACCTAGTTTGATTTGTTTCAACTCTATTCTTGGATTTAGGTTGTATATTGACTGATATATAGGATCCAAGAGCTAATTTCATTATTTTATAGCACATATTGCTAGAAATGTGTTTTTAGTGCATTATTGTTGAGTAGTCCCGTTTTGGGGATATTACAGTGGTATCAGAGCAAGATCTTTGGCTCAACCTGTGGACTTCAAGCCAAAGAAGAGCAAGGCCAGAATGATGAGAAGGATGAGCTTGCTCTCATCACTTTTCAGATCCAGTAAGAACCTCTCCGAGGAGTTTGAACAAGAAGAAGAGAAAAGGAGCAGTGAAACTTCTAGAGAGTTTCAAGAGGAGGAAGAGCCATGCACTTCCTATGATCAGAAAAGGGGATCAGTGTGGTAGAGAGCTCGAAAGCATTGGAACATATCCTTTCCTTTTGAGAGGAAGGATAAATTTCCGGAAGATGGAGGACACTTGGATCACATGATTCTAATTGAATACCTTATTGGGTACAAATCTCAACCTAGAACCTTCAAGGAGACTCTATCTTTCCCTTAGTTCATTCATTTGGACGAAGAAAGAAGACCTTGTGGCCAAGGAAGGATCAAGGGCAATAGGTTTCTATTTTCTACTTTTTATGGGTCATCTGCATCAAGGGTTTGGGCAAGGAAACTTGATGCATTCTTCCCACTACATCCAGTGGTAGAAAGGGAGGTTGTAGAGATTGCAGCGCTGCACCTAGAGGGTGAAGCAAAAATGTGGTGGTTCAGCCATTTGAGCCATGCAAGAGTGGTTGCTTTTGCTGAATTCACTCAAAGGTTGATTGGGAAATTTGGTGAAGGAAAATCAGAGGAAAAGAAACCCTCACCATCATTGGAGGAAAATTGTACCAGCACTGTCACAGCTATGGGGGAGCAGCCCTCAACATCTTCAGTTGGAGGATCCAACCTATTGGAGGGATAATCCCTCATATCCATACAAGATACTTCCAAATTTCATCAAGGTATGCCTAAATTTTCATCTCCTATTGTTTCAGAAAATCATATGGAGGATTGTATACCATTGCATACTGCTCATTTGGAACAACATGATTGCACTGCGTTGTGCAACCTTGATTTGATCAAGGAAGGGATGAGACATCATCCTAATGGGCCACTGATGGGCTGCACACCACATGTGAGGGTGGGGTGTGAATTCTTGAAGGATGGGGTGAACTTTGTCCCAAACAAATTTATGCAAAACCATATGTTCATCCTTGAGTTGGGGCATGAGACAGCCAAAACACCATGGAGGAGAGTTACAGCACTGTCAAGAGGTAGCAGTGAGGAGGCTTTGCCTTCAACCCACTTGGATCCTTATGGATTCAAGATGATAATTGGTGTGATATCTTTCCTAGGAGATCTCCAAGGAGTTGCATTTCAGCATCCCATGGAATGCAAGAAGAAAAATCTGATTTGGAAGAAGGGTAGTCTTCTTTGGAAGGGTACCAAGGTTGATCATGATGGGAGGCACTCACATTGGGAGGAATGGGAGTGGATGGAGAGCAAGAAGCTGGTAAGCTACTTACAAAAAATATGACATTGGGTGTTGGTGTCCCGTGTTTTGATAGTTTGGCAAATCAAAAGACAAGGCAACATCAGAACCAATCTTTAGAGTTACAGGATCTAGTCCTCCTGCTCTCAGAGAGGGATCTCTCAAAAGTTTGTTTGCAAAGGTTTATCTTGTGTGCTTTGAGTATTGGTTTTAGACTAGTTATTAAGTGCAGTTGTTTATTTGTTTGTTTGGTTGGTTGGAATGATACAGCAGAACATGAAAGGCCTAGGAAATATTTACAGGACAGAGAAATATCTGGTTCATTGGGAAATGGAGTCAAGAAAAGGTCATAAAAAAATCATCAATGGATATGGGATATCAAAGGGCAAATCTAACTTGGTCGCGGGATCCTTTGGTTTTGGAATGAGATGGACATCAATGATTTGGAAAGAGAAGTTTAATTCTCAAACAAAGGGAATTTGAAAGCACAACTTGAACAATAAAGAGCTATTTGGTAGACAGGGCTAACCATGAATTCTACAAATCACAGTTTTAAGCAAATAATGATTTCAAAACAACTTTTAAAATGAAACCTAAGATTTGGGGAACACCCTATTTCCTCAAAGATTTTATTTCAAATGACTTAGAAAACATAAAAGATTCATTGATAATTGCAGTCATAGAAGAGGGAACACCTAACACATCTATGATTACAACTATAAATACCTTCAAGGCAACTGTTTGAGCAAGGACAAAGGGCAAGATCGGAACAGACCTCCTTGATTCACTGTAAACAAGAAACTTCAAAGGGAGACTTCAATAAAAGTTTTTAAGTGGCAGCAGACAAGCAGGGAGAACCATAAATCATGTTGAAACCAACTTTTTGAACTATTAAGGAAATAAACAAGCATGAAGATTAAAGAGAGATATTAAAGACTCTAAAATACTTCAGCAAAAGAAAACATGAAACAGTGAAGGATGAACAGGTCTAAGGTGCTTCCAAGAGTCATTTCTTAGCCTAAAACTTTCAACCTACTGTAGTAAGAAATTATGGAACATAATGAAAACAGGGGAAAACATAAAACAGTTCAGAATACTTCACCAACAGTGAAGCTCATGAATCCAATGATAGAGCCTTCTCAGGAACAAGCATGCAACAACATCATCAAGGTTTCCAAGACTTCAGTTTTTTCTTCAACTTCAACGGACTATGTATTTATTTTAGAGAGTTTCAGTATTACAACTGGTGATCAAAAAACAACCAACCAACCAACACACTTCTCATCTTCTACAGAAGTATTTATAGAAGAATGAGGAGGTGAGATCTGATAAAATATCTGTTAGGACAATTAATACAGATTAATGACTTCTCGGCCTTTGAGGGGCTCGATGAAGAAGTTTACAAAACGTTCTGTCTGTACTAATTGTTTTACACTTAAGATTAAGCTCAGTGGGAGATTTTGTTGACTTTGAGGCTCTGTGTCATGTTGGAGTAACTCTGCAGATATTTTTTGCATTAAGTTCCTTGCAGAAGTAACTCTCTGGCTGCATTGAGGCAAATATATGATTTTGCTCAATAACTTCGGCCTCTGTTTGAACACTTGTGGCTACAGGTGGCACTGTGGTAGCTGGGAGGAATCAATTTGCCTCAGATGTGGCAGTGGAGGCCTTTCTGTCTAATAAAACACTTATGATTTTCTTTTAACTGTGTTTTAATTTGGGGGATTAGGCTTTTGATAATCAATCTTAGCCGTAATCCCTGCAAATCGGTCTTCAATCTTCTGTTCTGCTGTATTTTGTCTTCGACGCTGATACTCTTTTGTTTTATATGTAATTATCTATGTCTTGTTGATGTGCAGATCCACAGAGGGTTCTTTATGGCATCAGCACTCATGACGCACTGACAAAACGTGGTGTTGAACCCTTCGAATGGATACTCTTTAATAAACAAAGCCTGAAGGATCGTCATCCTTTGGCTTTAATTTTCCTTTTTAAAATATTGGAAACCCATTAGGACCTGTAAAAAACACACAAATATTATAAAACCCTACGTTACTTGGGAAAAACTGCTTTGGAGGCTGCGAGAAGGAGCGTGGCATGGCCGTTGGATGGCAATGGTCCAATGGAGGAGATTTATTTAAAGGAGGTCAAAGAAGAGTGAAGGAAGAAAAAGTGAGGATTGTCAATCGCGCAGAGATCAACGGCGGGGATTACGTGTTGGAATCCTCTTGGCAGAAGGTGGAAAGTGATGAAATAATGCGGGAATGATCTGGGACCGTCTGATCTGGACACATGGACGGTCCAGATCCAATCAGAGGATCGCAATCGGCGGGAGGAGAAAAGGGGTGCGATGAAAATCTCCGATGCGATTGCGCGATCGGGAGGGTAGAGGCGATTAAGCGATGGTCGTTGATCTGAGGATCAGATCAACAGCGGGGAGCGAATCGAAGGGATGACCGATCGGGGGGACAAATCAAATACATGCGATTGAAACTTGCGATGGAATGTTGCGCAGGCCCTTGATCTGAGGATCAGATCAACGGTGGAGAACAAATCGAAGGGTTGGCTGATCAGAGGGAACAAAAAAATGCAGCGATCAAAAGTTGTGATGCGATTTTGCGTGTACCGTTGGATCGAAAGACTAGATCAATGGTCGAGATTGTTTCAACTTACGCACCAGCGGAAACCCTTTAAAACATAGGAAAATCCAATCATTTTAATATAAACAAAGTTTTTATGGTATGGGTGGGATGCATATATATATGATAGTTAGGCGCTTGTTTGCAGGGCCTTCAGATGTATGGAATTAAAATAGGCCCAGGGTTGTATATATAGGGGAGCCAATCGCATCAGAGTTTTCGGGCCCGGCCTTTCAATCAACCCATTGAACTTTGCGATAAGCGCCTTGGGACTTAAACTCTCGATCCCGGGCGCAGGATATATGAATGCAAAGCGGTGGGGGTTATATATATATATATATGACCCAATCGCATCAAAAATTTTGATGCGGGTCTTTCAATCAACCCATTTGGAATTCTCCGATGCAATCGCGCGATCGGGTATTTTTAATCTAACCATTTTCATTTAGCACGTGACTTTGGCATATTAGATCAAAACTTCGGGTAAAAGGGTTTTATGTTTTAACAAAGGAAAAATACCATCGGGGAGTGAATATTTATAATGTTATAGTGCCCGATGGTGGGCCCACGGGTTATATGAAATGATAATTCGATCGGAGGGCATAAGCGTAAGGCTTAATCGCATCAAAAATTTTCGGCATGGCACAAAGACTTGTGCGCTCGGATTTATGCGATGCGTTAAGTGCCGAAGAGGACTTAGTGCTTGGTCTTAGCACCATGGACATATGGTGGGGAAGTGGTTAGGGGGCTTAGCCAAAGGGGCTAAAGCCTGTAATAAAGAAAATTAAATCTTATGATTTTTCAATGTTTTTAAAGGGATTCGAGGGTTTCGGTAAGGCTAAAAAGTGGGTTTTAAACCTTACAAAGTGGATTTTCATGAATGGAAGAAGGAAACTCATGAAAAAATAGAGGAATTTTATGGAAGAAAGAGGTAAAAAGTGAAGGTTAGTTTTGAGTGGGAGAAGGGGGAAAATGATGATTTTGCAACAGTTTCTTCTTATGAAATTAGCAGAATTTCTTAGTATAAAATGGGAACAGTAATGAAGATTTTGGACAGAGGCATGGGGCCTTCAAGAGCCTTCAAGATCCAACACTTTTTAGTAATAAAATTTTTTCTTTGAAGGCTCAAAAAATTCTTAGCCACCTTTTTCTATAACAAATATTATAGGTGGCTAACAGTGGCTCCACTTGGGGATGATGCCTTCTTGAAGGCATCAAGAACTTCAGACTTGCATTCTCTGGGAGGCTGACCTGTGCCTGATCCATTGGGCTACCCTTCCTTTGCTGGGATGATTTTCCTTGAAAACATATTAGCAGCCATGAAAACAATGGATCTTTCATCTACAAGATTTCTACCTACCCAATCCTATGGATCTAACATTTTTTCTTCTTAGAGTGCACTTGGATTGGCAAACTCTCTCACAACATTTTATTCTTTCGAAAGCAGGAAATATAATCTATTTCTACTTCTTATTTCTCCATGGAATCAGATTAAACAGTTGAGTCCATATGATTCTCTACATAATCTACCAATATGTTAGGATTAAACAGTCTAACAGATTTTTATTCTCTAATTTCTAAAACAAAAATTTTAAAAACAGTCAAGTCAAGATTAAGCTGTTTGCCTTGTTGTTGATTCTAT
Organism: Pinus albicaulis; assembly: GCA_034641835.2. NCBI lineage: Eukaryota > Viridiplantae > Streptophyta > Pinopsida > Pinales > Pinaceae > Pinus > Pinus albicaulis. The sequence goes on along the minus strand of CM076579.1, from coordinate 1,083,034,546 downwards.
GGCATGAAAAAAAAGTTGCACATAGACATTATTTTGCAGAAAATTAAATCAAAATGGAAGGCATAAGTTCTAATTTTTCAAAGCACTTCCCTCCTCTTTTTATAGCTATGTTTTGACTTTATTTGAGTTGTTTCTCCTCTACCATCTGGTTCAGATTTTGAGCTAATTAGAACCAGATTTTTATCCTTTTTTACTCAGAAAACAAAACAGATTTGAGTCATTCTCTTTGGAAACTCAGGTTCATATTTTGAGCATGTTTGAACCTTTAATTTCTATCCTAATCTATCTACTGATAAGCCAAGATTAGACAGTTTGGCAAATCGAATTCACTATCCTATCAGCAGTAAATCGAAAACTAATTAGTCAAGATTAGGTTGTTTGACTAACTAGAAGTGTGTTTCGCAGGAGTGGCATTTAAGCTTGCACACTTTCAGAATTTATTTCTTTTTTTGGTATGGAGTTGTACCTTTCTTGTTTTAAAATCTGCCCTCTTTTCTCTTTTCTATTGTTTTTAGATTTTTCCTTTTCTTACAAGACAAAAATCAACAACTAACTAAATGCTCAAAGCTGAGCTTTATTGCTTTCCTATCTAACCTAATCTAACTTGGAACATTTACATGTTTTAGCTAATGAACTCTCTTTTCCAGTACAACCAATCCAGAAAATGATTCCATGATTGGTCCTTCTTCATCTCCTTGGGCAGGCTGGACAAACAGGGCCACTCCCATTCTTTTTGTTTTTTAGCAGCAGTGCTAAATAATCCTCTTGCTTTTGGTAATATACCGCTACTAATAACCTTTATCCCTTCTTCAAATATTTTCAAGAAATGAGCATAGGGATCTTGAAATAATACCTGGTTGTGAGTGTTTGGAAGATATGTTTCAACCAGGATCATCTCTTCTTTCTCCACTAGATTAAGGCAAAGATTCTTATGAGGAAGAAAAACTTCCTTATCTTCATTATTATCTGAACTAGAGGATTCATCATATATTGCAGTGTTGTCCTCTTGTAGTCCTGGTATGCTCTAATTCAGTGGACTGTGCTCTGTGAAGAGATCATCATGTTCTTGAGCAGGGGTATCTTTTATTACCTCAACCCTTTCAGGAGGAGGCTCCTTATATGCATCCTGTTCAAGAAATTCCTCTTTCTTCTCTAACCCAACATTATGACTAATAGATAGCTGATTCCAAATTATGTGAAAGCTATTTCTGATGAATTGGATTGGCTGATTACTGCTCTCAAGCTGATGATAATGAAATTCATGACACCAATCTACTGTTGGTTGCCCTGCATGATTAGTTTCTGTTTGAAGCTCATCATCATCATCAGATTGATCAGAAGTTGAAAAATCATTAGTGTACACATTTTCACCAATAAAACATATTGGGTTATCATTTTGTTCCTTTAGCTGATCTACAAGTTTATTTTTTGTTCCAAGACAAAAAGATTTAGTAGGTAAATGAGTAGAAGTGTTTTGTTGTAATAAAGAATTTAGGGTTGGCTCTTTATTTAATATTCGATCAATTTCTTCCTCTGTAAAAAGAGAAGAAATTTTCTCTTTGCTTTGGACAGAAGAACAACAGTCCTCTCCCTCTTATGTTAACTGTTTTTGAGGCTGGATGTCTTCTTGAGCCTCTTCTAAGGAATCATTACTTGTGCTTGCAGGGGAATTTTGAGGATTCTCTTCCTTTCCCTAATCTATCTCAATTTCAAACAAATTCTCATGATTTTCATGGCAGTCACTTTGACTGTAACGTTCATGAGTTGTTTCAAGTATATTGTCAGGATGCCATCCTTTTTTAATAATCTGAAATGAGTCATAACATAAAGGAAGAGACTCTGGTTGTGTTGTCTCTTCTCCTATTTCAGATTTTGTAGGTTCAAAATGGCTTATGTTTTCCTCAAGGCACTGCTCACTATTAGTTTTTGCAATATGGTTATGGGGTTCTCTTAATAGCACGGTACAAGATATAGGTAGATAATCAGGAATTTCCTGACAACCTTCTTCATTGATTTCTTTGTAATCTTGTTCAACACACATATCTTGTAATGTTTGGGTTTGTTCTTGATTTGAAAGGAGCATGGGCTGCTCTAGATCATCAATATTCTTATAATCTTTCAAAAAGAGATTAAACTCATGAATGGCTGTTAAAATATCTTTAGGATGCATTTCTTCCAGAGCTTCCTCATTATCTATAATGTGTTGGGTGATGTTTTTTGATGGATCATAATGTATTGCACCTAATGATGTAGCGTTTTCTTTATAGTTCTCATAGAACACATATTCAAGGTCTCTTAAAGAAAACAAACTACTAGATCTCAAGCATTCATACCAATCCCTAGCTTTTCCTTCTAATGTTAACATGAACATTTTCATTAGGCAGTCTTCATGCCATTCAACTTTCAACCTCCATACATGTATGTGAAATTTGATAAGATGTAATAAAGGGTCATCAAACTTTTCACCTTGAAAAAAAGGCAGGTTGTCATCCCAATTCACCTGGGGCATCTTATGTGGAAACCCAGGGATATGATCTCAATTCATTGGGGCATATCTTCGTTGTATTCTTGGAATCATGTTTGTAAATCAAGAAAGAGGTCACTGTGTCTGGTCAATCAGTTCAGGGTCTTCTACCAGTGGAGTCATTTGGTCTTCTGGGAGTTTCAGAGTGTGGAGTCCCCAGGTGAAATATTTTTAGGTTCGTTGTCCACCAACAGCATGATTGGGTTTGCTCAATGCATTCCCAAAAGAGCTTACAAGGACTAATGAAGTAATAGGCCTACTGGAGGCCAGTGGAGTCACCAGGTGGAAAATTTTTAGCTTTTGTAAAGGTAAAATGTTTTATGGTTCCACCACCATGTTTATTATGAAGCCAAACTGAAATATTTTTGGGTTTTTCTGAGTTTCTATGGTTGTTTGAAAGACTAATGAGTTTATAAGAGCTTTCTAGGAAACTATGAACTCAGTGGTCCCACCGTGATCGCCATTATGTTGGTGTCTCGTGTTTTGATAGTTTGGAAAATCAAAAGACAAGGCAACATCAGAACCAATCTTTAGAGTTACAAGATCTAGTCCTCCTGCTCTCAAAGAGGGATCTCTAAAAATTTTGTTTGCAAAGGTTTATCTTGTGTGCTTTAGGTATTGGTTTTAGACTAGTTATTAAGTGCAGGTGTTTATTTGTTTGTTTGTTTGGTTGGAATGATACAGCAGAACATGAAAGGCCTAGGAAAGATATATAGGACAGAGAAATATATGGTTCATTGGGCAATGGAGTCAAGAAAAGGTCATAACAAACTCATCAATGGATATGGGATATCAAAGGGAAAATCTAACTTGGCCGCAGGATCCTTTGGTTTTGGAATGAGATGGACATCAATGATTTGGAAAGAGAAGTTTAATTCTCAAACAAAGGGAATTTGAAAGCACAAATTGAACAATAAAGAGCTATTTGGTATACAGAGCTAACCATGAATTCTAAAAATCACAGCTTTAAGCAAATAATGATTTCAAAACAACTTTTAAAATGAAACCTAAGATTCAGGGAACACCCTATTTCCTCAAATATTTTATTTCAAATGACTTAGAAAACATAAAAGATTCACTGTAATTGCAGTTATAGAAGAGGGAACACCTAACACATCTATGATTACAACTATAAAGACCTTCAAGGCAACTGTTTGAGCAAGGACAAAGGGCAAGATCGGAACAGACCTCATTGATTCACTGTAAACAAGAAACTTCAAAGGGAGACTTCAATAACAGTTTTTAAGTGGCAGCAGACAAGCAGGGAGAACCATAAATCATGTTGAAACCAATTGTTCGAACTATTAAGGAAATAAACAAGCATGAAGATTAAAGAGAGATATTAAAGACTCTAAAATACTTATTGAAGAAAATAAGCTGATGAAGGATGAACGGGTCTAAAGTGCTTCAAAGTCAGCTTCTTAGTCTAAAACCTTCAACCTACTGTAGTAAGAAATTATGGAACATAATGAAAACAGGGGAAAACATAAAATAGTTCAGAATACTTCACCAACAGCCAAGGTCATGGATCCAATGATAGAGCCTTCTCAGGAACAAGCATGCAACAACATCATCAAGGTTTCCAAGACTTCAGTTTTTTCTTCAACTTCAACGGACTATGTATTTATTTCAGAGAGTTTCAGTATTACAACTGGTGATAAAAAAAAAACCAACCAACCAACACACTTCTCATCTTCTACAGAAGTATTTATAGAAGAATGAAGAGGTGAGATCTGATAAAAGATATGTTAGGACAATTAATATAGATTAATGACTTCTCGGCCTTTGAGGGGCTCGATGAAGAAGTTTACAAAACGTTTTGTCTGTATTAATTGTTTTACACTTAAGATTAAGCTCGATGGGAGATTTTGTTGACTTTGAGGCTCTGTGTCATTTTGGAGTAACTCTGCAGATATTTTTGCATTAAGTTCCTTGCAAAAGTAACTCTCTAGCTACATTGAGGCGAATATCTGATTTTGCTCAATAACTTCGGCCTCTGTTTGAACACTTGTGGCTACAGGTGGCACTATGGTAGCTGGGAGGAATCAATTTTCCTCATATGTGGCGATGGAGGCCTTTCTGTCTGATAAAACACTTATGATTTTCTTTTAACTGTGTTTTAATTTGGGGGATTAGGCTTTTGATAATCAATCTTAGCCGTAATCCCCGAAAATCTATCTTCAATCTTCTGTTCTGCTGTATTTCGTCTTCGATGCTGATACTCTTTTGTTTTATATGTAATTATCTGTGTCTTTTTGATGTGCAGATCCACAGAGGGTTCTTTATGGCATCAACACTCATGACGCACCGACGAAACGTGGCGTTGAACCCTTCGAATGGATACTCTTTAATAAACAAAGCCTGAAGGATCATCATCCTTTGGCTTTAATTTTCCTTTTTAAAATATTGGAAACCCATTAGGACCTACAAAAAACACACAAATATTATAAAACCCTACGTTACTTGGGAAAAAATGCTTTGGAGGCTACGGGAAGGAGCGTGGTCGTTGGATGGCAATCATCCAATGGTGGAGATTTATTTAAAGGAGGTCAAAGAAGAGTGAAGGAATAAAAAGTGAGGATCGTCGATCGCGCAGAGATCAACGGCAGGAATTACGTGTTGGAATCCTCTTGGCAGAAGGCGGAAGTCGATGAAATAATGCGGGAATGATCTGGGACTATCCGATCTGGACACGTGGACGGTCCAGATCCAATCGGAGGATCGCAATCGGCGGGAGGAGAAAAGGGGTGCGATGAAAATCTCTGATGCGATTGCACGATCAAGAGGGCAGAGGCAATTAAGAGATGGCCATTGATCTGAGGATCAGATCAACGGCAGGGAGCGAATCAGAGGGATGACCGATCGGGGGGACAAATCAAATACATGCGATTGAAACTTGCGATGCGATGTTGCACGGGCCATTGATCTGAGGATCAGATCAACGGTGGAGAACGAATCGGAGGGTTGGCCGATCGGAGGGAACAAAAAAATGCAGCGATCGAAAGTTACGATGTGATTTTGCGTGTACCATTGGATCGAAGGACTAGATCAATGGTCAGCATTGTTTCAACTTACGCACCGGCGGAAACCCTTTAAAACATAGGAAAATCCAATCATTTTAATATAAACAAAGGTTTTATGGTATGGGCAGAATGCATATATATATGATATTTAGGAGCCCGATTGCGGGGCCTTCGGATGTATGGAATGAAAATAGGCCCAGGGTTGTATATATATGGGGGCCAATCGCATCGGAGTTTTTGGGCCCGGTCTTTCAATCAACCCATTGAACTTTGCGATAAGCGCCTTGGGACTTAAACTCTCGGTCCCGGGTGAAGGATATATGAATGGAAAGCGGCGGGGGTTATCTATATATGACCCAATCACATCGGAAAGTTTGATGTGGGTCTTTCAATCAACCCATTTGGAATTCTCTGATGCGATTGCGCGATCGGGTCTTTTTAATCTAACCATTTTCATTTAGCACGTGACTTTGGCATATTAGATCAAAACTTCGGGTAAAATGGTTTTATGTTTTAACAAAGGAAAAATACCATCGGGGAGTGAATATTTATAATGTTATAGCACCCTATAGTGGGCCCACGGGTTATATGAAATGATAATTCGATCGGAGGGCATAAGCGTAAGGCTTAATCGCATCGGAACTTTTCGACATGGCACAAAGATTTGTACGCTCGGATTTGTGCGATATGATAAGCGCCAAAGAGGACTTAGTGCTTGTTCTTAGCACCATGGGCATACGGTGGGGAAGTGGTTAGGGGGCTTAGCCAAAGGGGCTAAAGCCTGTAATAAAGAACATGAAATCTTATGATTTTTCAATGTTTTTAAAGGGATTCGAGGGTTTCGGTAAGGCTAAAAAGTGGGTTTTAAACCTTACAAAGTGGATTTTCATGAATGGAAGAAGGAAACTCATGAAAAAATAGAGGAACTTTATGGAAGAAAGAGGTAAAAAGTGAAGGTTAGTTTTGAGTGGGAGAAGGGGGAAAATGATGATTTTGCAGCAGTTTCTTCTTATGAAATTAGCAGAATTTCTAAGTATAAAATGGGAAAAGTAATGAAGATTTCAGACAGAGGCATGGGGCCTTCAAGAGCCTTCAAGAGCCAACACGTTTTAGTAATAAAATTGGTTCTTTGAAGGCTCAAAAATGTCTTAGCCACCTTTTTCTATAACAAATATTATAGGTGGCTAACACCGGGCAGCAGGAGGCTTGGCTGCGTTGGCTGCTCTTGAAGGAGTTTGGCTATCATGGGACATATCCTTTTTCTAAGGGTATGTGGATGGAAGGGACTTGGCAGGATACTTGCATCATGGGGCAACAATGAGGGTGGATGCATTATGATGATATGATCATTATGTTTTCACCATGTGGGTTGTATGATGGAGGTATGAGGAGGCATCAAAAATTGTTGTTGCTTCGGAGGATTGGGAGAGAGCAAGGTCAGATTTTCTCTCACACTTTGCATGATGTTGCAGGAGTAGGAGATCGCACTATCATGGTGCAAGGGGGCTACTCCTTAGCCTTATATGATCTGGAAGTACTTCCACTTTGGAAGGAACTTCTTGTATATGGCAGCATTATGAGAAGAGTCTTTGACATTGAGCATGTTGTTATATAAACCCTCATCACTCAAATGGGATTAAAGACTATTATCTTAATAAGAAATAGTAAGAAAGACTTAAAGGAGTAAGCAGGTTGGTGTGCGTGAAAATGCATATAAAAAAGTGGACAGGACATAGAGTTTTAACTTTGCGGTAAAACCTTACTCAACACAAATGAGCATATATGTGCAAGACATCTGGACAGAGCGGGACCCGCCCAAGTGCCGAATAGTCAAAAGAGGAGAACAACGCTAAGCATTTCCAGGGGTATCAAAGAAGGTTGGGGAAAGCGGAAGCTCAACCCCCTGGAAGCATGAGGTGACATGACAGCGGTGGGGCCCCAAGAGACACATTCTGTGGGGTGATGGCCGTGGGCTTAGAGCCGCCCCAAGACCCTGTCGGACTACTTAGTGGGCCAATTCAGGTAACAGCTGGCGCAAGTAACACAAGGGTAAGGTAAGTCCTATGACACTTGGTACACGACCAGTACCAGTATTTAACCCGGCGCGTGGTATACACCTAACCAAACTTTGATAACCAATAGTTTTTGGGCGGATTAATCAATCTTGTGGACAAGATCGATCTCCCTAGTACCAAAAGGTAATATAGCAACAAACAGCCAAATAAACCTATCTTTATCTAAACATATGTGATTTACAAAAGAATACTATAAAGGTGTTAAGGACTTACCGTAGATCCAATGCTTGTTCGAAGTAGTTGTCCCTCGTGCACTTGAAGGAGTTATCTTCGTAAACCTGCAGTCACAAACAAGCAAACATTAAATAGCACCTATATAGTAAACATCATAAATCATGCTTATCATGGTGATCAAGGAATCCATGAAATAAACAGTTAATTAACAGCTTATTGAGAAAAATGAATTCATTTGTATTAACTTTGAAAGAAGGAAAACCTTACAACCTTAGCCTTGATGTTGAACAGGCCTTCCCGGGGTCCGAAGCAGGAATCTCCTCTACTCTGACAAGCCTTGCACTCTTCCAACCAAGACAGATAGAGGTATGTGATCTCTCCTCACAAAAATCTCAGTTAAATGAGTCTGAATCCCAACAGCACTTAACCTCAAATAATTCTAAAGCTTGAACTCCCTTTGAGGCTACCTAATGCCTCTTTTTATAGTGGAAAAGAGGAGGTTTCAGTTCCAACTATGAAGGGATAGAATCCTCCTTCAAAGGGATAAGCTCCTCACATCAAGGGGTTAGCTCCATAAGGTAAGGGATACATGAACCTCAAAAGAGCGGTTCTGCCACTGCAAGATTCTTTTTATCTTTTCAGGTTTCTAGAAGCAATTAAAAAGTGATCTTTTTTTGAGTCATTATTCTTTAATTCCCATGTGGGTCCACACCCATAACACAGAATGTGTTCAGTATCGCAAGATCCATAATATTAGGTGTGGGAATACAAAAAGTGTGGAGAAAAAGGAGTACCAGAGTTAAGGAGATTTTTAAGAACTTTTCTCTTATTTTCAAGGCTTGACATGAAGAACTGGTATGCTAGACTTGCAAAGGAGGAAGTGTGAGTGATAATGAGCTCATACACATAGCAGAATGTCAGGATGACAATTTTCAATGCAACAGATTGCCCCCTAAAGTGCAAAGTCTGGAATAGATGAAGCTGAAGTCTGTCATATATGAAGAGTGCAGTACTTTATCATTTCAAGGATCATCCCGTGGACACCCCAGTCAAAACCTGTAAAAACATTCAATGCAAAATATATATGTGTAATCATATCATCGCCGAGGTAGGCATTCCCATACTTAGATCAAAACTAACTAGAAACTAATTCAAACTGTTCTGATACAGGAATGATTTTGAATACATCAACAGTATAGACATGTGTAGACATAGTATGGACGCAGCCATCTGTTTATGAATAGTCCACTCAGATAAACATAACAAAATTCCTTGTACCGGATGGTAGAAACTAGATCCGTGGTCTGATTTTTGCTTCTAACCAAAAGATTTATCTTCATCCATGTGAATGAATGGCCAAGTCTTAATATATAAACCACTTGATTGTTACCTGCGATGTAAACTGTTAACAAGTGTGAGATTAACCACCAGTAATGTCAATGGCTCTCAAAGTACTCAGTACAATCCATGAAATGTGAATGAATGAGCTGAAGTCGAACATGTCACAGAATCATTCGATTGAAGGTTATTGATGTAACCTGTTGTCGAAGAAGGGAAACCTGCCATTAAGGCATGCAAATTTCAAGGTACTGACAATTTCTAGATCAACTTCCTAGATAATGAGTTGTCGTCGATAGGAAGTGATCCGACGTAGGCAAGCCCACAACATGAAATCATAGATCAAGTTTTGAAGAAACATATTGGAAAGGATTGACTCATGGATGGTCAAAATGGATGACAGATATTTTGCAAATGAATGGTTTGTTTGAATTGTCCTCTTGAACACATAACGACACTACAGATGGCTTGGTGACAATTGACCAAAAGCTAATACCCAGAAACCGGCTGAAGACTTTCAATATGGTTTGATTAACTGTTAGGCAAAGGATTTTCCCAACCCAGTCGAACAAAAGTGTCGTGTTCAAGAGTGGTTAACGGCTTTCCAAAAAATAAAAATACAACAAACAGGTTCATTTTTCTCTCTTTTCCCCCACCATTTCTGGCAAGTACCTCTTTATTTTTTACAAGCTTGAGGAGGATAACATTTTCTTGTTTATAAGCGCCTGGGGTCCTCTCTATGTGGGGAGTCTAATGCAGTAAGAGATTTGAACCCTAAGAAGGAGTGGTTCGTTCCTGTTTAAAATTGAATAGGTCCTTTACTGTTACATTTTAACGAGTCCAGTATAGGAGAAACTCAGTTTTTTTTCAATTTTAGGGAGTCAGAAGAAAAAACTTAAGAAGACTCCATGGGGGTACTTTTTCGTAAATTTAGTCTCTCGGGCCCGAAAAAGGAAAAAATAATGCGAGAGAGAACTCTATTGACCGTATTTAGTCAACGTATACCTTTTTCGTAAATAGTCCATTTCAGTTCGTAAAAGGGGTAAACTTATACTGAAAGGACGATCATTCATTTATTTTAACGAGTTTGAATAATCAAATGCTCGGCAATATTTTCAATTTTCGAGAGTTTGAAAAGAGTTTAAAAGAGGACTCCAAGTTTTTGCTTTTTCGTAAATTTTTGAAAGAGTCCGAAAAAGCGATAAAAGTATGCTCTCTGTTGAAAACGATTAATTTTCCTGGAAAATCCAATTTCTGCACAAAAACTCGAAACATTACACATACTTGCTTAAGATAAGTAAAAATGCTTTCAAAAATAACCTTTTCAAAGTGAAAAATAAACAAATTAAAAATTCATTTATTCGAAAAAACTTATAAAAATGACTTTTCTAACTTCATTTTTACCATTTGCATTCAGAGTGAAAAGTAAGAGCTTTGGTAAAAACATTCCTGCAAAGATTCTGGAAAATCCGTCCGGCAAAATCGAGAATCGTCAACTCCAGGTAATCCACGACCTCCTTATCTTGCATTTCATCCATTTATATTTCATTTTTAGGCTTTAGATTTCATTTTTTAAGCAAAAATATGTTGAAAAAATCACCCGCGGGGGTCCGCAAATGCAACACGCGGGCCCTGCAGACCCCGACTTTTTTCTACATGGGAAAAAGTCCTAGGTCCGCACCTGTTCCACAGTGCCTGTGTGTATCTATGCACTGTGTATGAACTTTAGGTGGGGACCCCGCACAATGAAATTTCAAACTAAATTTTCTCAATTCCCGCCTAAAAATTTTCAAAAGATCTTGTTCTAATATGTCTTTTTATGCATTGTAGGACATACAAGATGCTTATTTGGAGAGAACGCGAGCATGAAGACGTAGATGATGCCGCAATGAATCATTTTCCTACAATGTAGGCATTAAGAGCATGCGGTTTGTATAAATTCTGGGCCATTCAAGGCATGAGGGGACAGGTAGACCTCCTAACGTGGTTGGTGAATAGATGGAATGTACAGGACCAGTGTTTCATTATTGGCGGCCACCGGCTCGAAATTGTGCTAGAGGATATCTATTTTTTAACTGGTTTTTCCAAGAGGGGCGAACAAATTTTTCTGTTTGGGACTAGGCCAGGTGGCTAGTCTGTTAGTAGTCTTCGACTAGAGTTCTGTGATGATCAGGCAGACCCCCAGGACAAACGGATTGACATAAAAACTATCATCCGTTCCGAGCTTAAAGTTATTGCATTTACTGTCACCAGACTTTGTGGGAGTGCAGCGTTGCATGTGGCTACTGGTTCCCAGATGCGCATTGTTGTAGATTGTTTTTGAGGCACCATTTTCAACTGGTGAGAAGCTGTGTTGGCCAATGTAAAAGGCCAACTAACCAGAGCAAAGAACAGAAAGCTAAATAACTTTGGATATGGATCCATTGTAGTCATTTTTTCTCTAGAGAGGATCCCCATGTTAGCTCTGCAAAACATTCATGTTGATGTTGGACGACCTCGAGAACCTAGAATGGTTCGTTGGGTTGCATTGATGACCCGTCACGCTAATGAGGGCGTCGAGATTGTTCGATTTCCTCTTTCATATTTTCATTGGCTAGAACGCCAATTTTTTTTTATAGAGGACTTTCCATACGTCGGGATAGATTTCCACCGTGACCGAGAGATGGCTCTCCTAGCAGGGGAACAGTGGGATGAATCAGGTAAAAATCATTTTCAACAATTTCTAAGTTCTAATTTTTTTTGTATTTTAATCGTCTCAAAACTAATAATCAAAAGTTTTAAATGCAGATGTGGGCCCACGGCGACCAGCCCATCTCCAGCCTTATGAGAGGAGGCATCCAGCTACCGCAGCACCAGCTCCAGAGGGCCAATCAGCAGATATTCTGTCTGATTTAGAGCATCACCTAGAGCGTCTGACTCTAGACATTACAGAGACCGACATAGATGATATCCCGCTCAGATTATAGAGATATGTGATTGGTGTCCCAGGACCTTTTAGGAGGTTCCTATGTAGGGTGGCCCGGGCAGTGGTCTCTTATCGTGATCATCATCAGTGATAGGATGATCGTGTCGTAGACTCATATTTTTTATCTTTTGTATATCATTTTTGTCGATCATAAGGTTTTTCCAACCTATGATCGAAGACGATGTATATTTTTTGAAACACTTCAATACTATGATATATCACTATTACCGGCTATCTGTGTACATGTTATTGAATGTTGTTTAATTTACTGTTTTGATTATTGCAAATGTCGATTTATCATACTAGAAGCAACTGCATCTGCTAATGTATTTAAATGTCTTGGAATAAGTTGATATTCAATGTAATCAAATTCACGTTCCAAGAGATGAACTCTTAAAAATAACTGTAATAACACTGGATTTCTAATGGCATAAACCCTACTAAGTTGTAATACAACAAGTTCAGAATCCAACCTAACAATCAAACTTCGAATTCCAAACAATATGGATTCAGATAATAACTCAATCACTGCACTAGACTCTGCAATGTTATTTTTTGTTTGACCAAGGCTTACCCCATGCATGGATACTAACTCGTCAAAGGGTGAATAGATAACCCAAGATGTGGAAGAAATGTTCTGTGTACTACGACAAGCACCATCAGTAAAACCAATGTAGGTTTGAAGAGACGTAGACATCTGCAATATCAAGAGAAAAACTCAGATAAGCGGGAATAGTGACAAAAACTCACTCTAAACTAGGCACGATTTTCTAATCTAAGACACACTAGCAGTAAAGAAATCTAATCTAATAAATCTCCACACCAAATTTAAGCATAATATCTCTTCAGATAAAGCCCATTTTTGGGTTTATCTAAGGAGACACCATCGAAATCTATCAGCTCATAGGCCCCTTTTGCCAGCTTTCACTTAAAAATGAAAGGACCATGCCAAATGGGCACAAATTTTCCAGCTCTTAGCTTATCGTTGGCTTGATCATACACTAAGACTAGGTCTCCTTCTGAAAAATTACGAGGGGTAATACCTCTATCGTACTGAGCCTTTATTCGTTTGACATGAGCCTCGTTTGCTATTGCAGCATTTCGTCGATTCTCATCTAACTGAGCCAAGTACAAAAAACATTTCTCCTCTTCAAACGTAGCTGGGAGTAATTCTATGGCTAATTTCAATGACGAAATTTCACATTCAATCGACAACACAGCTTCCAAACCGTAAACCAGTTGAAAGGGAGTGAAACTATTTTATGTTTTTACTGAGGTCTGATATGCCCAAAGTGCTGAAAATAACATGGAATGCCAATTCGACTTATGAATACCAATAATTCGTCTGATCATAGTGACTAAAAATTTATTGATAGCTTCAACCAGACCATTAGCCTGCGGATAATATGGAGTGGAACTATCGTGGCACAGGCCAAGTTGATTTGTCAGTTCAGTCATCATGATATTTCGAAAATGACTTCCATGATCAGTAATAATGGCTTGAGGAACACCGAATCTAGCAATTATATGATTGAATACGAAAGTTGCAGTAGTCTTGTCGTCTGCCGAAAATGTAGGCATCGCCTCGGCCCACTTAGTAAAATAATCTACCGCTAAGATAATATACGCATGCCCCCTAGCCGAGTGAGGGTTACATGTAATAAATTCAATACCCCACTTTGCGAAAGGACCGACAGCAATTATAGGCTGAAGAGGAGCGGGTGGTGCACGCATTTTACGATCAAAAACCTGACAATTGTGGCATTTCCGAACTGCATAGATACAATCTTTAAATAACGACGGCCAGAAATAACCAGCGTGTAATATCTTTTGGGCTATGGCATACCCAGACATATGACCGCCACATGCTCCAGAATGGCAGTCATTTAAAACCTTCTCAGCTTCTTCATGAATAAGACAGCGTCAGAAAACAGAATCCGCTCCACAACGATAGAGTGTATCACCAATAATATTGTATTGTTGGGATTGGAAACGTATTTTCCGTCGCAGAGATCGTGAGATTTCAGGCCGAAAAGATTGGGTTTGGAGATAAACTATAATATCCCCATACCAAGGATCAAGTTTACTGATAGGAAATAAGGATTCATCCGCAATGGGCTCTTCCGCCACAGTTTCAGTATCAGTAGAGGGGAAATCACACATCAGTTCGGCGAAAACCAAAGATTTATTTGCCTTGGATTTTTCAAATTCCAAGTCAAATTCCTGCAGGATAACTATCCATTTGGAATACTTTCCCCCTAGCAATTGTTTGGTCAAGATGTACATCATAGGGTTATAGTTAGAAATTACTGTGGTTTTGCGTAATAAGATGTAGTGTCGAAATCTTTGGACAGCTTGAACAGCTGCCAAGGCCAATTTCTCCACATGTGTGTATTTGATCTCAGTCGGATGCAGATTTAGACTAATATAGTAAATCACATGTTCATTGTTGAATTCGTCTTCCTGAACTAAAACCATCCCAATTTTGGAATGAGAAGCATCGAGGTACCAAACATAGTCCCGGTTGTAATTGGGAGGATGCAATAATGGTGCATGGGTCAACGCATGTTTGAGTGCATCAAAAGATCGATTAGCGATCTCATCCTAAAAGAATGGAACGTTCTGTTTTAACAACCTGGTAAAACCCTTTGTTAGCTCGGCGTAGTTAGGAATGAACCGATGTAAAAATTTTGCTTTCCCCTACAAACTTTGGAGTTGGCGTAGAGTCGAAGGGGGAGGTAGATTAACAATAGCTTCGACCTTCGACGGATCAACGCGAATGCCTTCTTTTGAAACAATAAATCCCAGTAAGCAACCCGATTCTACACAGAAAACACATTTGTGTGGATTCAGCCTAATTCGATAATGCCTACATCTCATAAATATAGCTCGTAAATGAGTGATATGGTCGGCCCTACGTGATGAATGAGCAGGTAAATCATCGAGATAAAGCTACACAATGTGCTTAATGTCATGAAACGCATAAGACATAGCCCTTTGAAAAGTTGCCCAGCGTTCTTCAATCCAAAGGGTAGTTTGCAATAAGCAAAGGTCCCCCATGGAAAAATGAAAGTTGTTTTTGGCTGATCAGCAAGAAGTATGTTTATTTGATTGTAACCAGAAAAACCATCCATAAAGGAAAACATTTCACTGTCGGCACAATCATCAATAATTTGATCGATATAGGGGGTTGGATAATTATATTTAGGACAAGCTCGATTAATATCCCTATAATCGATACATACTCTTATCGTTCCTTGTTTTTTGTTAACAGGAACAATATTCGATACCCAATCGGTTAAAGGAATTGGATAAATGAAACTTGCACGAAGTAATTTCTCAACTTCGTCTTTGATAGCAGCAGCCTTTCTTGGATGTATTTGATGTAAACGTTGACGGACAGGTTTGGCATCCGAGTAAGTCTTGATTTCATGTACGACAATTGACGGATTGATCCCTGGCATTTCTTCATATGACCAGGAAAACACGTCACGGAATTCTTGAAATAGGGCTTTATAAGTTTGAATTTCATCTTCCGTAAAGCAAGCACCTATATGAATGTTTTCAATTATTCCTGGCTTCACTGAAATGTCAATTGGAATAGTTCGAGAGATATTTTCCAAATTTAACTCAGAATTAGGATTTTGCAATGGATTCTGCGGTTCTTTGACATATTCAGCTGTAAAAATAGAAGCGAAATCATTTTCAAAATGATCTAGCTCAGGTAAAAACGAAGATCGGTGATGTAGATCTTCCCATGGTAAATCGTCAACAGACAAAAGTTCACGAATTTGCTTATCAGTATGAACAAGATCGGGAAATGTTGTTGTGGTTGAACTAGATATAGAAAGTGATTCCTCATGGATCCCATTCATTGGATCAGTTTCGGTTGAAGAAGGATCGAAAAGTGACTGTACAGCCTGATATGCAATTTCAAATAGACTCAAAGGCATTGCGCCATCAAATGAATCTAACTCGGAGTCGGAAGGTACGATCCAAGGATCATCAAACATAATAGTATTTGATGAAATCATATGAATAGTTGCGATAGAAGGTGATACGTTAGGATGAGGAAAGGAAAAAGTTCCTATTAAACCAGAATCTTTAATCAAATCTACTCCAACATCCTTGTAAGGGATAGCCGTTTTACCGACGTGTTGGATTGTTTCTGTAGAGGCTGGATCGGAAGAAAAATAAGTTAACTGATCTATTGTAACGATCTTTCCTTGATGTGGAAATTTTATAAGCCGAAAGACCGAAGAAACAACAGCAGTCATAGCATAAGACCAACTACGACCCAGGAGAAGGTTGTAATCTAGAGGGGCATCAACCACTTCCACATATAGATTTATGGTTTTACCTTCGACCCCTATGGATAAATCCTTTAAAATACCAAAAGGGTGGAAACCTCGGCCATCAAAAGCCTTTAGAATTGTCGGAGACTGATTGAGTATAGGAGAACCAAGCGATTTCCAACACTGGATCGACATAATACACATTGAAGCTCCCTCATCAATCACAGTCTGAAATATTGGTCTGTTTTTTACTAATACTAGAATTTGGAAATCCATTTGATGAGGTAGGCGAGGTGTACTATTCTCTAAATCGAAGATTATTAGGTTCTAGTCCTGAATATCGACATCTCCTATGGCAGACAAAAGTAATTTACGCTGTGTTGGGCACGATTGCAGCACTTCCAAAGCTGACATTTCTGAAGGGGAAATAGCTAAATCCTCAACAATGTTGTAATTATGAGCAGCTCTCACATGTGGATTGAAATCTGATTTATGAAGAACACCTTTAGCAGGCGGTTCAATTACTAAGTCTGGATTGGGTTTCTCGATCTGTAGTAGACCAGAAACAGGAGGAGGTGTACTTGATGTGTTTGCACTAGAAGATTCTACTTCTTTACCAGCAACAGGATTCTTATTACCATAATCTTGCGATCGCGTCGCAATCCTGACATGAGACATCATCTAAATAGGTTCTTCTGAGGCATTCGAGGTAGAACCAACCATCTTACTATCTTGAGTGGGAAAAGGATCCTTCAAGACAGCAGGTTGTTGTGAACCTTTAACGAATTTTGAAACCTCTGCTCGATGTGGGCATTCTTTAGTTAAATGATCTTCGTCACAAATGTAACAAGGATAGTGAGGCTTGCATTTTTCATCATTGGATTCATTTTTATCAGTTTTCTCTTTTTAATTCTTTTTGTTTTTATTCTTCCCTCTCTTGTTACCGCCGGATTTAGATTTAGACGTAAATGTCTCTACGACATGAATGTCGACAGGAATTTCGAGGGAAGACTTTCCTTTCAAGGAATCAAGTAAAATTATAATAGGAGAAGAATTCTTCGAAGATTTCTTCTTGCTTTTAGTATTAACTGTACCAATCATACCATCAGCGGCATGCGACCCTGAAGGAGCTGCAGTTATTTGACCTTGTTTTGGAAGATCAAGGATTTTTTCATGTAAAGTACCTGACTATGTATAGACGAGGTCAAGGTACTGAGCTTGAGCAATGACTTGCTCTTCAGTAACAACTCCGACCTTAGCTACATCTTCAGTGATTTTGGGTAACAATGATTTAACAAACCATTCCGCCAAAATTTGATCCGGAATGTAAACTTTCACCAAACGCCTTCTACGTCACCATTCATGAATATGATCAGAAATATATGTCGACGTGGATTGATTTAGTGAAGTTAATAGTTTCGTGCCATTATCGTATCTGACAGGCAATTGAAAATGAGTCAAGAAGGCAGTAGCTAACTGATTGAAATTATTAAAAGAGCCTCGTGGTAACTCAATGTACCATTTGGCGGCAAGACCAATAAGATTTCTTTGGAAAAGACGTAAGTGAATTGAATCATCAGTTATTGAATTAGGCGCACACCAGAGGTGATAAGTCATAACGTGATTTGATGGATCCTCTCCTGACTTACCTTCGAATTTTGGTATATCACTGGGTAACTTATGCAGCACTGGCGACCAGTACGGATAATATAAAATTGGATCATTCGTAAGGCGTGTCAAATCAGGTAAATCCAAAGTTGCAATAAATGGTAACTGACAGTTAGGGTCACGAAAACCTTGAGTAGCCAAAGCAGTTACGGGAGGAGGATACCCAGGATAATTGGGAATCGGATTTGCATTAGGAATTGTGTAACCTCACAGGTAACCAGGAATAACCGGACCAAACTGGGGTTGTTGAGGCTGTTGATAAGTATAGCCATGGAACGGTTGATACTGATAAGATGGATTTTGTGAAATGGGACAGAATTGAGGTTGTCCCTGGTACGGTTGATACGTGAATTGCAGTTGACTTGTGACAACTGTACTTGTACCATCTTGTCCCGCAGGTATCTGGACCAAAGTCTGAACTATAGGTCCTGACTGGGGTACAGAGACTTGAGGGATTTGCACGGATGTAGGGATAGTAGAACTCGGAGCTACAGATACTCCAGAGACAAAAGTAGGCTGAAACAGACAAGCTAGCTGCAGTAGCTTTTGAGGCGAGTCTCGAGGTGTACTGTGCCCATCAACAACAGAACCAGTGCAGTGGGTTCGAATAGCAGACTCACAGGTCGGGTTGGACCAAACTGTAAAGGTTGTCTATATTTAGTAGATAAACGCGCTTCTAGGTTACAGGGTTGCTAGAAACTGGGATGGATCCCACACCATGTTTGTTCCGGTCATTGTCCTATAAGGTTGGAACATAAGCGACACTGTCAACGGGAGGTTGATAAGTAAGTGGTAAATTTCGCTCCTTGTATGGACATTGACCAAGTTGCTTGAACCCTGAATTTGGGACCAACCAGGTTGATAACCCCGAGGCGCATACTGAAACTGGGGTTGATAAGGACCTTGAGGAGCATATTGAGTTTGGGGTTGACCCTGGGGCATGTACTGTCCTTGAGGTTGATAACCTTGAGGTATGTACTGTCCTTGAGGTTATCCTCCAAAATAATATGATTTCACAGTTTGTCCTGGGAAAAAGTTACCTTGAGGTTGCCCCCCAGGAGGTAACTAACTGCCTGAAGGTTGCCCCCCAGGCGGTAATTGACTACCTTGAGGTTTCCCCCCAAGCGGCAACTGACTTCCCTGAAATTGTCCTCCAGGCGGTAACTGATTGCCTTGAGGTTGAGGATTTAGAATATTACCAGACATCATAAAGAGTTGCTCTGCGTTCGACGTTTCAGTTTTAATTCCATTAAGACCAGATGATAATACTTTTTCAATCGGTTGAGGAGCTACTCCAGAGAAAGTACCAGACAGAGCCTGATATCCCGAAGGAACAGAAGGACCACCGTGTAAAAATGCTTCCGATGTCTAGGAAAATATAGATGACTCTCCTGCCATAAGGGATGAAGGATAGTAACCTCTGGGCATAGGATGAAATGGAATTCGAGGTGGAGAAAAAGCAAGACCCAGGTTTTCTAAAAAGTTTTTCAAAGATAGATACCAAGCGTCAGTCTGAATATGGCTGTAGAAAATGGATTTACACTCCCTAAGATTTAAATACTGAGGGGATTTGGCAAGAGATAACTCTTGGTCTGGACTAGCAAGCTCTTCGATATAAATGAGGCCAGATGGAAGATCTTCAATAATGATATTTCTTACCCTAGGTGAACCAAGATCGCTAGAAGTTGGTGTAATAAATCCTGAGGATGTTTCCAAAATAGAAGGTTCAGTTTCAGGCTCAGAAATTTCAGGTTCGTCAGCTAGTTCACTGGAAGGATAAATACTACCAGTAACTTCCAAAACTGAAATCGGTTCTTGAATGTGTTCTATCGTGGGTATTTGATGATCAGGATGAACAACTATAGATGAAGTTCCAATTTCTGTTTATCTAATTCTACCGCTACTAGATGATACTAGAGCATGCAGCCCTTCAAGCTAACTTGGTGTATATTCAAGGGGCTTCCCCTAAAGTCTCTGGGATTGTCTCGGTAATTCTGCCATGATTAAAAATTAACCAATCACACGCAAACAAAGAAAATTTCAATAAAAACACCTAAAGTCTCTAAAGAAACAAACAGCTGAATCACACGCCTAAAAAAAATTTAAGAGTTCAAACCACACACAAACAGTAACTTCCCGTACTAAAAACACTAGCTGGTGATGAAATCCAACTTAGTAGAAATTTAATACAGAAAGGGCGGTTGGAACAGTTACCCTGACAACCTGCTTAATGAAACAGACTGGCACAAGTTTCTTCACTAAACAATCTCGAGTGAAGAGAACCCCCCAGAGGTTCCAAGTGAGTCTAGTCGACGTCTTCTCCAAGTACAGCGAGATCTTTCCTTCACCGTCACCTTAGGAAATAATCTTAAGCTTATGGACACTAAGGTTACCAACAGTAACAAATACAACTGGGGGAGCAGTCTATGATCCGATCCCACACGCAAGGGCAGAGTAACAAAGCTCAATCCCCTTGAAGGCTCCTCGACATGGTCAATCCGAGGTTTACCAACAAGTGACCCCAGGCTCCTTGACAATGGTTAATCCGAGGTTTACCGTTTGTAATGCGCGCAGAATCTTCTATCTTTCCCAATGAAACAGAATTGATTGTCTCAAAGGTTCGGATATGATCTCGTGATTAACTCCTTTAAGAGAAGCTTCCCAAATTGTACCAATTACAATTAGATTTATTTCCTACAACAATATTTATCTACTTGTTTGTTTTTACTATCTTGGAGAGTTAATTACTCCCTACTCCAAGATACTAGCCTAAGCTATATTGGTGGTAAGAGGCCTAAAAATAAAAATATTACTAGATGAATTTTAATTAAGTGTTAATTTTACGAGTTGTTCTTTAATTCAATAGGTATGGAAATGAAACTTTGATGGTGTGAAGACTCGGCTTCCAAAAACACTAAAAATGCACCTAAAAATGATAATCAATTCGTTTTCTTTCAATGAAATTCTAGCTAAAGAAAGAGTTCGAGAATGCAATTCTTTTTAAGAGACAATTCTTTCTTTGAACATAAAGAATAAATGGAAGAAATTTTTTTTGTATTTTCAACAATAACTCAAAACGAGACAAATAATCAATGCTCACACTAAAATTGTTTCACTTTCAAAACTTGAAACTACAAAAACAACTTTCCTTCAAAAGAAATCTACAAATTTTAAAAGCACTCAAAACTACAAAAACTAATCTTGAGATCTACACACTTTGAAAATCTAATTGAATAAAAGCTTTGATATTTTTTGAAGAATGTTTTACTTATTTGTTCAGTAAACTAAGGATCTATTTGTCCAGAATAACAAACAAATCAAAAAACATCTAGATATGTTTCTTTTTATAAAAATGAAATTCAAAACCTATAACAAAGTTTTTTTCAAAGATTTGCAAAGAAACAACTAGATCTATTTCTCAATAAAGGATGGATTTCACAATCAGGTCAGACTCAGCAAGAAGGCAAAAATACCAACGTAATCTGAGGTATTTCAAAATTCCAATGCTTTGAGTCACTACATAGACCAAACGAAAAGCAATTCAACTTGCAAAACTTCTAGAAAATCATCAAAAACATAAATACTGCTGGAACTCATTCACAAAAGGCTTTTGACAGAAACAACGCCAATCTAGGAAGATACTAAAAACTTTAAATCAAATTAAAAACAAACTGAAAAAATAAATCTAGAGTTTTTCCAAAATTTTAACAGGGTCCGCATGCTCCCAGAAGTAACAGGTGTGGTCCCGCACTGGTTACTTAAGGAAAGTACGAAACTGCCCGCACTGTGCAAAAGAAAAAAGTGCGGTCCCCAGAAAAGTTCAAGAAAAACATAAAAGATTTCAAAATTTTCAAAAAAAGAGAAAACCTAAGCTACCCAAGCAGATATCCATCAATCAAAAACCAGGAAAAACTTTTCCTCAAATCAAAATAAAGGAGAACCAAAAACAACAAGAATCTTCCCCAGTGGAGTCGCCAATTTGTTGGGTGGATTAATCAATCTTGCGGACAAGAACGATATCCCTAGTACCAAAAGGTAATCTAGCAACAAACATCCAAATAAACCTATCTTTCTCTAAACATGTGGGATTTACAAAAGAATACTATAAAGGTGTTAAGGACTTACTGTAGATCCAATGCTTGTTCGAAGTAGTTGTCCCTTGTGCACTTGAAGGAGTTATCTTCGTAAACCTGCAGTCACAAACAAGAAAACATTAAATAGCACCTGTATAGTAAACATCATAAATCATTCTTATCATGGTGATCAAGGAATCCATGAAATAAATAGTTAATTAACAGCTTATTGAGAAAAATGAATTCATTTGTATTAACTTTGAAAGAAGGAAAACCTTACAACCTTAGCCTTGATGTTGAATGGGCCTTCCCGAGGTCCGAAGCAGGAATCTCCTCTACTCTGACAAGCCTTGCACTCTTCCAACCGAGACAGATAGAGGTATGTTATCTCTCCTCACAAAAATCTCAGTTAAATGAGTTTGAATCCCAACAGCACTTAACCTCAAATAATTCTAAAGCTTTAACCCCCTTTGAGGCTACCCAATGCCTCTTTTTATAGTGGAAAAGAGGAGGTTTCAGTTCCAACTATGAAGGGATAGAATCCTCCTTCAAAGGGATAAGCTCCTCACATCAAGGGGTTAGCTCCATAAGGTAAGGGATACATGAACCTCAAAAGAGCGGTTCTGCCACCGCAAGATTCTTTCTAGAGGCTTCTAGAATTTACTAAAAGTGAGCTTTTTTTAGTTTACTTGCGCCTTTTTAATATTTACAGGGGTCCGCACCCATAACACAGAGAAAGTGCGTTTAGGTACACAGGAGTCATGAACATTAGGTGCGGGACCGCAGGCAAGATAAAGAGAAAGTGTGATACCAAAGTTACGAAGGTTTTTAAGAACTTTTCTCTTATTTTCAAGGCTTGACATGAAGAACTGATATGTTAGACTTGCAAAGGAGGAAGTATGAGTGATAATGAGCTCATACACATAGCAGAATGTCAGGATGACAATTTTCAGTGCAACAATAGCCAAATGCCACGCGTCCCAATGTCGACGTCCTTATGACGTCAGCCCTACAAGTGTTGTCCCAGCCTCGTTTTTCGGGTAATCTAAAGGCATTTAACTCTGTTCTATGTTCACTGTGGTAAAATACTTTCTTTTACGAGATATCGTATAGCCAAAGTGTGAGCTTCCAATACTAGGTCTACCAAGTCACTTTCAACTTCCCTACGTCGTTTTCTCCCGAGCATTTTCCTTTCTGTGCAGGTATTCTATCCCTCTTTCACTGTCTATTTTCCTTCCACTTTTCATTTTTCATAATGGTCATGGGTAGAATTAATATTAAGAAGTTGGGAGCCCAGAATAGCTGTGTTTCAGCCGCTACAAGTATATTAGCTCAAGATGACAGAAGTGATGAATCAGACAGACATCCCGTTTGAAAAGACCACTCGGCTCAATGCTGAAACTATAATTTCCTCTCTCGATAAAGAATTCTCCCTCCTATGTCAAATCAAGTAGCGGTTGCCCGTCCAAATAGACTATGTTGAGTTGACCGAGGTGCATGCTCTGGTTGATGCCTTTGTTACAACGCCTACTCCAGCAGCCGACATCTGGCAGAAGTGTAACGATCTCTCCAATACTCTGATTACCACATCTTTACCTCTGCCAACACCGCCTCTGAAGCAGAAAGACAGCTCTTCCACGACTACAGTACCACCTTCTCCACCAGCAGCCGCAACTACGTCTCACCAGAAGTAATGATAACTCATGACTGGGCATACGTGGCCTCTTACCTTATTTTTCTTTTCACTTTTTAATTTCGAGTGAAATTCATATTTCACTCCTGCATTTTACTTTTAGTTAGTAAGTTGTTTGTATTTCTGTTAGAAATGGCTTCAAGCCCACTTTGTAAGATGATGGGAGGCGTTCTACCCCATCATCAATTTCAATTTTTGATTAAGACTTGGAACAGCATACAAGCATGCGGGAAAGATATTTTCCCAAAATATCTTTTCGCGCATAGAAATCAGAAGTTATAAAAGCAGAGAGAAAAGACTTATACAGGGTTCCAGATTTTGAGAAAAACTAATCAGCTAAAGTAGCTCTGTATGAGTATTTTGTATGAACTTAATAGTTTTTGTTGAAGATCACATTGGGATTCAGATATAAATATTTTGTCGCAAAGGGGATTCCACATAAAGTGTTTCACAGTTTGTAATCTTTCCTTATCGTTATTGTTTTAAATGAATGTTCATTTCGTCTTCATCCATATTTCTTGTATCTCAAATGTTCTGGAATGTGAGTGCTTCATGTTTAGATGTGAAATTATCACAGTTGATACTCATATCTGTTCATTTTTAGCGCTTTAAATATGGCTCATGCATGATACTTTGTCCATTTTCTGTCTCATTTCCGTTGTTCTTCTGATACGAACTATAATGGATTCTTATCTTGGAATAAGCCCATTTGCAGTTAATATCTCATTTCACATTCTGTCATAGTTTTCACTATCACTGAACTTGATAATTGTGTATTCATTTTGTAGTTGGCCCTCTTTAAAGCATTATGATTTATAGTTGTCTAACGCATTCACTTATTTAGTCTCATACTCATCCTCTGCAGTTTTATTAGTTGTTGTGTTTATTATTAAATTCTCGGTCCCACTCTTTTAAAAACTTTCACCAATTGTTAATTGCAAGGAAGCCTAATATTTTCAGCTACAAATAGTTTAGTCAAAGTTCCTTGCATTTTAAGATGTCCTAGGCACTGGTCCTTTTACAACTCAGGGTTGTCTCTAGGGGTTACAACATCTTTTTGGCGCTGTTGTCGGGGAAATGAAGTTAAAGATTTAAATCCTTGGGATACGACAAAAACATAGTCACCCTTCAAAATAGGTAAGTAGGAAGGGTTGAGAGTTGTAGATCCCTCACCTTGGCGACTCCACTATAATTCAAATTTTAAATCCATTTTGCAGTCCTGGATCAAAATAAGCCCCACCTGAGGTCGGATACATCTCAACTGAGAACTCCTTCAGTATCTGACCCTGGGAAGATATTACACAAAAGAAATTGGAGAGAAAAGCAGACTGCTCATACTAATATACCAAGATTCTCCTTGGAAAACTCTCCATCTTCCTCACAGTTGGCTCAAGTTCAAGGCCCTGAGACCACTGCCATAATTCTTGAATACTCTCCAGGTCATTCCTCCATTGAAAATATTGAATTCAAAGATGAGGTTGAGTCTGTAGACACTTCAAGCTTCTTTCTGCATCCTGCTCCTGAAGCCGAAGAAGTGAAAGAAGTCACAGAGCTTACCACTTCACATATTCCATCTGTCCAAGCAACCTAACAAGCCTTCGTTTAGTACATCCCTATTGTTATACACACTCCCCTTTCGCCACCTCCTATTATTCATCAGAATCCTCCTCCACCTTCACCACCTATCATGGTTGTTCCTGGTTTCTTTTTGAACAAATATTCCCCCTTGGCATTACCACAGATCTTGAATGACATGCCTCAAGATTACTTGAAGGTCCTACCTCGCTTCAACGGGGAGGATAACACTGCTGCCCAAAAACACTTGGAAGTTTTTTGTGCTTTTGTAGAGAAATTCAATGTTGAGCATCTAGATGTTGTGTTGAGGCTTTTTGTTCAGTCTTTAGATGGCGAGGCTCGTAAATGGTTCAAGACCCTGGGAGGCCACTCTATTAATACCTGGGAGGAAATGGAAAATGCCTTCACCAGGAAATGGGGAGAGAAAAAGGATCATGGATATTGACTTACTAAATTTAATGCCCTGAGGAAAAGACATAATGAAGATGTGTCTGAATTCATTAAGAGATTTAATAAAATATATACAAGTCTACCAGCAGAAATGAAGCCTCACCAAATCGCTGCTAAGGTGGTGTTTGTAGCAGCGTTCGAATCAGATTTCGGTTTCTCCTTAAGGGAAAGAAAGTTCACCACCCTAGACGAAGCTCAGACTGATGCTTTATAAGTGGAAGCTAACTTTGCTTCTACGGGAAAATATAAAGGGAGGATGGACCACGATTCTAGACGAAGAGGTAAAGAAGAAACCTCTACCTCAAATCAAGAAAGGGAGGCAGCGGATTATAAGATCGAGGAAATGAACAAGATGATCAAGAACCTCTTAAGAAAGCTGGTGAAGCTTGAGCTGGAATAAAATAACTCATCATCGAGGCCACCCCAAGCTGCTCCAAACCAGGGTTATAACCCTCGGTACAGAAAACCTCCTTTCCAAATATTGCAGAGAGACCGAAAGGAACAACAAGATCACATACAGCCCCCACTGCATCTTAAAGGGCAAATGGATGGCTCTGTTGAAGAGGTTCCTGACAGGAAGGATGACCAATATCTCGCTTACTCAGAAGGTGAGGAAGTGGGACTCTCTTTGCAGGAGGGTGAGGAGGTAGAGCTTTCTTTCCAAGAAGAATATGAGAAAATAGGTGTTGCTAAATATCCTGATATCGATGATTATTGCAAACAATTCGTTGACTTCATGCAAGCACAGTTTCACAAAAAGTACTATCTCTGGTCCTTCAGGAAAAGGACCCATACACAAGAGCTAGAAGAAGAGTTGCCTCAAAAGGAGCCAGTCGTTCAGAAGGTTAAAGGTAAAGGTAAGAAGCTTATCAATGAACCTGTAAACCCTAATGTTTCTATCCCCTCTTCTTCTAAGTCTATAGCTAATCCTCATGCAAATTTCAAACATATTCCAACGGAGGAGAAGCCTCCAGTCATGCCAAAAGAGCCCAAGTAAAACCCTATACAGAAGTCTCCCACTGCGTTTAGTATTCAAAAAGAGATGGAAAAGGTCAAGATCCCAGTCCCCCTAGCTGAGCTTTTGATACAGCCTACCTACCAATCTCAAGTGTCTCAGTTCATGCTTCCTCAGGAAATAACCCCGATCCCAGATAGTCTTAACCTCCAAGCGGAAAGGCCCATGGTAGTTTTTGGTCCCCATGTTGAAGAGCTAGATTCGTCGACCCCTCCTTTCTATGTCTCCCTAGTGATTCATGACTTGTTGTTGCATAAATTCATGCTAGATTCTGGGGCATCCCATAACCTGCTACCTCTTTCAGTAATGGAACAATTGGGATTGCAGATTACTCGTCCATAAAAAGACTTGTATTCTTTTGATTATAAAAGAGTAAAATGTTTGGGGATGATCAAAGATTTGGTTGTAAATATGGCCCAGATCCCAGCCAAAAGTGTGGTAATGGATATAATGGTTGCCGACATCCCAGCTCGGTTTGGGATGCTGTTATCCAGATCATGGCCGGGGACGAAGATTGGTGGTTCAATAAAGTTGGATCTGACCTATGCAACCATTCCGGTATTTGGAGGCCAAGAGAGAAGGTTGTACCGAGAGACAAGGTTCGTAAAAATGGTGACCAAGGCTTGATAACTCAGTGAATTCACCAGTATATATTAAAGACGGGGATTTTTCTTGTTTGATTCTTGAAGAAGACGAAGATTTCTTGCAGGAGCTGACATTCTACCAATTGAAGGTTGAACAGTCGACAAGTGGGGAAGAAAGGGGTATTTGGACCCTACATTTCGATGGAGCAAATTCCAGAGAAGGGAATGGAGCTGGTGTCATTTTGATTTCTCCTACTGGGTAGTTAGTCCCTTTTTCCTTCAAGTTGGAGTATGAAACCATGAATAATGTGGCTAAATACGAAGTGCTACTGTTGGGATTGCAGACAGCCAAAAACATGAACATCCAAAGTCTGAAAGTCTTTGGGGATTCGGAGCTAGTAGTAAAGCAGATCAGGAATCAGTGTCAGGAAAATCACCCTCGACTAAGGGCCTACATGAATTAAGTGTGGGATCTCATGGAAAATTTCTTCCTGGCATTCAACATTCAATTCATGCCAAGGGACCAAAATAGAATGGTCGATTCTCTTGTTGTTGCAGCTAGTAATTTCAGACCCCCTCAGAACCCCCTATTGAGGTGTGAAATAGAGGTTCGTTACCGTCCCTCTATCCCAGATAATATCAAACACTGGCAGGTGTTTGAAGATGAAGAACAATTGAAAAGATTCATGGAGACTATTGGAGAGTTCTCTAATTTGACCATAGATGCAGAAGAAGAAGATACTGAAGATTCACCCAAGAATAAGTGGCAGGATACTGTGGCTAGCCATAAGGTACTCCAGCTCAAAGGGAATGTGATCCCCAGAGGATTGGTGCCTTTGGAAAGGCTGTTTGACAAAAATGATGTCTCAGCCAGTCATAATAAGGTGGTCAAAGAGGAGAAGGTAGAGGAGTTAAACCTTGGGACAGAGGTAGACCCCAAAATTGTGAAGCTGTCAAAGAAGGTCCCCGAAGAGTACAAAGAGAAATATCTGAAATTATTCCAGTCCTACAAGGATGTGTTCACCTGGACTTATCAAGACCTGAAAACTTTTTGACATTAGCATCATACAACACAAGATCCCATTAAGAGGATATGCTAAGCCGCACAAACAAAAGTTGAGACAGATTAATTCTTTACTGCTCCCATCCATAGAAAAGGAGATCAAGAAACTATTGAAGGCAAAAATCATTGTACCATTGAGGTATTCCGAATGGGTGGCCAACTTGGTCCCAGTTCGAAAGAAGAATGGAGAGATAAGATTGTGTGTTGATTTTCAGAACTTAAACAGAGCATCCCTTAAAGACAATTATCCGCTGCCAAAAATGGATCACATATTGTAGAAGGTGGTGGGATCCTCACGCATGTCCATGATGGATGGTTTCTCAGGGTACAATCAAGTAGAAATTCTTCCATAAGACCAAAATAAAACGGCATTTACCACTCCATGGGGTACATTCATGTATGCCCGGATGCCATTTGGGTTGTTAAACGCGGGCGCCACATTTCAAAGAGCCATGGACATCGCTTTTGTAGGTGAGCAGGACAAATTTGTGGTGGTGTACCTGGACGATATCACAGTTTTCTCCAAGGATGATACCGAGCACATCAATCACTTGCGCAGAAACTTTGACAAATGCCGCAGGTATGGGCTATCTCTGGACCCACAAAAATCTTTGTTTTCTTTAGAAGAAGGGAAATTTTTGGGTCATATTGTAACTAAAGCTAGGGTCAAAATTGATCCAAAAAGGGTAGAAGTAATAAACAGCATATCCTTACCTTGAAACAAAAAGAAAGTTCAAGTGTTTCTTGGACGCATAAATTTTTTGAGGAGGTTCATACCGAACTACACAGAGATAGTTCGGTATATAACGGAAATGTTGAAGAAAGATAATGATGTGAAGTGGATTGCCGAGTCGAGGGAAGCGTTTAATAGAATAAAAAATGCTTTCGCAGAAGCCCCTGTACTGGCAGGTCCTGACTACGGTAAGCCCTTCATGATTTTCTCGTTTGCATCTCCTCACACTGTAGCAGTGGTACTATTACAGAAGAATGCGGAAGGGTGCGAGCAACCCATTGCCTTTTTTAGTCAGGTGCTTCGAGACGCTGAGCTAAAATATAATATTTTGGAGAAACAAGCCTATGCCTTGGTCAAGTCCCTGAAGGCTTTTCGAATGTACGTATTGCAGTCAGCTATAATTTCTTTCATACCCACTGCTGCAGTGAAAGATATTTTGATCCAAGGTGATAGCGAGGGTAAGAGGGGAAAGTGGATAGAAAATATCCAAGAATATGAGTTGGATATTCACCCCACAAAGCTTATAAAGGGACAAGGACTAGCAAAGATCCTGTCCGAATCTAACTATCAAGCCTTGGGAATAAACTTAACCATGGTATTTGAAGAGGTACTTGAAGGTACAGGCAAGCAGCCCGGTGTAGAAACTACCATTCAGAAGACTCGCATGAAATACCTACTCAGTGCATGGTACAAGGAGATTGTAGAGTATTTTATAACTCTCGGGTGTCCCCTGAGCTGTGATAAGACGAAATACCTAACTCTAAGATTAAAATCCCAAAAGTTTATTATAGAAAATGGCCGGTTGTACTGGAGAGACCCCTCGGGAATCTTGCTCTTACGTCTCACAGAGCTCGAGGTGGAGGAATTTATGGCTGAATTCCATGAAGGAATTTGTGGAGGACACTATAGTTGGAGGGCCACAGTCCAAAAAAATTTGAAGGCAGGTTCTTCTGGCCTAAAATTTTTGGAGACATTCATGCTCGGGTTAGGGCTTGTGAAAAATGTCAAAGATTCACTGAGAAGCAAAAGTTTGCACCCTTTCCCATGATCCCCGTACATATAGAAGAGCCTTTTCAATAGTGGGGAATTGACTTCATAGGAGAGATTCATCCTGCATCCAGTGGGCAGCACAAGTGGCTCCTGACAGCCACAGACTACTTTACTAAATGGGTAGAAGCGGTGCCAGCGAGGAATGCCACAGATGCAGTGGTGATCAAGTTCATGGTGGATAACATCATATCCAGGTTTGGTTACCCTACTAAGATCGTAACTAACAATGCACGGGCTTTTAAGTCTACCAAGTTCATTAACTTCTGCCAACAATACAATATTGTGTTGGGACACTCCACTACATCCTATCCACAGGGAAATGGGCTGGCAGAATCCTCTAACAAGACATTGGTAAGAGCATTGGAAAAAGCCATAAACGAAAACCAGAAAAACTGGGATTCTCAGCTCAAGTTTGCACTATGGGAAAACAGAATTACCAGCAAGTGATCAACTAGCAAGTCTATGTATGAATTAGTCTATGGATGAGAAGCGGTGTTTCCAATACAGCTAGCTCTACCTGTAGCTCGTTTCCTACAAGACAATCAGGAGGAGCCAAATGATCTTATCAGAAGAATGAATCAGTTGGTTGAGTTGGAAGAAACCCAGAGTCAGGTAAACCAAAGGTTGATAGAGTATCAACAAAAAATGAAAGACTTGTTCGACCAACATAATAAAGATAAAGAAATACAGGTTGGAGATCTGGTACTAAGGTGGGATGTCACGAGAGCCGAGAAAGTAAAGCATGGGAAGTTTGATCCATTGTGGTTTGGACCATTCAAAATTGTAGAAGTTGGAGGAAATAACACTTTCAGGCTATAAAATTTGGAAGGTGATCTTCTTGAAGCCCCTGTAAATGGGCAATTTATAAAACCTTATTTCCAGTACTGATTCAGGTTGTGAGGCCTGCTGTATATATATATTGTACAATATCTGTTTTCTTTTACTCTTATGTTTGATGTTTTTTATTAAGACCTAAGGAAGGTATAGGTGTCACGAAGGTTGTGCCTACAGAAAGAAGTTAACAGCTGGTATGCGGAGTTCTCGACACATTCGAGGACGAACGTGTCGTCCCCAAATGGAGCCAATGTTGTTATATCAACCCTCATCACTCAAATGGGATTAAATATTATTATATTAAGAAGAAATGGTAAGAAATACTTAAAGGAGTAAGCGGGTTGGTGTGCGTGAAAATGCATATAAAAAAGGGGACAGGACATAGAGTTTTAACTTTGCAGTAAAACCTTACTCAACACAAAGGAGCATATATGTGCAAGACATCTGGACAGAGCAGGACCTGCCAAAGTGCTGAACAGTCAAAAGAGGAGAACATCGCTAAGCATTTCCGGGGGTATCAAAGAAGGTTGGGGAAATCGGAAGCTCAACCCCCCGGAAGCATGAGGTGACGTGACAGCGGTAGGGCCCCAAGGGACACATTCCGGGGGGTGATGGTCGTGGTCTTAGAGCCGCTCCAAGACCCCGCCAGACTACTTAGTGGGCCCATTCAGGTAACAGCTGGTGCAAGTAACACAAGGGTAAGGTAAGTCCTAGGACACCCGATAAACGACTAGTACCGATATTTAACCTAGCGTGTGGTATACACCTAACCAAAATTTGATAACCAATAGCCAAATGCCACGCGTCCCAATGTCGACATCCTTATGACGTCAGCCCTACAAGTGTCGTCCTAGCCTCGTTTTTCGGGTAATCTAAATCCGTTTAACCTTGTTTTATGTTCACTGTGGTAAAATACTTTCTTTTATGAGATATCGTATAGCCAAAGCGCGAGCTCCCAGTACCAGGTCTACCAAGTCGCTTTCAACTTCCCTGCGTCATTTTCTCCGGAGAATTTTCCTTACTGTGCAGGTATTATGTCCCTCTTTCACTGTCTAGTTTCCTTCCGCTTTTCATTTTTCATAATGGTCATGGGTAGAATCAAGATTAAGAAGTTGCGAGCCCGGAACAGCTGTGTTTCAGCCGCTACAAGTATATGAGCTCAAGATGACAGAAGTGATGAATCAGACAGACAACCTATTTGAAAAGACCACTCGGCTCAAGGCTGAAACTATAATTGCCTCTCTCAGTAAAGAATTATCCCTCCTATGTCAGATCAAGCAGTGGTTGCCCGTCCAAACAGACTATGTTGAGTTGACCGAGGTGCATGCTCTGTTTGATGCCTTTGTTACAATGCCTACTCCAGCAGCCAACATCTGGCAGAAGTGTAAGGATCTTACCAATACTCCGATTACCGCATCTTCACCTCTGCCAACAATGCCTCTGAAGTAGAAAGACAGCTCTTCCACGACTACAGTACTGCCTTCTCCAGCAGCAGCCACGACTCTGTCTCACCGGAAGTAATGATAACTCATGACTGGGCCTATGTGGCCTCTTACCTTATTTTTCTTTTCACTTTTTAATTTAGAGTGAAATTCATATTTCACTCCTGCATTTTACTTTCAGTTAGTAAGTTGTTTGTATTTTTGTTAGAAATGGCTTCAAGCCCACTTTGTAAGATGATGGGAGGCGTTCTACCCCATCATCAATTTTGATTTTTTTTTAAGACTTGGAAAAGCATACAGGCATGCGGGAAATATATTTTCCCAAAATACCTTTCCGTGCATAGAAATCAGAAGTTATAAAAGCAGAGAGAAAAGACTTATACAGGGTTCCATATTTTGAGAAAAACTGATCAGCTAAAGCAGCTCTGTATGAGTATTTTGTATGAACTTAATAGTTTTTGTTGAAGATCACATTGGGATTCAGATATAAAGATTTTGTCGCAAAGGGGATTCCACATGATGTGTTTCACAATTTGTAATATTTCCTTATCGTTATTGTTTTAAATGAATGTCCATTTCGTCTTCATCCATATTTCTTGTATCTCAAATGTTCTGGAATGCGAGTGCTTCATGTTTAGATGTGAATTTATCATAGTTGATACTCATATCTGTTCATTTTTAGCACTTTAAATATGGCTCAGGCATGATACTCTGTCCATTTTCTGTCTCATTTCCATTGTCCTTCTGATACAAACTATAATGGATTCTTATCTTGGAATAAGCCCATTTGCAGTTAATATCTCATTTCACATTCTACAATAGTTTTCACTATCACTAAACTTGATAACTGTGTATTCATTTTATAGCTAGCCCTCTTTATAGCATTATGATTTATAGCTGTCTGACGCATTCACTTATTCAGTCTCATACTTATCCTTTGCAGTTTTCTTAGTTTCTGTGTTTATTATTAAAGTCCCAGTCCCACTCTTTTAAAAACTTTCACCAGTTGTTAATTGCAAGGAAGCCTAATATTGTCAGCTACAAATAGTTTAGTCAAAGTTCGTTGTGTTTTAAGATTTCCTAGGCACTGGTCCTTTTACAACTCAGGGCTGTCTCTAGGAGTTACAACAGAGCATGTCAAAGAATGGAGTTATGAGTTGGCAGGAGCCTATTTGCATAGGCCAACAACACTGTCACTTTGGAGCATGGACTTATTGATGGAGTGTCCCCAGGATCACTTCACATTTGATGCACTTGGTGGACAAGGAGGAGGTGAGAATGATAGAGTAATGGATGGATTCATCTGTTACTATGGTATGTTCTTCTTGACTTGGATTTCCAAGCATAAGAAGGAGGATCTTCATGCAGCATATGGTTCATTCCTCTTCATAGGAGTATGCCATACCACTATGGAGGACTCATTTATGGATCCTATCATCATCTTAATTTCATTACATGGTAAGAATTCTGTTTTTTCATTTATTGATTGTCCAACACAATATTTGCATGCTCCTACCATTTCTTTGCAGTGCATTACTCCACAAAGGGGCAAGCTTTTCTTTGGGCTCCATGGACCATTTTTGGCCAGCTATTATGATGGAGACAGTCATCTATTGTATGACTTTGGGCAAGTGTTTGGTTACTTCTTGTATGCTCAGTTGATACATTCAACCATTTACTATTTTCTAGTAGATGTGATGACTTACACAACTAGCCATTTGTCAAGAAACAACTTGCCATGCTATTTTCTGAAGCTGCAGTGGGGAAGACTGCGCTGTGAGCACTTGGGAGACTGTTGGTACCTTCCAGCACCACATGAAACCTTCATTCTTTCTTTCATTTTGATGCTAATCATGAGCCCATTTTTTGATGTTGTTCTTGCCTTTATGGGGAGCATGATTGGGGGAGGAACACATTGGGTGGATGTGTTCTTTGGGGAGGAGGATCCCCACACTTTCTGCATTACATGTTCTAAGGGGAGCATGGGAGGAGATATGGCCACTACAGCAAAATATTTGTTTCTCTATGAGGAGGGCCATGAGATGGATGGGATGCCATATGGTGGTGATTTCTTATCCATCATGTATGAGATGGTTTGGGCCAGCTTGGTTCACAACGTTGGGAAAGGGATCTTTGGAGATCTAGTTTCCTTCTTGCCATTTGAGGGCAACATTATTGCAGCCCAAGATCATAAAATTCTCTGCACTTATCTTATGTGGAGAGGAGGATAGCGTGTGGTAGGCCAATTGTCTTCCATGTTCAACATTTCAGCCCACCTACTTTGCAGGAGCTCAAGATGGAGGAGGATTTTCAGGAGTTGCCATGTTGGGAGGCAACTCATTTGGTATGGATGATAGCTTGGGGATGGGAGATTCATATGGGGATGGTAGATCCCGATATACATCAGACCACATGCCTCAAGGAGGCCTTTAGACCACCCATTGTTGCCTCCATTGATATCTTACTATCACATAATGATAGCTATTTGGGGTGTTCACCAAAATCTAGCTTGTTTACTTGGGAGGGGCAACTTGGAGATATATTGATGATGCAGCACCTTGATCCTTGGAGGATTTTTATTTTATGAGGTTGCTACAGGGGGGGAAGAGGATGCTCTTCAGTTCTATCCTTGCAGTTTCTTGGCGACAAGCAACATTTGGGAGGGGAGGACTGTAATATTCCAAACTTTGCATGCAGCAAATTGGAATATTAAAGTTTTGCTAATGTCACTTAGGAGATGAATAAAAGGGTAGGGAGGCCCATACATTTCAGAAATAAGGATAAAATCCCTCATAGTGTGTAAGGGGATCATGATTCCAGCTGGATTTTACACTCTCATGTGTGAACAGGGACATTTTGCATGTGGACAAAGTCAAGTTTGACCAAGTCAATAGCATAAATGGAGGAGGAGTGGATCAGCAAATAAAAGAGCTCAATGTGAATGAGGTTCAGCCTAGATAGCTTTATGTGAGCTGGATTGAAGACCCTTAGGTGTGAAAAGGGCTGAAGCAAGTTGAAGAGGTCAACCTTGACCAAATCAAACAGCGCAGTTCAGAGGAGTGGCTCTAATGAAGGCACAATGCAGTTTTGGAGGGAGATTGTTTATGTGATGTTGGAAACCATATTGACTGGGACCCAAGGTGAGAAGGCTCACTTAGTTTATAAGGAAGAGGATGGCAACCATTTGGAGGTTAGCTTATAAATTGTATTTTGATGTCTGCTTAGACTTTGCTTTCTTTAGCTGTTTAGCTAAGATTGCCGGTGCTGTTCAGCACTAAGGTATTCCTGTTCAGGAATTCCTTCTCTTCCCTTTGAGTAGATCTTGGGAGGGACCTGATCTATTATTCCTCACATCTGACGTTGGTGCCAAGCTTCAGTCTTCAGTTTCATTGCAGCTTCTGCAGGAGGTTGTGTTGAGCTGCAAGGTGTTGCAGGGGAGGGTTGAGAAACCCACTTTCTGAGGTGGTTTTGCATAAGAGGGAAGTTTCCTTCCATTGGAGGATCATTTTGGAGGGTTCTTGGGCTGATATCAGATCTTTGGCAGTAGGCCAACATATTTTCATCATCTACAGTTTTATTCCACTCAGGAATTGCGTTATTTCTGGAGGGTAGTTTCAGCAGTGTCTTTTGTGGCTCTTTCGGGGAGTTTTCATGTGATTGGGAGGTGGATTATTCCATGGAAGAAGACATTTGTTTAGATCTACATTCTTACAACCTTATCTACTCATGTGCTTTAGTTTGCAATGATTATTCAGTCATATTGCTGAAGATCACCATTTGTATTCAGGGTGTATTCCTAGAAACCCTTCCTGGGTTCTCTAGCTTTGTATAAAGGAGACTATATCTCATTTTTCTGAGCATATTGTTTAATATAATATCAGATCTATTTGTCTCTGCTACTTATCTGTACAAATCCTCAACTAGACTGCGCAGTCTCTTTTATGAAGTAATTTCTGTGTTGCATTGTTTGGGGTTTTAGCCTCTTTTAGCAATCCTAGGTGTGGGAGGTTTGTTTAACCCATCTAGTTTGATTTGTTTCAGCTCTATTCTTGGATTTAGGTTGTATATTGACTGATATACAGGATCCAAGATTTAATTTCGTTATTTTATAGCACATATTGCTGGAAATGCATTTTTAGTTCATGCTTGTTGAGCAGTCCCGTTTTGGGGATATTACAAATTATAATAAACAAAGAAAAGAAATAACAGTGGGAAAACACATAAATAGTAGAAACACTTCACGAGTAATTAAACCATATGAATCCTAAAAGAAGTCTTTGTATTATTGATGCTCTAGCAAAAAAACTTGGAATATACACTTGCGCAGTAGGCAAAAATATGTTCAGAAATCAACCCTTAATACTTCAAACAATGAAGTATTTATACTGAAAATTAAAAAATGGTTTACAATGAATGTTGTCTCAACAGACAGTGTATTATTAGCCTAAATCTAACAATAAACTCTAGCTATTACAAAAAAAAAGGTCGATGTAGGTGATCTGGCTTTCTGGCACTTTTTTCAAGGAATTAGTTGATGAGTAAGCCTATTGGTAGGCTATGTTGGCTGTAGTGTTGTATTGTGAATTCGCTGCAAATTATTGCTCTTTATTACATTTTAATCTTGGAACTCAGTTAACTTATCCCATCGCTCTTCATCTGGGATAGTTTATTTGATGACTTTCCTGTAGATTTCATCCACCTCTGTATATTTAGCAAAAGTTGGTTTTACCAAAAAAACGTGGTTTATCTCATACTGGATGAAAAGGTGATGCATTAATGCCTCCAAGAAATCTTTCCCTGTCATAGTTCCTTTAATGTTTTAAAACTTAGTTGTATCTCTAGAAATCTCCTGCAAGTTCTTTGCATAATCTTGTTTGTGTATTAGTTTGTCATTGATTACAAAAAGGGAAGGACGACCTTTCTGAGTTAAAGGTTCAAGCCTGCTGAAAAACCTGTTTACAGCTATCTCCAAGCTGTGAAATTTTTCCTCCAACTGTACAATAAGGTTTCTCTTTGTAAGAGACTCTTTTACTTCCAATATTGTTTCTGTCCTGTCGCCCACTCCTAACTCCTCAAGCTCATATTTGTTCTTATAATTTAAGAACTTAATAATATTGTTAGCAATGGTTGGCTTATCTCCAAGTTATTCCTTGATTTTTGTAATGGAATCATTTGCCTTCTCTATCAACTCCTTCTGCTCAAATATGATTTGTATGCAAGGCCATATTTCATTGATAGACTAAATGATATCAGTCCAAATTATTTCTTTAACTTGGCCCAAGTTATTTCCAATGTTAGACTCCCTCTCAAAATTCTATAACCTTTCAATTAGCCTATGTGCTCTTTGGGCTTCAGCTGCATGTGAGCTATCACTTATTGACTTCTAATCCTGTAACAATTTTACTTGGTGTTGAAAATGCTTTATCTCCTCTATCTGTATTGATATATTCTTCACTGCTTTAGTGAGTTTCTCAGCTCCATCCATTGTACTTGTTCTAGAAGGAGTGGTTGTAGGAAGAGTTGTAAGAGGGACAACCTCTAAAGGAACTATTGATAGCTTGGCAGCCTGCTCTTTTTCCTTTATCATCTTTTCCATCTCATCTTCCATCTGCCTCAGCGGAGCATTCTGCTCCATGATGAGTTTCATCATGTCTGCGTTCTGTGACTTTGTCTCTTCGATGTCTTTGGCCAAAGGTTCCTGCTGGAAACTTTAGTTGCTTCCTTAATGTTTTTATGTCAGCATTTTTCTTTTTAATCACCTCTTCTACATCTCTGATATTGGAGGGATCATATCCAATATTGATTACAAAGTCTTCCAAAGACTTAATCCTGGAATCCTTATCCATAGAAGAGACTTTCTCCATTTTGAGTTGTGATTGGATATTAGCTAAAGAAACCTGCAATTTGGACAAACTCAGAGAAGTGTTAGTAAGTGTAGATGAAATCATTTCACCTGTATGCTTATGCATATCCATTTGATTAATGGGATGTATATCTTTAACATCAAACTCAAATGCAGACTTTTTATAATCAGTTGAGGTCTTAGGTTGAGGAATCTGTGCTTGGAGAAAGGCCATCTGCATTTTGCCTTTCTCTGAATCAAAGGCTGACAGCAGCATACTTTGGGAGTTGGAAGTCTGCTTCCAGAATAGATTATATGTATTGGTCTTCAAATCTTCATTTTTCAATTTAATCTCCCTAAAATTATCAAAAATAGTCTTCTCTTTCTCCCCTGTAACAACTGTGCTAGTTTGAAAAGCTTTCTACTAATCTTGAGAAGCAGTAGAAGTGGTAGGAGAGAGTGTGGTTTGACCCCTACTTGTGAGGAAGTAGGTGTCTCTTTGTTTATGATGATGACTTCCTGCTCTAAGTCTTTGTCTAGATTTACCTTGGGATTGAGTTTAGTCCTCTTCCTATACATGATTGTGAATTCTTTACTGGAAGTGTCTGTCACTGAAGGGGACTCATGTTCTCTGATCCTTTTTCCTACTTTCTATTGTGGGACAGGAGTTTGCGATGTTTAATTTGACACCAATTTCTCTTCAGACTCTTGTAGAGTATTCTCACTCCATTCTAGCTGATTCATGTACCTCTCAATCTCTGGTCTATGGGTATGAATATAAGGTGTAGATTTGTTCTCTACCCTTAGTTTGGATATGGCACCCAATGGATCATATGACCGTGTGAAACTGAGGTTGAATTGCATCTCTTTCAATCATTTGTCTGCTTCCTCCCCTGCTTCTCTGTTGTTACAAATGAAAGGTCCTATTTGTGTCTTAATTCTAAACTGAGATTTCTTCTTGGTAGACATAAAATGTACTTCATCGGCATTGAGAATTTTCCTGATGTATTCTAGGGAAAAAATCCTCATTGGGAGGAATTTTGGGAGCTTATATGGGGCAAGCTCACATCCATAAATCCTTAGCTCTGTCTAATTTTGGTAGAGGTACCAATCTATTGTTTTAGTTTGGTCTGACAATCACAATACTTTCCTGATTTCTTCACTGATTCTTGGCTCTGAATTGATGTTGAGAACACTTAGTGTTGGATGTGAAAACAGTTCTATGAATTGTTTGTATGAGTATGATTTCTGCTCCTTCATCACCATTGAAGTCCAGAAGATGACAGATTGTTGATGTCCTTCTTCATCCAACTTTTGTAATGAAAACTCGAACCTATCTTCCTGAAAATATAGAAACAAATATACTAAAACATAGGCATATTTAAACACCTCCTCAATGTGGAACTTAACAAATTTTTCATGAATTGAATCTGCAAGGAATTGGATGAAGTTGAATAAGACAGAAGGCTTGGAATCTGTAGAAAAAATGGAAAGGAAACATATGATAGCCTCATCTACCCACTAATCTGAGTAATAACCAAGGAGGTAGAAGATGACAGTATTGATCTGTTTAGTTCTCTCATGGAACATGGAAGATGGATAGGGAGGGTTCTTAGGTAGTTGGGCATCTTCAGCCAGAAAAATATCAAGGGTTTTAGCCCTTTTTTCAAATTCTAGCTTCTGATATAGTTCAATGAGTGCTTCTTGAGAAAAAGGAGTTGCATTCTCTATAATAGGGGCCTGCATCATTTGGTCTATGGTCTGGGAAGTTATGGTGATTAGAATCTCTCTAGAAGGTGCAATAATAGCTCTCTGATTTGGTTCATAACAGGCTTGACACTTCCTGATGAATTCAAGAGAACTGTAGGTGTGGGGAAAGATATAATGGGGCAAGTTGGATTCCCACGGTCCAATGTCATTAGTTTTATCAATGAATTTGTCTTCAAGCCATCAATACATTTCGAATAATTCTAGCTCGCATAGGGTTTCATGGATTTTGTAATCCATATTGGCCAGAGGAATGTGATCAAGGTCAATTGAGGGATGGAGGAGTGGATTCACAGTCTCCACCTAGGTTTGCTTCTTGGGAGGCATGATGAACTCTAGTTTGAGGGTGAATGAGGGCTTATGTTAAAACAAATGGAGGTCGAGACTGAGAAAAAGCTTTGTAATGATGAAAGGCTAGGGATAATTACAGAGAGTAGCTCGACAACAGTTGAATTGGATTTTTTGGTGCTCTGTCAACCTGTAGCAAACCTGTACAGAATAATGAAAATGTCAAGTTAAAGGATTAAACATTGATTAGGCATGATTTTATATATAAATGGGTCATTTTCCCATTGATGGTGGCATGGATCCGTTGGATTAACGGTTAGGGGTGAATTAAATTATCAACGGTTGTATTACCACAGGAAAACATTTAATTTGGCAACAGTTGAGTCTAGGTGGTGGCCATATTAACGGTTTTCATATATCAGGGAAAAATTGATTTTCGGAGGGGGTCCGAAGAAATAAGCGGTTTCGGCCGGGGGGGTTGCGAAATCAGGAGAGGGTGCCATATTAGTGTGGGCTCGAAACATAAAACCGCCCATTTCGGACCCCACCATCCCCCCCCCCCCCCCGCCCCTGACAATAAAGTTCAGATGGAGAGGGGGGGTGAAAAAGGATATGGGTCGTCGGATGGAATGTGGGAGGAAAAGATGATGGGACAAATGGAGGGGGGTTAATCGAGCAGTGGTGGGTTTGGATGGGATGTTTTGTTGTGTAGCGGGGGGCTTAATAAAAAGGTAAAACTTAGGATTGGGGGGTTGATGCGCCAGATTTTCATTTTGATATGTGGAACCCTTTGACATTAGGATAAAATTTTATTCCTTTGCCTTTCTGCGTATGAAATAATTTTGTGATTTTAAATACTTAGGATAAAAAAATTTCATGTTTTTCAAAGCCATCATGTAATTTCTACCTACCTTTTCCTTTTCAATTTCTTTTTTCTAAGCTAACATTTTTTATCTCATATGTTTAGGGTGCATTTGAGCTAGAAAACCCACATATTCTTTTTTATAACAGTCTAGCCTACTCTATCACTTATTCCTTCTATTGATTTAGATTAAATTGTTGAGTCAATCTCATTTTCTACCTAACTACTGATTTTTCAAGATTAAACTATTTGACAAATCTTTATTCATTGATCTATTTGGCATGAAATTTACAATTGTTCCATCGTGATTAAGTTGTATGATTGGAACAAAATTTAGTCATTGTGGCATTTTAGACAAGCTGCACACAATCTTATTTAATTTTTACCATAAAGGAAACTAATTTAACAGTAGTGGCATTTAAATTTGCAGCACTTTCAGTATTATTTCTCTTTTTATTTTGTGGGGTTTTATTCTCTTTTTATTCTTTTTCAATTTTCTTCTTTTTGACTTTTTCTTCATATTCATTTTCTTTTTGTCATACCCTCTTTTGATTTTCTTTTTATATATACTTTTTTTTTTAAATCACTTTCAAACTTAAATAATTTACAATGTAAAATTACAAATAATGACATACTCAATCACCTTGAGATCCTATAAAATATAGGACCCTAACTTATATAACAAACCATAAAGAAATAAATCACTCAAGAAAATGAGAGGAAAACAAATAAATAAATAAAATAAATGAGTTTAAATGAATAAATTTGAACGAATGAAAGAGGGTGAGGAAGTTTAAATAGGGAATACAATGGTATTAGGAAAATAAGGAAAAAATGAAACATAATGAAACATTCAAAGAACCACAAGAACACAAAGGGAAACACTAAGTGAATCAATCCTTAAAGATAAGGAAATGAAGGGGATTAAGTACGATACAAGAAGGGGTAGACGTTAAAGATATAAGGTTAATGTGGTTGTGAAGGTGGTTAATAATAATATGATACCATGACTAGTTGAGCTTATAATGATCTTCATTATTAATATTATTAGGGCTTGTTTTGATTTCATTAGCTTCTCAAATAGTCTTTAGTCTTTGTTAAATAGTGTTTAGTTTTGGAAAACATTTTAGTTTAGTCAAAACATATGAGGTG
Organism: Pinus albicaulis; assembly: GCA_034641835.2. NCBI lineage: Eukaryota > Viridiplantae > Streptophyta > Pinopsida > Pinales > Pinaceae > Pinus > Pinus albicaulis. The sequence continues at coordinate 1,082,992,061 of CM076579.1, read as the reverse complement.
TTTGGTGTTGTTAGAATGTTCAACAATGATCGGTTTCAAATTGTGATTGTTGTTTATATGGGCTTAAAATTTTACACAAAGAAAAACTAAAAGCAACATTTTAAGAATATACTTGAGAGAATGTATCGACTAAGAAAAACCTTGAGATTTGAATTAGATTTAGTTCATTTTCTTCAAATGTGGTGATGGGATGCTAGCAAAGATAAAAAGAAAGTTATCTGATCCAGGTGGATATTGGTGGCGACCCGCCTATTCCACTTGGACCCCCACCATTGTTTCTTTCAGGTTTACAGTTTCCTTAATTGTAGCACAATTTATTATTTTTTACAGTTTTTCGGGTCCTGAACTTCCGGAGCTATTTTGAGGCCCTAAACAAGGGTTAAGTTTTTGGATGTTTAAATTTTTCCATTGTTTCTCAATAATATATAGGCCTTCGAGCCTCATTGTAACACAGAGTTTAGAGGCTTGTAGCTGCCACATCTCTTCTCATAGATAAGCTACTAGCGCCCTAGCTATTTTATTTCCATTATGTTTGTAAACAAATTTCAGTTATTTGATATTAATGAAGTGAAGTGTTATTTCCACTGCGTCTTTGTATTTATGGTTATATGTGTATTATGTTGCGTTCCCGCATAAATTCAGATCATTATCATATTAAAACCTCTAGGGTTTGGCCTTACTCAACATGAATATCTTGCAAGGATGGCACTTCTTGTTTTGTGCCAAAAATTTTCTCCTCCAAAGCATCCCTTAACTCATTTCCCATATGGGGTGGGAAGTGATGTGACAAGTGGAAGTCGACATGCCAACTATCCCACAACATAATAATGAGAGGGGATGTGCTAGTCAACGCCCCCTCCCCCCCATGATGATTTAATGCTGCAAGGTGGTGAAGATAATTTTATTTCTGAGTTATCATTCGAGGATGACACCCCTTCCACTTGTTTGCAATGGTCGTGCTAAGTGCATTATGGAAAAAATTTCCTCACATGCATCAATGATTTCATTCATATTTTATGAGTTTTGGGAGTTGAACTCAGCAATGCATTGCTTCTTAGAGTGGTCAACTTCAACAAAGTGACAGTTGGGCTCCTCGGTCATTGTTTTTGTTTCTTTGCTATTTCTTTTCTCAGTCACTTGGTGCGTGGGCATATGCATTTGACCTTCTTTGGGATACCCCTCTTCTCTTTTTTCATCCCTCACGCTTCCATCCCTTCTTGTTGAGTGATCCTAAATTTATGATCCTTAATCTTTGGAGCTTTTATGGTTTTGTTCCGGTCTACCTTTTCAACTACTATGTTATGGTCCTTTCCCTTCTCTCTGCAACCCTACCACCCTCGCTACAACACCACCTATGCAAACTTTGTCATAGGTTTTGGGTGTTTACCATATTGTGTCAGCACATAATATGTCGTTGTGGAGGTATGTACTACAAATCAAGAGGCAGATCTCATGCTCATGAAAGAGCATAATCCTTAGCCAAATTGTATCACTCTCAAATGCCACTCGACATTCAAGTGGAGCTTACTAAGTTTGAGGGGGATATTGCTACGGAATGTGATTGTCTATCAAACAAAGACATAGTAGGGAAGTTGTTGCTTGGGTATGGGTCATACCCACGGGGTAGAAAAAATCAATACATGCACATGGTAGATTTATACTAGCATTATAGCATATGAATACATTACTAGGCAAAGTTTTATTGGATAAGAATGAACCAAAGGACAAAATTCTCCTCATGCTTGGTGATGTTACATCTATATAAGAAGTCCTTGCACTGGTGCATGAAGTGAATCGAAGACCATCTTGGCCTCCCACTTATCCCAAGCACCTCTATGGGAAATGGCAAAGCGCCAATAGAAGTGGTTCCCTCCAACTCATTTCTGTCAGAATAAATTGTCACTGTTTCTCTGGTTTTTTATCTTGATTTTTGTTTCTCAAGATATTTATGTCACTTGCATGGATAGTAAAGGTCTCAGGACTCGACACTTGACTCATTTTTATATTTCTTTTGAAAACTATGTGGATGTTGACAAATTTATGGTTTTACCAATAGTCTGGTTTTCCTAGTGACAGATCTGGGTAAAATAGAACTATGTATTCTTTACTATTTCGATAAATCAATAGAAAACTTATCCTTACAAAAAAACAAAAGGCCTCCCTTTGCTCATGTTTAAAAACTCCTAAATAACCTAGACTTACAAAACTCTTTGTTTTGGCCTCCTAAATAAAATTTGATTCCAAAGTTGGAGAATCTATTAGAAATTGAAGAACATTAAAAAAATTAATTGAGTTGATATTATGACTTAATGGACCACATTAACTTATAGCATGAATGATACAATTTTTTTTAACAATGTCACATGGACCATTTTTCTTAAACATTAAATTAAACAAAATGCTTATCTTAGCTTGGAATATATATATATATATATATATATATAACCAATTATTAACCACTAAATAGAATGTACATATTTATAAGGTCAAAAAAAAATAGAATCTAGTTATTCAAAATTAAATTTATTGAAATAATTTCATCAATTTATACATCACAATTAAAGAGAAAATCACATATTTGTATCCTCAGAGAAAATGACATATTTGTATCTATGTTTAGTAGTTGGATTAGTTTTGGATTCCTAACATTCCTTTTCATCCTTTTTCAGTCAAAAAGATTTGTTACCATCCTCAAGTCCAAAAATATGTGCTCACATCCTCCCAAGTGGGGGTTGAATATGTGTTGGAAATGCCGTAATCCATCTTAATCTTGGAACAGGATAAAGCTTCAGATCACTTAGATGACAAAAGATAATACTACTCCGATTACTTCTTTGTGGTGGGCTGCCTATCTTCTAGAGCTAAGCAAGCCATGCAAGCCATGTTTAAATGTTATGTTTATGTGGTCTTTGGATTGACAGCATTGCTCTGTATCACTGTAACATTGTATGCTATACTGCTCCCTCAATTTCATATACAAAAGCTTGCCCGGTATCTTATTTGCAGCATTCTGTCCATTCAAATATCTATATTGTTAACTAAAATTGAACATACGTACATAGGCATGGCTACCTCCTAATGATGACAGTCATGCTTATAGTGGTTTTTGTGATATCATTATTCAAAAGAGATCTTGCATACGGGTGACTTGTCTGTAATTCTTCCTTTGAAATGAAATGCACTAATCTATTTTGGCTTCTATTTGCTGGTCCCATTGGTTTGTAGATTATTTGATTTGTTCATAATCTTCACTCATTTTATATGTTTTGTGCATCAGACTTTATTAATTGGCAGGATGAAGTGATTATATAATTAGTGGCTATTGTAACTGTCTCTTAATATTATGTTAAAAGACAACTTTGTCTAATTATAAAAGATTAGTGAATGATGATTTATTTGTAAACTATTGTAGATATTCCACTGAACAGTTTGTCACGACAAATTTGATAAAAAATACATTCAAATATATACTATGAAGGTTAATTTCCTTTAGATTCCAAATTTGTTAATCATTGAATTTTATTTATGCAAGAAAAAAATAAAGTGTTGAAAATAGAACACATATTTGCTATGGACACAAATATTTGCTATGGGAACCCTTAAAAGAGAAAACCCAAAGGGAAGGTGAGCATGCTCTACTTTCTTTTCACTCTAGAATGGAAAAATGCTAGTGCAAAAGAGAAGACATTCTCTATGGAGTTCACCGAGACTTGTGGCCTGTTAGGTTACTACAGAGCACTAGCTCCCTCTATTATGTTCTCTCACTCCCACTCCCCATTGCTCTGCCTTACTAAGGAACAAGATACAATTGAAAAAAATGGAACCCCCCCTACTCGTCCTAGTGGCCCAATTTTAACATAGCCCGATAACCAACTAGGGTCAAATTTAAATCCTTCAACTCTCAACTAGAGTTACAACTTCGACCCTTCTAGAATCTTCTTCATAACCCACATGGCTAGCCCCTCATGTATGAGTAATGAGGCTGACGTGGCATCCACTCATACCATGGTGGTAAGAAACTGTAGGTCAACTTCCAGGAGGCATAACATTGGCATATGAACTATGATTGATGCAATTCATGCACCATTGGAAAGGTCTTTGAGTGTAGAAAAGCATCATGGGGTCCGATGCTTAAGCGGGACAGTTTTGATCCCCCAAAAATGTCATATAGTGCAGCAAAATGACTCCAGGAAGTTTCAGACAACAATTCTCCAAACTAGGACTCACTAATAAATATGGCCCTGCAAGTTGATTCCTCCAGTTTTCCCACTCTAAAAAGATTGAAATAGGCAACAAATAATATAATTGATCCAATTCAGATCAATGACCCTACTACAATTTCCTCTACAATAAAGAAAAATAACTCCCAGTCCAGGGAATAACTAACTAAAAGCTTGTGGTTGGCCCACATCAAACTTGAGAAGTCAAGTTCAATAGCATTGTTGTTGAAATAGCTGGATGCAAGAGTGAGCCTTCAAGGATGAGGTGAAGCGCCCATCATCATTTACCTATTAAGCAGGAAAAAGGCAAACTGGACATACAACTTAATGCTGTATAGCCTCCACTAAATTTAATAGAAGGCTCCTCAAACTACCACTGAACATGCAACTTAATGTGATATAATCGTTCACCCAATATATAGGTAGGCTCCTCAAACTGCCATAATACCAACTCTACAATACAGAAACAATGTAACATGTGTTACCTACATATGCACAACTCATCCTAATGAGGGAATCTACTGCACAAATTAGAGGACAAGAGTGATAGTGGCAGCTACATTCACTTACACCTAACAACTCTGCATCTTGGAATTGTTTCTAGGACATAAAAACCCTTCTATCTTCCTACTATTTGAAACATCAATGGTGTCTTCCAGACTTAAACATAATGCAAGTACAGGGATTGTCGTCACCATCCATGCTACTAAAATTGCAAGCTGAACATTTCAAACTCCAAAGATACCAATCAACAGAAGTTCTATACCTTACAGATATTATTATGAGAAACATCATGATATTACAGTAAATACCAGTGACAACAATACCAATGACATTTGCACGGTGCAATTCTAAAACTAAGAACTCGGGTGAAAAGAACATAAAAGAGAGTCTATCTAGATGAGGCAACTGTCCTATGCCATGAAAAAGGTAAAAATCATGACCTCGGGTGTATTTCTAATGGGATGCAATTAGACAAGAAGCTCATTGAACTACAGAAAACCATCATAAACTGAAATGGAAAAACACAGAATTTTGAGTTGGCAATGAGAGAATTACAATGAAACAGATCAAGCATCCTTAGAAGGTCAAAGGTAAATTCATTTGTTCTCAAACAAAACATCTTTCCTCTTATTGATATGGTTATTTAGATATTTATCGGTGTTCTTGTCAAAATTCAGACATACAAAACACCAGTCTAGTTGCCAAATGGCTCGCTTACATCTAGCAGTGAATGACAATAGTTTTTCCTATATGCAATGCATGCTTCTAAGGTTATGGCCTATTGGACCATATTCTAATGTTTCTAGACTTGGCAGTTAATGTTAGCATCTAATATTGCTTGAAAAACAAATTTCTAGACCTCAATTGTTGGCAAGACAAACACGAAATGTTTGAATCAAAGACCAACATTTAACAAGAAATAAATCGGTATCAAATACAAAGTGTATTAACAAGACGAGGGCTTACAATGGTATCCGTAATGCAAAAAGAAGGCCTAACAACAAAGAGAAGGATGGCATGAAGATACAAAATACATATATGCCTCTCTCAACTCTTTCCAACTAGCATATCCACTTCATGCAGAGGGAACATTTTCAAAATACCACATTCTCACATCCATATATCATACTTGAATTATAAACCATATCAATTCTTCCTACCATATGCTACTCTTATAACAGAGAACACTAATTAAATGACCCCAAAAAGAACCTCATACAGCACAAGAACAGCATTCCAGAGAGCCAAAGTAAGACATCAAGAATTGAATGCACCCATGGAGACAAATGGCATTTAATTTCCTACCCATAAGAAACACACAAACATATCTGACCAATAATCTGCACAAAGCATCCTAAATCATGCTGATGCTAAACAGAGCAACATTATTGAAATCTCCTTCTTTGTGTATTCTGCACCAAATTGTAGCAGTTATCATATAATATTGCTAGTTGTATCCAGAGGCTCTCTTTTCTGATTTTGACTGAAGAAAGGAAATAATAAAAGAATAACAACTCCATGAGTTTTTTCTACATGTATCCCCATCAAAATCATTCTTTGCAAGAAAATTAACATCCTCCACTTTGGCAATCTTAGTGGAGGAAGAAAAAGATCTCTTTCATACCACACAGGAAAAGGTGCATATTGAGCAATGATACACCAACTGATCAGCATTTAGCAGATCAGTTGACTTGCATCATTTCCTATTGATACGATGACAACAAACATATTATCAAATGAAGCTTTGCAGTCCAAAGTGCTCAGCTCCTTCTCTCTAGTTATCTATGCATAGTTGGCTGTGGCATAGGGTAAGCAACTGGAACAACATAAGGAGCATGTCCCGGAGGAAGCATTACAGGAGTGCCAACAGCAGAAACCATAGGCCCGGCAATGGGCTGACCAACAGTAGCTCCATATACACTAGGAAGCCCTGGCTGAGAAGTATGATTAGCAGATTGCCCTGCAGATCCTGAAGATTGATTTCCTTGACCAGTTATAGGTCCCTGTGGTGATGATACATCACTCCCATTCACACTAGTAATATCATGAATGCTTGATCGTCTTCTGTCCCTGTTCATCGAATTCAACCGAATAAAATACTTCTGTGCATGACTAGCCACCTGTGTGGGAGTTCGAGAAATAACAAAATTCCTTGAGATGCTCCTCCAGTCACCTTTGCCAAATTTTTCCAGACCAAGCAAGAACATTCTGCATCAGCAAAGATACACACATTATCATTAAAATCAGCCAAGGTAGAGTATTTGATGTCCTACTTATTCCCAAACATTCCTCCATCTTGAACAAAATCAATTTAAGCAAGTTCTCATCTGTCAGGATTCTCACTAGTCCAATACCACCGGAGACATCAATGAAAACACAAAATGGACTACAACATTGACAACTGTCTGACAACTCTGTACTATATGCCTAGCAGCAAGCAATTCATTTACAAATTATTACCTCTCTAATAAAATAGCGTGAATAGATATCCATCTTTCTTTTTTAGACACACAAAAGGAAACGTAGGATAAAGGAGAATTCAGATTTATGCAGGCAACACTATAAGGATGCACAAACACACCAAGGAAACCAAAAAGACAATGGAAGACAGGGGGTTATGATCCCAGTTTTAGGTGTGGCTAGGATACATGGTTTTGCACAGTTTTCTTTTACTTCTCATTCTCTATTTAGTGAGATTAAAGATGTCAACTCTCAAGCATTCATTCAGCTCAATAACAGCCAACTCTCGAGCCCTCAATGCTTGCTTTGCAAATGGAGATGCGTGAAATATTCAAGGAGACGAAGCTTATTTTCCACTGGCTGTTATATTAAGTTTCAGGGGAAACTTTAAGGTTGCTTAGCACAACAGTCTGTTCACCAATTCTTTGGGTGATTACTAATTTATAACAATTTAACCCACCAAACAAAACCAGGTGGTGAAATAGAGAAGGTACATGAATGAAAACCATAAAGCACAAGTAGCACATAAGGGACAGTTAGTTGGAAGGTTTGTTCCCAACTTGAGATTGAAAAGAGAAACTTCTCTTAATTTTATTCATTGTTTATGGGGAGTAGGAGATGATAATTTGGCTACTCGAGGTTCCTGGGCCATCTCCCAACTTGTCTGAGGATAGCCAGGGATGGTTTTAGACCACTCCTTGTATTGAGCTTCTGGAAAAGACGGGGAAGAACACGTTGGAATATGTCATTATACAACACAGGAAAATACAAGAGTGGAGTAAAAGCACGTCCCAATATATCCAAGGACTTTCTTCAAGGAATTGGGTATTATGGGACCTGTGAATACTATTTGCTGCTTCAAACAATCAGTATATAAATGATCCACAGGAATTGCAAATTTGCACGATTTGTGAATATTGAAAGGCTTTGCATCACAGTTACCACTAACCAGACTCACAGGTTGAACTCACGGGTCACTGATTCATGGAGAAACTATTTCAGCCCATTTCCACTACTGTCTTCTGAAGATTTTCAACTGTAGTTGCCAAGTTATTTCCAAGAGAATGTCAAATTCTTGACTCTTTTACCTAGACAGTCTTTTGCCAAGCCAAGTCACTACACTTTACACACAGATACCTGATCTATGATCCCATTTAATTTGCCCATAAAGTAAGCCCTTGCCACTCTATTATGTAAGTGGATTTTATGTTCAATCAAATCTAATGCAGAGAGTTGCCTGAAATGAACCTAGTTTCCCAAAACCATGATTCTGCCCAAATATTTCTATTTCCCAGTTTAATATTCGAAAATACCTACAGGAGATGAGAAATGATTATTTGACAAAGCACCAGTTTGCACAAGGAGTCATTTAAGGGAAGATCGCTAGTGTCTCCACCCTAAACTTAATTGATCAACTCCACCTAATGTATGCAGGCTCTTAGAGTGCCTCAAACCTACTTTAAGAGTCCTACTTTGGCAATGATATTTCAATTTAATTATCAGCTGTCACAACCTAAGTCAGGTGGCCTTAAATTTGTTTATCGACTTTGTAGGACGAGGCTTCAAGAAATTAACCAGATAGGAGAATCAAAAGCATTATCCTTCTAACAAGTTTCAAAATATCCACCATAAAGAAAACCATCGCAAAAACCGAATGGTTCAATCCGATTTGTTTATTTTCATGCAGGAAATGGAATCAATTCAGATACTAAGTTCATATCTACATCATGCCAATCAAAAATATTCTCATTAATAGCCCACCGCCAGAGCCTCATGCAGTCACTCTTTGCAGGAAAAATTCAGAAATCGATTGGGTTTAAATTTATAAATAATAGCTTCTCCTATACTCAACCCTCAGAAGACCCTAAGGGCATAAAGCCAGAGTGGCAGTCAAAAAAATTGTGAAAGAGACCCAACTGCAAATGAATGCCCGGGTTGAGTATTAACATAATAAAAATAGTATTCTCAGAAGAAACGAAAACAATAACATCAAAAAACCCAAACGATTATAAATCTGTTGTTCCTTTTCACAAAGATAAAGGTAGAAAACCTGCGCCAGAATGTTTTTCCTTATAATAATAACAGGCCCACAAGAATAGAACCTAGAGGCGTTTTGCAGGTCAGATCAATAAACTAATGATAAAGAATCCCGGACAGCTATAAAGTTTGAAGCTCTAAAAAAGCCCAAAAAAACACAAACCCAAATCAATATAGAGCTGTCACAGTAATTTAATATATCAATATATTAGAAAAAAAAATAGGAGAACAAATGGACAATCTGTCTAATGGACTGAAGCCAAGTGAATACCATTGGTGCGTACAGTTATTGCTGAAAATAAAATTCTTGGAGACAAAAGGCATCCAGGGCTTAAATTTTTACCTGTGTTCTTCCTCGGTCCATGGAATTCCCTTGCGACGTTCCTGGTCGGATTTGGAGCTCCCCTTTCCCGTTCCATTACTTTCAGATGCCAGATTCGCATAAACAGAAGAATGGGTTCCCCCTTTCTTGGCGCTTCCATTATCAGCAGCTTGCTCTGCAACTTCATCCACATAGCATGGAATAGGCACACGACCAGCTTCGATGGAGGCAATGTCCTCTACAAGGATTTCGTAATGGCGTTTGACCTCTGCAGGGCTTTTTCCCAGGACCGCCGAGGCTATTTTTTCCCACCTATCATTTGTATCCTCCAAATGGTTTGCCAGCGCCATCTCGAACGCCTTATTTTGTTCTCTGGTCCACTCTCCATTTGACATGTTTGCAGGCATCTCAATTCCACACCCCAGTCAAAAAACTGATTGGTCCTCTAAACTTATCCTGCCCAAGTCTAAACAATGTGAAATGTCAGACACAGGCTCCATTTCATGGTTCAGGATGGACCCTGAACCAGATCAAAGGCAACCACCCATGCCCCTACAAGTGAAAAATGGTGTGTGGGGTTGTGTTTGCAGAACAATAGGTGTGTGCACCTGTGTTTGCAGAACAATAACAGGATTTTTTATGTATTTCAACAGTGAAGGGAAAAAAAAACAGAGGCAACACAATCTGCGACAAGGAATGAAAAATTATAAGTAGTGTTTTCGAAAAATAAAATATGTAATCCAAATCAAGATAACCATACTTGGGAGAATATCTACATGAAAATGAGTGGCAAATTGAAAAGATGGGTTTCCTTCTTGGCCTGTTGTGAGGTACATGAATTGACCAATGATGGAGGAGAGAGTCATTCGATTGGATTACACAATATGAACACCAAATTATGTTAAGACATCGTTTTCTTTATATGTGTGCGTTTTCCATTCACACATTAATTTCATGCAATAATTTTATTTTTTAAATAAATTTTATTTTCATGAAAAAAATTAGGTGGTTATTTTGTTTTTTTTTGGGAATATATTTTTCCTTTCAATATATTTTTCCCAATTATATTGTTGTAGTATTATTAAAATCAGGTCGGATTAGCTTTTCCTTTACTCAATAATTTCATGCAATAATTTTATTTTGTTAAATAAATATATTTTTATTTTATACTTCTATTTTTTAAATTATTGAGGGAAAATTGATTGCATTAAGATTAGATTAGAATAGTAATGAAATTATGTTGAATTAGAGTTAAAATTAATATAATATTTTAAGTCAAATTAAATTAAAGTAAAGAATATTAATATTAAATATATAGATGGATATTCCAATTAGAGTACCAAAATATTTATATTTACTAAAACAAAGTTGAAGATCAAAATGTAAATCAATAAATATTTAATCAAATTAAATTAAAATTATGAAAATATTAATATTAAATATTTATAGATATTTCTATATTAAAGTATCAAAATATTTAAGAAATTTACATTGTATTGAAGTTGAAAATTGGATCAAATGGAACGGAATTTAAAGAAATATTAACATTAAATATATGTGTTGTGTTGAAGTAGAAAATCAGATCAAATTGAATGGAATTTGAAGAAATATTAACATTAAATATTTACAATATTATTATTGGTTTTAGTAAAAGTTAATCATTATTATTATCATAATAATATCAATAAAATATGGGTTAAGAAATATTAAAAATGTATAGATATCTTCAAATTAAAGTACCAAAATATTTGTGAATGGAGTTGAAATTAATGTAACATTAAATATTTTGTATTAAGTTGAATCAAAGTTAAAGGAACATTTAGCTTTAAGACAAATTTTGAAAAATCACATGGACAACTTTGTCCTGATGATAAACCTCTAGGGGTTCTAAAGTAGACCATAAGTTGTCACTGTGATTTTTCTGGAAGATTTGCCTTAAATCATGAAAGAATCTTCCAATTTAAGAATATTTAGTTAATAATAATATTATTGCTGCAATAGTTTTTTTGTTGTATATTTATCAATGTTAGATACAAATGAAGTCTTCACCTATAACAACCACATTAATATTTTTAATGTAGTTGTACTAATATATATATGTATGAATACCAAAATATTTATATTTACTATAACCATGTTAAATTAGAATTGAAATTAAAGAAAGAATAATGGAAAATATCTATATATTTATTGCAATTAGAGTCCCAAAATATTCGTATATTAGAACCACGTTGGATTGGAGTTGAAACTAATGTAACACCAAATATTTTGAATAAAGTTTAATCAAATTTAAAGGAATATTATATATGTGTAGGAATACCAAAATATTTAAATTTAGATCTAAGATTTTTTTGATCCATAATGTAGATAATGTCTTTTGGATTAATCACATCTTTAAGATTTGGTTGAGAACCAACTATTGTGGTTCATCGTCAGGAGTCTTGAGGATCAACCACAATAGTTGGTTCAAAAAGTCGACCAAATCTTTAAAATGTGATTAATCCAAAAGACATTTATCTATTTATATTTACTAGAACCATGTTAAATTAAAATGTTTTGAGTCAAATTAAATTGAAATTAAGAAAATAATAACAGTAAAAAATATATATATATATGTATATATATGTATGTATATATGTATATGTATATGTATATGTATATGTATATGTATATGTATATGTATATGTATATATATATATATATATATATATATATATATATATATATATATATATATATGTTCAAATTAGATTTCTAAAATTTTTGGAATTTAGAAAGAGTTAAAATTAATGTAACATTAAATATTTTGAATCAAGTTGAATGGAATATCATATATGTGTATGAATACCAAAATATTTATATTTATTAGAAACATGTTTAATTAGAATTGAAATTAATAAAATATTCAATATTTTGAATCAAACAGAATTGAAATTAAGGAAAGGATACCAAAATATTTATATTTAGATCTAAGAATATTGTGATTCATAATGTAGATAAATGTCTTTTGGATTAATTACATCTTTAAGATTTGGTTGATGTTTCGAACCAACTATTGTGGTTCATCCATAGGAGTCCAGAGGATGAACCACAATAGTTGGTTCGAAACGTCAACCAAATCTTAAAGATGTGATTAATGTGAAAGGCATTTATCTATTTATATTTACTAGAACCATATTAAATTAGAATTGAAATTAATAAAAATGTTATATAATTTGAGTCAAATTGAATTGAAATTAAGAAAATAACAGTAAATATCTTTACCAAATCTTAAAGATATGATTAATCCAAAGAGCATTTATCTATTTATATTTACTAGAACCATATTAAATTAGAATTGAAATTAATAAAATGTTAAATAATTTGAGTCAAATTGAATTGAAATTAAGAAAATAGCAGTGAATATCTTTATATATGTTCAAATTAGAGTCCCAAAATATTCGTAACTTAAAAGGAGTTAATGTAACATTAAATATTTTGAATCGAGTTGAATCAAAGGTTAAAGGAATATTATATATGTGTATGAATATCAAAATACTTATATTTACTAGAAATATGTTAAATTAGAATTGAAATTAATAAAATATTAAATATTTTGAGTCAAACTGAATTGAAATTAAAGAAATAATAATAATAAATATCTATATATGTGTTCAAATTAGAGTCCCAAAATATTTGTAATTAAAGAAATAATAATAGTAAATATCTATATATGTGTTCAAATTAGAGTCCCAAAATATTTGTATCTTAGAACCAAGTTGAATTGGAGTTGAAATTAATGTAACATTAAATATTTTGACATTAAATATTTTGAATGAAGTTGAATCAAAGTTTAAAAAATATCATATGTGTATGAATATTTATATTTACTAGAACCATGTTAAATTATAATTGAAATTAATAAAATATTAAATATTGAATCAAATTAATTTGAAATTAGGAAAATAATAACATTAAATATTTATATATTTGTTCAAATTACAGTTGGATTGGAATTGAAAAAAATGTAACATTAAATATTTTGAATCAAATTGAAAAAATATTATATATGTGAAAGAATATCAATTTACTAGAACTATATTAAATTAGAATTGAATATTAAATATTTTGAGTCAAATTGAATTGAAATTAAAGAAAATACTAACATTAAAAATCTACATATTTGTTCAAATTAGAGTCCCAAAATATTCGTATCTTAAAACCAGGTTGGATTGGAATTGAAATGTATTTAACATTAAATATTTGAATCAAGTTGAATCAAAGTTAAATAAATATTATATATGTGCATGGACATTTATATTTACAAGAACCATGTTAAATTATAATTGAAATTAATAAAATATTAAATACTTTTAGTCAAATTAGATTGAAATTAAGGAAATAATAACATTAAATATCTATATATTTATTCAAATTAGAGTCCCAAAGTATTGGTATCTTAAAACCACGTTGGATTGGAGTTGAAATTAATGTAACACCAAACATTTTGAATGAAGTTGAAGTTAAAAGAATATTATATATGTGTGAGAATAATTATATTTACTAGAACCATGCTAAATTAGAATTGAAATCAATAAAATATTAAATATTTTGAGTCAAATTAATTTGAAATTAAGGAAATAATAACATTAAATATCTATATATTTGTTCAAATCATAGTACCAAAAAATTTGTATCTTAGAACCACGTTGAATTGGAGTTGAAAATAATGTAACATTAAATATTTTGAATCAATTTGAATCAAAGTTAAAAGAAAATTATACGTGTATGAATACCAATTTACTAGAACCATGTTAAATTAGAATTGAAATTGATAAAATATTAAATGTTTTAAATCAAAACTGCATTAAAATTAAGGAAATAATAACATTAGATATCTATATATGTGTTTAAATTCGAGTCCAAATTACTTATATATTCGTATTTCCTAAAAGTTGGAGTGGGATTGACATTAAATATTTTGGATCAAATTGAATTGATGTTTTATTTTTTTTTAAGTTTGGTAGGACTACATCTTTTTACATTTTCATCAACATGTCTAGATACATCACCCCGATTGGAGAAGGGAACTGAACCTATGATGAGTGCCATAACATCCCACCTCATCACCTTTTAACCAAGACCCCACAGACCAAATTGAATTGATGTTAAAAGTAATACTAATATCCATATTTTTTTTAACGTAAAATTTTATCTTTCTATAAATTTTTAAAATTGGATCAAATTTTAAAATAAAATAAAATAAAAATACTTGTATAGATAATCGACAATTTCGTCATATTATTTTTTTCAAAAAAACTGAAATTAGGAATGTCTGAGTTATTAATTAAATGGTAGAAATGGATTCAACACCTTTAAAAATTTGGAGCACTTAAAATTTTGAAACTTTATGAATTCTCAAAAAAATTCATCAAATTTCATCAAAATCTTGCTAGAAAAACCATTCTTAATATGTTTAGACTAAGCTAAAATGCCATCTATGTAATTATCATTCTTACAATATTTCATTTTCAAAATTTATATATAAAACTAAAAAATAATTGGTTAAAAATAAAATGTGGTATACAACTCTTCATTTTATGATATTTCCTTATGTCATTTTCAATAATTTTTTAATGTATTTGAAATTATTAATTAAAAAAGGTGCTTTTTTAAATATAAAAAATGGAATTTCAAAAATACTAGAGTAATTATTTTTCTATTTTAAAATTTGATAAATTAAATTTTATTTTAGTAAACATTAAGCATTATTATTACTAATTATAACATGTTAATTAAAATTACTAATTCAATGTAAATAAAATATAATTAGGTTTATGTCGAATAGTTTGGAAGAATGTTTTTTATTCTCTTTACTTAAACTTTGTTGTAATAACTCCTAATTTTATTATTAAGTTTAAATAATCTCTTCAAACCAAAACATATATATTCTTATATGTGATTGAAACTTCTAGAGTTATTTATAAAATTAAAGTTTTAAAATAAGCATTTAATTAATAAAAAGTTTATCTGAAAATCAATATTAAATCAACATTAGTAATTAAATAATTATAAGAATTAGTTAAATGACTAATTTTGAAATAAAAAAAACTATTTAAATTAAATACTAATTCTGAAATCCCTAACAACAATATATATAAATCATCATCATCACATTTTAGATAGAAAAAATTAGATTGATCACATTTAATATGATTCATCCTAGAACAATATATATTTCCTAACTATATATATATATATATATATATATATATATATATATATATATATATATATATATATATATATATATAATATAAAAAATAAAAAAAATCATAAAAAGTTATAAAACATTTTATAAATTTAAATATAATCAATTTTCTCACGGTTTAAAAAAAATATTAAATATCTACACTTAATATTAAATTTAAAATATTCACATTTAATATTAAATATTTTAAACATTGTATATAATTTAGATAAATATCTTTTGGATTAATCACATCATTAGATCTAATCTTAATGATATGATTAATCGGAAAGATATTTATCTACATTATAGATCACAAAAGTCTTAAATCTAACATTGAATATAATTCTTTTAGAATATATAATATGAGTGTCTAATTATGAATGTATTCATGTATTAAAATCAATATATTAAAAAAAAAAATTTAATTATATTTCAAATATAAAATTGAAAAAAAAAATATTATATTTATTCAAAATACAATCATTTTATAATTTTGTCAAACATAAATAAATAAATAAAAAGAGTTTGCATCATCCCCTCTGCCCTTATAATGAAAAAATTATTAACAAATGCTTTCTTGGATTGTGAATATGATGTAAAAAGGGTCCCTGTTAAAAAAGTTGTTACTCTTACCCCGTGATCCTAACAATGATTGAGGCATTATGAAGGACAATGTGAGTCACTAATATCACTATTTGTCTCCACTGGGTGGACAAACTTTATGTGGGGACTTGCCTTTTTGGACTCACCTTCATCCTAAAGACAGTGCCACGTCACCATTGTTTCTCCATATATGCTTGCAACGTGGCTGCACCTCTTACAGTTTTCAAGAAGTTTAATTTCTTAAATAAATAAATAGGAAAGTCTCATGATGGAGGGTGTGGATAAATCTTAATAAAAAATAATGGAAGGGTGCTTCTCCGTGCTCCGTAAAGCTTTTCTTCTTTGAAATTTACTTTTTGTTATTTTATGATATTGATTGATTTGGTATGTTTCATAGTTTTATCGATAAATTTTTTGAAAATTACTTTAGGTACGATGAATATAGTTCAACTATGAGTAAGAGCCCTAATCAAAGTGAAATTGTAATAAAACTAGAAATTATAATAAAACCAGATTTTCCCACGTTCAAATCACTTTTTCCTTTTTTAAATCAATTAAATCGCAAAGAAAATGAGGGTCAGAAAATAAATTAATATTATAGATATAGTCCCATCAAATTAGCTATATAGAAAGAAGATGGGATAACGTAAGAAAAACATGTCATTAAAATTATTAAATAATTTAGATAGAAATAATAATATAAAATAAAAATAATAATAATAAATAGTAAATATAAAATTTTTGGTAATAATCATATACCAAACAATATCATTGATGTGTTTCAAATAAATTATTGTGGTTTGTTTTCAAGGCTAGATGAGAGCATAGATCCAGGTTTACGAAAAGAGTCTCATTAGGTCTTGAAGATGAACCACAATAGTTAGTACGCATCCACTATATTGTTTCATATATGATTATTACCAAAAAAGTTTTATTCACAATTTATGGATCACACAAGTCATCTCTTAAACATAATAATAAATTAATTAATAATATATTTGTAAAGATTTAGTAATAGTAATTAGAATTAAACCTATGTTATATTAGCAGAAGTCCTACTGTTTCTATTAAACACAAATAATAATAATAATAATAATAATAAATATGTATTTTTTTCTAACAAATTAAAAATTGTTGAAATAATAATATTGTTTTAGTCACAATTTATAAATCACACAAGCCATCTCTCAAACATAATAATAAATTAATTAATAATATATTTGTAGAAATTTAGTAGTGGTAATTAGAATTAAATCTATTTTCTATTAACATAAGTCTTACCGTTTTTATTAAACACAAATAATAATAGTAGTAATTGTATATATTTTTTATAATAAATTAAAAATTGTTGAAATAATAATTTATACAGACTCATTAATATATTTCAGACTTTTAAATTTATTTATATTTTTAAAATTATATTTTTAATAATAAGGAAAGGAAAGGGCTAATTAGGAGTTTTAAAATTATATTTTAAATAACAAGGAAAAGAAAGGGTGAATTAGGAGTTGTTCAAACCTCCTATGTTTTGGTTTGGACGAAATTTATTGAATATTTTGGCTAATTCAATTTTATTTTGGAAGAATGACATAGTGTGGAGGATGTTTAATGTTATCCAACATTCTATTTATCGAGAAAGATTTTGAGAATTGAATGATTACAAATTATGATTTTTTTTTTAAGGATGACATAGTGTGGAGGATGTTTAATATTATCTAATTTTTAGGGTGGGCATTCCATTCATCCTGAAAGACTTTGAGAATTGAATGATTATAAACTATAACTATTAAAGAATAATATTAATATAATGAAAGCAAAATATAATTAGTTGTTAAGAGAAAGGATATAAAAATTTAATACATATATTAATAACATGAATTAGTTATAGAGAAATAATTAATTAAGAATTAATTTCATATTTTCTTATGTTTTTGGTAGAATTATATGATATAATGATATAATTGGATTTACTTTATATGTTCTATGTTTTGGAGGGTTTTTTGGCATATTTTTCGGTCTAATTTGCGTGGAATCTCACAAGATTTCTTGGAATCATATGTTTTGAGTTGTAAACTCTCCACAATCCTTGTGCTTCATGGGTATTTCTGTTTTAGTTTTGGAGGGTTTTTTGGCATATTTTTCGGTCTAATTTGCTTGGAATCTCACAAGATTTCTTGGAATCACAAGTTTGAGCTGTGAACTCTGCATAATACTTGTGTTTCATGGGTATTTCAGGTTGTTGAGATCCATATATGTAAGATCTACGACTTTTGTGATTCATAATGTAGATAAAAGTACTTTAGAATAAATCCATATATGTAGTCAAAAAACCATTTTAAACAACAATGAAAATGTATATTCCCACAGTTATTAATATTGAGAGTGAAATTTCTAAGGATGAAACTGTGTGAAGGATGTTTAATTAATTCCGTCCAACTTTTCGAGTGGAACTCCACCCATTGTCAGAGACTTTGAGAATTGAATTGAATGATTACAATAGAGAGTTGTTAAAGAATAATAATGAAAGCAAAATATAATTAGTTGTTAAGAGAAAGGATCCAGTCAATATAAATAACCATTATTTATATAGATTTAGCAACTCTTGTTTGTAATCATAATAGAGAATCTATTGACTTGATCCTTTCTCTTAACAACTAATTATATTTTTTTTCATTATTTTAATATTATTTTTTAACAACTCTCGTTTGTAATCATTAATTCATCCTTTCTCTTACAACTAACTATATTTTGTTTTCATTATTTTTATATTATTCTTTAACAACTCTTCACATAGTTTCATTCTTAAAAAGTTCACTCTCAATATGAATAATTGTGGAAATATACATTGTCTCATTAATTTTTGTTGTTTAAAATGAATTTTTGACTACATAAATGGATCTTAGCACCCACCCTGAAATACCCATGAAGCACAAGGATTGTGGAGAGTTTCCATCTCAAACTTGTGATTCCAACAAATCTTGCAAGATTTTAGGCAAATTAGACCGAAAAATATGCCATAAATCCCTCCAAAATATAGAACAAATAAAATAAAGTGAATTATAAAGTGAATTTTATCATTATATCCTGTAATTCTACCAAAAAAGAAAAGAAAATATTAAACAATTATACTTTTATAAATAATTAATTGATTCATGTAATTAATATATGTATATTATTAAAAATATTTTTATGTGTATTAAATTTTTATATGAATTAAGTTCATACTTTTGAAAATAGTTAGTAGACCTTTTTTATATTAAAGAATTTTATAAAAAATAATCATAAAATAATAATACTTTAAAAATGATATAGTGTAATTTAAAATCATTGAAAAAAAATGTGAATGAATTCAGAAAACCATACACTTATAAGATAATAAATATTTTAGATTTATATTTAGCATAGTTATATAAAGTAATAGTTAGTAAACATTGTTAATAATCAAAACATTTATCTTATAATACATTTTGCACTAGTTAAGACATAATTAAATGGTTAGGTTGTTGTGGCAAAAATTTCATCTAAAAAAATATTAAATAGTTAGTAAAAGTTGATAGGCATCAAAGTACTTCATGATACATCTCATATTACTAAATTTAAAAAACTTTATAAAGAATAACTAAATTATAACTTTATTTTAAGGATTAGCTCTAGTGGTCTAGAGCTCTTTGATATTGTTATTAATTGTTGTTGATCATGGCCTCATAATCAAACCAATTATTTACCTAGTTTATCATCCACCAAATGTCAAAAGTACTCCCTTGTTGCGCGGCCTCATAATCAAACCAATTATTTACCTAGTTTGTCATCCACCAAATGTCAAAAGTACTCCGAATTTAAATAGAGATAATAGTATAGAATTAAAAAAATAATAAATAGATTAATAACATATTTGTAGAGGTTTAGTGGTAATAATCTCAATTGACTCACCCATGTAAGTATGAGCCTAGTTTAGCTCTAGATGATGATAATAATAATAATAATAATAATAATAATAATAATAATAATAATAATAATAATAATAATAATAATAATAATAATAATAATAATAATAATAATAATAAGTATTTATCATTTTTATATATTTTTAATGAATTTTATTAGAAAACTGATTAAAAATTGTTAAAATGATAATCTATAGAAACTCATTAATATATTTCTAAGTTTTAAAGTTATTTATATTTTCAAAATCGTATTTTAAATAACAAAAAAATAATGGGAATAGGGTAGCATGCTAGATTTTGGAGTTTTTGAAAAAAAAAATGGTCAATCTTAATTATTGTTGTTTAAAATAGGTTTTTGATTGTATATATGGATTCAACACCCTAAGAACCATTATGCACCCTAAAAACCATATGGGGCACATGGATTGTGTGTAAAAACCATCGTTAAAAATCCATGTAAAAATATCTAAGACCATGTATTCCAAGCTGAATGGTGGGAAAAACATCATGGTCAGTGTTCATTTAGGTTTATTATGGCCAAGGAAATTGGAAAAGGAAATGGAAAGAGCTTTGGAAAGACAAAGAGGCATCATTGGTATTTTATTTATGAAAATAATAGAAAATAGGAGAAAACAAAAGTGAAATGTCATAGGTTGCATGTGAGGAGGAAATTGAAGGAAAATAATGGAAAATGAAGAAAATAGAGGCCTCGTCGATAGAAAAGGCTTATGTGGATAAATTCGTAACCTTTTGTCAGTGCTATGGTCGAGATCTCTTCTATTATCTCTCTCATACTCTTGGACACTTAGAGTTTCTTGGAGCACTCTTGGGGGTGATCAGGTGCTCAAAATTATGCTAAAAAATGAAAGTTCTCAGAATGGTGTGGAACCTAAATGACTGCATAGATATTATCATTCTAAATCCATCGCAACTCCTTTCATGAAAAAACCGACACCGTATGCTCCTAGAAACGTGTTCTGTCTGTTTTGTCAAACAACAAATTTTTGAAAAAAAAATGGAAGGACAACCCAGTCAATAGTCAGTACTACTGACTGGGCATGCCCAGTTGGTAGGTTGACTGGTCAAAAGGTATTTCTTCTGGAGAATCATGTTTCGATAATTTTCTTCATGGTATTGGGTCGAGTTGGCGTGATTTGATTAGGTAAAGGGTGGCCAACCACAGGCTTCCACGTGGCCCAACCAGGGGCTGCCACATGGTAGCCTGGGGGCCACCAAAAATTTGGTTATAGTCTGAGCAGCGCGGATGGGGGTTGAACCCATGACCTCCTTTGTAACAACGTCAAGCCTTACTACTATGCTACATGTTGCTCCTTGTTAATACTATGGCAAAGATTTAATGTTATGGTATATGTATGGTGGAGGTGGGGGAAGGGGCCAGGGCTTAGACCTATCTCCATGTAATCAGAGCATAAACTCACAATTTGACTTGAAGATGGCAGAGGTTTAAATCGCCAGTCAAACCATCATGGTAACCACGGAAATGTGACCTCCACAACACTCATGGCGTGGAGACCATAACCGCCACCATCACCATAAATTGGGAGCCTGTGTGACCTCATTTTCCCTAACCGCTAATGGTTAGAGTTAACCGCCAGTGATTTTATATTAAAAAAAAGTGTTTTCAGCGCCAATGATATAGTTTGAAATTTGGATTTTAGGTGCAATTGTGCATTTTAACTGTCTGACAATTTTGTCTAAAATTCTGGGAAATTGTTGCTCAGTTAGTTGAATTAAGAGCGAAATTGTAGGACCGATACATATTTTGGGGAAATTGTGGAGCAGCTAGCAGGATAACTAGGGAGGCTCATAACTTCTCCATTTTTTGACCAATTTCGAATCAGAAAGAGGCTAGACAAGCATTTTTGGGCATTTAGGAGTCATTGGAGCAGGTTTCAGAGCTGTTTGAGCTTTCAAATGTATATAATCACACTTTTGAGCATAATTGATGAGAGCCAATGCATTGGAAGCTGGACCAAGGAGAATTAGCCCAGGCGGGGTGAACTCCTTCATCATGTGTTGTCGTGTTACTATTTGTGGGGATGTTCATGTCTGTTATATGTTGTTATTCAATGATCTGTTCATGTTAATTTGCTCAAGAAATTTACATAAAAACACATAAAAACTTAGTTTTAACTTGCAATTTACATTATAATCCTCAAGCACTTTGTTTATATTCTTAAGAGGAATTTAGCACAGCTAAACTAATTTTCCCATTCAGATCAAGTTGGTGTCGGATTAGTAGGTTTATTTGTCCAAGGAGGATTTAATTGTTTTGCAAGTGTTTAAATGCTTACAAGGTTGAAGCTCAAAAGAGGAGAAGGAAAGCTTGTGGGTGCAGGTTCTCAAGTTGGAGCAAGGAGAAGGAGGGCACAGTTGCCCCAATCTCCACCATAAGATTCTCCTCCGGTTGTACCTGAGGCTCCAATAAGCATGTCTCGTGAAGGAGGAAATGATAACATGACAAAGGATGATAAGGCTTTTAGGAAGGCTTTCTTTGACATGATAGATATGGTGAAAGTCCTTTATAAAGAGAGGAACACAAGGTTGTAGGGTGAAAGCTCTAGGCCTCCAAGAGGAGAGGGTTCTACAGGAGGAGGAGGTAATGTAAATGGTGATAAGCCACGTTCTACTCCACCACCATCTTCACCTTCATCTTCATCCTCTTCCACTACTACAACCCTTACTCATACTCATCAACATACCTCAAAAGGAATTGATAAAACATCCCTATTAAAACTTGATATTAAATTTGAGCTGCCTATTTGTAATGGTGAAGTGAATGCAAAGAAGCTTGAAAATTGGGTTCATCAGTTAGAGGTCTACTGCAAGATTCAAACCTTCAAGATGATGATACAAAGATTTAGCTAGCTTCCTTGAGACTGGAGGGTGCAACACAAGTATGGTGGGAAGCTAAGACACAAGATGAGATAAAAAAAAAATAACAAGATCTCAATCTATTGGTTTGATTTCATGCTATAATTAAAAGACATTTTTACCCTCTAGAATATATGCATAAATCCATCATGAATTGGCAGAACTTTAGACAGCTTAAAGGTCAAAATGTGCAAGATTACACCAAAGAATTTAGAAGAAGTTATCTTATGTTGGGTGTTAATTTGCAATCACAGGAGACGTTGTTGAAGTATATAGGGGGTTTACATAGCTACCTAAGGCATACTATCCTTATGTTCAATCCCACTAGTCTAGATGAGGTTTGTGTGCAAGCCACTCACATTGAGGCAAGAGGGAAAAATATTCCAGAAGAGGGTAAAAAGAAGCCATTTAAGGGTGGAGAGAAAGGAAAGGGTTTCAAAGGAAAAGGAAAGAAAAATACATTCGTTAAAAAGGAAGGAAAGAAAATAATTTGCAAATATTGTTCCAAAGAGGGTCACGAGGAGGACCATTGTTGGAAGCTTCATCCAGAGATGAGGCCCAAGAAATTCAACAACAAGGGGAAACATAAAACAACAACAACCACTCAACAGGATTTGAGACCTGATTTGGGTGATGAAACTAAAATTACAACCATGGGTATGAAAGGAAAATAATCCATTGCTAGCACTAGTTCATCAAATGGTCAACTAGTACTCCAAATGAAGAAACAAGGATTGAATTATTCCATGTGAGGGTTATTGCAAAACATACAAAAATCAACACACAATTTGATAGTGGGTCTCAAGCCAACTTGATATCTGAAGTCTTAGTCAAGAAAATTAATATTGAAACTATTCCACATCCAAAACCATATCCATTGGGTTGGATATACAAGAAAACAAATTTACAAGTTACAAGAAAGTGTATTCTTCAGTTTGCAATCACAACAAACTTCATTGACGAAGTTGAATTAGATGTTGTACCGCTTGATATTTCAGGAATTATTTTCAGTAGTCCTTACCTCTATGATAGAAAAGCCATATTCTACCGCCATGAAAAAATTACCACTTGTTCAAAGATGGTGTGGAGTATATTGAGAGAGATTATTTCAAGAAACTGAATCTTTCATTAGTTAATGCAGGAAAAATGAAAAGAATATTGAATTCAAGCAAGAATTTTGTGCTTCTTATGATTAAACCAAAGAATGATGTTGATTATGAAGAATTTCAAGGTTGTGATCCAAAGTTGAAATCTAATTTGATTGAAGTGGTTAATCAAAATAATGAGATGTTTCAGGAACCAAAGGGATTACCTCCCAAGAGGGGAATCTAACATGAAATACAATTGCAGCAAGATTGTCCTCTTCCTAACATTGGCATGTATAGGATGTCGGTGATGGAGAGTTCTGAAATCAAAAATAAAATTCAAGAGTTTTTGGACAAAGGGATCATCCAACCAAATACTTCACCATGCGGGTCACCTATTGTGTTGGTGCCAAAGAAGGATGGAACATGGCGCATGTGTGTATATTTTTGTGCATTAAATAAAACTATGGTAAAGAACTGTTACCCACTTCCTAGAATTGATGATTTACTTGATCAATGGAAAGATGAAAATTATTTTACTAAGTTGGACTTAAGGAGTGGCTATCATCAAATTAGAATTGCTGAAGGTGACATATGGAAGACAATATTCAAAAGAAAGCAAGGTTTGTTTGAATGGCTTGTTATGCCTTTGGTTTTATGTAAAGCTCCTGCTACCTTCATACTTGTGATGAATGATGTGTTGAGGCCATTTATTGATGAGTTTTTCATAGTCTACTTAGATGATATCTTGATTTTCAGTAAATCATACGATGAACATGTCATGCATGTAAGAAAAGTACTTGATGTCTTAACGAAAAAACAATTGTTTTTGAAGATGTCAAAATGTGAATTTGGTAAAAATTATTTGGCGTACTTGGGGCATATTGTTGGAGGAGGTGAGTTGAAGATATATTTCTCTAAGGTTTAGGTCACTATGAATTGGCCAACGCCCAAGACAGTCACTAAGGTAAGAAGCTTTTTGGGAGAAGCCCAATATTGGAAGAAGTTTATTGCTAACTTCTCTTCTATCGTAGCTCCATTGCATGCATTGACTAGTGTGAAAAAGGTCTTCCAGTGGGGAGGCAAAAAACAAAAAGCATTTGATTCTTTGAAATATAAGATCAGTTCAGCCCTAGTACTTGCACTATCAGAATTGAGAGAGCCCTTTAAGATTCAAATTTATGCAAGCGACAATTCCATGGGTGCAGTCCTTATGCAACATGGTAAGCCCGTTTCATTTCATTCAGAAACTTCCAATGGTGCAGTGATTAACTATCCTACTTATGGCAAGGAGCTTTATGCATTGGTTCAAAGTGTGAAAAAGTGGAAACACTACTTGATGGGAACGGAAACCATCATACACACTGACCACCAATCATTGCAACACTTGCAATCGCAAACTAAGTTGCAACAATCAAGGAAATTTTGATGGATGGGTTTCCTAAAGCAATTCTACTTCGTCATCGGGTATAAGAAAGGTATATACAACAAGGTTGCTGATACGATTTCTAGGCCTATTGTTAGTGCAACTACTTTACTCAAGCATAATTATGTTTTTCATGAAATTTATGTTGAGAAATATGCATTTGATAATGACTTCCAAGATGTTTATGCACTTGAGTAAAGGAAACCAAATAAAGGAATTGGACTACCATGTACTTAATAACTTGTTGTATCATTTTGGAAAGCTTTGTATTCCACATGGGGAGAGAGTGAATTTCATAAGGGAAGCACACACTTCTCTTACTGTTGGCCATTTCGGTGTGAGAAAAACAGTGTCACATCTTCAAAGGTATTGTTATTGGCCTCGTATGCTTGAAAGTGTGTCATGTTTCATTAAATGTTTTTCATTGTGTGCAGTTAGTAAGTCTAGAAATAGAAATTTAGGATTGTACACACCACTTCCAGTACCTTCACGTCCATGGGAGAGTGTTTCTATGGATTTTGTAGGAGGTCTTCCATTGTCAAAAAGAGTTCATGATTGTTTGTATGTAGTTGTGGATAGATTCAACAATATGTGCATATTAATGCCATGTAAAAAGAAAATCACAGCTGAAAAAACAACTCAACTATTATTTCAGCATGTTTGGGTTCATTTTGGGTTGTCCACATCCATTGTTAGTGATCGAGATTCTCGATTTGTTGGGAATTTTTGGTCAAGTTTGTGGGACTTGATGGATACCAAGTTGAAAAAGAGTACAACCTTTCATCCAAAAACAGATGGTCAAACTGAAGTGGGAAATAAAACATTCATACAGTTCTTCGAGGATACTGCAGTAAACATCCTAAGTTGTGGGATGAATAATTGCATTACATCCAACATGCTTACAACCATGCAAAACGCTCATCTACACAAACATCACCATTTGAGGCATGTCTTGGATACTTTCGTAGATCACCATTGGATTTAATTTTTGGGAAGGATGTTGCTATTGATGGCCATAGCAACATAGATAAAGACAAGAAGTTCATAAAACTTGATACATAAAACAGTTTAAGATCAACTTGAAAAGAGCCAAGGCAAGTACAAAGAAAGGCATGACAAGCATCGTGTAATCACAAGTTCCAAGTTGGTGACGAAGTTTGTATTCACATTAGCAAAGAGAGGCTTCAAGGAGAAGGTAAAAAACTGAAACCAATCCATTATGGTCCTTTTAGAATTTTGGAAAAGATTGGTGACACTGCCTTCAAGTAAGATTTGCCTTCATACATGCAAATTTAATTTTTTGTTAATGTTGAGAACTTAAGGTTGTATGAGCCTCTGTTGATTGAATGTCAAGGAGAAAATGTTCAGATTCCATCTATTGAAGACTTTTCTCCAGAATACCTTGATGAGATTCAATAAGACATCATTGACAGAAGAACAAGGACATCAAAACGAGGGAATGTAGACTACCTTTGTGTGGGGCTTAAAGGCACAAATCCAAGAAATATAAATGGATCGAGATTGGAAAGGTGAGGGAACTGTACCCTCATCTTCTGAACAACTAAAAGTGATATTTTGGGGTCCAAAAGCTTCTAGTGGGGAGGAGTGATCAGGTGCTCAAAATTATGCTAAAAAATGAAAGTTGTCAGAGTACTGTGGAACTTGAACGACCAAGTAGATCTCGTCATTCTGAATTCAGCACAACTCATTTCATGGAAAACCGAAACCGTATGCTCCCATAAACGCATTCTATCCATTTTGTCAAATAGGCAAATTTTTGAAAAATAAATGCAAGGACAACCCAGTTGGTAGGTTGAGTGGTAAGAAGGTATTTCTTATCGAGAATAAGCTTTTGGAACTTGGCTTCACGGTATTGGGTCAAGTTGGCGTGATTTGATTAGGTAAAGGGTGGCAAACCACAGGCTGTCATGTGGCCCGGCCAGGGTCCACCACGTGGCAGCCTGGGGGCCACCAAAATTTTGGTTTTAGTTTGAGTGGAGCAGGTGGGGGTTGAACCCATGACCTCCTTTGTAACAACATCGAGCCTTACTGATATGCCACATGATGTTCCTTGTTAATACTATTGAAAAGATAAAATGTTATGGTGTATGTATGGCGGAGGTGGGGGAAGGGGCTAGGGATTAACCCCGATCCCCTCGATATATGTATTGCATACAACCTCACGGTAGAGACCGAGGGTCCGGTTGAGGTTTAAACCACCAGTCAAACCATCACGATAACCATATGAATGTGACCGCCACAACACTAATGACGAAGAGACCATAACTGCCACCATCACCGTAAACTGGGAGCCTATGTGACCTCATTTTCCCAAACCGCTGACGGTTAGATTTAACCACCGATGATTTTATATTAAAAATAAAAAAATTAATGATATAGTTTGAAATTCAGATTTTAGGCGTCATTGTATGTTTAACTATCCGAAATTTTCACCTGGAATTCTAGGAAATTGTTGCCTGGTTAGCCGAATTAAGGGCGAAATTGTAGGACTGGTCTGGATTTTGGGAAAATTGTGGAGCAGTTAGTAGGAAAACTAGGGAGGCTCATAACTTCTCCAGTTTTTGACCAATTATGAATAAAAAAGAGGCTTGACATGCATTTTTGGGCATTTTGGAGCAATTGGAGCATGTTTCAGAGCTGTTTGAGGATTGTAAATTTATGTAATCAAAATTTTGAGCATAATTGAAGAGGGTTAAGCCATTAGAAGTTGGACTAAGGAGATATAGCCCAGGTAGGGTGAACACCTTCATCATGTGTTTTTGTGTTACTTTTTTGGTGCACTATAGGGTCTATAAGTGTATCAACATTTAATTTGTCAATATGGATAGTTCGTGAACTTCAAGATGCAGCACTGGAAATGCCAGAGAGGGCCCCTGGCAACCTGAAAAAAAAAAAAAAAAAAAAAAAAAAAAAAAAAAAATAAAAATAAAAAAAATTCTATTCTATCTTGTGCATTAATCTCAGAAATAAATGAAATCCTGCACTAAAAGAGAATTCGAGAAACAACAATCCAAACAATTAAAATCGCGCGGGAAATAAAAGGTAATCATGTACTATCAATGCGAAAGGAAATTATAAGTACAAGCAAACAGAAAGGAAATCACAACTGGAAACCAAGCAGTGTCGATACAATATCAAAAGACTGTAAATGATTTAACAAATTCAAAAGCAATTCAAAACCATTCTGCCTACACTACTTCTGCCTGCACTAATTCTGTGTAAAAATAACATGAAACATTAACAACATAAAAAAATGAATTTACTGTGTAAATAAGCTTATAAAATAAATTGATTTAATATGAATATTTCACCTCCTTTGTCCCCAAAGATTAATCTTGTAAAAATGTCCAAAATCTTAATGGAAAATAAATATTATCGTTTTCAACATAAAGTAGTTTCCATCACGGCAATAGAAATTCATATGTGATTGCTGCTTCCGTAAACACTCAAATAGATCTCAGGTTCTGGAATATGAATTAAATGGGTCTAGATCAATTCAAGGAATTCAAGTTGCATGTTACAGCTCTGGAGGGATGCACTCTTATTCAATATAAATAAATATTTCAAAGTGCAGGAACAATTTCTTGGTGCAACAAATTAAATTAATTTTAGAGTTGGCAAGAAAACATTGCAACATATCAAATGGAATGGAAAGAGATTGTAGATAAATAAATTTCACACATTAAATAATTTAAATTCTATTTAGTTCAAAATATGTAAAGCGGCGTCGAGTTGGTCTAGCAGCCAACCCAGCCAGCTCGCACCCTCTATGAGCAACCTGGTTTACATAGAGTTTAAAATCATTAGATGCAACAAATAAATAAATAGAACATGGATGAAAATTTCTTCAATTAATCCCTGAAATCAATCTTGACATTCTTCATGCAACACTCAGCTCTAGCAATACAAGAGGAGCGATCCACCAGTTATAAAATGTGTGAGGCTACATTGGGACCAACTCCTCCCTCCTACGCGTTCCTTCTCTGCCTGTGCGTGAATCCCAATTCCCCTCCTGATCAATTTCCTAATTTGTTGCCTAATTAATTTAATGTTTGTTTGCTCCAGGAAATTTATATATATAGATCGAATTACAATTTGGGGCTTTCATTTAGATAATCAAAATACAAGAGGACAAATCATCGATCTCAACAATTTTCCATGAATAAAAATTGGTTTGCAACTACATGTAAAAATAGGTAAATCGCACCTTTTTCCTAGGATGATGTTGTTGGTGGAAATTTTGATTTGACCACTCCTTCGGTGGAACAACAACAATCTTGTTATCACCATGAAGCGTTGCGAGGATTTTGAGGCCTGTGTGCATATATATATCCTTTCCGTGGCTTAGTTGCCACCTACAGAGATAATGAGCGCTCAAAAAATATAGAGCATGAAAACCTGGAGAATCCATGAAGCTAGAGGCCTTGAATACAACTGGTTTGCACTTTAGACGGTAATTGAATCTCCGCAGGACCCTCATAAATATGTTTTGTAATGGGCTTGGGGCCATGGGATGCTAGGTAGGTATAATTCTCTGAATACTCCAACCTATATTCCCGCTTCTCGCTAGAAACTAGTGGTTGGGAACCCTGAATGGGTATTGGATGGCTCTGCTTATTCTTGCTAACACCACCCAATCAAGCATGGTGGTTTTCAAAGGCACCCGCAAAAATTTTATGACATGCATCACACGTAGTTGGTTCATGTGCGAATACAAACTTCTCAAAATAGTTAATGAATGGAAAGTGTTATTCCAAATTGGGCCATGCATTAATGGCACATGATTAAATAGTATTTGGGACACACTCATATCGACCATGCTAGAAACTCATAGTGTCACGTATAGCCGCATTAGTAAGCCCACGATGTAGCTTATACAAATGTACATGTGATGCATTTATATTAAAAACAATGGAACTCTAGTTGTTCCCTAAGGGAGATGGCATGATCAAAACACATTAAGTTTATGGCCATGAACAGATGCAGTAACCTGAAGTGTGCCACTCAGATCAAAGCACAATGCAGATACCCAGAGTTTGAGCAAGAAGCATTCATTGTCTTCTTTGGTAACACACAGGATCTTCTTCAATGAGATGTTGCCTATCTAGCCTTGAGACATCGACTTTTGTTTGTGCATCAGTTCTACTTGCTCTGGTGTTAGAATCCGTTACATGGTACAAGCAGGTCCAAAGCATAATCAAACCAGTTTTAATCCTACAATAAACAACATTTATTAAACTTTTATTAATGATATTTTAATTTTGTTAAAACAAGGAAGTAATAAATACTCTTTGAAAATAATGATTTAGCCACACAACAACATGAGAGATTTTGAGTGAAAATAAGACAAAATGGAGGCCCAACATCCCCCCATGTGAACCATCTTACATGTCCTCATGCAAGGAAATCTGGTATTGTCACTTCCTCGCAAAAAACAAAAATTAAAAACACTTATAGGCATTTATAATGATGTTCCTACAATTATGTGTGATCACATTTCCTACGCTAGATAAAGCTTGCTCTAAAAACAGAGTGTCTGTTGGACTCTTTATTTGCTTAGACTAATTTCAAGAAAATCTAAAACGAAAGCTTCCATGGAAAAACTAAATTGCAAGGATGGTTTTATTACTTGAATAAAATAGACAAATTTTAAAATTTCCAAAAGAATATCTCGAAAGCATCCCTGATCAGAAGTTTCACTTTAACATCCTCATTGTAAACATGAGTGACCTGATTTAAAAAACATCGTAAACATAGTAATAACTTCCCATTTTACCATTATCCATGTAGAGTTGAAGCTTCTCTTGTCTAGTACAATGAGCTACCTGCACTAAGGGTCCCATGCTCATAAGAATCATTCCAAAATAATAGAAATCCAAGGTATAACAATAGAAGGATTTTAAAACCATTCTCAAAGAGAATGATAGTGAGTTCACAGAATGGAAAAATCAAACCAGCAAATCATAGTGTAAAATTAACTTTAATACCATAGGCACGGCCCTGCTGCTTGCAGGCGTCTATAGCCTCGACAGGGATACCTTTTAACCTCGTGAAATGCTTTTGTCCCACCTATTAGATATAGATTCAGAGTCATTTAAGAGCATTTACTTTTTCTCTTTTTATAAGTTAATTGAAGGCCACTGACCTGGCTTGTTAACCAGCTATCGACAGTGCCATTCATGAGAACTAACAAGAATGAACAAGCCTACTCATAATGAGACCTCTTGTCTTCCAACTTTTCAACTGGAAGCCATTACCTTGGCTTGGTGACTAGTGTGGTAATGTCATTCTCCTCAGGAGCCATGATCATAGTAGGTCGGCTCGCAATGAGACCTCCTATCCCTCAATTAATTAATTTATGTCTTTTAGAAAAAAACTCTGATTATGATTAACCTTATATAGGTTACTTAATAGGTGGGGAAGAAAATCTACTCCTTAAGAGTGCAGGATGGCGTGAAAAGTTTTTTAATTACTATTATTTACTGGTTGGTCATGCTACCCTAAGAACTTATATAAAGACATCTCAAATAATGACCAAAAATATTCCTTGAGTTGATCATGCCAGGGTTCTTTATGAAAGTTTATTAGATTTTTGTAGGCGTGGTCCATCATAGGAGGTTTTTCATTGATCCCTTCGAAGAGGAATTTAAAAAAAAAAAATTGGATGATAATTTATTAGGAAAGGAGAAAATTATTACATGTAACTTATAAAAATATCCTTTACTAACATGTTAATCCATAATCAAAGTCACTTTAAAATATGAGGTATTAAGTGTAAAGTTCTTCTGACAAGTCTTACCACGAGAGTGCATGATAATAGAAATTTCAAAAGCCGTGCTTTTAAGGAATTACAAGTTCAAGAGTGTTGTTATAAATCTTTATTCATTATTCTCACATTAACCTCTCATATTGTTAGAGAAAGAAATATCACCTTTAAGTGTAGGCGTACTTCTAGTGAAGCCACGTGTGTAACAAAATGTTGATTATACTCACACTTAGTTTTAAAGAATAGACTTCAAGACATACCAAAGAATGAGAAACCAATTGATTAAATTGATATGGTACCAAGATTTTCCAAATTATGAGGAAATAAGGTGGCTTGATGACTGCTCGAAACCACGATTCAATGTAATCCACATATTTATGATTTTTCAATTGATGCAAGTCTTCTACAGTCTGATAGTCACTTTCCTGGAGGCATAAAAAATCTGGTGAAAGAAAAAAGATAAATCCCTCAAGTTCTGGCTCAAATATTTGATTTTCAGATTAACAAGAATGGTTGAGAGGGGTTCTAGGGTTTCAAGTTTCAACAACATTTTCAGAACAAGTTCTAATGAAAGATTGCTCCTCTGGTGGTCTTTGAATTACATCTTCCCAGGGTGAATGTTCTACAGTAATGGGGGGAGTTTCTAAATTCATTCCCTTTCCCAACATAGAAGGTGTAACATTTTGTTCAACATGGGAATCAAGGGGAAGAATAGGTGTTTGAAACTATTTTGCAACCTGATGGTTTAGATTAGGGTTTAAAAGATTGTTTGGGGTAGAGTTTTGGTTAAGGCTTGAACTAAGGTTTGGATTTGGATTGGGATTAGACTTTGGACTAGGGTGAGGTCTAGGTTTGAAATTAGAACTAGGGTTAGGTCTAGTGTATGGATTAGGGTATGGACTAGGGTTAGGTTATGGATTAGGGTTTGGACTAGGACTATGGTATGGATTAGGGTTTGGACTAGGACTAGGGTATGGATTAGGGTTTGGATGAGAGTTAGGGCATGGGTAAGGATAAGAACTAAGGTAAGGATTAGGATAAGGGGAAGGGTATGGATTAAGGCTAGGGTAAGGTTACACATGGGGCTGGGACCATGGAAGAGGATAACTTGATGGTGCATTGGAAAAAAAGTGCAGTTGCTGTTGGTGCTCATATGATTGAATTTTCATGGGAGATTGTCCTAGAGATAAGGATCCAAACGATTCTTGAGGCCATGGAGATATCTGGCTCGAGGATGAGAGTCAAGCAGAGGACCATTGTGGCCATGAAGTGGGATATTCGATTGGAGGAGGATTAAAAGTTTTCCAGGAAACTGCAGGATTATAAACATGTTGGGAAGCCTGCTCAGGAAAATAAGCATTAATCCAAGTATCAAATGATAATGGGTTTTGGGTTATACCTGGTAGTCGATTCGATTCCTTACTAGATTCCCTAAGTGCTTGCAGTAATCTTGGTGGTGATGGGAAATGTTCTGTTGGATGATCCTCTTCACAAATTTTGCAAATTTTCAGGCTACTAAGTGGACACTTTCCAAGGAAGTGTTTCTTTCTACAGTTGGCGCAAAAGATAAGCGACAGGTTTTCATCCTGCTTCCACTCTTCCTGCAAATCATCCATTTTCGAAATCAAATATTTAATAATGTAATTTTTATGTTCAAGCAAAATGTTAAATTATGCACTCGTTAATTCCTCATTGGATGAGTTGTATGTCTCTGTAGCAACATAAAAACTCCTCATTAAATGATTCCTCAAACTACCATTTTCCTATTTTTAACAAGCCCACTGGTACATTTGGTAGCACATGAATAGTGTGTATATATGTGTAGGGTGGGGGGTTCTTAAAACATTAAAGAAAATGAGAAACCTTAAAGTAACAATGCAGAAAAGAAATAAATTCAAGAACATAAAATTGCAAGAGAAACTAGGTGAAGGAAAAAAACCAAATGCAACAGGTCACCAAGGTCAATCCCCTAAGTGTCTCCCCGACAACGATGCAAAAATGTTGGGTTCAGTATAGGGTCTATAAATGTACCAACATTTAATTTGTCAATCTGGATAGTTCGTGAACTTCAAGACACAACACTAGAAATGCCATAGAGAGTCCCTAGAAACCTGCAAAAGAAATTCTAGTCTATATTGCATATTAATCTCAGAAATAAATGAAATCCTGCACTAAAAGAGAATTCGAGAAATACCAATCCAAACAATTAAAATCGTGCGGGAAATAAGAGGCAATATTGTATTATCAATGCGAAAGGAAATTCTAAGTACGAGCAAATAGAAAGGAAATCAGAACTAGAAACCAAGCAGTGTCGACACAATATCAAAAGACTGTAAATGCTGGAATAAATTCAAAAGCAATTCAAAACCATTCTGCCTACACTAATTTTGCCTGCACTAATTCTCCCTGCACTAAATCTGTGTAAAATTAACCTGAAACATCAGCAACATAACAAATGAATTTATTGTGTAAATAAGCTTATAAAATAAATTGATTTAATATGAATATCTTTCCTCCCTTGTCCCTAAATATTAAGCTTGTAAAATTGTCCAGAAGCTTAATGGAAAATAAATATTATTGTTTTCAACATAACGTAGTTTCCATCACAGCAACAAAAATTCATAGGTGATTGTTGCTTCCGTAAACACTCAAATAGATCTCAGGTTATGGAATATGAATTAAATGGGTCTGGATAAATTCAAGGAATTCAAGTTGCACGTTACAGCTCTGGAGGGACACACTCTTATTCAATATAAATAAATATTTCGAAGTGTAGGAACAATTTCTTGGTGTAGCAAATTAAATTAATTTTATATTTGGCAAGAAAACATTGCAGCATATCAAATGGAATGGAAAGAGATTGTTGATAAATAAATTTCACACAGTAAATAATTTAAATGCTATTTAGTTCAAAACATGCAGAGCGGTCTCGAGTTGGTTAGGCGTCCAACCCAGCCAGCTCGTACCCTCTATGAGCGACCTGGTTTACACATAAATTAAAATCATTAGATGCAACAAATGAATAAATTGAACATGGATGAAAATGGATTCTATTAATTCCTGAAATCAATATTTACATTCTTTAGACAACACTCAGCTCCAACAAGACAAGAGAAGCGATCCACCGGTTATAAAATGCGTGAGGCTACATTGGGACCAACTCCTCCCTCCTGTGTGTTCCTTCTCTGCCTATGCGTGTCTCCCAATTCCCCTCCTGATCAATTTCCTAATTCACTGCCTAATTAATTTACTGTTTGTTTTCTCCTGGAAATTTATATATACAGATTGAATTACAATTTGGGGCCTTCATTCAGCCAATCAAAATACAAGAGGATAGATCATCGATCTCAACAATTTTCCATGAATAAAAATTGGTTTTCAACTACATGTCAAAATAGGTAAATCACTCCTTTTTCCTGGGATGATGCTGTTAGTGGAAATTGTGATTTGACTGCTCCTTCGATGGAACAAAAACAATATTTTTATTTCCATGAAGCGTTGCGAGTATTCTGAGGCCTATGTGCATATATATATATATATATATATATATATATATATATATATATATATATATATATATATATATATATATCCTTGCCGTGGCTTATATCCCACCTACAAAGATAGCGAGCGCTCAGAAAATCTAGAGCATGAAAACTTGGAGAATCCGTGAAGCTAGAGACCTCAAATACAACTGGTTTTCACTTTAGCCAGAAATTGAATCTCCACAGAACCCTCGTAAATCTGTTTTGTAATGTGCCTAGGGCCATGGGACGCTACACAGGTATAATTCTCTGAATAATCCAACCCAGATTCCCGCTCCTCGCTAGAAACTAGTGGTTGGGAACCCCGAATAGGTATTGGTTGGCTATGTTTGTTCTTTCTAACACCACCCAATCGAGCATGTCGGCTTTCAAAGGCGCCCGCAAAGATTTTATGACATGCATCCCACGCAGTTGGTTCATGTGCCAATACAAACTTCTCAAAATCATTAACGAATGGAAAGTGTTATTCCAAATTGGGCCATGCATTAATGGCACATGCTTCAATAGTATTCACGATGCACTCATATGGACCATGCTGGAAACTCATAGTGTCACGTATAACCGCATTAGTAAGCGCACGATGTACCTTATACAAATGTACATGTGATGAATTTATATTAAAAACGGTAGAGCTCGAGTTGTTCTCTAAGGGAGATGGCATGATCAAAACACATTAAGTTTTTGGCCAGGAACAAATGCAGTAACCCGAAGTGTGGCACTTGGATCAAAGCATAATGCAGAAACCTAGAGTTTGAGCAAAAAGCGTTCATTTTCTTCTTCGGTAACGCGCAGGATCTTCTTCAATGAGATGTTGACTATCTAGCCTTGAGACATTGAATTTTGTTTGTGCATCAGTTCTACTTTCTCTGGTGCAGGAATCTGTTACATGGTACATGCAAGTCCAAAGAATAATTGAACTAGTTTTAATCCTGCAATAGACAAACTTTATTAAACTTTTATTAATGATATTTTAATCTTGTTAAAACAAGGAAGTAACAAATACTCTTCGAAAATAATCATTTAGCCACACAACAACATGAGAGATTTTGAGTGAAAATAAGACAAAATGGAGGCCCAACATTACTGTTTATGGTGATGTTCATGTATATTATATTTTTTTGTTCAGTGATTTTTTCATGTCACTTTTCTCAAGAAATTTACATAAAAACACATAAAAACTCAGTTTTAACTTGCAATTTACCTTATAATCCTCAAGCACTTTGTTTATATTATGAAGAGGAATTTAGCACAACAAAACTAATTTTCCCATTCAAATCATGAGGAGTGTGGCATACTTAGTATTTGGAGCAAGAAGGAAAAGGAAAGGCAGGAGAGAGCGAGAGGACATCGGGATCAACGGCTACAACTAGATTTCTTTGTAGGTATCGAGTTGCATATATGATTTCCTTACTAGTTTTGGCATGCATGTCATATGCATGTGGTTTCTTGGCCATGAACTGTCATTAGCATGGAGGAATGCCTTGGTTGATAGTGGATTTTCTTAGCCTTGCCATTTCCTGGATAGCCATGGCATTGTGGGTAGCATGGAGGAATGCCTTGGTTGATAGTGGATTTTCTTAGCCTTTCCATTTCTTGGATAGCCATGGCATTGTGGGTTCATTTCATTGTTTGTTTTTCTGGTTGGTTCTCATGTTCCTTTAGATGTGGGTTGAGTTACTAGTTCCTAGAAGCCTTGGTTGGACAAACGCTCTGGAAGCCCTGTAACAGCTTGGGTTGAGTTAATAGTCCTGTAATCCTTGGTTGGAAAAATGCTCTGGAAGCCCTTGGTGGGTTGAGTTACTAGTCTTGGAATCCCTATTTGGACAAACACTCTGGAAGCCCGACTGCAGCTGTGGGTTGAGTTACTAGTCCTGGAAGCCCTAGTTGGAACAAATGCTTTGGAGCCCTAGGAAACTTGGGTAGAGACCAATTTGGTGATGGTTATTTATGTTCAACTGTGAGGTGGAATCACTAGTTGAGAGTTGAGGTGATTTTCATATGGAAACCATGGTTTGGCTGTGCTTGATGTGTTTCATGAGATCCCACATTCATGCTTGGAATATGGCACGGCGGTGACTGGCTAAAAGAAAGATTTGGTTCATCCTAGTGTATGGTCAGGTGGTAGGTGGAAGTCCCATACCTGGTTGCATTTTTCATATGCTAATAAGAGATTCTCTCCTCTTGTATTGATGGGTAAATATAATTGTTTATATGTGGTTTTTATGGCTATTATATCCTTGCTATTTTTGTTGGTTATATGCTGGTTATGAGCATTTTTTATGAAAGTGATGATGTATGGCTCTCATAATGTTTTGATCTATAAATTAATGAATAATGAATATATGATATAATAGATGATAATGCAACTAATGTAATAATTCATCAATGCTTCTTAGTGAGTCTCAAATAAGCATGAGACCCCTATGCTCAAATTTGTTATTATGACATGTAGAATGTATATTTCTGACATGTTTGACGAAATGACTATCATGGCTAATAGGGGTCCAGTCAATTCCTTGTTCAATTAATTGAATTTATATCATTATTCCATTGTTATCTTTCATTCTTGAAAGTGAAATGGAGTTCTGGGCAGTGGCCTGAGCCCCGGGCCTAAAAAAGTGGCACAGAAATCAGGGTCATAGGCTCAGAACTACCTGGAAAATTCCCTAGTCGCACACATTCCCATGTTGTGCGAGAAACTGGAGGTTTCTAGTCGCACTCTTTCCCATATAAAGGGAGTGACTGAGGGACTGATACACTATTAGGTCAGTTTGTCTCAGGGGATGGCTTCCTGTAAGGTTTGGATGGCTCTTGGGTGTCCTGTAGAAGGTGTAGAAGGTCTGTGTTGTTGTGTTATGTCGATTCCACTTCCTTAACTGACACATAGGGAGTTGAATCATATCATAGTAACTATTCTTCACATGTTTACCTTGGTTGGTTGGTTACTTGGGTAAATGTGGGAGGAGGGTGTTACAAAGTGGTATCAGAGCATGGTTCAACACGTGGACTGGATGGGCAGAATGTGATTGTCATGCATACATGTTAGTTGCATATGCGTTCTTTATGTTTGTGGACTATGTGTTTGTTGTGTATGCATGGTGGTGATCATTGTTTCCATTGCGTCCCCATGTGGAAGTTGATGATGTTGTTGTTGGTATGTGTTTGTCATAAATTCTTGTCTGTTTTATATGCATTTTTTATGCGTGTCAGTTTCTATATGTTGTTATGCATGCATTTTCATGGTTAATACTATTGTCCATGAGGTAATTATATGCATTTTACTTCATCATGATGTTTTTGGTGTGTTATGACACTGATGTGCTTGTTGAGATAGAGTAGGAGATGCAGACCATCAAAATCAAGGTGCAACACTTGAATCTAGGGTAAGAACCGATCATCATATAGGTATTATATGATTGGAATGCAGGTTTTTGGTTAATGGTTGTTATAAGAATTAGGATTACTTATATGCCTGTCATTATAATATTATGGTTACATGTATGATAGACGTTATTTAATTAGTGTGATCATATGTACATGTGTCGAATAGTCATGAATGATAGTCACTTCTTGTTATATGCATTGTTGTTGTTGTTTTATGTTAGTTAACTTGATGCATATACTATATGTTAGATATATTTTTTTAGGATTCAACTGCGTTGAGTAAGTCATTCATCTATGAAAATTTCCATGAGAGGTAGTCGTAACTGACTAATTTATCATGATTTTTGAATAGTCCACTTAACACTCATTGCATCGGGTGATATAATGATATGATGATATAATTCACAAAAATGCCTTATTAGTATTTTATTCTTGAAAATAATGGAAAATAAGAGAAAATGAAGGTGAAAGGTCACAGTTCTCATGTGATGAGGAAATTGAAAGAAAATAATGGAAAATGAAGAAAATAGAGGCCTCATTGATAAAAAGGATTTTAAGGATCAATTGGTAACCTTTTTCTAGTTCTATGATGGAGCTCTCTTCTATTCTCTCTATCATACTCTTGGACACTTAGATTTTCTTAGAGCACTCTTGGAGGAGTGTGGCATACTTTGGATTTGGATCAAGAGGGAAAAGAAAAGGAAGGAAAGCACGAGAGGACATCGGAATTAGCGGCTACAGTTGGATTGCTTTGCAGGGATCGAGTTTCATGTATGATTTCCTTACTAGTTTTGGCATGGATGGAATATGCATGTGGTTTCTTGGTCATGATATGTCATTGGCATGGAGGACTTCCTAGATTGACAGTGAATTTTCCTAGCCTTGCCATTTCATGGATAACCATGGTGTTGTGGGTTCATTTCATTGTTTGTTTTTTCTGGTTGGTTCTCATGTTCCTTTAGCTATGGGTTGAGTTACTAGTTCCTGGAATCCTTTGGTCTGAACTTAGAAAAGAACACACAAAAAATAAAAAAATAACGATAAAAATATAGATGCAGCAGAAATAACTCTTCATTTCATTGATATCAAAGAATTGAAATATGCTTATAGACATAATGGAACTAAACTAGCTTGGGCAATGGTAGCTTATCTATAAGAAGAGATGTGGCGGCTACATGCCTTTGAACTGTGTTACAATGAGGCTCGATGGCTTTTTTTATAATTAAGAAACAATGATAAACCCTAAACATCCAAAAACCTAACACTAGGAGATGAATCGCAAAAATATTGTGGACCCTGTTGGGGTAAGTTGAAATGTCAACTTCCTGGGATCGTAACTTTGGCATATGATCTCTGTTTGGCTATCATAATACCTCCTTTTGAAGATCTCAAAGAGAAGTCCAAGAAATATTGAATAAATTATTTTAAAATTTTTTTGGATTCTCTATTTCCCTAATAACTTTTAGTCCCTCAAAATGACTTCGGAAGTTTAGAACCCGAAAAAATGCCAAAAATAGTAACCTTTGCTACAATTAAGGAAACTGAAAAACAGAAAGAAAAATTAGTGGGAGTCCATGTGGAATAGGTGGGTGTCCACCAATATCCACCTAGATTAGTCACCCCCCCCTTAGGAAGCAATGGTTTCCATTGTGTTGGGCGCCTCCATGAGACGGGGAAAATTTTGTTGAACCTGGTCCCTAGAGAGCCATTTGCCTTGGTGCAGGAGTTGGTCGGCTTTGAAAATACGATACTGGTGAGCCCAGGTATTGCAACAAGAATGTTGCAACTCCCAGAGGCTACTCTACTTTACTTTATCAACTTGTGGTTTGTACAAACTTGGAGGTGACAGTACTATATACACAACATATGCATTCTACTCATGTCATCCTCTTCTGAGTCCTACGAAAGGGTGCTATTTCTAGGGTTTCTGAGTTAAGTCTGTCACACTTATGATTTAGACCTAGAACTACAAGTGACCCAAAACCATTACTCTATTAACCATCAAATGACTATTTTGAAGCAAGAAAATACATCTAGCTATTCTGCAAGGAAAGAAATATGTGATTTAAACTATGGAAAGAAATAGAAGCAAACTAGGTATCTTCATGAAGTAAATGGCTGAATTGAAATTACAGAAAGAAGGTTAATCTACTCACACATTTCTGGGCCAAATGGATAAACACATTGTGTCTACTTCATGCTTTTACTCATGCATCTAATCATGACCTAATTATGCTTGTAAATTCACTATTTTGCAACAAGGAGGAGAAGGCGCTAAGGTGGCTTAGGAGGGTTTTGAACTCATGGGTGTAGGGATGAAGGTGTCTTGATGGTTTTGGCAGGTCTGGATGAGGTTGATGATGGTTTCCAGGCTTAAGGAGAGGCCCACTGGTACTGCTACAAGTTTCCTATAGTGTTACAGGAAAGTCTTGAAGTGCTACAGGAAACAATCTAAGGGAAATCTGAGGCCAAAATGATGGAGAAAAGCGTAGTGGAGGTGGAGTGAAGGTGTACTTGGATGAATGGAAGGTGCCCAACCCATTTTCCAAGATAATAACCTATTAAGAATCCCTTCTCGCACTTCTAGGGTTGCTCACCGTGTGAAGGTGAAAATCTCAAAAACAATGTTGAAGGCAATTTGATGAGAATAAGGTTGTTTGATGGGTGAGAGATGAAGATAAAGGTGATGGTGAAGTCCTCCTTTGCTGTTCTACTTGAACCTGCAATCAAAATGCTTGTTCAAGAAACAAACATTGGAAAATATATGATGAGGGAAATCAAAAAGATGAGTTGAATTTTGAAAGAAAACCTACTTAAGAATTCAAATAGAAATCTAACTCAGTATTCTAGGCATGTTCATGACACTACAACAACCTAACTATTATTTCCAAGAAATCATAAACTAAAGAGAAATTTTGGCCTGTGGTGAAGATATGCCCTCCTAAAGATCCAATGAAAGAGATGAGAGAGGGAGGATCGACACATAGATTTATGAGTTTATCAGCTATTCTACCAACATTTATGCAAGCTTAACTACAACAAAAGTCAAATGGAAGCAAACTAAAAATAGTGAATTGAAATGCAAGAAAACTAGCTAAAACTCATAAAGAAAACTAGTTACAATGACATAAAAATAAGCATGAATACACAAGAGAGACTAAGGCCAATGGATTGGGCCCTAACCCACAAGCCTATACCTCTGAAACTAAATCAGTGAAGGAAAATCTAAATACTCATCTTATTGCATAAAATAGTCTCATTACATAATCATAAAAGTCTTAAAAACCTATTACAAGAACTAAGAGTCTATTAGCTTCCTTCAAAGTTCAAATCCTAATGAGCGCTTGCTCATCCCTTTTTAACCTAGAGGGTAGCTACCAATAGCTCCCTAAAAATTATGT
Source organism: Pinus albicaulis (assembly GCA_034641835.2). Classification (NCBI taxonomy): domain Eukaryota; kingdom Viridiplantae; phylum Streptophyta; class Pinopsida; order Pinales; family Pinaceae; genus Pinus; species Pinus albicaulis. Next base: position 1,082,949,216 of record CM076579.1, on the reverse strand, counting down.
GAGGTGTCCTCTTTGACTGCAAGAGAAGTGGAGCTTTGGTGCACTTGATCTCCTACTTGCTTGGCTGCCTTTGGTTTCGAGCTGTTGGAGGGAATATTGAGGATCCCTTGTCTACCTTTGGGAGTTAAGGAGGTGGAAAATCCCCCTAGAATCTCTCCTTGTTGTCTACTTCGAGTTTTAATTGCAAAATCTTAATCAAAAGTGCAATATCTTCGTGATTATCCTGCATTCTACCCATATTAGGCATTTGAACTATGAAAAGACTTAATCACCATCTACACTAGCAACATAAGACAATAATATAATTTAAATGTGAGAAAGAGATACTTAATAAGGCTAAAATGGTGACAATTAACCCCTCTAATTATACTTAATTATGGAGCTCATCATCACCCCCCTACCAAATGGTTGCTCATCCTTTGAGCAACTTAGTCCTCCTTCTGCATCTCTTTCAAAGCTTTAATGGACCTTCTAACTTCCCAAGGAAGAAGTGTGGGAGCCCCTTTAGGAGGTTAAAAGCCATCATTATTTTCTGCTTCCTCCCATTCTCTATTCTGCTCCTCTTGTTTTTCCCATCACTCAGTCCCAGCAACAATGGTGGACTGAGTTTCAAACCAAGCCACTGAATATTCTGGGCATGCATGGCCCTCTTGTATAGTGGTGCCCTTTCTAGAGAACTTCTAAATCTCTTTTGTGTGTGGTATTCCATGTTTCTGAGACTGTGAAGGAGGCTATTCCATCTCCTTTAACTAGCCATTATGAATTCATCTCCCAACAACCTAGAAACATCATCAAAATGGGCCATGGATTTTGCTTGTATGTTGAGGTACCTTTCTGGAAGTGCATCATCCTTTTCTATATTGATATGGTTGTTGATGACTTCCCTAGGGCTGAATCATTCTGCCCTAATGTGTAGAGGCTCCCTGTTTTCTCTCCTCATGACCTTCCTTACTTATTGTGCTCTCGCTTTCTCATTAACCATCTAAGAGGCTAATGCCATTAACTACATGTCTCCCATTCTAGGATTAGGGTCCTAGATGTTCAAGTCTATCATCAGAAGATTGTGCATGTAGAATTATTCCATATTTTCCTTATCTTCCATATTTGACTGGTTGCAAAATTCAATGAATTGTCTATAGTTCTGAAAAGACAGGGATCCATGAGAGGCTAGTGTCCTGATTTGAAATAGGATCCATTGTTCTTTGAGGTAGACTGCATAGGAGTCTGATGGGTATCTATGTTGAATGGCATCCATGCAGAAACCTGCCATGGTGGGAATTTTTTTATCTTTTTGTTGAAGTTGATATCGCAATCTTGCATTCTCCGCATGGGATTCTTGAAGCTGCTCTTTTAACATGGATTCTCTAAGCCTAAAATCATACAAATCCCTTCCCAACTCAGTCACTTTTTCTTCCATGACCCCTGAGTCATGCACACCTTTGGTTGTAGCAACCTTCATCCAATGATAAGTGTGTGCCATATCCTCTTCCAATTGATAGGATAAAGGTATTATAAAATTCTGAGGAATCAATCTACCCCATTCAATAAATGTATAGTTGGAGTTGGTATTTGGCTGAGGGCTAGGGTGTGACACTATTGATACATCTTTGGTGAGGTAGGCTCCTCCTTGTCATATATGTCTTGCCCTTCATCTTGTGCTTTTTCCTCAACTTCTTGGGCCTCTTTCCCAACTATGGGTGTATTTTCTCCCTCATCCAAGGCTTCTTTCTCTGATTCTGGGCCCGTTGGAGTTTCCTATAACAAAGACATAGTTTCATGTATCAAACTTAGTGTTGCCTATGGAAAACCCTCTCTTACTTGTTTTCCCGTTTTTTTGTCTTTTGAGGGTCTGTTAGGGTTGGTAGATGTGTAGGGGATGCCAACCTTGCTGAATTTCTTCTTGTTACACCAATTTTTGGTCATCTAACATGTTACTATTAGATAGACCAAAGTACACCATGTAAGACCAATTTTACCCTAAGTAAAATTGCTTTCACTATGAAAAATAACTTAGTAATCCATATTTATTAAGTTGTTTATGGTCTAAACAGGAAACACCATGAGGAAATATTGGATAAATCCATATTTTTTTGATTTTCCTCAAGGAATAATGAGTTAAACTATAATTTAATTAATATTCCTGGTCATATTTAACCCAAAATAGGAAAATTAATTAGATAAATTATTATTTATCTTATTATTTTCTAGGAATAATTATTTAAACCTTATTTAAATAATATTCCTTGTTAAATTTGACTAAATCATTTATGAATAATTGAATAAATTATTATTTATTTGATTATTACTCAACCACATCCTTAAAATAATAAATAAATCATTTATTTATTTATTATTTACAAATAAAGGGATTTGACAAAATTCAAATTCTTTTTCCCTCCAATAAATATAATAAAATATTCCATAAAATTTGGATCTAGAATTGGTTAATAATATTTTAATTATGCACCAATATCTAGAATAACTCAATGTTTTGTTATAAATAGAAGGGGTTTTCCATTCACTCACTACCTTTTGTTGCATAAAGATCACTCTAGATCTATACTTTTGGTCTGACTTTGATCCACCATCATTGTCATATTTTTCTACCATTTTTCTTAGGAGCTCCCTTTGAGTTCCATTTTTGTCAGGGTTTTCTACACCATCAAGAGAGAGAGATTTTAGATCTGAAGTGCTGAGGACTTACAAGAACCCATCCCATTGAGGGGGATTGGTAACATATTTCTATGTTCCCTTCCCTGGTGTCAAAAAATACAAAAATTCTTTAAAACAATCTTGTCTTCTCTATTGGATGCATGGAGCAACTCTTGCTTTTATTTACTGCTTAATGTCTTTTAATGCATAGATCTAGATTTTGTAGCATTTATCTTGGTCAACTAATTGCATATCTAAAGATATTGACAACCATCTTTGTTGTCAGGGTTGTTTGTTATGCACGCCTAAAGTGAGCCTTTTTCATACACTTGCGATCAAGATTCATACTAACAACTGGCGACTCCACAAGTGTTTAAAATTACAACCTCTGTCGTTTTTCGGATCCCTGCATATTCAACTGCTTCAAACCCTAGGATTTCTCTTTAGCTTCTTGTTTTTCTTTTCTTGATGTTGTTTTTAACCTATAAAACCCTAGAACATTAAAAATTCTAACTTCCATGTGTTTTCGGACCTATTGCATAGGTGACAGGCATCAGCCATAGCTGAGACGAATTTTTTTTTTGAAACCTGCTCCCGAGAGTGCCGAAAGTGCAGGTCTCACTTTTTGGGCCAAAACTTGCGACCTGAACTTTTTGCAAGAATTTTTTTGAGATTTTTCTGGGTTTGTCTAGACCTCTGTTTAGGGTTGTCTGACCTCCATCTCCACCCGTTTTGGACCTGTACTTGTTCTATTTTACTCATCAAAGTGGGAACCTAGCCCCCTAGGGCTTCAGTACTCTCCACCTTTTGTTGAAGAGTTTTAGCTGCTGCAAGTCGTCTGAAATTTCAGTGTGTTCATCCATTTTTCAAATCTGATCCCTTACCTTCAGATCCACTTTATATTGGTTTTTTATCCATCCAAAAAACATCTTTTTATTTTTGTTTGGGTCTTCCTCTAGGGTCCCCTTCGCTTCCCTCCAGGTTGTAGCCTTTCGCCACCTCATTTACAACAATTTTTCTTATGATTTTTTGTTGTTTTTCTGCACCTATTTCTAGCAGATTTGACCTTTAGATCATTGTCCCTCCCAACTTTAGATCTATTGGCTATTTTTGTGTGTTTTGACTATATTTTTTCCCACCTACGGACTACTTATTGAGAGGCCAACCTCCTTGGGTTTAGATTAATGCATAATTAGCTGTTTATTTTCTGTTATTTCAGTTTCATATATTGTTATCTGCAGGTTTATTTATAGTTATACAACACACTTTTTCTTTTTCTCTACAAACGTCTGGGTTTTAAAATTAAAATTTACAAACTTAACACACACACCCTAAGTGAAGAAGAGCTTGGTTAACACCACCAAGAAAATACTTTAACATTGTAATCAATTGATCCTGCACCTCTCTACCCTTGTTTCGACATTGTAATCAATTGATCTGACACCTCCTTGCCCTTGTTGGTCTCTCTTCCCTTTGTGTTGTGTTTGTGCCTTCATTATTGTGCCACCAAGGCATTTATCTGAGAGACTTCTTGGCCTTCATCCTCAGTTTCCGGTTGGACGAATTACTCCTCCGCGTAGGATTCGATTTAGTCCTCCACTGAGTCTGCACTCCGACTCCTCTTCTGGTTCATTGGGTTCCCCTTCTAGTTCCACCCTCGGTTCTCCCCTGTCACCTTCACTATGTTTGGTTCAAGACCAAACGCTGGTGGTAGCCCCGGCCCTAATGTTGGGAATACTACTAGTGGGACCGCAACAGGAACTGCCTTGGCTTCTCCCTTGCTACCCTATATGGTAGGCCTCAGTATTCCTGATTTTAACTAGTTGATCAATGACCCTATACGCCATGATGCTGGTTGGCCTGCTATGCCAACCAAGCTCCCTTTCGACATCCCCAAGTTTGAAGGTCTTGCTGGAGAAGATCCTACAAATCATGTTCGATCTTTCCACATGTGGTGTTTGTCTAACTCCATTACCAATGACTTTGTCCATCTTCGGTTGTTCCAATGTACGCTTATTGGTGAAGCTTCTAAGTGGTATGTTGATTAGGCCTCATCCTCTCATACCACCTTTGCGACTCTTACCCCATATTTTCTGTCTTATTTCCATCTTCCCCTCCGTTATGACACTGGTACCGAACTTTTGACTTCTTTCCGTCAATCGTTTGCGACCCGCCTATCTGATCATGTCCAGGAATGGCGGAGAAGAAGGAGCCTATGTCGAGCCCCTACCTTCGAAGACCATGTGTACATGGACTTGTTCCTTAGATCCCTTTTGCCTGCTATAGGAAAATATGTCACATCGCATTTCCCTCAAATCGAAGAAGCCGCTCTCTAGATTGCATTAAAATCTGACTTGATCTACGCTCAGCCGGGTTATGTTTATACCGTCTTACCTGATCTCCCAAGACCTGGTGGTGCCAACGCACCGGGGGCATCTCATGTCACCGATGGTATCGTTGGAGCTCTTTCTCATCCATACGCTCAGCCTCCCATGGGCTATGGTTTCCCTCAGGGAGGGGCCAACACCTCCAACAGTTTCTCCCCCCCCCACCGGTAGCATGTATCCAGGATATGGCATGCCTCCTCCTTTTTCCCAACCTATTTACCGCAATGTTACTCAACCTCATTATTATCCATATCCGCATCTTGGTGCTTCAGATCCTCAAGCATTAGCACCCCCACCTCCCTTGCCTTCTCAACACCCACAACAATAGCCACCGCCCCCTCAAGGGCAGGTGTATGCAGAGCAGGGCACGAATAATCCTATTACTTCTAAAAAGAAGAGGAAAGGCACTCAAAATCAATCTGCCCCTGGTAATCCTGGACCTAATCCCCAAAGTAATGCACCTAACACTGCTAACCCGCAACAGGGCACTCAGCCCAAGAAGGACAGGCCTATTTGCACAAATAATCCTTGTTCTTGTTGTGGTGTTTATTGTCATTACACTCACGATTGTCCTCTTTTACCATAGATGTGGTAGATGTGGGAGACTTAAGCAACATTGCAAGGACAACAAGCCTCCCCTTCTGTCCCTCCCCATGATGTTCCTAGTCAGCCGACTGTGTTTACTAATCCTTTCCCTCAACAAGGATTCGTGGCTACCCAACCACCTGAAGGTCAGGCAACCACTCAACCTCCTCCATCTGGTACCTCCGATTACCAGATTCTCATGATGAACTCTAACCAACCTATTACCGTAGACCTCAACCTTCAGAATCGGTACCGTCAATACAACAAGCCTCCCGCTACGTCTGCCCCCGAGCCCCCTTCTTCAGGTTCTAAGAGCCTCTTTCGACAACTAATGGTCCTTTACATATCCCTTAGCCTAAGGAAGAGGTTCATACCAAGATCCATAAGGGACCATTACGCTGAAATACTGTTTTTGGAAAAGTTGCCCATTCGTATAATATAGTAGATGATTTGGTGCAATCTCCTGCTGCCATCTCAACGCTAGAAATCCTCTAGTCGTGCCCTTCAAAATGAAAAGATCTACTATCTGCCATGGTCCTCCTCTTCCTGATTCCGGTGCCTTCTAAATCCCAGTTAAGATCCAAAACGCCAACGTTTCCCATTGTATCATTGATGGGGGGCATCCACCTGCGTGATGTTCGCTTCAGTTTGGAAGCAACTTGGATCATCGGAATTGGCCCCTTCCACTATCACCCACCGAGTGTGAGATGGCCATGCTTTCCAACCCATTGGCATGTTTCGCAATTGTCCTATTACTCTTGCGGGCAAGACTATTTGCGTTGACGTAGAAGTCATTGACGCCTCCTTAGATTACAACATTCTATTGGGTCGTAGCTACACCTATGTGATGTCTACTGTACCATCTATGGTTCACCGCAAGATGTCCTTTCTCCATAATGGAAAGGTAGTCACCATTGATCAGTTGACATATTATGAACCAAAGTATCAGACCTCCCTTGAGTCCATCATATCTTCGATTCCCAATAAGCAAACCATCGACCCCTTGACCAATGTCTCACCCAAAGTCTACAAAGACTCCTATTTTCTTGGTTCATTCCTTGGTCTCCCTCCTCCTGTCTCCCATCCCAACTCATCAAATATTTGCATGATGCAATCGTCTCGAGCTTCCCTCAAGCGGCCCGCTTCGACTAGTCAGCAACCCCACCCTTCGCAACTTGATCCTAGCACTTCGACTCAGCCTTTTGAACCCCCTCCTCCTGGCCCTTCATTTGAAGCTGGTATCGATGAGCCTCTCTACCCTCCTGGAATGGTTCCTCGAGGCCTTAACCATCTCAGAGCCATCCCGCCTAGCCATTACCCCTCTGGTTATATACCGTTCCTAGCTCCCCCTCCTAGAGTGTTCTCGGTACCTATCATGGCTACCTTATCCCTTCCTAACCTGACCCTGGGGATTCCTGTTTGATACATTGATCCCCTAGCCGATACCTTTCTTGGTCAACCCAAAACTTATCTTTCTTTGACCCCGGTTCAACTGGTCCCCATGACCCCTCTCTCTGCTACCGTGCCTCAGCCACCTTAATAGGAACCTCCTCCTGTTGCGACAACTTCGGGTAAAGGGGGAAAAGCTTGCAAGAAGGCACCTAAAGACAAGGCTACCCCGATTGACCCTGCTCCTCCTCAGCCTCCAAAGTGTACCCAACTATGTGCTTTGTGTGATATTGTCGGTCATGCCACCCACCATTGTCCTGAATTGCCTCATCTCAAGCCCATGATCAATGAAGCATTTCTTAAGTTTGATATACTAGTAGTCCATGTTACTTTACCTGATTCAGCTAAGAAACTCAAGACTTTGCACACAAATCACCCCTGTGATTTGTGTGATTTCCATGGCCACTATACTTACCTCTGCCCCTGCCTCTAAGAGTACCGCTCCTCTTTGGAAGTGGTTCGCCAATTCGAGGCCAAGTGCAATGAGTCCACCGCTCCCTTATTTGCGCATTTTGATTTAGCAGAACCAAAGGACACATCCACTCCCATAGACATTCCCCCTCCGGATGTTGAAATGACAGAGACTTTGGCCACTGTCCACTACCTGTCATCATCTATGAGATCCACGGTGGAAGACCCCCTTGGTACTTCCCCTTCTGTTTCGCCTGACCTCCCTTTAGCAATCACCTTGGGCTCAACATCGGTGGATCCTTCATCTACTTGTTTTTTTTTCACCCCTTGTGACAATGCACATGTGAAACCCTCTTCTCATGATGATGAGTCAGGTAGCTTTGCCGCGTTAGGTGGTCTTTCTTCCACCAATCACCACATCTTCTATTACGATGATGACATTATAGAAATAGTCACCACCCCTGACTTTATCTATCCCCCCTTACATCAAACCCATGCATTCGAACCACATACACCTTGTGCCCATTTCATTGACACCCAATGTTTGGGTAAGGGGGCACCCATATTTGAGAGACCAGGAGAAGAAATTCTCCACAGGTCTCCTAGTGTATCTGGTTGTGTCAACTCTAGTACCCTTATTCTTCCCCATTTAGAAGAACCTATAGAGTCCCATATCACTTCAGATCACTCTAGGGATGATACCCCTCATCATTCCTTTATCTTACATCAGCAACCCAGTCCCCTAGACATTTTTGTTGACCAACCTATGGGTTTTTTAGGAGAGCACCACTTCATTATCTCCAAACCCACTCGTGGGGATAATGATACCCTGTATGCCAACCCAGAAAATTAGTCCATTTGCTTCATATATGAAGTACCAAAAGAGATTGGTAATCCTCCATTCCCTTTCTCGAATTGCATAATTATAAAGAAAACAAATGGCACACCACACCATAAATATGTGTTTAGATTCCCCTTTTTCTAAATACATTTTTGCATGACCACAACATGCTTGGGGGCACCTATGCCCCTCCACCATAAAATTCCCAACTCTCAGCCAAAAACAACACTGAAACCCCCTTTCTCTGACAGGTCGCACTTTTTTATCATTTCTTGGGATAGGTCGTAGTTTTCTGCCCAGTACCTGCTACCCAGGTCGCAGAACGGATCCCAAAAAAATGTGACTTGGCCTGTTCATGAGATCTGGGTGCCTAAACTGGAATTTTGATCCCCTTAAATAAAAGAGTAGGGTTAGGCCTCTTAACTGCAACTGACGGATCTTGATTCCAACGGTCGGTTTGTTCGATACAATCACTGCAAGATTTAGGGCCTTATCTCCTCTCTACATTCACCACAACTACAATTGCAAATGAGTGAATTTGGAGGGAAAACGCCTTATTAAAAGAGAAACCCCAGATTTTTGTTTCGCCTGTTGCGACCAAATCATAGCTCAGTTTGACAAACCGTCTGTACCATTGGAAAGCTCTCACCGAGCTCTCAAATAGGTATATGTTAGTTTTTTATAATTTGATACTTCACCAAGACAAATTATGTCCAAGAAGTGTCACTTCACCACTCTCAAATTCGAATTTCTTCACTTGCAACACTTGTACTTGGGGCACCACTTTGCCTCCATACTTGTCCATGCTTGTGTTGATTTTCGTCATGAGTAACCATCTTGTACTCATGTCTTTATGGTCCCCATTGGACCTTTTCTGTGTGGCAGCATCATCGATTTGCCCTTGTTTAGAGCATCAGAGTTGAGCCATCATCGCATCCATGGAGTCTATCCTGAGTCCCTTTGTATCCCGTTATAGTCCTCCATCCTTCATTGCTTTGTTCCTCTCTCGTGTCGCACATCATGGCCTTCAGTTCTACTGTCCTCTGTCCCCTTTGATATTGTGTCAGTTGCTTCCAGGTCATCTATGCCCTTAATGCTATAACAAGGGAAGTCGTCTGTCTGCTACTCAGTACCCCCCATTTCATCATCATCCTTGGTGTTAGTTTTTTAGTCACTCTACTATTTTCTCTCGTGCCTTAGTTGAGGATCCCTTATTGCCTCACCTATGGTGGACCTCCTTCTGTTGACATCAGATCATTCATTCTAGAAGATATGTCTAGAGGGTGGTGTACCTTGGTTCCAGCTTCCACTCTTGTTCGGTGCCTCGGATCAGGCAAAGGGACTCCTTATTGCACTTTGACTTGATTGTTTCTCATCTCTAGCTACTTACAGCATGATCAATATCTGTATACTTGATGGTTTAGTGATGCAGCAGATTGTACCGGTGATTCCCGGGTGTGTGTGATATGTTTCAGACCTCATGAGGGGGTGGCCCTTTAGGTAGCCCCCCACATGCCCGAATGACCTCTTCATTATAGCCTTTGATGCAGCTCCATAGATTTGATGATGTCAGCCTCAGCCGCTTGCAGTGCCTTTTTGTTTGCATGTATTAGTCAGCTTTTCAGAGCCATTTCCCATTTATAGGGGCACTTTGGTTGTACTCATGTATCATGTACTCATATATTACTGTATAAGTCCTGGCTGTTATCCCAGGCACATTATGTATGTGGGATTCATTATCATGTTTTTATCTGGATCATGTTTGTGCTAGCATGTACTATATAGTTCAGTGCCTTGTTTACTGAACACATTATTCTTTGTACTTTGTCTCGACGAGCATAGGTATGCCTCCCCCATCGCCTATAGCACAGGTACTCACTCATAAAAGAGACTTGTCACACCTGTAAGTCTTGCTCCTCAAGGTCTAGTCCTCTAGTGCTTTGGTCTACCTTATATTTCTCTCTCTCTGACTTCCCCTTCGGTGTCTAGTGTTTGAGTTCTTACAACGTACTTCAGTCATACGATTAGCTCCTAACACTCGCACATTGGGGGGCAATCTGTTACACGAATTTTTGGTCATATAACATGTTACTATTAGATGGACCAAAGTACATCATGTAAGACCAATTTTACTCCTGGCAAACGAGCTAATTATGAAAAATAACTTAGTAATCCATATTTATTGTTATTTATATTCAAATGAAAACCCATGAGGAAACATTAATAAATCTACATATTTTTGTTTGATTTTTCCTCAAGGAATAATTAGTTAAACAACAGTTTAATTAATATTTCTGGTCATATTTAACCCAAAATATGAAAATTAATTAGATAAATCATTATTTATCTTATTATTTTCTAGGAATAATTATTTAAACCTTATTTAAATAATATTCCTTGTTAAATTTGACTAAATCATCTATAAATAATTGAATAAACCATTATTTATTTGATTATTACTCAACCACATCTTTAATATAATAAATAAATAATTTATTTATTTATTATTTACAAACAAAGGGATTTGACCAAATTCAAATTCATTTTCCCTCCAACAAATATAATAAAATATTCCATAAAAGTTGGATCTAGAATTGGTTAATAATATTTTAATTATGCACCAATATCTAGACTAACTCAATATTTTGTTATAAATAGAAGGGTTTTTCCATTCACTCACTACCTTTTGTTGCCTAAATATCACTATGGATCTATACTTTTGGTCTGACTTTGATCCACCATCATTGTCATATTTTGCTACCATTTTTCTTAGGAGCTCCCTTTGAGTTCCATTTTTGTCTGGGTTTTCTACACCATCAAGAGAGAGAGATTTTAGATCTGAAGTGCTAAGGAGTTACAAGAATCCATCCCATTGAGGGGGACTGGTAACATATTTCTATGTTCCCTTCCCAGGTGTCAAAAAATACAAACATCCTTTAAAACAATCTTGTCTTGTCTATTGGATGCATGGAGCAAATATTGCTTTTATTTACTGCTTAATATATTTTAATGCATAAATATAGATTTTGTAGCATTTATCTTGGTCAACTAATTGCAGATCTAAATATATTGGCAGCCATCTTTGCTGTTAGGGCTCTTTGTTATGCACGGCTAAAGTGAGCCTTTTTCATACGCTTGCGATTAAGATTCATACTAACACTTCTCATGTAGGTCACAGGGGTCCTTATAGGTGAGGTGACCTCTTGAACCTTTCCTTCTTCTATCCTTATTTCATCATCCTTCTTGGGTGACTCCTCAATGGTAATAGTGCTTTCAGTTTGAGTCAGTGGCTTCCCCTGCCTCACCCTTTGGCTCTTCCTAGTCCTGAAATACATGGTTGTTTGTGTCTTACTCTTTGCTTTGACTGGTGTGCTTAAAGTGGCTAGGGTAGCAGCCACTTCCGGATCTGTTATCGCTGGTGATATGCTAGTGTGTTGAGGAGAGGTATCAGTGCCTAGCATAGGGTCCAATATTTCCTTATCTTCCTTCTTCCCCTTAGTCTCTTCCTTCTCTCTTTTATTTCCTCTTTTTTTTTTTTCTTTCTCTGGCTCTAATATCTCTGTGTTTTCTGTTTCAAACTCCATATCTTCTTCTTCCTCCTCATCTTCAACCTCCTCTTATTCTTCAACCTCCCACTCCCTAAGAGAAGAGGCAGAGGTTTGTCCTGTTTGGGTGGCTATGAAGGCTTCCCTATCCATGTCTATGAATGAGGACCAAGACACAGGGAGGTTTAATCTGCTCAGAGCATCACTCACTATCAGTTTTATAAGGCCACGATGAGCCAAATTTTGGTATTCCTTGCCCTCACCTTTTTTCTCATGCATGTTATTAAGTTAAAGAGGAAATGGGGGATACCCAATATTTGTTCTAGAGGGATTTCTCCTTGAAATCCAAGTTCATTCAACAACCTGAAATGGTATCCAGAGACTACACTAAGTCCGCCTTCATATGAGATGAATTTCATGATATGGAAGGCTACTTCATCACAGGGGTATGGAAGGATTTCTCTCCTCACTCCATTATTGTCCTCAATGAACTCTTCTCCTAGAAGAAAGAAGTTTTTCTTGGCTGCAGTGCTTGGAATCCTTTCCTTAATCCACTTGAATCTTAAGGGAAAAGTGGTGATTTTTTTTATTAGTTCAGGTGAAAGTGTGATGGATAGGCCCTTAACCAAAGTGGTGGATCTCTCCCTAAGTGTGATTGCAGAGCCACTGCAAACTCTCGAGCTATATCCTCATCAAAACCCTTCGGAAGCTTGAAGAAACGTAACCATTGGTGGTTCCTAAAAATCTCCATTATTTGAGGATGACGTCTTATTCTTTTAATATCAGTGGGATCCCTTATGCTAAATCCCCCTCCTATATTTATGGCTATGATAGGAAGGTGGAAAGATGGTTTTTGTTTTATAGTTAATTGTGAATAGGTCTTTGAGATTGTGGTCTCAAACATATTCATATTTCACCATTTAATTCCAAAATTATAACTGATTGTGTGTAAATTTCATGGAGAAATTGCAATTCTGGAGGGTGGCAACCACTTACCTCTATCCTCTGGTGTTTTTTCTTGGGAGATGGTGGACTTAGGAAATAATTTCACCCAAAGGTGACTTGGTTTTTCTCTCCTTATCCCTGTTGATCTTCCTCTGTAGTTTCCTGTAGCACAAGGGTGCATGCAAGCTCGGACTTAGCCTTCAACAATGCTCTTCTCTTGGATGGATCCTCTGACTTATTATGCTCCTCATACTCTCAAAATTATCAATGGAGTGGGTATAATGAACCAAATATTACCTTTATGGTATTTTTAACCAAATTTGGAGTGAGGTGCTGGCTTGAACTTGGAATTTTTTTTCCTCTTTAGGACCATTTGTCCCACTCCAGTTAATCATTTCCCCAGCCTCAGAATCACCTCCTTGTACTTGTTCACACCCCCTAGAATAATTTGACTTGCCCAGGTGGAATTTACACTTAACGTTTTAATTAGTTTAACTTTACGAAGGTGGCCAAGTTAATTGGCCACCTTTTTTCCTTTTAAGCCTCTAAACCTCGACATTAAATTATTTTGATCATTATGAGTGCATAGCGAGAGGTGAAGGGCCATACCTGAGCCTACCTGGTGTTGGTGTGTTGTAGACATGATCTGGTGCAGGGAGTTGGAGTTTGGTGTTGCGGACATGATATTTCTATTGCTGTGTTTTTATTTTTATTTTCTGAGTAAGCAACTTGTTTTTTGAGTGAGCTACTTGTTTTTTTAATGAGTTTCTTATATTTTGATTCGTATTTTCTTCTTGCAGGTGTTGCATGGAGGTCCTCAAGTTCCTTGGCTAGTGTGTTCACTTTCCTAGAGTATGCTAGTGGTCCTTCGAAGCCATCTTCTTCAACTTATCTTCAGATTTTGTCCTTGTTGTGCCATACACATAATTGCTACAGGAAAATTTCCAAATTCCTGTAGAAACCTTCTTTTTGATTCTTGGGGCTCCAAATTTCTTATGGATGAAGTGAAATGGTTTATGGAGTTTAGGGATGGAGTGATGGAATGATTGGAGTGTGTTATCACCTAATTGGTACTAATTGGTTTTCTCAACAGTCAATTCCATGTAACTATTTCAAACGACTTAGGGTTGGAAGTTAGCCCTTCGAACTAGAGAGGTCTCTCTCAAGAAAAGAATATAGTCAATAAAAAAGCTTTAAAATGAAAATGGATAACTCTTAAACGTTTTTTAGATGATTTTTTGCAGGTGGAAGATTAGTGAGGACTACCATTGGGCATGGAGTCAGCATGAAAAATCAATTAAAAAAAAACATCATTCATGGAAGCGGAGGCACATGAGCTCTTACAAAAATAATTATGACAGAAAACATAAAGCATAAAGGAAGTTGGAGCATAATATTTATGAATTCCAAGTAATTATGTATGAGTAAGCTGAATTAACATTGAAGATATAAAGGAGACAATTACTGATGAGCCCAATTAGAATCTCAGGTCTGAACAAAGTATTATGCAACTGTGTATTAGCTGTGTGAAAGAAAATTACATGATAACATAGTCGTCTACATCCATCAACCCTTCTATAACTCTAAAAATCCTCTATTTATATAGTGAGTACTCATAAAAATGGTTTTCCACCTTGTTAGCTTCGAATTCCTACCTCATAGACCTATTTCAAATAGGATTACATCACTTGGAGACTTACTAGGGATATTTTCTATTTGGTAGAGTTTGAATACAAAAAGGAATCTTCTTTCATTAAATAGTTCAACAAATCCCTTTAATAACCCTTATAAAATTCAACCAACTAACTTTATGAGTGTACTGGACTGTTGATGTGTCTTTATGCCACGTGGATGCTGATATGGACCTCTTCCAAGTCTAATTTTACAATTTTTACACAAATATGGTTAGTGAAAATTATGAAAAATAGGCCTCAAAGATGAGTGCATAATTTCCAAACCCTGGTGGATTTGAAAAAATTGAGAGAGGTTTTTGTAGATAGGAATTTTCTAAAGAAACGCCTCCTTCATATTTCCAAAAATATTTTTCATTTGGTCAAAAATTGAAGTTGAAGTTTTTTGCTAAAACAATCATGTATAGGAAAGTTCGTAGCGTAGTTTTTGTAGCGTTTTCATTTCACCACCTTCTACACTTTTTTTGACTTTGCTGCCTGTTGGATGGTCTTCATTAGGTAAAATAAGGTAAAAAAATTCCTTCATTCACCCGTCTCATGATATTTTTTTGGAAGTTTTACCTAAAAACATTCTACAACGAGTTCATAGAAAAAACTCAGCTTCAAGCTTGGAGCTCGCTACGAACTTGCCTAACTTTTCCAGATTTTGCAATTTTTACTCTTTATGTCCAAAAAACATGCTTACAATTCTATAACTTATTTTATAGAGTATCTTAAGACAAAATTGGTCAAAAAGTGTGTCTTACCATATTTCAAGGGGCAGCAGGGTCATCCACTACAATCATCTTCAAACCTTTTTTTCTTCAATTCTGCTTGCACCCTCTCCATTGAACCAAACTGATATGATGAGGTGTCAACAACCATGATTAGGTGGAAAAATGTCATGCTATATTTCAGGTCCTTATATTTTGAATTTGAAGATGAGTTTTGTATTGGTGAGGTGGAAAAAATGGTGTGTTGAGAGCCATGTCATTCTTTTGCTAAGTGATATTCATCAACAGGTGTCCCAGTAACACTCCTCAACTCTTTTGATGACTCATCTATGCTCTGAAATAAATTAAATGCTTCAAAAATACCAAAACATCAAGTCATTGTAAAAACACAAATTTTAGGCAAGTTCGTATCGAATTTTGACTGTTTTACACTGATTTCGCTACGAACTTGTGTAGAAGTGCCAAATTTACATGAAATGGCCAATTTCACTTATGCACAAGATATTTTTGGGATATTTATTTGACATTTACACCTATCACCTTAACGATGACCTTTAAGACCCCCACATATGTACATTTTTTGAAAATTAATGAATTTCATGACCTTATTTCACCCTAATGACCTAACCTAACTTACCTAAGACCAACCTAGACAAACCTAGTTGCTATCAAGGATAATAGTAGCTCTAATGGGGATGTTGCACCCCTGTGGTGCAACAAAGAACCAACAACTCCAGTGCCTTATTGAAAAATGAAAATTATGAACTTGATGAAATCTTCTTCAAGCTTTTATGGCCTTCGCCTCGAGCTCAAACTTGTTTAAAACTGCAATCCAAGCTGAAAACCAAATCTGTACATTCTGAAAATATGCTCGGAATACTTGAGCTTATTCACACACACACCTACCTACCCTATACTACTGAGAAACTATTGAATCAGATGACACAAAAATGCCAGTGAAGCTAATCAAGTAGCTGCTAAAATAAAAGGAGTGCTTGACTATGCACCAACAAAATCGAAATTGGAAAATATAATCGAAATTGACAATGGATCTGTTTCTCATAGTGAAGACATGGCTGAAAACTTAGGATGAAAAAATTATCCATATAGTCTGTTATAAGATCCATAAAGATATGATATTTTTAATGAATATTTTCAAAAACTTGAGCAAATCTATCCTCATAGCTTAACACTTCACACTTATTTTCCATGTCATCATATACTTTTAGCTATGTGTCATCAGATCTATTTTTTAAAACAAAACATTTCTCCATCTTGATTTCAAAAGACAATAGCTCATCTACTTGTTTTGGCTGGAAAAAACATTCAACGAGTTGCATATGATCTTGAAAATGATGAGACTGAATTTGAGCTTCAACATCTTCAATATCTTTTTCAAGCTCACGAACCAATTCATCTAAAAATATGATCTTATTTTCAAGATTTACTTTATATGAATTTAAATAAAAATATAGTGTTGAAGATAAGTTCTCACCAACTTCTACATTAGTGCACCATCCTGTGAACTCCTAAATGGAAAGAGAGCCTCCCACAAAATCTATCTTCTCCATCCAGGTTTCCAAGAAAATAAGCTGAAAAACTGAAAATGATTTAATAGATCTAACATGTAACCTTTACAACCAGCCTTTTCATTATCCTTGGAATGAATCATATAAAATCCTAATGAATACATCTTCTTGTTTGACTATAAGGAGCTCACTAAAGTCGTGAAACTTTTATACATGCCCTAAAGTCAACCTTAAATTTTATCCATCAAATTTAGGGCCAATACTTAAAATATATGCATCCCTAGGAAAAAAATTTGGAAATCCATAAATTTTTGAAAAGTCCACACATTCATACCTTGAATAAATTGTAGCTGCATCTAAGTCTCTCATTTCCTAGTAGTGTTACCATGAAGCAATGAATTTCTGAATTCTTCAAGAATGGAGTCACCAAGGTAGAAGTACAACCTTCAAATTGTTTGATCTCCTGCTACCTTCAAGAGCTCAGTTCCTTTGACAAGAATCACCCGGGATGATATGAATTTGAGTCTCCCGGAAGACGGACCAAAATTTTATCACCAAATTGTTACTAATTGGGCTAATCAACAGTCAATTCAATGTAACTATTTCAAACCATTTAGGGTTGGAAGTTAGCCCTTCCAACCAGAGAGGCCTCTCTCAAGAAAATATATGATATTCAATAAAAAAGCTTTAAAAAAAATATGGCCAACTCTCAGATGTTTTTTAGATGATATTTTTTCAGGTGGATGATGAGTGAGGACTACCATTGGGCATGGAGTCAACATGAAAACTCAATTACAAAAAAACATCATTCATGGAAGCTAAGGCACATGAGCTCTAACAAAAATAATTATGACAACAAACATAATGCATAAAGGAAGTTGGAGCATAATATTTGTGAATTCCAAGTAATTATGTATGAGTAAGATGAATTAAAATTTAAAAGATAAAGGAGACAAAAACATAAGAGCCCAATCAGAATCTCAGGTCTGAACAAAGTCTTTTGCAACTGTGTATTAGCTAAATGGAAGAAAATTACATGATAGCATAGTCATCTACATCCATAAACCCTTCTCTAACTCTAAAAATCCTCTATTTATAGAGTGAGGACTCATACAAATGGGTTTTCACCTTGCTAGCTTCGAATTCCTACTTTAGAGACCTATTTCAAATAGGATACATCACTTGGAGACTTGCTAGAGATATTTTCTGTTTGGAAGAGTTTGAATACAAAAAGGACTCTTCTTTCATTAAATAGTTCAAAAAATCCCTTTAATAACCCTTATCAAATGCAACCAACTAATTTTTTGAGTGTACTAAACTGTTGATGTGTCATTATGCCACGTGGATGTTGAGCTGGACCTCTTCCAAGTCGAATTTTACAATTTTTACACAAATCTAGTTAGTGAAAATTCTGAAAAATAGGCCTCAGTGCATAATTTCCACACCCTTATGGCTCTGCAAAAACTGAGAGAGGTTTTTTTAGATGGTATTGTGCTGAATAAAAAATCCTTTAGATTTCCAAAATTAATTTTCATTTGGTCATAAATTGAAGTTGAAGTTGACTGCTAAAATAATCATGTACTGGAAAGTTCATAGTGTAGTTTTTGTAGCATTTTCATTTCACCACCTTCTGCACTTTTTCTAACTTTGATGTCTGTTGGAGGGTCTTCATTAGGTAAAATAAGGTAAACACATGCCTTATTTCACCCTTGTCATGACATTTTTTTGGAAGTTTTACCTCAAAACATTCTATAACAAGTTTGTAGAGAAAACACAGCTTGAAGCCTGGAGCTCTCTATGAACTTGCCTAACTTTACCAGATTTTGAAATTTTTACTCTTTATCTCCAAAAGAATTCTTACATGTCTCTATCGTATTTGATAGATTATCCTAAGACAAAATCGGTCAAAAAGTGTGTCTTACCATCTTTCAAGGGGCAGCAGGGTCATCCACTACAATCATCTACAAACCGATTTTTCTTCAATTCTACTTGCACCATCTCCATTGAACCAAAATGACATGTTGAGGTGTCAACAACCATGATTAGGTGGAAAAATTTCATGCTAGATTTAAAGTCCTTATATTCCGAATTTGAATATGAGCTGTGTATTGGTGAGCTAGAAAAAATTGTGTGCTGGCAGCCATGTCATCCTTTTGCTGAGTGATATTCATCAACATGTGTCCCAATGACACTCCTAAACTCTCTAATGACTCATATTCTCTCTGAAATACATTAAATGATTCAAAAATACCAAAACTTCAGCTCGCTGTCGAAATAGAGTTTTTAGGCAAGTTCATAGTGAATTCTAACTATTTTACATTGATTTCGCTACGAACTTGTGTAGAAGTGCCAAATTTACATGAAATTTCCAATTTCACTTATGCATGAGATAATTTTGGGATTTTTATTTGACATTGACACCTATCACCTTAATTATGACCTTGAAGACAAGCACATATGTACATTTTTTTAAAAATTAATGAACTTCATGACCTAGAAAAACCTAGTTGTTATCAAGGATAACAGTGGCTCCAATGGGGATGTTGTGCTCTTGTGGTGCAAAAAAGAACCAGAAACTCCAGTGCCTTATTGAAAACTGAAAATTATGAACTTGATAAAAACTTCTTCAAGCTTTTATGGCCTTTTCCTCGAGCTCAAACTTGTTGAAAACTGCAATCCAAGATGAAAACTAAATCTGTACATGCTGAAAAGATGCTCGGAATACTTGAGCTTATTCACACACACACATACCTACCCTATACTGCTGAGAAACTACCGAATCAGATGACACAAAAATTCTAGTGAAGCCAATATAGCAGCTTCTAAAATAAAAGGACTGCTTGACTATGCACCAAAAAAGTCAAAACTGGAAAATATAATGGAAACTCACAATGGATCTATTTCTCACATTGAAGACATGGCTGAAAACTCCGACTGAAAAAATTCTCCATATAGTCTGCTATAGTGTAATGTTCCTTTTTTAGAAACATTGTCAATCGACAAGAAATCTATTTCAAAGATAGAATGAAGGGGCATTTACTGGATTTGTCACCTTCATAAAGAAGGATGAGCTCCAGAGGTTTCCATGCCCACTATCAGACTCTGTTTATAGAGTGTTGTCAAGGGACAATATCCCCAAGAGGGAAACACAACAAGATTGGGAATCTTGCAAGATAACCCAAAAATGCAGCTACAACAATATAAAGACATAAACTGGAAATAAAAGTGAATAGAATTATGCAAAAATGTATGAAATCCATTGATCCATTTTATTATGAAATAAAAACAGCAAAATGATACAATGAATATCAAAAGAATAAGGCAAGAAGCCTTTCATGAATACACATGCCATAATACAAAATGCTGCTCCATAGCAGGATGCCCATGAATAGGAACTGTGTAGTAACATGAGGGAGACTGCTACACTGAATGCAAAAAATCATAGGATATTCATAGATATGGCTCATACATCATTGGGAGAGAATATCTAAGCTCCCAATCACTACCTCAAGTCAATCCTAGAGGGATTGGCTGAAACATGCAAAACTGCTAAAATGCCGAAGTTGCTGGGTAGCAGCAGTAAATCAATACATGGAATGGAATGGAGAAGGCTGAATGGCTGAAGCTGATGAAGAGCCCTACTCCTTTGGAAATCTGAAGTGCAAGGCTAATCCCTACACCAAAGATCTCACCCTCTGAAATGTCTGAACACCCTCACTGCAAATGTGCTCCAACTAGAACGTAGTCTATGAGAGGGCCTGCTCTGTAACTGATGGTAGTGGTTGGCGTTCAACCAAAGATAGTGGAATAAGCTCTGGAACCATTCTCACTAACCTCCTGGAAGTAGATAACCTCCCTCCTCTGAAAGATCAGCTCAAATGGTGTGGTAGGAAACCTCCCAGCAACATCCCGTAACACTGCACAATAATCTGCTACAGACACTACACTGATGGAGTAGGATGATGCTATGGCCTAAATGCCAGAATATGGAGGATGAGTGCAATCCTTCATGAGCTACTCAAGAAGGAGAGGAAATCCTAAACAGGACTCCCTTGTGCCCGAGGGCACTGCAGCTCTGCTGAACAACAAGAGGCAACAATTTGTCTGAATAGACAAATAATCAAATGATCTAAGATAATCTCAATGGGTTGCCTTGCCTCTCTTTTAAACACAACTAAGTCTCCTCCTTCCTTCATCTAGAATTTTCCTCCCCCATGGAATATTCCTCCACTAAAACTGCGCTGTCCCACTTAGTGCTTTCCAACTCATGCCAACGCAGTTTGACTTGGTCAATTAGGCCTTGTCCATTTGCATTTTAACCTCTTTCACACATGAGGGTGTGAAATCCAGTTCCATGATGATTCCTTTTCACATTGTAAGGGATTTTATTCCTGTTTATTACATGAATGGGTCACTTTACCCATTTTTATTCAACAAAATGAAAATATGGAACTATAATGTTCCATTTTAGCTTGAGGCTAAAATTAGGAACATTACAGTCCTCCCCTCCCACATGTTTCTTGTCCTCAAGTAACTGCATAGAGAGAACAAAATTCCTCCCCCTTCTTCTCTTGTGGCCTCCTCATCCATGGTCCCACCACTACTCAAATATGCTGCAATAAATCTGCCCTCCAATGCTCTCTCCCAAGTATGCAAACTAAAAATGATGCTTCTCATGGAAAGATAGAAGGTGCAGTGGAATCATTCCTGCTGGAATGTGGCCTACTTAAGGTAGGAGTGATGATATGCATGGGATAATTATGCTCCCAATGCTGATCCTCTCATCCATGCAATCATCCAAATAAAAATCTCAACCCCCGGTTTTTGCAATGTGTTGGGGCTGAATGGAGAGTGTGTTTGTGCTTTTCAAGATAGTCTCTCTCTCCATTTTTGGTGTACATATGGGGCTGCATTTGTCTTTGGGCTGGAAAATTATGGCCTCCAAGAATGGCCCAAGCTACCCCATCAAGAAAAATCAGCCATGAAATGCCTCCTCAAATTCTCCAAGTGGTTTCTCCCACAAGAAGAGACAAGTAGCAACGTGGCAATCATGGTTTTCCCATGGTGTCTCCTGAAAGATAAAGCATATACAATGGGGAGAATCATGCTCCCAATGGGATGTACATACAATACTCTCCAGATAATGCTCCTCATAAGTGTATAAACATCAGAAATACAATGGAGCAATATGCAATAAAAACAAGTTGTCAAATGACAACCGGAGAGTGCTTCCAAATCCCACTCATGGAACCTGCACAGTGCCTCCTTGGCCTGCCTCAAAATCAAAGTAACAAGTGCTGAAATAGCCACTTGTTTTCTGCCACAACATCTCCTCACAAGATGAAAGAATGAAATACAATTTGGTGCTAATGGTGCACACCAAGAAGCATGTGGCTTCCCCCACAAACCAACATAAAATTAGCCAAAATCAAGGCTACAAGTAGCTGCAAGTACATCCTCATGAAAAATGCAAGAAGGAACAAGCCTCCTTGATACATCATGCTCCTCAATCAATGAAAATAAGTACAATACCAAATATTAAATTATACCTCCTCCATCATGCACTAGAGCTCTTGAGCTGAAATGGCTCATCTGAATGATCTCCCTCTCCTCCAATGAGTAAGGGAATGGTTGTGCCAACCTCTCCAAAATCAATCAGGATATGAATATATCCATATGCTGATGTAGATCATACTGAATTCCCTCCCAAGTGAACTCCTCTAGCAAAGAAAAGTATGCATACAAGTGCATAACTAAGAAGTCCTCATATGCTCCATGCAATAGTGTCTCCTTGAGACTAGAAGCCCTAGTCAAGAAGAGTCTTCCATGATGATAGATGATCATATCATCTACTAAGTATCTTCCATATCCATCAAGGCCATCCAAAAATCATGCATGCACCAAGATCTTGGGGAATACTCAACCAAAGCTAAGCCCTCCATCCTGGATCAATCCCCCACATAGACAGCGCTGGTGTTCTGCAATATGGTGCTCCATCACACTGATGATTGCTACCTTGACATCCCCTCATGCCAAATTCATCCTCCAAGTTGCTTCCATGCCATAATGCAGCTACTCATGCTCAAACAGGAATGATGTTCTCTGAAAATGAGCCTCCCATGAGAGACTACCACCTCCAAGGAATCTCCCCATCCTGGCCAATGTAAGCATGAGTGGCCTCCATCTACTCCAATGCATGAAAGAGTCCTTCCTCAAAGGAAGTATCATCTCTCTCACTAAATATATGGAGTAGTCATCCTGCATCATGAATATGCAATCCTCTATCCCTGCAGCAAAAACTGTCAGCGCAGTATGACTGATGAGAGTGGGTGATGTTGAAAATGAGAGAGTGTCTCCCTCCTCCTTGAGCCTATCCCAACTCTTTGTGCTGTGCTGAATTCTCCCAATGTTTCCACCCTCCTAAAATCAAGATGTGAGGCCCCCAAATATGGAGCATCCAACCTCCTCTATTGATCTAGTGGTCTCCTTGGTGCAATGTCTCCATGCAGTGAGACACCATCATCAAGAGATGACTGAATGTATGAATGGAGAAAACCCTCCATGCTTCCACTGCGCAATCCAATCATCATCTTAGGTGCATCAACCTCATAAAATAGACAAGGTATGTGCTCCTCATCACATGATGTTGATCATTCTCCATATCCCTTCCTTGTATCTCCATAACTCTGCACCCTACCATCAATGGCACAGATGTATCATGAGTTGTGCCTTGATCTCTACATGGGAGATCCTGGGGAATTTATTGCAAAGATACAAGAATCCCTCTATGTGGAGCAAGAGCTCCTCTTACCTCTACATGAGGCACTGGATCAACTCTAGCTATTGCAGCGCAGTTTCCCTCCTCCTCATCAACATGTAGGGGCAACTTCTCCAAAATTTTATCTCCTTTTTGAAAATATACCTCCATACTCTCTTGGGAAAGAATATGAGATGGTTACCTTGCCTCCAACAAGGTGTGATAAAATATGTCAGCCTTCTCAATAATGTCTAAAGTGGATCTGAGTTTATGTTTCCTCCCTTCACATGCAATATTTTGGTTTGTTTCTCCGCTTGTGTTTCAGAATTTATCCCACCAAACCTTCCATCATTGTTTCAATAAATCTGAAATAGGAAGAAGTATTTGCATCCTTTAAAGAACATGACTCAACTATCCGCCATGCATAGGTCTTACCTCTAAAGTGCAGCGCTGCAAACCTGATAGCATCTCTTTTGGATACTTTGTGCTGTTGCAACATGTTCTTCAACTCCTCTACCCATGCTTTGGCTGAACATGTAGGTGAACCTCCGGAGAGTAGATTGAATAAATCTATCTTGCTGCTGGCTCTCCTTCACCTTAGACTTTCAAAAATCCATGAAAGTGAGATGATCTCTGAATGCCGGAGTTTAAGACTCATACTCTCTCAGAAATCTCCAAGAGTTTTCCTCTTGATCACCTCTCCTCCTTTTCCATATTTTCCATGGAAAAGCTGCACATGTGACTGTGCTGTGCATCAAAGGATGTGACTGCATGCTCACATTCCTCATTAGAAACCCTAGAGTTTGTTTCTGATTCAAACCCTTTTGGAGATTCTTCAAATCTCTCCCTTCTCTTTTTCTTGTGGCTCCCATGAAAGCCCTAGGTAGATGTAGGGAGAAGCTTGGCTAGCTCATCTCCTTTTTCTTCTCCACAAAGTGGAGTCTTCCTCATCTTCTTAGATGGCATCTTGGTTGAAGATCCACAGGCTAAGCCAAGATTATGCTCTGATACCATTTTAATGTTCCTTTTTCAGAAACATTTTCAATCGACAAGCGAATCTATTCCAGAGATAGACTAAAGAGGCATTTATTGGATTTGTCACCTTCATAAAGAAGGATGAGCTCCAGAGGCTTCCTGGCCCACTATTAGAATCTGTCTTTAGAGTGTTGTCAAGGGACAATATCCCTAAGAGGGAAACACAACAAGATTGGGAATCTTGCAAGATAACCCAAAAATGCAGCTACAGTAATATAAAGACATAAACTGGAAATAGCAGTGAATGGGCTGCCTTGCCTCTCTTTTAAACACAACTAAGTCTCCTCCTTCCTTTCTCTAGAATTTTCCTCCTCCATGGAATATTCCTCCACTAAAACTGCGTTGTCCCACTTAGTGCTTTCCAACTCATGCCAACGCAGTTTGACTTGGTCAATTAGGCCTTGTCCATTTGCATTTTAACCTCTTTCACACATGAGGGTGTGAAATCTAGTTCCATGATGATCCCTTTTCACATTGTAATCGATTTTATTCCTGTTTATTACATGAATGGGTCACTTTACCCATTTTTATTCAATAAAATGAAAATATGCAACTATAATGTTCCATTTTAGCTTGAGGCTAAAATTGGGAACACTACATATAGCATCAATAAAGATATGATATTTTTGATGAATATTTTCAAAATATTGAGAAAATAAATCCTCATAGCTGAACACTTCACACTTATTTTCCATGTCATCATATACTTTCAGTTATGTGTCATCAGATCTATTTTTTAAAATAAAAAATTTCTCCATCTTGATGTCAAAAGACAATAGCTCATCTACTTGTTTTGGCTGGAAAAAAAATTCAATAGGCTACATATCATATTGAAAATGATGAGACTGAATTTGAGCTTCAACATCTTCAATATCTTTTTCAAGCTCACAAGCCAATTCATTTAAAAATATGATCTTGTTTTAAAGATTTCCTTTATATGAATTTAAATAAAAAGACAACGATGAAGAAAAGTTCTCACCAACTTCTACATCAAAGCACCACCATGTGAAGTCCTGAATGGAAAGAGAGCCTACCACAAACTCTGTCTTCTCCATCCATGTTTCCAAGAAAATAAACCAAAAAACTGAAAAATGATTTAATAGATCTAATAGGTAACCTTTCCACCCAGCTTTTACACTTTCCTTGGAATGAATCATATAAAAGCCTAATGAATACATCTTCTTGTTTGACTCTAAGGAGATCAGTAAAGTCACGAAACTTTGATACATGCTCTAAAGTCAAGCTTAAATCTTCTTTATCAAATTTATGGCCAATACTTAAAAGATATACATCCCTGGGAAAAAAATTTGGAAATCCATAAATTTTTGAAAAGTCCACACATGCATATCTTGAAGAAATTGTAGCTACATCTAAGTCTCTCATTTCCCAGTAGTGTTACCATGAAGCTATGAATTTCTAAATTCTTCAAGAATGTTGTCCCCAAGGTAGAATTACAACCTTCGAATTGTCTGATCTCCTGATACCTTCAAGATCTCAGTTCCTTTATCAAGAATCACCTAGGATGGTATGAATTTCAGTCTCCTGGCAGACACACCAAAATGTTATCACGAAACTGGTATTAATTGGGTTGCTCAACAGTTAATTTAGTATAACTATTTCAAACCACTTAGGGTTAGAAGTTATCCCTTCCAACCAGAGAGGGCTCTCTCAAGAAAAGATATGATATTCAATAAACAAGCTTTAGAATGAAGATGGCTAACTCTCAAATGTTTTTTAGATGATTTTTTTAGGTGGAAGATGAGTGAGGACTACCATTGGGCATGATGTCAACATGAAAACTAAATTACAAACAAGCATCATTCATGGAAGCTGAGGCACATGAGCTCTTACAAAAATAATTCTGACAACAAACATAATGCATAAAGGAAGTTGGAGCATAAGATTTATGAATTCCAAGTAATTATGTATGAGTAAGCTGAATTAACATTGAAAAGATAAAGGAGACAAACACAAAGTCTTCTGCAATTATGTATTATCTGTGTGAAAGAAAATTACATGATAGCATAGTCATCTACATCCATCAACCCTTCTCTAACTCTAAGAATACTCTATTTATAGAGTGAGGACTCATACAAATGGTTTTCCACCTTGATAGCTTCGAATTCCTACCTCCAAGACATATTTCAAATAGGATTACATCACTTGGAGACATCCTAGGGATATTTTATATTTGGCAGAGTTTGAATACAAAAAGGAATCTTCTTTCATTAAATGGTTCAAAAAATCCCTTTAATAGCCCTTATAAAAATGAAACCAACTAATTTTATGAGTGTACTAGACTACTGATGTGTCATTATGCCACGTGGATGCTAAGATGGACCTCTTCCAAGTCAAATTTTACAATTTTTACACAAATTTGGTTAGTGAAAATTCTAAGAAATGGGCTTCAAATATGAGTGTATAATTTTGAAACCTTGAAGTATTTGCAAAAACTGAGAGATATTTTTGTAGATGGGCTTGTATAGAAGTAAAACCTCCTTCTGATTTCCAAAATTATTTTTCATTTGGTCAGAAATTGAAGTTTAAATTTACTGCTAAAACAATCATGTAAAGGAATGTTCTTAGCATAGTTTTTGTAGCGTTTTCATTTCACCACCTTTGGCACCTTTTTTGACATTGGTTCCTAGTCGAAGGTCTTCATTAGGTAAAATAAGGTAAACACATTCCTTCATTCACCCTTGTCATGATATTTGTTTGGAATTTTTACCTTAAAATATTCTACAATGAGTTTGTAGCAAAAACTCAGCTTCAAGCCTGGAGATCGCTACGAACTGGCCTAAATTTTCCAGATTTTTCAATTTTTACTCTTTATCTCCAAAAAACATGCTTACAACTTTGTAAATTATTTAATAGAGTATCCTAAGAAATAGGACAAAAAGTGTGTCTTACCATCTTTTAAGGGGCAACAGGGTCATCCACTACAATCATCTTCAAACACTTGTTTCTTCAATTCTGCTTGCACCATCTCCATTGAACCAAACTGACATGATGAGGTGTCAACAACCATGATCTGGTGACAAACTGTCCTGCTAGATTTCAAGTCCTTATATTTCGAATTTGAAGATGAGATGTGTATTGGTGAGGTGGAAAACATGGTGATTTGGCAGCCACGTCATCCTTTTGCTAAGTGATCTTCATCAACAGGTGTCCCAATGAAACTCCTCAACTCTTTTGATGACTCATCTGCTCTCTAAAATACATTAAATGCTTCAAAAATGCCAAAACTTCAGCTCGATGTAAAAACATATTTTTTAGGCAAGTTCATAGCAAATTCTAACTGTTTTACACTGATTTCACTACGAACTTGTGTAGAAGTGCCAAATTTACATGAAATGGCCAATTTCACTTATGCATGAGATATTTTTGGGATTTTTATTTGGCATTGACACCTATCACCTTAATGATTACCTTTGATACCCCCACATATGTACATTTTTTGAAAATTAATGAACTTCATGACCTTATTTCACCCTAATGACCTAACCTAACTTACCTAAGACCAACCTAGACAAACCTAGTTGTTATCAAGGAAAACAATGGCTCCAATGGGGATGTTGCACCCATGTGGTGAAAAAATGAACTAGAAACTCCAGTGCCTTATTTAAAACTGAAAATTATGAACTTCATGAAATCTTATTCAATATTTTATGGCCTTCTCCTCACTCCCAAACTTGTTGAAAACTGTAATCCAAGCTGAAAGCTAAACCTGTGCATGCTGAAAAATGCTCGGAATACTTGAGCTTATTCATAAAAACACCCACCTACCCTTTACTGCTGAGAAACTAGTGAATCAAATGACACAAAAATTCCAGTGAATCCAATCAAGTAGTTGCTGAATATAAAAGGACTTCTCGACTATGCCCCAAAAAAATCAAAACTAGAAAATATAATGGCAACTCACAATGGATCTATTTCTCACAGTGAAGACATGGCTGAAAACTCAGCCTGAAAAAATTCTCCATATAGTCTATTACATGATCAATAAAGATATGATATTTTTGATGAATATTTTCAAAATATTGAGCAAAACAATCCTCATAGCTGAACAATTCACACTTATTTTCCATGTCATCATATACTTACAACTGTGTGTCATCAGATCTATTTTTTAAAACAAAACATTTCTCCATTTTGTTGTCATAAGACAACAAATCATCTACTTGTTTTGGCTGGGAAAAAATTTCAATAGGCTGCATATGAACTTGAAAATGATGAGACTAAATTTTAGCTTCAACATCTTCAATATCTTTTTCAAGCTCACGAGCCAATTCATTTAAAAATATGATCTTATTTTTAAGATTTCCTTTATATGAATTTAAATAAAAAGACAGCGATGAAGATAAATTCTCACCAACTTTGACATCAAAGAACCATCCTATGAATTCCTGAATGGAAAGAGAGCCTGCCATAAACTCTGTCTTCTCCATCCATGTTTCCAAGAAAATAATCCAAAAAACTGAAAATGATTTAATAGATCTAACAGGTAACCTTTCCACCCAACTTTTACACTTTTCTTGGAATGAATCATATAAAATCCTAATGAATACATCTTCTTGTTTGACTCTAAGGAGCTCAGTAAAGTCACGAAACTTTGATACATGCTCTAAATTCGAGCTTAAATATTCTCCATCAAATTTAGGGCCATACTTAAAAGATATGAATCCCTGGGAAAAAAAATAGGAAATCCATAAATTTTTGAAAATTCCAAACATGCATACATTAAAGAAAGTGTAGCTTCATCTAAGTCTCTCATTTCCATATAGTGTTACCATGAAGCTATGAATTTCTGAATTCTTCAAGAATGGAGTCTCCAAGGTAGAAGTACAACCTTCGAATTTTTCGATCTCCTGCTACCTTCAAGAGCTTAGTTCCGTTGACAAGAATCACCCAGGACGATATGACTTACAGTCTCATGATAGATGCACCAAAATGTTATCACCAAAATGGTACTAATTGGGCTGCTCAATAGTCAATTCAGTGTAACTATTTCAAACCACTTAGGGTTGGAAGTTAACCCTTCTAATGATAGAGGGTTCTCTCAAGAAAATATATGATATTCAATAAAAAATCTTTAAAACAAAGATGGATAACTCTAAGATGTTTTTTAGATGATTTTTTGTAAGTGGAAGATGAGTGAGGACTACCATTGGGCATGGAGTCAGCATGAAAACTCAATTACAAACAATCATCATTCATGGAAGCTGAGGCACGTGAGCTCTTACAAAAGAAATTCTGACAACAAACATAATGCATAAAGGAATTTGGAGCATAATATTTATGAATTCCAAGTAATTACGTATGAGTAAGCTGAATTAACATTGAAAAGATAAAGAAGAAAAACACATATGAGCCTAATCAGAATCTCAGGTCTGAACAAAGTCTTCTGCAACTATGTATTAGCTTTGTGGAAGAAAATTACATCATAGCATAGTCATCTACATCCATCAACCCTTCTCTAACTCTAAAAATCCTCTATTTATAGAGTGAGTACTCTTACAAATGGTGTTCCACTTTTCTAGCATCAAATTCCTACTTCAGAGACCTATTTCATGTAGGATTACATCACTTGGAGACTTCCTAGCAATATTTTCTGTTTGGCGAAATTTGTATACAAAAATGACTCCTATTTCATTAAATAGTTCAGAAAATCCCTTTAATAACCCTTATCAAATGCAACCAGCTAATTTTCTGAGTGTAATGGACTGCTGATGGGTCATTATGGCACATGGATGCTGAGCTAGACCTATTCCAAGTCGAATTTTACAATTTTTACACAAATCTGGTTAATGAAAATTTTGAGAAATAGGCCTCAAAGATGAGTGCATAATTTCCAAACCCTGATGGATTTGCAAAAACTGAGAAAGGTTTTTTATATGGGATTGTCCTAAAGAAAAAAATCCTTCATATTTCTAAAATTAATTTAATTTTGGTTATAAATTGAAGTTTAAGTTGACAGTTAGTATGAATCTTTCATCGTAAAAGATCAATTTAGCTACGCATAACAAATAGCCCTAACATCAATTATGGCTGCAAAACATCTTTAAATCTATAATTAGATGATCCAAATAATGTTGCACAAATCCAGATCTAAGCATAAAAGATATTAAGCAGATAAAGTAAAATATGGCTCCATGCATGCAATAGACGAGACAAGAATAGCATATTTGAAAGAATTTTTGTATTATATTAGAAGGGGGCACCTGTGACGAAAACAAGAAAGGTGTTTTCCAGTTCTCCTCAATGGGATGGGTTCTTGAAAGTCCTCAGCATTTCAGATCTAAAATTCCTCTCTCTTATTGTGGTAGAAGACCCAGACAAACATAGAACTCAATGGGAGCTCACAAGGCAAAAATGGAAAATGGTGACCAAGAGTAGATCTAGAGTGATCTAATGCAATGGAGGTGACTAATGAATGGGGAAAATCCTCCTATTTATAACAAAATATTAGGGTTATCTAGAACTTGGTGCATGAATAAAATATTATTAATCAAATTCTAGAACCACCCTTTAGGAATTTTTTATTATATTTGTTGGAGGGAAAAGGTCTTCTGACTTGGGTCAATTCCTTTATTTATAAAAAATAAATAAATAAATGATTTATTTATTATTTTAGGGAGATGGTGGGAATATAATTAAATAAATAATGATTTATTTAATTATTTAAAAATAATTTAGTCAAATTTAACTAAGAATATTATTTAAATAATGATTTAAATAACTTATTCCTAGGAAATAATTAAATAAATAATGATTTATTTAATTAATTTCCTTGTTTTGGGTTAAATATGACCAGGAAATATAGGAAAATGTTATTTCTCATGGTGAAAGTAATTTTACTTAGGGTCAAATTGGTCTTACATGGTGTACTTGGGTTCATCTAATGATAATAGGTTAGATGACCAAAAAAATGGTGTAACAGATTGCCCCCCAACGTACGAGTGTTAGGAGAAAATCATATGACCGAAGTACGTTGTAATAACTCAATCACTAGGCATCAAGAGGGGAGTGAGAGAGAGAAATGTAAGGTAGTCTAATGTGCTAAAGGACTAGACCCTGAGGAGACGAGACTTACAGGTGCAACAAGTCTCTAGTTGATGAAGGGGTACCAGTGTTAAAGGTGGCGGGGGAGGCATACCTATGCCCGCCGAGACAAGAGTATAAAGAATAAGGCGCCCGGAAAACCACGGAACGCAATAAGGAAGCATGTGCTGGCCTAAACATGAGCCAGATAAATAAAATGATGAATCCCACATACATGCGATGCCTGGAATAACCGTCAGGACTTATACAAGAATATGTTAGTACATGAGATACAAATACACCCAAATGCCCCCTACACATGGGGAAGGGCTCGCAAAATCTGACTGATACATGCAAATCAAAGAGGCACTGCAAGCGGTTGAGGCCGATATCATCAAATGAGAGGAGCTGCATCAAGGGAGGAAATGAAGAAGTCATCTGGGCATGTGGGGGGATACCTGCAGGGCCACCCCCTCATGAGGTTTGAGACATCTCACACACGCCCAGGAATCACCAATAGCTACTGCTGCATCACTGGACCATCAAGTCTATAGATCACGATCATGCTGAGAAGAGCTCGAACCAAGGTACACTGCCCCCTAGACCTGGCTTTTGGAGTAAATGAGTTGATGTCGACAGAAG
Organism: Pinus albicaulis; assembly: GCA_034641835.2. NCBI lineage: Eukaryota > Viridiplantae > Streptophyta > Pinopsida > Pinales > Pinaceae > Pinus > Pinus albicaulis. The sequence goes on along the minus strand of CM076579.1, from coordinate 1,082,916,993 downwards.
TAGGTCCACCATAGGTGAGGCAATAAGGGAACCCCAACGAAGGCATGAGGGAAAATAGTAGAGCGACAAACAGATAGACACTAATGATGATGATGGAATAAGGGATACAGAGACGTGGTTGGACGACTTCCCTTGTTAGAGCATAAGGGGCATGAATGGCTTCGCAGCAGCTGACACAATATCAAGGAGGATAGGTGAAAATGGTACTGAAGGCCATAATGTGGAAGACGAGAGAGGGACTAAAAGATGAAGGATGGAGGGTTATATCAGGGTACAAAGGGACGCAAGATAGACTCCATTACAGACGAGGACTCAACTCGGATGCTCTAATCAAGGGCGACTCAATGGTGCTGCCTCATAGTAAAGGTCCAATGGGGGACCATAAAAGCATGAGTAAAATAGGGTAGCTCATGACGAAAATCAACAAGAACGAAGACAAGTAAGGAGGCAAAGTGGTGCCCCAAGTACAAGTGTTGTAAGTGAAGAAATTTGATTTTGAGAAGAGGTGAATAGACCCTTCATGGACAAAATGTGTCGTGGTGAAGTATCAAAACATGAAAAACTAATAGATACCCATTTGAGTGCACGGTGAGAGCTTTCCAACGGTGCAGACGGTGTGTCAAACGGGGCTATGGTTTGGTCACAACGGGCGAAAGAAAAAACAGGGGTTTTCTTTTAATAAGGCATTTTCCCTCCAAAATCATTCATTTGCTTGTGTAGCTGTGGTGAATGTGGAGAGGAGAGAAGGCCCTAAATCTTGCGGCAATCGTAGCGGACAAACCGACCGTTGGAATCGTGATCCGTCAGTGGCAGGTAAGAGGCCTAATCCTACTCTTTGTTTCGGATGGATTCAAATTTTAGATTAGGGTTTTAAATCTCAGTAACTGCCCCTACTTCATCATTACGGTCGGGTCGCACTTTTTGGGGCAAAAACTGCGACCTAGGACGCAGGTTTTGGCCTAAAAAGTGTGACCTGGCCCAGGATTTTCCCAAAAAGTGCGACCTGTTAGATGTGGGTGGTTTCAGTGCTGTTATGGGCTGAGATTCAGTTTTGGTGTAAGTTAATGTAGTTTTGCTGATCTGTAGATTGAAAAAAATGATGGTTTTGTGCAGATATGGCAGATATACGGATCAAGTAGAGAGAGAGAGACCTAGGTACATTACGGATGGAAATCCAAGCGGATCAGGGCGTCCATCGTGCACTGGCTAGGTTTGGGGTTCTGAAATTTCTGGAGAACCCTTTGATGAGGGTTGGAGAGCCCTTGTTGGCCCAGATTATCAGTTATTGGGATCCAGATCATGAGGCATTTGTATTGTAGGGGCATAGGATTGAGCTGACGGTCCAGGATCTGTATTTATTGACTGGTCTCCCACCATTAGGGATGGTGGGAAATACGCAGCCAGTGTTACCGCGTGGGCATAACATTATGGAGTTTGTTGAGTGACATTGATGACTAGGTGTTCGAGTCAAAGGGACTCGAATATCCATTGGTGATCTAGAGAGGTTGGAGACTCGGGCAGTGGCCGCAGTAGTGTTGCGGATCTTGGGCAACCAGAAATTCCATCACATCACTGGAGGGCAGATGATGATTGTGGAGAGTGTGCCGAGTGGGACCTACTATGGGTGGGCCCAGATGATGTTGGTATCGGTGAAATGACAGCTGTCGCTATGCAAGCAGCAAGTGAATCATGATTGTGCCTATGGGATGGGATTGTGCTATTTCTTCTTAGAGAAGATCTTGACCTTACGACCTTGTATACAGTTACCTGGTGGAGGTCCGAGAGAGCCCCGGATGCATCGGTGGGGATGAATAATGTGTAGAGGAGGGGGAGGGGCGGTCAGACGGGTGTTTCGACCAGATTTCTTCGCCCATTAGGATCAGATTCCATTATACATAGACGACTATCCCTATAGTGGGATGAGTTATTGGGGAGATCCGGACTTTCCGCTTCCGCTTGGTCAAGTGTGGGGGCCTAATGGTAAGTGACAAGCAACTAATCTATTATGTGTATTTTAGAGTTTGTGACTAGTATTCATGGTACTAATCCTTATATTTTTTGGAATGCAGATATAGCTCCGGTAAAACCAGCCGGATATATGGGACGACTTGCAGCAGCAGCAGCTACAGGTGCAAGTGGATCAAGGACGACACAGAACGAGGATATGGCCGCTCTGCTGGAGGACATCCATCGTAGATGTGAGGGGCTGTTGACCGGTGTGTCAGATCGTGGTTGGCAGAATTTAGACGACTAGTACATAGAGTTATGTATTGGGCTACCCTCGGAATGGCGAGGTATCATGCGACGCATGGCGATGGCTGGTCAGAATGTGTGTGATCTACAAGCTGCGGGAGCAGAACCGTTGGCTCGGGATCCTCCAGAGAGTGATTAGATGTAGGGCAGGTGGTGCCCCCCAGCATTTATGTAGGGGCAAGTGGTGGCCCCCAGTTTTTTAGTTATGTTTTTTGTAACATGCTATGGGCATGTCATATGTTTCAGAGTAGATGGACTCTAAAAACACATGTTATATGATATATATGATTTATATACTTTTTTTTGATGATGTTAAATGTTATGGTCTTGTGTGTGATAAATGCCAGTCTAGAACATGATTTGCGATTTGATCTACGTAGTGATTTTGACTTCTAGGGATATGGTTGAAAGTAATGAATCTAAATTCACGTATCAAAAGTTTCACTCGTAAATATTGTCTAAACAGGATAGGGTTATGCACACGATAGACACCATTGAGTTGTAAGACAAGAAGCAGGGAATATAAATGAACATGCAGATGGAGGATGTGATGAGAGATGACATTGGCTAAGATACCAAGTACTGCATCATATTCGGCATGATTATTGGTGGCATTACCAATGTAGACCCCATTTGCAAGAACCAGGGTATGCAAGGGGGTAAAGATGGCCCAGGCTACCGAAGCGAGATTCCGGGAATAGCGACTTGCCCCATCGGCATAGCCAAGATATTGTGTGGATGAGAGGCCGGTGGAATAGTGTCACAAGACAAGAAATGGGAGGGATGAGAAGAAGGATGGTAGCGTGAGTAGAGGGTAGACATCCACTGATGGCTATGGGAGGTAGCAGTCCGGGTAGGAAGTCTAGGAATCATAGATCGACGAGAGGGAGATGAATGAGAACTATGGGATGAAGAGCGGGAACTCAGGCTGCGAAGAACATCATAGATATGGATGGTATGATCGTGATTATGGGAGGAAATGGAAAGGTAAAGGAAACCACATGACGCTGCAAATATATCGAAATCATCAGTATGGGAAGAGAGGCGGAGATACGGGTCATCACGGGGAATGATAGAAGAACAGGTAAAAAGATGGTCAAATCATGAAGAGCCAGAGAATGTGGCTGAATGAGAATCAAGAAAAATAGATGGAGTGGATTCAGAGGGAATTTACTCTGAGGGTCGCGCGGATGATGATAGGTATAGGAGGGGGGCAGCAGGTTCTGACATCTCAACATCAGGGGGAGGAATGTCAATGGTAGCAGGGGGATCCTTGAGAAGACCTGATGCATATTGAGCAAGAATGGGAGAGGCAGATTTATTTTGTTCAACTTCGTACTCGCGAATGACCTCTAAAGAGGCTCGGTAATGCGTGAGGTGAGGAAAATGGTGAGAATAATGGCCATGGACACCACACAGAGCACAAGGTTTTTAGTGCGAAGAGTCTTGGGGTTCCTGGCTGCGGAGGAGGAAGAAACAGAGGTTCCAGGGACCATAGATTCAGGGAATGCAACTTTAACCATGGGTTGGATACGGGGTAACTCAGGACAAGTATGGGTGGGATGACCGATACCATCACACAAGGCACAAGGCTTGGCGGGTGGGGGAGGGGTAGGGTCAGGTGCGGTGGCCTTGTCTTTGGATGCCCCCTTACGAGTTTTTCTTTTCTTTCCTGTAGTGGTCGCAGCATGAGGAGGTTCCTGTAGAGGGGCTAGGGGCACTGTAGCGGTGGAAGGAGCGAAGGGAATCAGTTGTACTGGTGTCACAACATTGTATGGTTTGGGGTGGCCCGGTGGGGTCTCGGCTGGAGGAGTAAGATACCATACTGGTATTCCCAAGGTTAAATTAGGGAGGGAAAGGGTGGCCATGACGGGAACCAAATAGACACTTGGGGGGGGGGGTGACCAAGGAAAGGTATCTGACCGGCAGGGTAATGACCAGGAGGGACGGCTCCTATATGGTGGAGACTTAAGGGAACTGACTCAAGAGGGTGGGGAGGTTCTTGAGTGTGAGGTGGATGGGAAGGTCCAGGCACAAAAGGTTCGGTTGACTGAAGCGAAGGGCTAGGAGCAGGTTGCGGTGGGTGAGATTGAGGTTACTGACTAGCCGAAGCAGGTTGTGGAAGGCCAGCTTGAGACGATTGCATCATGAAAACATTCGCCAAGCTGGGATCAGAGATAGGAGGAGGGGGAGGACCTGGGAAAGTTCCAAGAAATGAGGAGTCTTTGTAGATGCCAGGGGAAACACTGGTCAAAGAATCAACAGTTTGCTTATTGGTGACAGTAGAGATGGTGGACTCAGGGGAGGTCTGAGATTTTGGTTCATGGTACGTCAACTGGTCAATGGTGACAATCTTGCCATTATGAGGAAAGAACATCTTGTGGTGGACTGCGGATGGGACGACAGACATGGCATAGGTGTAACTACGTCCCAAAAGAATGTTATAGTCAAGAGGAGCGTCGATAACTTCAACGTTGACACAAACAGTCTTGCCTGCAAGGGTGATAGGACAATTACGGAATAGGCCAATGGGTTGGGAGGCATGGCCATCCCACGCATGAAGGGTGATTGTGGAAGGGGCCAGCTCAGGGGATCCGAGTTGTTTCCAAACTAAAGCAGACATCACACAGGTAGATGCCCCCTCATTAATAATACACTGAGCGACATTGGAATTTCGGATTTTGACTGGGATTTGGAAAGCAATCGAAGGAGGAAGAGGGGAATGGTCTGACTAACGGGTGTCGAAAACAATAAATTGGTCATCAGTAGGATCTACAGCACCCACGGCAGAGAGTAGAGACTTCTTTTGAGAATGACACGAATGGAGGAGTTCCAGTGTTGAAATGGTAGCAGGATATTGTACCAGATCATCTACGATGCTGTATGAATGGGCAGCCCGACCAGAGGCAGCATTTCGGCGTAATGGGCCCTTAGGAGTCTTGGGATGAACCTCAGCTTTGGGCGGAGGGAGTTGCAAGGGACCATTGGGTATCGATAGAGGCTCTGTAGGACCTGAAGATGGGGACTCAGAGACAGACGGAACAGGAGGTGTGGAATACTGACGAGACTGAGTTTGAAGATTGAGGTCAACGGTGAGAGGGTGGTCAGAGGCCATCATGAGAATCTGGTAGTCGGAGGAACTAGAAGGGGAAGGTTGAGTGGTTACCGGGGCATGAGCTGGTTGAGTGGCCACGAATCCTTATTGAGGGAAAGGATCGGTAAACACAGCAGGTTGAGAAGTAGATGGATTGGGAGGGACAATAGGGGAGGAGTGTTGTCCTCGTACGGTGGCCTGGGACTCCCACATCTGCCGCATTTGTGGTAATAAGGGACAATCGTGAGTGTAATGACCATAAACATCGCAACACGAATAAGGCTTATTGGTGTGAAGCGGCCTATCCGTCTTGGGCTAGGAGCCCTGTGGCTAGTTGGCAATGGTCGAGTCAATACTGGAAGGATTGGATCCATGATTACCAGAAACAGATTGATTGCCTTTCCTCTTTCTTTGAGAAGGAAGAAGATTAGTTGCCCCCTGCTGCGCAAATACTTGCCCTGGAGGGGGTAGTAAGTGTGGTTACGGGGGTGGAGAAGGCAAGGGAGTGGGAGGTCCAAATTCTGGAGGAGCTGGGACACCAGGTTGTGGGTACGGATAAGGGGTAGGATGGGCAACATTGAGGTAAGCAGGAGTGTGGGAAAAAAGAGGAGGCATGCCGTATCCTGGATACATGCTACCTGGAGGGGGGAATGTGCCGGAGGGGCTGGCCCCTCCTTGAGGGAAACCATAGCCCAGAGGAGGTTGAGTAGGGGTATGTGACAGGGCTCCAATGATACCATCGGTAGAGTGAGATGCCCCTGAGGCATTAGGGCCATCGGGCTTGGGGAGGTCAGGAAGGACGGTATAAAAATAACCAGATTGGGCATAGATAAGGTCATATTTCAAGGCTATTTGGAGGGTGGCTTCTTCAGTTTGGGGAAAATGGGATGCGACATATTTGCCAATGGGAGGTAAGAGAGAGCGAAGGAACCAGTCCATGTAAACCCGATCTTCAAAGGGGGGAGCACGGCACAAGATTCGTCTTTGTCGCCATTCCTAGACATGAGCGGAAAGGTGGGTCGAAGAGGATTGATGAAAAGAAGTTAAGAGTTCAGTACCAGTGTCGTATCAGAGAGGGAGATGGAAATAGGATAAAAAGGCTTGGGCAATGGTCGCAAAGGTGGTATGGGAAGAGGTGGCTTGATCAACATACCATTTAGAAGCTTTGCCGGTAAGTGTGCGTTGGAATAATCGAAGATGGATGGAGTCATCGGTGATGGAATTGGAGGAACACCACATGTGGAAAGATAGGATATGGTTGGAGGGATCTTCACTAGCAAGGCCTTCGAACTTGGGAATGTCGGAGGGGAGTTTGGTTGGCATAGCAGGCCAACTAACATCGTGGCGGATAGGATCATTAATCAGCTGATTGAAGTCGGGGAGACTGAGGCCGGCCATATAAGGGAGAAAAGGGGAAATCGAGGTAGGTCCCATAGTGGTTCCACTAGAAACAAACCCAGCAGTAGAACTGGGGTTGCTACTGGTAGTAGGCCCCGAAGTATACATGGTGAAAGAAACAGGGGGAGAACCAGGAGTAGGGGGAGAACCCGAACAATCAGAAGAAGAGTCGGACTGCGGACTCGGGGGAGTACTTACTTGATGACGACGGGAAGGAGGAAGTCGACCAACCAGAAACTGAGGGTGAAGGCCAAGAAGTCTCCGGGACAAACGCCTAGGGGGCGCAATGATGACGGGAATAAGAAAAACTGACAAGGGCAGGGAGAGGCAAAATCAAGAGAGGTCAATGTCGAAACAAGGGTAGAGAGGTGCAGTGTTAATTGATTTTAAAGTCTTTGCCAGGCGGTGTTAACCAGGCTCTTCTTCACTTAGGGTCAGTGTGTGGCGTGTGTTAATTTTAATTGTTTAAACCCAGATGTTTTGAGAGTAAAAGAAAAAGTGTGCTGCGTAACTGAAAATAAATCTGTAGTAAATAAGACTGAAAGAACAGAAAATTAACAGCTAACAATGCATCAATCTAACCCAAGGAGGCGGGTCTCTCAAAACTAGTCTATAAGAGGGAAAAAACTAAGCAAAGCATGCGAAAAAAGAGGCCAATAGATCGAAGGTCAGGAGGGATGGGGATCTAAAGGAGAAATCTGCTGAAAAGAGGTGCAGAGAACAGCAAAGAAACAGAGGCAAGGTTGCTGCTAAAACGTAGAAGATCAGCTAAAAATAGAAGGGAAAAGGAGGTGGCCCTAGAAATGAACCCAAACAAAACTATATGAGGTGATTTGAAAGGGAGAAGAGCTGATCTAAAGGGATCTGAAAATGAGGTATCAAATTGGAAAGCAATAAGGCTGAAACCCTGGAAAATCAGACTTCTGAAACAACAAAGACTCTCCCACAAAAAGTGGAGGGTACTAGAGCCCTAAGGGGAAATATTCCCACTTAGTTGAGTGAAAAAAATCAGAAACAGGTCTAAATAGGCGAAGACAGAGGCTGGAAAACCCTGACAGAAGCTTCAAAGAAACCCATAAAAAGTGCTGGAAAATTGCAGAAAAAAGTGCAGGTCGCAGGTTCTGACCTGTTTTCAGTCCAGGTCGCAGATTTGGGGCAGAAAAGTGTGACCTCAAGGCCAGGTTGCACTTTTTGGGCCGATAAGTGCGACCTGCAGATCTGGTTCTCTCAGCGGCAGATTCCAGAGAAATTTGTCGTCTTAGCTGCGGCTGATGTCAGTCACCTGTGCAATAAGGCCAGAAACACACGAAAGTTAAAAATTTGAATGTTTGAGGGTTTTAAAGGTGAAAAGAACCATAAAAATAGGAAAAACAGAAAACTGAAGAGAAACCCTAGGTTCTAAAACAACTGGATATGCAAGAATATAGAAAATGACAGTGGTCGCAAAATAAAACCCGTGTGGAGTCGCCAATTGTTAGTATGAATCTTTCGTCGTAAAAGATCACTTTAGCTATGCATAAAAAATAGCCCTAACATCAATTATGGCTGCAAAACATCTTTAAATCTATAATTAGATGATCCAAATAATGTTGCACAAATCTAGATCTAAGCATAAAAGATATTAAGTATATAAAGTAAAATATGGCTCCATGCATCTAATAGACGAGACAAGAACAATGTATTTGAAAGAATTTTTGTATTATATTAAAAGGGGGCACCTGAGAGGAAAACAAGAAAGGTGTTTTCTGGTTCTCCTCAATGGGATGGGTTCTTGAAAGTCCTCAGCGTTTCAGATCTAAAATTTCTCTCTCTTGTTGGTGTAGAAAACCCAGACAAACATAGAACTCAAAGGGAGCTCACAAGAAAAAATGGAGAGTGTGACCAATAGTATAGATCTAGAGTGATCTAATGCAATGAAAGGTGACTAATGAATGGGGAAAAACCTTCTATTTATAAGAAAATATTAGGGAGATCTAGAACTTGGTGCATGAATAAAATATTATTAATCAAATTCTAGAAACACCCTTTAGGAATATTTTATTATGTTTGTTGGAGGGAAAAGGATTTTTGACTTGGGTCAATTCCTTTATTTATAAATAATAAATAAATAAATGATTTATTTATTTAGGGAAATGATGGGAATTTAATTAAATAAATAATGGTTTATTTAATTATTTATAGATGATTTAGTCAAATTTAACTAAGAATATTATTTAAATAATGATTTAAATAACTTATTCCTAGGAAATAATTAAATAAATAATGATTTATTTAATTAATTTCCTTGTTTTGGGTTAAATATGACCAGGAAATATAGGAAAATGTTATTTCTCATGGTGAAAGCAATTTTACTTAGGGTAAAATTGGTCTTACATGGTGTGCTTGGGTTCATCTAATGATAATAGGTTAGATGACCAAAAAAATGGTGTAACATTGACTGCTAAAACAATCATGTACATGAAAGTTCGTAGCACAGTTTCTGCAGCATTTTCATTTCACCGACTTTTGCACTTTTTCTGAATTTTCTGCCTGTTGGAGGGTCTTCATTAGGTAAAATAAGGTAAACACATGCCTTCATTCATCCCTGTCATGATATTTGTTTGGAATTTTTATCTCAAAACATTCTATAATGAGTTTGTAGCGAAAACTCAGCTTCAAGCCTGGAGCTTGCTATGAACTTGCCTAACTTTTCTTGATTTTTCAATTTGTACTCTTTATCTCCAAAAAACATGCTTACAAATCTGTAATTGATTTGATAGATTATCTTAAGACAAAATTGGTCAAAAAGTGTGTCTTACCATCTTTCAAGGGGTAGCAGGGTCATCCATTACAATCATCTTAAAACCCTTTTTTCTTCAATTCTACTTGCACCATCTCCATTGAACCAAACTGACATGATGAGGTGTCAACAACCATGATCAGGTGGAAAACTATCATGCTAGATTTGAGGTCCTTATATTTTGAATTTGAAGATGAGTTTTGTATTGGATAGGTGCCAAAAATGGCATGCTGGCATCCATGTCATCCTTTTGCTAAGTGATCTTCATCAATAGGTATCCCAATGACACTCCTCAACTCTTTTGATGACTCATCTACTCTCTAAAATACCAAAAACTTTAGCTTGATGTAAAAACAAAGTTTTTAGGCAAGTTCATAGCGAATTTTGACTATTTTACACTAATTTCGTTACGAACTTGTGTAGAAGTGCCAAATTTACATGAAATGACCAATTTCACTTATGCACGAGATATTTTTGGGATTTTTATTTGACATTGACACCTATCACCTTAATGATGACCTTTACGACCCCCACATATGTACATTTTTGAAAATTAATGAACTTCTTGACCTTATTTCACCGTAATGACCTAACCTAACTTACTTAATAACAACCTAGACAAACCTAATTGTTATCAAGGATAACAGTGGCTCCAATGGGGATGATGCACCCCTGTGGTGTAGCAAAGAACCAACAGCTCCAGTGCCTTATTGAAATCTGAAAATTATGAACTTGATGAAATCTTCTTCAAGATTGTATGGCCTTCTCCTCGGGCTCAAACTTGTTGACAATTGCAATCCAATCTGAAAACTAAATTTGTACATGTTGAAAATATGCTCGAAATACTTGAGCTTATTCACACACACACGCCTATCTACCATATACTGCTGAGAAACTACTGAATTAGATGACACAAAAATGGCAGTGAAGCCAATCAAGTAGTTGCTGAAATAATAGGACTGCTTGACTATGCACCAACAAAATCGAAACTGGAAAATTTAATGGAAACTCACAATGGATCTATTTCTCACAGTGAAGACATGGCTGAAAACTCAAGCTGAAAAAATTCTCCATAGAGTCTGTTATAGGATCAATAAAGATATGATATTTTTGATGAATATTTGCAAAATCTTGAGCAAAGTAATCCTCATAGCTGAATACTTCACACTTATTTTCCATGTCCTCATATACATTTAGTTGTGTGCCATCAAATCTATTTTATAAAACAAAACATTTCTCCATCTTGATATCAAAAGATAATATCTCATCTACATGTTTTGGCTGGAAAAAAATTTCAAGAGACTGCATATGATCTTGAAAATGATGAGATTAACTCTAGCTTCAACATCTTCAATATATTTTTCAATCTCACGAGCCAATTCATCTAAAAATATGATATTATTTTCAATATTTCCTTTATACGACTTTAAATAAAAAGACACTGATGAAGATGATTTCTCACCAACTTCTACATCAGAGCACCATCCTATGAACTCCTGAATGGAAAGAGAGCCTACCACAAACTCTACCTTCTACATCCATGTTTCCAAGAAAATAAGCCATAAAACTGAAAATGATTTAATAGATCTAATAGGTAACCTTTCCACCCAGCTTTTACACTTTCCTTGGAATGAACCATGTAAAAGCCTAGTGAATACATCTTCTTGTTTGACTCTAAGGAGCTCAGTAAAGTCATGAAACTTTGATACATGCTCTAAAGTCAAGCTTAAATGTTATCCATAAAATTTAGGGCCAATAGTTAAAAGATATGCATCAGTTTAAAAAGAGAATCCATATAGGTAAGTTAGTTTCAAGATAGAGGAATAACCTGTTCCAAGTATTTTCATAACCCAACGTTTCAAACTACATAAGTGAGTCCATCCTCAGGGGTAAACGCCTAATAATCTTTGAAAGAATGTGAGGAGTAGGGCAAAAGAATCCAAGTATAAATAGTAAAATTTTTAGGAAAATTATTAATTTTGATTATTATTAAGGAGGTCGGTTGGAAAGAAAAAATAATGTAATTTTAATTTATTTAATGTTTTTATTTTTTATTTTATTTTTTTATTTAATGTTCCTCAGAAGTTCTGTATTGAGATATTTATTATGAAAATTTCTTTCTAATTATTGTTGTTATAGGTCATGGTTATATATATATATCTATATCTATATATATATATATATATATATATATATATATATATATATATATATATATATATATATATATATATATATATATATATATATATATATATATATATATATATATATATATATATATTGAACGGTGATCATAATAAAAGGTTTTACCTAATGTAGTATTTTATATTGAGATATTTATTTAGTCTTTCTCTATTTGTTTATTGTTGTTATGGTTAATAGTTTCTCATTGCAAGCCAATGTTTGAAGTGTATTATGTGAATCTATTACAAGGTATCAGCTTTGAGAAATTAGAGGTTTGTCTAATAATTCTTTTCAATTATATTTATTTTGTTAAATGTTTTATAATGTAGTTAAAATTTTATAAAAATAAATTGTGTGGGAGTTAAAAAAAATTATTTTATTTAAATGTTTTATAATGTAGTTAGAATTTTATAAAAATAAATTGTGTGGGAGTTTAAAAAATTATATATAATTTTATCTGTCACAAATTATGCCTTTAAAGATTTATGATTTTTTTAAATTTTTCATGAGAGGTATGATATATCAAGGGTTTCCAAGTATTGCTAATGATAAAGCCATCGTCACGATTCAAGTTATTTTTCCTTTTTTCAATTTCTATGGCCTCTTTGATTTTTATTTTTAGGTAATGTTCTTCTTTGGAGATTAGTTTAGCATCCTCCATTCGTATGTAATGTGAGGATGAGAAAGCATGTTCTGCCAAGGCTGATTTTTCAGTTCTGTTCCTAGATATGTCGGCAACATGCTCTTTAAGTCTAATGTTAAGGGATCTTCTAGTTTCACCAATATATTATTTTCCACAAGAACACGGTATGGTGTAAACACCTTTTTGTAGTCTAGGGTTTATAGGGTCTTTAGCGGAGTCTACAATGTTTCTGATCGTCTTAGGGGGAGTGAAGGAAATTTTAATGTTATGTTTGTTTAGGATTCTAGAAATTTTATCAGTTGTTCCTTTTATGTAAGGCAAAGAGATTTTAGGGATGCCAAAAGTTCTTTTCATGCTATTTTTATTGAGGGTTTGGTAAATAGTTTTATTTATGACTTATTTATTATATCCATTATATTGAAAGACTTGACGAAGGTGGTCCATCTCCTACTCTAGGTGGTGAGAGTCTAAAATTCTAGAAGCCCTAGTTGTTAGGGTTTTGATGATACCAAATTTTTGTTTAGGATGGTGATGAGAGTTTGCGTGAAGGTATATTTTCATGGGAGTCTTCTTTCTATAGACTTTGGTGCTAAGTTTTCCATATTTTTTCGTTAAAAGGATGTCTAGGAAAGGTAATTGACTATCCTTTTCAATTTCAAGGGTAAATTTAATGTGACTTGAGATATTATTAATGTGAGTTAAGAAGTCATTTAGTTTTGATTTACCATGGATACATTTTGCGAAAACATCATCTACATATCTTTTCCATTCTTCAGGGGTGAATGGAAAGGATTTGAGGGCTTTTTGTTCAAAATGTTCCATGTATATGTTAGCAATTATAGGAGATAGAGGCGAGCCCATGGCTACTCCATGAGTTTGTTCATAAATTGTTCCTTTAAAGATGAAGACGAATGATTTTAAACATAATTTGAGGAGATCTATAGTTTCTCTATCTGTCATGGTTTTCATAACATCGATGGCTTCATCTATAGGTGTCATAGTGTACAGGGAGACAATGTAAAAACTTACCATGAGATCTTCGTCGTTCATATCAAGGTTTTTTGCCCACTGAACAAAGGATGTGGAGTCTTTAATATAAGATGAGGTGTTCCCAGTAAGGGGGCGAAGCTTTTTGGCAAGGTACTGAGCAAGTAGGTAGGTGGGTGAGCCTATGGTGTTAACTATGGGTCTTAGAGGGATGTCTTTTTTATGAATCTTAGCAGCACCATATATTCTAGGGGTGATCGAGCTCGAAGGGGTGATTCTCTTTTTTATGATGGTGCTGAGAGATGAATCTTTTATTTTTTTGTTAACTTCTTTAAGAATTTTAGCACTGGGGTCTTTATTTAAGATTTTTTTACAACCACTATTGTTAAGGTGTTCTTCCATTTTTTTATCATATTCAGCCCTATCCATTATTATGGTTGCATTACCTTTATCCGCTTTTAAGATAATTAAGTTTTTATTCCTTTTTAGGCTATTTAGAGCGAGTTTTTATTCCTTAGATATGTTGCATGAAGGAGTTCTAGCATGTTTGAGGACTTTCATGATGTCTTGTCTTATTTCTTCTGCTTCAATGAGGTTAAGATATTTTAATGCAACTTCTATATTACTAATTATATTGTCCACTGGGATTTTTTTGGGAGCGATGGAAAAATTAATCCTTTTTGTAGAAGGGAAATGGAGGCTTGGTCCAGATTAATGCTCGAGAGGTTAATTACAGAGGGGTTGTTGAAATCTAGATTCTGCGAATCGTTATGGGATGGGTGAGAGAACGAATGGGAATCGATAGGTTGAGGTGTGGGATTAATCTACCAAGATTTTGATGGGCAAGGTGTGATGCTGATGAGATGATGCTGATGGTAGGAGGTGATGGGGTCAGTTCTTTCCAGATTAGGGATATCATAAGAAGAAATGAAGACTCTGTCAGAATTTTCATCGCTTGGATGATGCAATGTGTGTATTGCTGCGACGTTGGATACTCCAGGAGCGTCGACCCTTAAGCTGTTAGGGGAGTTCAGTTTGATCTGTGAAATGGCTGGGATGGTCAAGACAGGGTCTTCTTTCTTCTGCAGCTCATAAAATTATATATAATTTTTTAAACTCCCACAATTTATTTTTATAAAATTCTAACTACATTATAAAACATTTAAATAAAATATTTATTTTTTAACTCCCACAATTTATTTTTATAAAATTTTAACTACATTATAAAACATTTAACAAAATAAATATAATTGAAAAGAATTATTAGACAAACCTCTAATTTCTCAAAGCTGATACCTTGTAATAGATTCACATAATACACTTCAAACATTGGCTTGCAATGAGAAACTATTAACCATAACAACAATAAACAAATAGAGAAAGACTAAATAAATATCTCAATATAAAACACTACATTAGGTAAAACCTTTTATTGTTCTTTATAATATATATATATATATATATATATATATATATATATATATATATATATATATATATATATATATATATATATATATATAACCATGACCTATAAAAACAATAATTAGAAAGAAAAGTTCATAATAAATATATCAATACAGAACTTTTGAGGAACATTAAATAAAAATAAAATAAATAAATAAAAAAATAAGAAAAATAAATAAATAAATAGATTAAAATTACATTAATTTTCCTTTCCAACCGACCTCCTTAATAATAATCAAAATTAATAATTTTCCTAAAAATTTTACTATTTATACTTGGATTCTTTTTCCCTAATCCTCACAATCTTTCAAAGATTATTAGGCATTTACCCCTGAGGATGGACTCACTTATGTAGCTCGAAAATTTGGGTTATGAAAATACTTGGAACAGGTTATTCCTCTATCTTGAAAGATATGCATCCCTGGGCAAAAAAAATGGAAATCTATAAAACTTTGAAAAGTCCACACATGTATACCTTCAAGAAATTGTAGCTGCATCTAAGTCTCTCATTTTCCAGTAGTGTTACCATGAAGCTATGAATTTTTGAATTCTTCAAGAATGGAGTCCCCAAGGTAGAAGTAGATCCTTTCAATTGTTTGATCTCTTGCTACCTTCAAGAGCTTAGTTCCTTTGACAAGAATCACCCAGGATGATATGACTTTCAGTCTCTTGGCAGACGCAGCAAAATGTTATCACCAAAATGGTACTAATTGGACTGCTCAACAGTCAATTCAATGTAACTATTTCAAACCACTTAGGGTTGGAAGTTAACCCTTCCAACCAGAGAGGGCTCTCTTAAGAAAATATATGATACTAAATAAACAAGCTTTAAAATGAAGATCACTAACTCTCAAATATTTTTTAGATGATTTTTTGCAGGTGGAAGATGAGTGAGGACTACCATTGGGCATGGATTCAACATGAAAAATCAATTACAAACAAGCATCATTCATGGAAGCTGAGGCACATGAGCTCTTACAAAAATAATTCTGACAAAAAACATAATGCATAAGGTTGGAGCATAAGATTTATGAATTCCAAGTAATTTTGTATGCATAAGATGAATTAACATTGAAAAGATAAAGGATACAAACACATAATATCCCAATCAGAATCTCAGGTCTAAAAAAAGTCTTCTACAATTGTGCATTAGCTGTGTGAAAGGAAATTACATAATAGCATAGTCATCTACATCCATCAACTCTTCTCTATCTCTAAAACCCCTCTATTTATAAAGTGAGGAATCATACAAATGGTTTTTTACCTTGCTAGCTTCAAATTCCTACCTCATAGACCTATTTCAAATATAATTACATCACTTGGAGACTTGCTAGGGATATTTTCTGTTTGGCAGAGTTTGAATAGAAAAGGGACTCTTCTTTCATTAAATAGTTCAAAAAATCCCTTTAATAACCCTTATCAAATGAAACCAACTAACTTTTTGAGTTTACTGGACTACTGATGTGTCATTATTCCATGTGGATGCTGAGATGGACCTCTTCCAAGTCAAATTTTACATTTTTTATACAAATCTGGTTAGTGAAAATTCTGAAAAATAGGCCTCAAAGATGAGTGCATAATTTCCAAACCCTGATGGATTTGCAAAAACTGAGAGAGGTTTTTGTAGATGGGTTTGTGCTAAAGAAAAAAATCCTTCATATTTCCAAAAATAGTTTTCATTTGGTGAGAAAGTGAAGTTTAATTTGATTTCTTAAACAATCATGTAAAGGAAAGTTCGTAGCATAGTTTTTGTAGCGTTTTAATTTCACCACCTTTTGCACTTTTTATGATTTTTATTCTTGTTGGAAGGTCTTCCCTAGGTAAAATAAGGTTAACACATTCCTTCATTCACCCCTGTCATGATATTTTTTTGGAATTTTTACCTCAAAACATTCTACAGCAAGTTCGTAGCGAAAACTCAGCTTCAAGCCTGAAGCTTGCTACGAAGTTTCCTAACATTTCCAGATTTTACAATTTTTACTCTTTATCTCCAAAAAAAATGCTTACAGCTCTATAACTTATTTGATAGAGTATCCTAAGACAAAATTTATCAAAAAGTGTGTCTTACCCATTTTCAAGGGGCAATAGGGTCATCCACTACAATCATCTTCAAACCCTTTTTTCTTCAATTCTTCTTGCACAATCTCCATTGAACCAAACTGACATGATGAGGTGTCAAAAACCATGATTAGGTGGAAAAATGCCATGCTATATTTCAGGTCCTTATATTCCGAATTTGAATATGAGCTATGTATTGGTGAGGTGGAAAAAATGGTTTGCTAGCAACCATGCCATCCTTTTGCTAAGTGATCTTCATCAACAGGTGTCCTACTCTTTTGATGACTCATCTTCTCTCTGAAATACATTAAATGCTTCAAAAATATCAAAAATTTAGCTCACTATTAAAACAAATATTTTAGGCAAGTTCGTAGCAAATTTTTACTATTTTACGCTGATTTCACTACGAACTTGTTTAGAAATGCCAAATTTACATGAAATGGCCACTTTCACTTATGCACAAGATATTTTTGGGTTTTTTTATTTTAAATTGACATGTATCACCTTAATGATGACCTTTAATACCCCCACATATGTAACATTTTTTTAAATTGATGAACTTCGTGACCTTAAACCTAATGACCTAACCTAACTTATCTAAGACCAACCTAGACAAACCTAATTGTTATCAAGGATAACAATAGCTCCAATGGGGATGTTGCGCCCCTGTAGTGCATCAAAGAACCAGTAGCTCCAATGCCTTATTAAAAATTTAAAATTATGAACTTGATGAAATCTTCTTCAAGCATTTATGGCCTTCTCCTTGGGCTCAAACTTGTTAAAAGCTGCAATCCAAGCTGTAAACTAAATCTGTACATGTTGAAAATATGCTTGGAATAGTTGAGTTTATTCACACACACACCTACCTACCCTGTTAGTCATCAATAATATTTTGCTTCTCATGGATGACTAAATACTTATCCTAGATTTATAGAAACAAAGTTCATGAACATTGTGAGTTCTAGAAATCTCACTGCCTTCATTATCCTTAGGATAAATTTTTCACTATTTCATCATCCCATCATGTCAAGCTCAACTCACCAATTCTATAAGACCCATCATGGGCTCATGTCACCCATTTTGTCTATGTTTTTTCACCTTTGGCCTCAATCCTCTGTTTTGTTTTGCCTAACCCCTCCACTGCTACCTAGGGCCACCAATCAACCAGCTCTCTTATATCTCCAAAAATACCTCAAGCATTGATGGTCTCAAAAATATCTCTGTAGGCTCTTTAGATAAATCAAGTACATTGGATTTTGGATCTTCAATACATTAGTTTTTACAAAACTTTGTTTTACACCTAAGGATCCCAAATCAAGTTTTCAAGCAAAGGCCAAATCCAAAGAGCCTTCCATTAGGTCACCTAGGGTTTCATAGGTCATATGTTTGATTTAGTGTTCTAAAAATCACTATTTTTCCTGTGTAAAGGGGTTGCATTCAAAAAAGACGAATGGTCAAGTAAATTTGTCCAAAACTGATAAAAAAACCTTCAAGGAAGGCCTCCTTGGCTAAAGCACAAATTCTGCAAGGGGCAACTGCCCTTGCTCACATTTCTGCAAATAAAGATTGAAGATGGCCATCAACATAAAAAGAGGTAAGTAATAGGGTGAATCATCACAAGAAGGCATCCACAATAAGGAAAAGGCAGCAGGCCTATGTACAATGAGATTCAGGGTTTCTGGGATTGGTTGACAAAACAATGTTGCCAAGCAAGGAACCATCACAAAGACCACCAAGACAGAAGGCACAACAACACAACCAAGGACACATTGAAGATTTTCAAAAATCATGAATGAACAAGGGAAAAAGGTGAGGTGAACTAAACAGAAATGAATGAACTTGAAAGGGCTATAGAGATATTAGAAGACAACACTGCTCATTCTTCTCTAAACATACTTAAAACCTAAGATTTTGGAAAGATAGACAAAACAGGTCAAATGAAGATGATAAGTCCTCCTTCATAACAACAGAAGGAATTCAAAGGATGTCCAAGGTGTTCTCTAGGGTTTATCAAAGCAACACTGCTTCACCTTGTTGTGTAGATTAATCCATCTTGCGGACAAGACCGATCTCTCTAGTACTAAAAGTAACTAGCAACAAACAACCAATTATACTAATCTCTCTCTAAGCATACAAAATTCATAAAACACTATATAGGTGTAAGGCCTACCTTATGTCCAGCGCTTGCTTGATCTCGTTGAAGTCCTTCCCGTGCACTTGAAAGAACGTTCCTCGTGAATCTGCAGTCACAAACAAGCAAAAAGATTACACAACACCTGTATAGACATTATTATAAACCATACTCATCATAATGATCAAGGAATTTATGAAATAAACCATGAATAGACAGTTTAATGAGAGAAATGAGTATATTTGTATTAACTTCAAATAAAAGAAAACCTTTACAACCTGTGCCTTGATGTCGTGCAGGTCCTCCCGGGGTCCGAAGCAGGAATCTCCTCTAATTTGACAAGCATTGCACTCTTTGAACCAAGATGGATAGAGGTGAGTGATTTAACCTCACAGAAAGTCTTAGTTAACTGAGTCTGAATCTCAACAGCATTTAACCTCAAAATATCTTAAGCTTTTTAACTCCCTTTGAGGCTACCCAAGGCCTCTTTTTATAGTGGAAAAGAGGAGGTTTTATGTTCCAAATATGAAGGGATAGAATCCTCCTTCAAAGGGATTAGCTCCTTACATCAAGGGGTTAGCTCCATCAAGTGAAGGATGCATGAACCTTCTCAAAGCGTATCCATTTCCGAAAATTCCCATCTAGAATCTTCTAGAATTCATCTGAAATCAACTTTTTATCTTTACTTTCTCGCCTTTTTGAGTTTTACAGAGGTCCACACCCATAACACAAAGAACGTGCGGTATGGTTCCGCAGGAAAGCTGAACTTTAGGTGCGGGACCGCAGGTAATGAATAGAGAAAGTGCGATACCAATGTTTAGGGGATTTTTAGGAACTTTTCTCTGATTTTGAAAGCTTGACATGAGGAGCTGATATGTTAGCCTTGCAAAAGGAGGAAGTATGAGTAATAATGAGCTCATACTCATAGTAAAATGTCAGGATGAAAGATTTTAGTGTAAAAAATTTCCCCCTAAAGTGCAAAGTCTGGAATAGATGAAGCTGAAGTCTGTCATATATGAAAAGTGCAGTACTTTATCATTTCAAAGATCATCCTGTGGACACCCCAGTCGGAACCTGTAAAAACATTCAATGCAAAATATATACATATATATGTCATCACTGAGGTAGGCATTCCCATGCTCAGATTAAAACTAACTATAAACTAACTGAAATCGTTCTGATACAGGAATGATTTTGAATACATCATAGTACAGATATATGTAGACACAGTATGGACGCAACCATCTGTTTATAAATAGTCTACTGTATAGATGACAACAAAATTCCTCGCAGCCTAGATGGTGGAAACTAGATCCAGGGTCTTGATTTCCGCATCTCGAACTAGTACGATTCTATCCATGTGAATGAATGTGTTGAAGTCGAACATGGTAGAAACCACTTGATTACCAGTCAATGATGTGAACTGTTAACAAGTGTGAGAGAAACCACCAGTAATGTCAATGGCTCTCAAAGTACTCAGTACAATCCATGAAATGTGAATGAATGAGCTGAATTCGAACATCTCACGAAATCATTCGATTGAAGGTCAATGATGTAACCTGTCGTCGAAGGCGAGAAACCTGCCATTAAGGCATGCAGATTTCAAGGTACTGAAGATTTCTGGATCAACTTCCTAGATAATATGCTGATGTCGATAGAAAGTGATTTGTCGTAGGCAAGCCCACAACACGAAATCATAGATCAAGTTTTAAAAATATATTGGCAAGGACTGACTCAGGGATGGTCAAAAATGGATGACAGATATTTTGCAGATGAATGGTTTATTTGAACTGTTCTCTTGAACACATCACGACACTGCAGATGGCTTGGTAACAATTGACCCAAAGCTAATACCCAGAAACCGGCTGAAGACTTTCAATGTGGTTCGATTAACTGTTAGGCAAAGGATTTCCCAACCCAGGCAAATGAAAGTGTCGTGTTCAAGAGTGGTTGACTGAATTTTCGAAAAATTTAAAATATAACAAACACGCCCATTTTTCTCTCTTTTTCCCCCACCATTTTTGGCAAGTACCTCTTTATTTTTGACAAGCTTGAGGAGGATAACATTTGCTTGGTTATAAGCTCATCCTTCGGATGAGTCCAACTTAGTTTAAAATTCGAACCTAAGAAGGAGTGGTTCGTTCTTGTTGAAAATTAAACAGGTCCTTTACTGTTAAGTTTTAACGAGTCCAGTATAGGAGAAACTCGGTGTTTTTCAGTTTTAGGGAGTCAGAAGAAAAACTTAAGAAAAATCCGTGGGTGTACTTTTTCGTAAATTTAGTCTCTCGAGCCCGAAAAAGGATAAAATAATGCGGGAGAGAACTCTATTGACCGTAATTAGTCAACGTATACCTTTTTCGTAAATAGTCCATTTCAGTCCGTAAAAGGGGTAAACTTATACTGAAGGGACGACTGTTCATTTACTTTAACGAGTTCGAATAGTCAAGTACTCGACAATATTTTCATATTTAGAGAGTCTGAAAAGGGCTTAAAAGAGGACTCCAAGGTTTCGCTTTTTCGTAAAATTTTTGAAAGAGTCCGAAAAAGTGATAAAAGTATACTCTTTGTTGAAAAACGATCAGTTCTCCTGAAAAATCCAATTTCTGCACAAAAACTTGAAACATTACACATACATGTTTAAGATAAGTAAAAATGATTTCAAAAATACCCTTTTTAAAGTGAAAAATAAATAAATTAAAAATTCATCCATTCGAAAAAACTTATAAAAAGGACTTTTTCAATTTCATTTTTACCGTTCAGTTTCAGAGTGAAAAGTAAAAAGCTTTTGGGTAAGAAAGTTCCTGTGAATATTCTGGAAAATTCGTCTGTTGGAATCGAGAACTGTCAGTCCCAGGTAATCCACAACCTCTCAAACTTGTTTTTCATCCGTTTCAAATTTGTTTTTAGGCTTTAGTTTGAATTTTTGGGGCAAAAAATGGTTTAAAATTTCGCCCGCGGGGTCCGCAGGTGGGACACACGTTACCTGCGGACCTCGACTTTTTTCTAAAAGGAAAAAGTCGTGGGTTCCGCACCCGGCACATACTACGCGTGTGGAGCTACGCTCTGTTTACACAGAGTGGGTGCGGTACCCGCGCGGTTGGATTTAAAACATTGATTTCTCATTTGTTTGCCAAAATTTTTCAAAGAAGATTATTCTAACTTGCCTTGTTATGTAATGTAGGATTAACAAGATGCTTATCTGGCGAAAACGTGAGCACGAGGAAGTGGATGAAGCCGTAATACTTCATTTTCCCACACAACAGGCATTAAAAGCATGTGGCTTATACAAATTTTGGGCCATCTCCGGCATGAGGGCACAAGTAGAACTCTTGACATGGTTGGTAAACAGATGGAATGTGGAGGACCAGTGCTTCTTCATTGGTAGCCACCGGCTCGAAATTGAGCTGGAGGATATATATTTCTTGACTGGTTTTTCCAAGAGGGGCGAACAAGTTTCTTTGTTTGGGACTAGGTTAGGTGGCCAGTCTGTCGCTAGTCTCCAACTAGAATTTTGCAATGACCAGGAAAATCCTCGAGACAAACGGATTGACATAAAACACATCATCTGTCCTGAATTGAAAGTTATTGCTTTTACTGTTACCAAACTGTGTGGGAGTGCTGCACTTCATGTAGCTACTGGTTCCCAAATGCGTATTGCCGTGGACTGTTATCGCAGCACCATCTTTAACTGGTGTGAAGCTGTGTTGGCCAATGTAAAAGGCCAACTAACCAGAGCAAAAAATGGGAAACTGAATAACTTTGGATATAGATCCATTGTTGTTTCTTTTGCTCTGGAGAGGATCCCCATGTTAGCTCCACAGAGTATTACTGTTGATGCCGGTCGACCTCGAGAACCGAGAATGGTTCGTTGGTCCGCGTTGATGGCCCGTCATGCTATCGAGGGTACTGAGATTGTGTGATTTCCTTCTTCATATTTTCGTTGGCTGGATCGCCAAATTTTTGTGATAGAGGATTTTCCATATGCCGGGATAGATTTCCACGGTGACAGAGAGATGGCTCTCCCAGCAGGGGAACAGTGGGATGAGTCAGGTACAATCATTTTTAAACGTTTGCTAAATTCTATTTTTTTTTATTTTTATCGTCTTTGAAAACTAATAACCAAAAGTTTTTGAATACAGATGTGGGTCCACAAAGACCAGTCCATCTCCAACCTTACGAAAGAAGACAACCATTTGCGTCCGCACCAGCCCCAGCAGGCCAATCAGCGGAGATTTTGACTGATTTGGAGCATCATCTAGAGCGTTTGACTCTAGATATTCCAGAGACCAGCATAGATGACATTCCTCTCAGGCTGCAGAGATATGTGATTGGAGTTCCAGGACCTTTTAGGAGGTTCTTATGCAGGGTAGCCCGAGCAGTGGTTTCTTATCGTGATCACCATCAGTGATGGGATGATCGTGTAGACTCATATTTTTGACTTTTGTATTATCATTTTTGCCAATCATAAGGTTTTTCCAACCTATGATAGAAGACGATGTATATTTTTTGAAAACACTCCTATACTATGATATATCACTATTTGCTGGCTATCTGTGTACATATGTGAATGTTGTTTGTTTTACTGCTTTTGATTATTGCAAATGTCTATTTATCATACTAGAAGCAATTGAATCTGCTAATGTATTTAAATGTCTTGGAATATGCTGATATTCAATGTAATCAAACTCACGTTCCAAGAGACGAACTCTCAAAAACAACCTTAATAACACTGGATTTCTAATGGTATAAACCCTGTTAAGCTGTAATACAACAAGTTCTGAATCCAACCTTACAATCAAACTCCGAATTCCAAATGATATGGACTCAGACAATAACTCAATCATTGCACTATACTCGGCAATGTTATTTGTTGTTTGACCAAGGCTTACCCCATGCATGGATACTAACTCGTCAGAGGGTGAATAGATAACCCAAGCTGCGGAAGAAATGTTCCGTGTACTACGAAAAGCACCATCAGCAAAACCAATGTAGGTTTGAAGAGACGTCGACATCTGCAATATCAAGAGTAAAACTCAGATAAGCAGGAATAGTGACAAAAACACACTCTCTAAACTAGGCACACTTTTCTAATCTAAAACACACCAGCAGTAAAGAAATCTAAACTAACAAAAAATCTCCACACCTCATTTAAGCATAATATCGCTTTAGATAGAGCCCATTTCTGGGTTTATCCAAAGGGACACCGTCAAAATCTATCAACTCATAGGCCCCTTTTGCTAACTTTCGTTTAACAATATAAGGACCATGCCACATAGGCACAAATTTCCCAGCTCCTAGCTTGTCGTTAGCTTGATCATAAAGTAAAACTAGGTCTCCTTCTGAAAAATTTCGAGGGGTCACATTTCTATCATACTGAGCTTTTATCCTTTTAACATGAGCCTCGTTTGCTATTGCGGCACTTCGTCGATTCTCATCTAATTGGGCCAAGTACAAGAAATGTTTCTCCTCTTTAGACGTAGCTGGAAGTAATTCTACGGCTAATTTTAGTGACGGTATTTCGCATTCAATCGGCAGCACAGCTTCTAAACCGTAGACCAGTTGAAAAGGAGTGAAACCCGTTGATGTTTTGACTGAGGTTCGATATGCCCAAAGCGCTGAAAATAACATGGAATGCCAATTTGTCTTGTGAATACCAATGATTCGTTTGATCATGGTGACTAAAAATTTGTTAATGGCTTCAACCAGACCATTGGCTTGCGGATAATACGGAGTGGAACTATCGTGGCGCAGGCCAAGTTGGTCTGTCAGTTCGGTCATCATGACATTCCGAAAGTGACTTCCATGGTCCGTAATAATAGCTTGGGGAACACCGAACCTAGCAATTATGTGATTAAATACGAATGTTGCAACAGTCTTGCCGTCAGCTGAAAATGTAGGCATCGCCTCAGCCCATTTGTAAAATAATCTACTGCTAAGATAATATAGGCATGCCCCCCAGCCGAGTGAGGGTTACATGTAATAAAATCGATACCCCATTTCGCGAAAGGACCAACAACAATTATAGGGTGAAGAGGAGCGGGTGGCGCGCGCATTTTTCGATAAAAAATTTGACAGTTGTGGCATTTCCGAACCGCATAAATGCAATCTTTGAACAACGTTGGCCAGAAATAACCTGCACGCAATATCTTTTGGGCTGTGGCATACCCAGACATATGACCACCACATGCTCCAGAATGGCAGTCATTTAACACCTTTTCATCTTCTTCATGAGTTAGACAACGTCGGAAAACAGAATCCGCTCCACGTCGATAAAGTGTATCACCAATGATATTATACTGTTGGGATTGGAAGCGTATTTTCCATCGCTGAGTTCGTGAAATGTCAGGCCGAAAAGATTGGGTTTGGAGATAAACAATAATATCTCCATACCAAGGATCAAGTGTACTGATGAGAAACAAAGATTCGTCCGCAATGGACTCTTCTGCCACTATTTCAGTATCAGTAGAGGGGAAATCGCACATCAGTTCCGCAAATACCAAAGATTTGTTTGCCTTGGATTTTTCAAATTCCAAGTCAAATTCCTGCAGGATAACTATCCATTTGGAATATTTGCCCCCTAGCAATTGTTTGGTCAAAATATACATCATGGGGTTGCAATTAGAAATTACCGTGGTTTTACGTAACAAGATGTAATGTCTAAAACGTTGGACAACTTGAACAGCTGCCAAGGCCAATTTCTCCACATGTGTGTATTTGATTTCAGTCGGATGCAAATTTCGACTAAGATAATAAATCACATGTTCATTGTGAGATTCATCTTCCTGAACTAGTACCATCCCAATGGTGGAATGAGAAGCAGCGAGGTACAAAATGTAATCTTGGTTGTAGTTGGGAGGATGCAATAACGATGCATGGGTCAACGCATGTTTAAGTGCATCAAAAGATCGATCAGCGATCTCGTCCCAAAAGAATGGAATATTCTGTTTCAACAACCGGGTAAAACCCTTTGTAAGCTCGGCATAGTTAGGAATAAACCTACGTAAAAAGTTTGCTTTCCCCTGCAAACTTTGGAGTTGGCGCAAAGTCGAAGGAGGAGGCAATTTAACAATAGCTTCGACCTTCGATGGATCGACGCGAATGCCTATTTTTGAGACAACAAATCCCAGTAATCGACCCGATTCTACGCAGAAAACACATTTATGCGGATTCAGCCTTATCCGGTAATGCCTACATCTCATAAAAATTGCTCGTAAATGAGTGGGATGATCGGCCCTACGTAATGAATGAGCAGGTAAATCATCGAGATATGGCTGGACAATGTGCTTAATGTCATGAAATGCATAAGACATAGCCCGTTGAAAATTTGCTCCAGCGTTTTTTAGTCCAAAAGGTAGTTTACAATAGGAGAACATTCCCCATGGACAAATAAACACTGTTTTGGGTTGATCAACAGGGAGTATGTTTATTTGATTGTAGTCGGAAAATCCATCCATGAAGGAAAACAATTCACTGCCAGCACAATCATCGATTATTTGATCGATATAGGAAGTTGGATAATTATCTTTTGGACACGCTCGATTAATATCCCTATAATCGATACATACTCTTATCGTTCCTTGTTTTTTAGTCACAGGAACAATATTTGATACCCAATCCGTTAAGGGAATTGGATAAATGAATCCTGCTCGAAGTAATTTTTCAACTTCTGTTTTTATAGCAGCAGCTTTTCTAGGATGAATTTGACGTAATCGTTGACGAACAGGTTTAGCATATGGGTAAGTCTTAATTTCATGAACGACGATTGATGGATCAATTCCTGGCATTTCTTCATAAGATCAGGCAAACACGTCACGAAATTCTTGAAATAGGGCTTTATAAGTCTGAATTTCTTCATCCGTACAATAAGCACCTATATGAATGTTTTCAATTATTCCTGGTTTTACTGAAATGTCAATTGGAACTGTTCTAGATATATTTTCCAAATTTAACTCAGAATCAGGATTTTGCAATGGATTCTGAGGTTCCTTGGCACATTCAGCAGTAAAAATTGAAGCGAAATCATCTTCAAAATGATCTAATTTAGGTAAAAATGAAGATCGGTGATGTAGATCTTCCCATGGTAAATCATCAACAGAAAAAAACTCACGAATTTGCTCATCTGTATGAACAAGTTCAGGAAATGTCGTTGTAACTGAACTAGATATAGAAAGTGATTCCTCTTGGATCCCATTCATTGGATCAACTTCGGTTGAAAACGGGTCGGAAAAAGATTGTACAGCCTGGTACGCAATTTCAAATGGACTCAAAGGCATCACGCCATTAAATGAATCTATCTCGGATTCTGAAGGTATAATCCAAGGATCATCAAACATAACAGTGTCTGACGAAATCATATGAATACTTGCAGTAGAAGACGATACGTTAGGAGGAGGAAAGGAAAAAGTTCCTAGTAAACCAGAATCTTTAATCAAACCTACTCCAACATCCTTATAAGGGATAGCCGTTTTACCAACATGCTGGATTGTTTCTGTAGAGGCTGGGTCAGACGAGAAATAAGTTAACTGATCTATTGTCACGATCTTTCCTTGATATGGAAATTTTATGAGTCGAAAGACCGAAGAAACAACAGTAGTCATAGCATAGGACCAACTACGACCCAGAAGAAGGTTGTAATATAGAGGGGCATCAAACACTTCCACATCTAGATTTACTATTTTACCTTCGACCCCTATGGGTAAATCCTGCAAAATACCAAAAGGTTGAAAACCTCGACCATCGAAAGCCTTTAGAATTGTCGGAGATTGGTTAAGTGTAGGAGAACCAAGCGATTTCCAACACTGAATCGACATAATACACGTTGAAGCTCCCTCATCAACCACAGTCTGAAAGATTGGTCTGTTTTTTACTAACACTGGAATCTAGAAAGCCATTTGGTGAGGTAGGCGAGGTGTACTATTTTCTAAATCGAATATTATAAGGTTAGAATCCTGAACATCGACAGCTCCTATGGCAGACAATAATAATTTACGTTGTGCTGGACATGATTGCAGCACTTCCAAAGCCGACATTGCTGAAGGAGAAACAGCTAAGTCTTCAACTATGTTGTAATTCTGAGCAGCTCTCGCATGTGGATTGAAAGCTGATTTACGAAGAACACCTTTAGCAGGCGGTTTGATTATTAAGTCTGGATTTTGTTTCTCGATCTGTAGCGGACCGGAAACAGGAGGAGGTGTATTTGATGTATTCACATTAGAAGTCTCTGCTTCTTTGCCATCAACAGGATTCTTAGAATCGTAATCTTGTGATCGCGTCGCAATCCTTACATGAGACATCATCATAATAGGCTCTTCTAAAGTAGTCGAGGAAGAACCAATCATTTTACTATCTTGAATTGGAAAAGGATCCTTCAAGACAGCAGGTTATTGCGATCCTTTAATGAATTTCGTAACTTCGTCTCGATATGGACATTCTTTCGTGAAATGATCTTGTTCACAAATGAAACAAGGATAGAGAGGTTTACATTTTTCGTCATTGGATTCTTCTTTATCAGTTTTCTCTTTCGAATTCTTTTTGTTTTTATTCCTCCCCTTCTTTTTACCACCGGATTTTGATTTTTTCGTAGATGTTTCAACGACATGAATGTCGGTGGAAACTTCGGGAGAAGATTCTCCTTTCAGGGAATCAGGTAAATTTATAATTGGAGAAGAATTCTTTGAAGATTTCTTCTTGCTTTTAGAATTAACTGTACCAATCATACCGTCAGCGGCATGAGACCCTAAAGGAGCTGCAGCTATTTGACCTTGTTTTGGAAGGTCTGGGATTTTTTCATGTAGAGTACCTGACTGCGTATAAACAAGGTCAAGGTACTGAGCTTGAGCAATTACTTGCTCTTCAGTAACAACACCAGCCTTAGCTACATCTTCAGTGATCTTGGGTAACAATGATTTAACAAACCATTCTGCCAAAATTTGATCCGGAATATAAACTTTCACCAAACGTCTTCTACGTCGCCATTCATGAATATGATCAGAAATATACGTGGACATAGATTGTTTTAGCGAAGTTAATAATTCTGTGTCGTTGTCGTATCTGACAGGCAACTGAAAATGAGTCAAGAAAGCAGTTGCTAACTGACTAAAATTATGAAACGAGCCTCGTGGCAACTCAATGTACCATTTGGCGGCAAGACCTATAAGGGTTCTTTGAAAAAGGCGTAAACGAATCGAATCATCAATAATTGAATTAGATGCACACCAAAGGTGATAAGTCATAACATGATTCGATGGATCCTCTCCTGACTTACCTTCGAATTTTGGTATATCACTGGGCAACTTATGAGGCATTGGCGGCCAGTTCTGATAATAAAAAATGGGATCAGTTTTAAGGCGCGTCAAATCAGGTAAGTCCAAAGTTGCGATAAACGGTAATTGACGGTTAGGGTCGCGAAAACCTTGAGAAGCCAAAGCAGATCTAGGAGGCGGATACCCAGGATAACTAGGAATCGGATTTGCATTAGGTATTGTGTAACCTCCCGGAAAACCAGGATGAACAGGACCATACTGAGGTTGTTCATAAGTATAACCAGGGTACGGTTGATACTGATAGCTTGGATTCTGTACATAGGGACCGAATTGCGGCTGTCCCTGGTATGGTTGATACGTAAATTGAGGTTGACTTGTAACAACTGTACTTGTACCGGTTTGTCCTATAGGTATCTGAACTGAAGTCTGAACTGAAGGTCCTGACTGAGGTACAGAGACTTGAGGGATTTGCACGGATACAGGGGTGGCCGAACTCGGAGCTACAGATACTCCAGAAACAGGTGTGACAGGTTGAACAGACGTTGCAGCAGTTGTAGCAGTTTGAGGCGGAGTCTGAGGTGTACTAGGCCTAGTCTTCTGAACTGAACTAGGTGTAGGAGTTTGAATAGCTGGCTGAATAGGTTGCTGGGTTGAACCAGAAACCAATGGCTGGCCAGGTTGATAAGGCAACTGCACATTAGGCTGTAAAGGCTGTTGATATTGGGACGGATCCCACACCATCATTCCGGGGTATTGTCCCGTAGAAGGTTGAACATAAGGACCATAACCTGGTTGAACGTAGGGTTGATAATTAAAAGGTAAATTTCCGGCTCCTTGAACAGATGGTTGACCAGAAGGCTGTTGGTAACCTTGAATTGGGTATTGCCCTTGAGGTTGATACTGAAACTGGGGTTGTTGAGGACCCTGAGGAGCATATTGAGTTTGGGGTTGTCCCTGAGGTATGTACTGTCCTGAAGGTTGATACCCTTGAGGTATGTACTGTCCTTGGGGTTGCCCCCCAAAATAATATGATTCCACAGTTTGTCCTGGGAAAAAGCTACCTTGAGGTTGTGCCCCGGTGGTAACTGACTACCTTGAGGTTGCCCCCCAGGTGGTAACTGAGTTCCCTAAGGTTTCCCCCCGGAAGGAAACTGACTGCCTTGAGTTTGAGGATTGGGAACATTACCAGACATCATAAAAATTTGTTCTGCATTCGACGTTTCAATTTTAAGTCCATCAAGACCAGATGATAACACATTTTCGATGGATTGAGGAGTTTCTCCCGAGAAAGTACCAGACAAAGACTGATATCCCGAAGGAACAGAAGGACCACCATGTAAAAATGATTCCGACGTTTGAGAGAACATGGATGACTCTCCAGCCATAAAAGATGACGGATAATAACCTATGGGTGTAGGATGAAATGGAATTCGAGGTGGATAAAAAGCAAGACCCGAATTCTCTAAAAATTCTGTTAAAGAGAGATACCAAGGATTATTTCGATTGGGGCTGTAGAAAATAGATTCACGCTCCCTAAGATTTAACGATTGAGGGGAGTTGGGAAGAGATATGTCTTCGTCTGGATTAGTAAGTTCTTCAATAGAAAAAAGTCCAGAGGGAAGATTGTCTGTAATGATATTTCTTACCCTAGGTGAACCTAGATCGCTAGAAGTTGGTGTGATAAATCCTGAGGATGTTTCTAACACAGAAGATTCAGTTTCAGGTTCAGAGATTTCAGGTTCGTCAAATAATTCACCAGAAGGAGAAATACTTTCAGTAACTTCAGAAACTGAAATCGGTTCTTGAATGTATTATGTTGTAGATATTTGATGATCAGGATGTATAACTATAGCTGAACTTCCAATTTCTGTTGATCTAATTCTACTACTACTGGATGCCACCAGAGCACGAAGCCCTTCAAGTTGACTTGGTGAATATTCAGGGGGTTTCCCTTGTATTCTCTGAGATTGTCTCGGCAATTCCGCCACGATTAAAAATTATCTAATCACACGCAAGCAAAGAAAAATTTCAATGAAAACACCTAAAGTCTCTAAGAAACAAACAATTGAATCATTCGCTTAAAAATCTAAGAGTTCAAACCACACACAAACAGGTAACTTTCCATACTAAAAACACTAGTTGGTGATGAAATCCAACTTAGTATAATTTTAACACGAAAAGGGCGGTTGGAACAGTTACCCCGACAACCTACTTAATGAAACAGACCGGTGCAAGTTTCTCCACTATACCATCTCGAGTGAAGATAACCCTCCGGAGAGTCCAAGTGAGTCTAGCCGACGTCTGTTCCAGGTACAGTGGGATCTTCCCTCCACCGTCACCTTAGGAAGAATCCTAAAGATTATGGTCACTAAGGTTACCAAATGAAACAAATATACCTGGGGGAACAGTCTACGATCCGACACACACGCAAGGGCAGAGTAACAAAGCTCAATCCCCTTGAAGGCTCCTTGAAATAATCCAAGGTTTACCGACAAGTGACCCCAAGCTCCTCGACAATGGTCTATCCGAGGTTTACCGTTTTTAATACGTGTATATCTTCTATCGTTCCCAATGAGGAAGGATTGATTACCTCACTGGTTCAGATATGATCTCGTGCTTAACTCCTTTAAGAGGAGCTTCCCAGAGCATACATGCAACAATTGGAATTCTTCCTACCGCAAGATTTGTCTACTTGTTTGTTTTAGTTATCTTGGAGAGTTAATTACTCCCTACTCCAAGATACTAGCCTAAGCTATGTTGGTGATAAGAGCCCTAGAAATAAAAAGATTACTAGATGAATTTTAATTAAGCGTTACTTTTAGGAGTTGTTTCTTAAGTCAATGGGTGCAGAAATGAAACTTTGGATGATGTGAAGACTCGACTTCCAAAAAACACTAAAATGCACCTAGAATGATAATCAATTCTTTTTCTTTCAATGAACTTGCTATCTAAAGAAAGAGTTGGAGAATGCAATCCTTTTAATAAACAATTCCTTCTTTAAACATGAAAAATAATTGAAAGAAAATACTTTGTCTTTTCAATAATAAGATAAATGATCAAAGCTCATAACAAAATCCTTTTCTTTTCCAAACTAGAAGCTACAAAAACAATTTTCCTTCGAAAGAAAGCTACAAAAATTAAAACTACTCAAAACTACAAAATCTAATCTTGAGATCTAAAATCTAAATTGAGTAAAAGCTTTTAAGATTTTTTTTTTTTAAAGAATGTTTTCCTTATTTGTTCAGCAAACTAAGAATCTATTCGTTCAGAATAAAAAACAGATCAAAAACACTCAAAATATGTTTTTATAAAAATGAAATTCAAAACTTTCAACCAAGTTTTTCGAAGATTTGCAAAGAAACAAAAAGGCTCAATTTCTCAATATAGGATGTTTTCACAATCAAGTCGGATTCAAAAGACAAAAAGAGATCAATGTAATCTGAGATACTACAAATTGTCAAAAGTTTGAATCGCTACAAAGACCAAGCGGAAAAACAATCCAAACTGCAAAATCTTCTAGAAAATCATCAAAACATTAACACTGTTGGAGTTCATTCACAAAAAATTCTTGATAGAAACAATAATTAGTCTGGGCAGAAACCAAAGATCTAAAAATAAACTAGAAAAAGAAATCTAGAGATTTTCTAAAATTTTAACAGGGTCCGTAGGTAACCAGTATTGACAGGTGCGGTCCCGCACTGCATTCTTTACAGAAAGTGCGAACCTGCCCGCACTGTCAAAGTAAGCCAAAGTGCAGTCCTAGGAAAAATTATAGAAAAACTTAAAATACTTCTAAATTTTCAAAAACAGGGAAAATCTAAATTACCCAGACAGATATGTATCAATCAAAAACTAGGAAAAAATGTTTCCTCAAATCAAAAATAAAAGAGAACCAAAAACAACAAGTTCTTTCCCTAGTGGAGTCGCCATTTTGTTGTGTAGATTAATCCGTCTTGCGGACAAGACCGATCTCTCTAGTACTAAAAGTAACTAGCAACAAACAGCCAATTATACTAATCTCTCTCTAAGCATACAAGATTCATAAAACACTATATAGGTGTAAGGCCTACCTTATGTCTAGCGCTTGCTTGATCTCATTGAAGTCCTTCCCGTGCACTTGAAAAAACATTCCTCGTGAATCTGTAGTCACAAACAAGAAAAAAGATTACACAGCACCTGTATAGACATTATTATAAACCATACTCATCATAATGATCAAGTAATTTATGAAATAAACCATGAATAGACAGTTTAATGAGAGAAATGAGTATATTTGTATTAACTTCAAATAAAGAAAACCTTTACAACCTGTGCCTTGATGTCGTGCAGGTCCTCCCGGGGTCCGAAGCAGGAATCTCTTCTAATTTGAAAAGCATTGCACTCTTTGAACCAAGACAGATAGAGATGAGTGATTTAACCTCACAAAAAGTCTTAGTTAACTGAGTCTGAATCTCAACAGCATTTAACTTCAAATATCTTAAGCTTTAACTCCCTTTGAGGCTACCCAAGGCCTCTTTTTATAGTGGAAAAGAGGAGGTTTCTTGTTCCAAATATGAAGGGATAGAATCCTCCTTCAAAGGGATTAGCTCCTTACATCAAGGGGTTAGCTCCATCAAGTGAGGGATGCATGAACCTTCTCAAAGCGTATTCATTCCCGAAAATTCCCATCTAGAATCTTCTAGAATTCATCTGAAATCAACTTTTTATCTTTACTTTCTCGCCTTTTTGAGTTTTACAGAGGTCCGCACCCATAACACAAAGAACGTGCGGTATGGTTCCGCAGGTAAGCTAAACTTTAGGTGCGGGACCGCAGGTAATGAATAGAGAAAGTGCGATACCAATGTTTAGGGGATTTTTAGGAACTTTTCTCTGATTTTGAAAGCTTGACATGAGGAGCTGATATGTTAGCCTTGCAAAAGGAGGAAGTATGAGTAATAATGAGCTCATACTCATAGTAAAATGTCAGGATGACAGATTTTAGTGTAACACACCTACACCAAAGGGAGAAATGGTAAAGAATATTAGTGTGATGGATCCTAGGCTTCCCAGTATAGTCAAATGTCTTAAAAATGATCAAAGGAAGGCAAGCATGAGGTAAATTTCCAAAGGAGAAAATCATGCTGAGCATAATTTCACTTTTGAGAAAATGAGGTTTCAAACTCCAAAAGGGACTAAGAAGATCAAAGGCAAATGTGTTGAAGGCACCTGTAGAAAATTAGAGGTGGCCAAGGGAACACATGGCATGGTATGGTTTTCTTAAACTCTTTGTCAAAATAAATATGTGATTGCCTAAAAATCAGTAAGGAGGTAAAAGGACATTTTTTAGGTCACCTACAATAAAAAATTCCAAAAGGGATAAGAACAGTGTTTTCAATTTGTCAAATGCATTCCAAAAATAGTTTGAACAGTGCCCAGATTTTGTAATATTCCAAATTTTTCCTTCAATAGATTGGAATATTAAATTTTTCTAATTTCACTTATAAGTTGAACAATTGGGTGAGGAGGCCCAAACACAATAAAAACATGGATAAAATCCCTCTATTATGAAAGGGGATCAGCAATGGAACTAGATTTCACACCCTCATGTGTGAAAGGAGACATTTGCAAAGAGACTAGGTCAAGTTTTACCAAGTCAAACAGTGCAGAGGTATGAGGTGGAAAGCATCTTGTGGGATAGCGCAGAGAAAGAGGAGGGAAGATTCCTTGAAGGAGGAAACCTTAAAGAGTGGGACCCATGGAGAGGGAGCTCTCATGTGTTTAAAAGGAGGCCAAGGTAGCCATTTTTACTCATGCATATGATTATTGATTTCTTGTCTGCTTAGACTATTTGCAGTCCCAGCTGTTTAGCTGAGTTGCTGTGCTGCTTAGCACAAGGATTTCCTATTTAGGAATCCTTCTCCTTTCTTGAAAGGCATGTTGAAGGAGTTGTACATATTTTCCTCACATCCAGGCTTGAGGCCAAGCATCCTCCTCCAGGACAACGTTATTTCTGCAGCAGAATAATGTTGCGTTGCAGGGTGTTGTAGTGAGGGATCACAACACCTCTTCCATCACTTGTTTTTCAGAGGAGGATTCTCTCTTTCCTTTGGGAGATCAGTTGGAAGCCATTGGAGATTATTGCAGATCTTGGCATTGGGCCAACTCATTCCCTTGTCCCTACAGTGCAGTTTGCTTTAGTAACTGTGTTATTTTCATTGAGCAATTACTGTGGGGTTTTGCATTGTTGATTGGATGGTGAGATCTTCAGTGATATGATCAGCCTTTCATCTGAAGGATCCATTGGATGAGATTCAAACATCATTTGAAGCATCTTTAGCTATCTTCATCCAGTTCCATTTCCTGAGTTGCAGCTGCTACACTGCTATTTCGGCATTTCTGTAGATTTTCCATTTTGTACTTATTTCATCATATCCTTTCAAGGATTGTGTATTGTTGTTTCCAGGGGTTGATATCTTGCTCCACCTATTTTATTTGAGCTATATATTGTCATATTTGTATATTGACACTATTTTTCAGTAGTTCTCCTCAATAGAATGAATTTTCATAGCCAAGGGTTTCACATATGTAGCAGTGTTCTTCCATTTCTTGTACATGTGTTGTTGAGGCTTGCTTGCCTTACTTGAGTGATTGTTTCCTCAAGACATTGTACTCTTTTTACTGCTATAACAACATTTTTTGGCTATTCATATATTGATGAGTTCATGGTTGTAAAATAATGTTGTTATTCCAGCTATTGTGCATTCATTGTTACAGCCCCTTCATCGGGCACTTTCTGAAGACAACTAGGTGTGGGAGACTTGTTTAACCCACCTAGAGGGATTTATTTTTAGCCACCTCTTGGATTTCAGTCTTAGATGAATTGATCTAAGGGATCCAGATCTTGGTTTCAATTCCTGTAGCATCCATTACTAGAAAATGTGTTTTCCAGTCATGCCTTACTAGCAGTTCCCATTTTGGAATATTACAGTGGTATTAGAGCATCTTTCTTGGCTCAGCTTGTGAGTCTCAACCCAAGAAGATAGAAGAAGATCAGAATGAAGAAGAAGATCAGATCACTCTCATAATTTTTCAGATCTAGAAAGGACCTCCCCTAGGAGGTTAAGTAGATGAAGAGTTGTAATGGAACTCCTAGAGGGTTTCAAGAAGAGGAAGAGCCATGCACTTCCTATTCTCAAAGAGGATAAGACAAGAGACATAGAGGAAACTTGGAATATGAGAATCTAAGTGAATATAGAGCTAAACCTAAAGCCTCCAAGGAGACTCTAGATTTACCCCAGTTCATTCAGCTAGAGGAAAATCTCACACCACCACTTGAGGAGCCTTGTACTAATGCTGTCACACTCATGGAGTAGCAACCACATGCATCAACAGTTGGGGCAGCCAACACATTGGAAGAGGGAACTCTTGCAGCACTACAAGAGGTTCCCAAATCTCATCAAGGTATGAAAATATTTCCACAATCTATTGTTGCAGCAAATTCTTTGAAGAGTTGTGGAGATTTGCTTTTACATGACCAAGGGTCAAATCACACTGCTACTATAGAGAATCTTGATTGAACTGCGCTGTGCAACATGGAAACATTCAAGGAGGAAATAAAACATCATCCTCATGAGCCATTTTTGGATTGCACATCACACTTGAGGTTGTGGTTTGAAGACTTGAAGGAAGATAGTAGACATCTTGGAGTGAGAAACCCTTTTTCCTTTCAAGATGACCCTTTTTCAATAAGCTCCTCTCAGCTCAAAGTGGAAATTCTACTTTCAACAAATCCAAGACCTCATTGGTTTTGGAGGACTATTGTTGAGAGGGAGGTCTCATGGAGAGATCACATTGGAGATGCACTTCAACACACCATGGAGTGCAAAGATTTTCTTCCTTTCTCACAGGAGAAGATAGATGATGGAGGACATCCTCAGATGGATAACATCTCTCATGACTGTGTTGGAAATTTCTTGAGCCATGCACATCATGATGGGAGGTTTTTTCCTACCACCTATTTGGGTCCTTATACGATCAAATTGATCCTTGAGAATATTTCATTTCAAAATCCCACGAAGTGAAAAGACAGGAATATGATTTGGGAGGATGGTAGCCCTTATGGGAGGAGTACCAAGATGAAGAGAAGGAGAGGGCATCCACAAGTGATTGAGTGGATGTGGTTGAGGAGCAAGGAGCTGGGAGGCTACTTGAAAATTTATGATACCGGGCAGCAGGAGGCTTGGCTACGCTGGTTACTCTTGAAATAGTTTGGTCATCATCCTCTTTCTAAGGGTATGTGGTAGGATACTTGCATCTTGGAGCAGCAAAGAATATGGATGCATAGTGTTGGTATGATCTTCATATCATTCATTGTGTTTTCATCACATGATTCGTATGATGGAAGTATGGGGAGGCAGCAAAATATTTTGTTGCTTTTCTTGTTCTTGGGAGAGCAAGAGCAGATTTGATCTCACACATTGCATGATGTTGCAGAAGGAGATGGAATTATATCCTTTGCCTTAGATGATCAAGAGGTACTTCCACCTTGGGAGGATCTTCTTATTTGTAGCAACATTACTAGAGGAGTCTTTGACAAGGAGCATGTCAAAGAGCAGAGCTTTGTATTGACAGAATCTTATTTGCATGAGCTCACAACGCTGTCACTTTGGAGAAGAAACTTATGGATGGAGTGTCCCTAGGATAACTTCACATTGTATGCACTTGGAGAACAAGGAGGAGGTGATGATGATGAAATAGTGGATAGAGACATCTATCATTATGGCCTATTCTTCTTGACTTGGATTTCCAAGCATGAGGAGGGTTATCTTCTTGCAGCATATGGACCATTATTCTTCATAGCATGCCAAAAAACTATGGAGGACTCACTCATGGATCCATGTACCATCTTACTTCTGGCATATGGTAAGAAGTTTGTTTTTACATTCATTGATTTGTATACTCTTACCATTACTATGCATTGCATTGCTCCACAGAAGGGCATGCTTTTCATATTTCTCCATGATCTAAGTTGGGCCAATCTATATGATGGAGGTAACCATCTTTTATGTGGCCTTGGGAAAATGTTTTACCATCACATGTATGATCAGTTGTTGCACTCAAACATTTACCATATGATGACATACATGATTAAATATGTAACAAGAAACATTTTTCGTTGTACTTTTCTGAAGCAGCAGTTTGCAAAACTGCGCTGTCACTATTGGGAATATTGTTGGTACCTTCTTGCACCACATGAAACCTTCAGTATTTTCCTCATTTTGTTGCTGATCATGATTTCCCTTGTTGATATGGATCTGATTTGTATTGGAAGCATGATTGGGAGGTTGACACATGAGTTGGATGTGTCCTTGAAGGGAGAAAATTTCCCTATTTTCTGCACTACATGTTCTAATGGGAGCATGGGAGGAGATATGGCCACCACAGCCACATATTTGTTCTCTTTTAGGGTGAGCCATGAGTTTTTTAACTGTCCATTGTATAACCATGGGCAAGTACTTGATCATGTATTGTTAACATATTCAGCCATTTACTATTCATTAGTAGATGTGATGATTTTTGTATGTTACTTGCCATACTATTTTCTGAAGTTGCAGTGGATGAAACTGTGTTGTGTCCTCTTGAGATATTATTTGTATCATGCATCATCATGTAAAACTTGCAGCAAAATTCTCATTGGGATACTCTATGATGACCATGTCCTATTCATCATGGATGGATTATTTTGGGCCAGCTAGTTCTTAAATGTTGGAGGAGAGATCCTTGGAGGATTGTTCTTCATTTTGCCACCTGAGGGCAATACTTTTGCAGCCTAGGATCAACACATACTATACACTCATCATGACTGGAGAGAAGGACAACATTGTTACACCATTTTTTGGTCATCTAACCTATTATCATTAGATGGACTCAAGTACACCATGTAAGACCAATTTTACCCTAAGTAAAATTTCTTTCACTATGTAAAATAACTTAATAAAACACATTTATTAGGTTGTTTATGGTCTAAACAGGAAACCCCAAGGGGAAATATTAAACAAATCTATATTTTTTTGGTTTTCCTCATGGAATAATTAATTAAACAGCAATTTAATTATTATTCCTGGTTATATTTAACCCAAAACAAGGAAATTAATTAGATAAATCCTTATTTATCTTATTATTTTCTAGGAATAATTATTTAAACCTTATATAAATAATATTCCTTGTTAAATACGACTAAATCATTTATAAATAATTAAATAAATCATTATTTATTTAATTATCATTCAACCACTTCCTTAAAATGATAAATAAATCATTTATTTATTTATTATTTACAAATAAAGGGATTTGACCCAAGTCAAATTCCTTTCCCCTCCAACAAATATAATAAAATATTCCATAAAAGGTGGATCTAGATTTGGTTAATATTATTTTAATCATGCACCAAGATCTAGAACGGCCTAATATTTTGTTATAAATAGAGGGGTTTTTCCAACCATTCATCACCTTTTGTTGCCTCTTAGATCACTCTGGATCTATACTCTTGGTCTGACTTTGAGCCATTATCATTGTCATATTTTCTATTATTTGCTTTGTGAGCTCCTTTTGAGTTCTATGTTTGTCTGGGTTTTCTACACCAACAAGAGAGAGAAATTCTAGATCTGAAGTGTTGAGGACTTCCAAGAACCCATCCCATTGAGGAGAATTGGAAACATCTTTCTTGTTTTCCTCCTAGGTGCCATTAGCAGCCATATTTTGCTGTTAGGGCTGTTTTTTATGCACAGCTAAAAGGGTTTTTTTTGTACACTTACACTAAAGATTCATCCTAACAATTGGCGACTCCACATGGGTTTTCAATTACGACCGCTGTTGTTTTTCATATTCCTGCATATCCAGCTGATTCAAACCCTAGGGTTTCTCTTTAGATTTTTGTTTTTCCTATTTTTATGTTTTTTTTTTACCCATAAAACCCTCAAACATTAAAATTTCTAACTTCAGTGTGTTTCTAGCCCTATTGCGTAGGTAACAGACATCAGCCGCAACTGAGACGACAATTTTTTTCTGAAATCTGCCGTCGAGAGACCCGGAAGTGAAGGTCGCACTTTTCGCCCCTAAACCTGCGACATGGACTGCAAGATGCACCTTTCAGCCTCAAAACTGCGACCTGGACAGAAAACAAGTCAGAACCTGCGACCTGCACTTTTTTCTGCAGATTTTCTGAAAGTTTTATGGGTTTGTCTAAAGCTTCTGTCAGGGTTATCCAGCCTCCGTCTCCGCCTATTTAGACCTATTCTTGTTCTGTTTTATTCAAATAAGTGGGAATCTAGCCCCCTAGGGCTTCAGTACCCTCCACTTTTTGTGGAAGAGTTTTAGCTATTGCAGGTGTCTAAATTTTCAGAGTTTCAACCATTTCTTTTACAGGGCTAATACCTCCTCTTCAGATCCCTTTTAGCTCAGCTATTTTTCCATCCAAATCACCTCATATAGTTTTGTTTGGGTTTGCCTTTAGGGTCACCTCCTTTTCCCTATTGCCTTTAGATTTTTTCCTCTTCTTTCACAGCAACCTTGCCCTTGTCTCTTTGCTGTTTTCTGCACCTCTTTTTAGCAGATTTATCCTTTAGATCCCTGTCCCTCCCTACCTTAGATCTATTGGCTTATTTTCAGTGTGTTTTAAATAGATTTTTTCCCTCTGTTAGACTAGTTTTTGAGAGACCTGCCTCCTTGGGTTAGATTGATGCATTGTTAGTTGTTAATTTTTTGTTATTTCAGTATTATATGCTGTTCTCTATAGGTTTATTTTCAGTTACGCAGCACACTTTTTCTTTTTCTCTCAAAACGTCTGGGTTTAAAAATTAAAATTCACACATGCCACACACTCACCCTAAGCGAAGAAGAGTCTGGTTAACACCGCCAGGGAAAAGACTTTAAAACATTGTAAAATCAATTGACACTGCTCCTCTCTGCCCTTGTTTTGACATTGTAATCACTTGATTCTGCACCTCCTTGCCCTTGTTGGTCGTTCTTATTCCCTTTTGTGCCGTCATCATTGCGCCCCCAAGGCGTATATCCCAGAGAATTCTTGGCCTTCACCCTCAGTTTTCGGTTGGTCGACCTGCTCCTTCCCGCCGTTGTCAAGTTAGTCCTCCTCCGAGTTTGCACTCCGACTCATCTTCTGATTCATTGGGTTCGCCTTTTACTTATGGTTCTCCCCCTGTCACCTTCACTATGTGTGGTCTAGGGCCTAACGCTAGCGGTAATCTCGGTCCTACGGCCGGGAATGCTACTAGTGGAACCGCCACAGGAACTATCACGGCTGTCCCCTTGCTCCCTTACATGGCAGGCCTCAGTCTCCTCGATTCAATCAGTTGATCAATTACCCTATCCGCCACAATTTTGGTTGGCCTACTATGCCAACCAAGCTCCCCTCTGACATTCCCAAGTTTGAAGGCCTTGCTGGAGAATATCCCTCCAATCATATCCGATCTTTCCACATGTGGTGTTCATCCAATTCCATTACTGATGATTCCATCCGTCTTCGGTTGTTCCAACGCACGCTTACAGGTGAAGCTTCTAAGTGGTATGTTGATCAGACCTCCTCTTCCCATACCACCTTTGTGACCATTGCCCGAGCCTTCTTATCTTACTTCCTGCTCCCTCTTCGATATGACACTGGCACCGAACTCTTGACTTCTTTCTGTCAATCATTTGTGACCCGCCTATCTGACCATGTTCAGGAATGGCGGAGAAGAAAGAGCCTATGTCGAGCTCCTACCTTCGAAGACCATGTCTATATGGGTTGGTTCCTTAGATCTCTCTTACTTGCCATCGGCAAATATGTCGCGTCACATTTCCCTCAAACCGAAGAAGCCGCCCTCCAAATAGCCTTGAAATATGACCTGATCTATGCTAAGTCTAGTTATGTTTATACCGTCCTTCTTGACCTCCCCAAACCCGGTGGCGCTAACGCCGCGGGGGCATCTCATTTTGCTGACGGTATTGTTGGAGCTCTTTCTCATCCATATGCTAAACCCCCTATGGGCTATGGCCTCCCTCCAGGAGGGGCCAACATCTCCAGCACTTTTCCCCCTCCAGGTAGCATGTATCCAGGATACGACATGCCTCATCCTTTTTCACAACCTCCTGCTTACCTCAATGTTGCCCAACCTCACCATTATCCTTATCCACAGCCTGGTGCTCCGGATCCTTCAGCCTTTGCACCTCCTCCTCCCTTGCCTTCTCAACCCCATCAATAGCAACTACCACCCCCTCCAGGGCAAGTATTTGCACACCAGGGCACGACTAATCCCCCTTCCTCTCAAAGGA
The DNA here is from genome assembly GCA_034641835.2 of Pinus albicaulis. Classification (NCBI taxonomy): domain Eukaryota; kingdom Viridiplantae; phylum Streptophyta; class Pinopsida; order Pinales; family Pinaceae; genus Pinus; species Pinus albicaulis. The sequence goes on along the minus strand of CM076579.1, from coordinate 1,082,874,429 downwards.
AGAGGAAAGGCAATCAAAACCAATCTGCCCCTGGTACTCATGGACCTAATCCTCAAGGTATTGACTCTAATGCTACTAACCAGCAACAGGGCACTTAGACCAAGCCGGATAGGCCCATTCTTACAAATAAGCCTTGTTTGTGTTGTGGTGTTCATGGTAATTACACTCATGATTGTTCCCTTATACCACAAATGTGACAGATGTGGGAGTCTCAAGCCACATTGCAAGGATAGCATACCTCCCCTACTGCTCCCTCCAATGTGACCACTACTCAACCAGTTGTGTTTACCAATCCTTTCCCCCAGCAAGGATTCGTGGCTACCCAACCACCTTACGGACAGGTGGCCACTCAACCTTCCCCTTCTGGTTCCTCCAATTACTAGATCCTCATGATGAACTATGATCAACCTATAATCGTCGACCTTGACCTTTAAACTCGGTCCCGTCAATACCCCAAGCCTCCCGCTCCGTCTATCCCCGAGTCACCTTCTTTAGGTTCTACAGAGCCTCTTTCGACATCCAATGGTCCCTTGCATATCCCTCAGCCCAAAGTTGAGGTTCATACCAAGATTCCTAAGGGACCATTATGCTGAAATGCTGCTTCTTGTCGAGCAGCTCATTCATATAGCATAGTAGATGATTTGGCACAATGTCCTGCCACCATTTCAACACTGGAACTCCTCTAGTTGTGCCCTTCTCAAAAGAAGGCTCTACTATTCGCCATGGGCACTGTAGATCTTGTTGATGACCAATTGATTTTTTTCGACGCCCATCAATCAAAACATCCTCCTCTTCTTGCTTCCGTAGCCTTCCAAATGCCATCCTCCTCTTCCTGCTTCCGTAGCCTTCCAAATCCCAGTCAAAATCTGGAATGCTAACGTTTCTCTGTGTATCATTGATGAGGGGGCATCCACCTATGTGATTTCCGCTTCGGTTTGAAAACAACTCGGATCTCCTGAGTTGGCCCCTTCCACGATCACCCTTCGAGCGTGGGATGGCCACGCCTCCCAGCCCATTGGCCTATTCCGTAATTGTCCTATCACTCTTGTGAGCAAGACTGTTTGCATTGACGTTGAAGTCATCGATGCCCCTCTTGATTATAACATTATTTTGGGGCATAGCTACACCTATGCCATGTTTGATGTCCCATCCGCGGTAAGATGTCTTTCCCTCATAATGGAAAGATAGTCACCATTGACCAGTTGACGTATCATGAGCCAAAATCTCAGACCCCCCCTGAGTCGACCATCTCTTCTGTAGCCAATAAGAAAACCGTTGATTCTTTGACTAGTGTCTCTCACAGCGTCTACAAAGACTCCTCTTTACTTGGAACCTTCCTTAGTCTTCCTCCTCCTCCTGTCTCTGATCCCAACTTATCGAATGTTTGCATGATGCAATTGTCTCATGCTGCCCTTAAGCGGCCCACTCCGGCTAGTCAGCAACCTCAACCTCACCCACCGCAACCTGCTCCTAGCCCTTCGTCTTAGCCAGCCGGACCTAATCCTTCTGGCCCTTCTCCTACAGCTGGTACCCATGAGCCCCTTTATCCTCCCGGGTCGGTTCCACCAGGCCTTAACCATCTTGGAGCCGTCCCACCTGGTCACTACCCTGCTGGTCAAATAAATTTCCTTTATCCCCCTCCCGGAGTCTATTTAGTTCCCATCATGGCCACCCTTTCTCTCCCCAACTTGACCCTGGGTATACCCGTTTGGTACCTCGACCCTCTAGCCACTACCCCGCCTAGTCACCCCAAACCCTACCTTGCTTTGACACCAGTTCAACCGGTTCCCCTAGCTTATTCCGTTGCTACAGTGCCATCAACACCTCAACAGGACCCTTCTCCTATTGGGCTAGCTCCGGGAAAGAAAGGCAAAGCTCGCAAGGGGGCATCCAAAGACAAGGCCACCTCGACTGACCCTGCCCATCCTCCACCCACAAATCCTTGCGCCTTGTATGATGTCGTCGGTCATGCCACCCATACTTTTCCCGAATTTCCCCGTATTAAACCCATGGTTAAAGTCGCGTTCCCTGAGTCTATGGTCCCTGAAGCCTCTATTTTTTCCTCGACTACAACCAAGAACCCCAAGACTATTCACACCAACAAACCCTGTGCTCTATGTGGTGTCCATGGCCATTATTCCCACCATTTTTCCCACCTGACACATTACTGCACCTCTTTAGAGGTAGTTCGAGAGTACGAGATTGAACAAAATCAATCTGCCTCTCCCATACTTGCGCAATATGCTTCAAGTCAGCTTGAGGATTTACCCGCTCCCATTAACATTTCCCCCCTGATGTCGAGATGACGGAGCCTGCTGCCACCATCCTCTACCTATCACCATTTGTGAGACCCTCGGGGAACATTCCCTCTGAATCCGCCCCTGTTGTTTCGCTCGACCCCCCTTCAGTGACCACCCTGGGCTCAACATCATTTGACCATCTGTTTACTTGTTCTTCTGTCATACCTCGTGACGATCTGTATGTGAGCCTTTCTTCCCATGCTGATGATTTATGTTGCTTTGTAGCGTCATGTGGTTTCCCTTCCCCTCGTCATCCCATATTTTCCCGTCATGATGACCTCTTGGAAGCCCTCTCCACCCCTGACCTTATCTTTCCCATGCATAAACGAGACGACACCATCCGTGTCTATGATTACCTCCGCAGCATGAGCACAAGATGTACCTCCCGTAGCCCTCATACCCCACCCTCTAGTCGGTATATGATGTAGAAATTTGCTGAATAATGATTAATTATCCACCGAGACTATCCTGGTCACATACTATTTGAATTTATATGCAACACATAATCTCTTCCACTCAGATCAACTCAGATCATCACACATGCGGAAATAAAATCAAGCGATAACACATCAAATCATCATACACATTAACACAGTATGTATGGGGAAAGCTTATAGCTGAAAACCCCGCAGCTATTGTGTATATTATAATGGAGAATTCAAGTAACAAACTCAGTACAATACTCCTCACAAGTACTCAGTACTTTCTCATACAGTTACTCACAATCTAGCTCAGTTTTGAACAGGTTACTGGTTCAAAACTCACCGCCAATTGCCTTGCCTCTATTGCGTGTTTCAATGCTATGGGATGGCCTCTTTATATAGATAAACCACCAGCATGAACTGCGCAATCCTCATGGGCTTACTCCTCCTATCTGTGTGTTGCAAATAGCAACAGTATAGTCACAACTGATAGCTAACTCCACCCTTTCATCTACCTCTTTCACTGGTCTCCACTGAACTGATCATACACTGTAGTGAACTGGTGTGTTCTTGAGTTGAATAATGAGTTACTAATTAATGAATTAAATAATATTTAATTCACTCCACTCATAACTAATTGATTAGCTAGTTAAACTAATCTCAACCAGTTCAACTAAAATAAACAAAACACAACTCCACTATCTGTCTCATTAACTCCTCCAAACTTCTGCCACTGAAGTCCAACTGAAGTCAACCATGCATGATGACATCAAACCCTTGGGAGCCACGTGATTCCTCTATCAGATGCATGAGCCACTTCTGTAGCTCGAACTGAAGTGCTCCAAGAGAGTAAACAGCTGTTTATAGTCTAAATATTATTAAGGGTAAATAATATTTGACTTCCCTGTTTTAAGGAGAGGCAATCTAAAAATAGACTTCGACCTCTTTGACCTCAAAAATAGAGTCTCATCTATTTTTACCAACATGACACATACTTCAAGAATCTCAAACTGGAATCCCCGAACCATGCTCCATATGTCTAAAAATAGACATAGTCTAAAAATAGATTTTGCGCCAGAATTTGCCTGCGGGCCCACTTAGTGAAGGCGACTTCATTTCACCAAGCTCCATCATCTTGCTGCATTTTCAACATATGAGTCATTTCCATCCTACCCATACCACTCCCTCCCGCAGTTGTCGTTTGATGTCTACCTTGCACTCACGCTGCCAACATTGTTCTTCCCGCTCCCATTTATTGTCTTGTGACACTATTCCGCAGGACCTGTTTGGTCAATTTAGTGTGTCCTAAATTGCTAACATAAATTATCAACCAGGGATTCGTAAGCTGACGAAGTGTGGTGCACTATATGTGCAAGATAACCTATCTCTTACTTTTTGTCGTTTTTGGATTTTTATTGATCTTGGTTGGTTTCCTAATGTGAGATGGAAATTCTAAAAAACAAGTATGGTTATGAATATTCAAGGCAATGATGTCCTTTATAATGATTTACCAAACTTGAAACTTAAAAAGGAATTTGAAACATACAATGACAAAACTTGAAAGGAAATGAAAATGTGCTGCTAGCCTAATAAATCAAACGGTGAACTATTGAGCATGAAAACCAAATTATCCTTGCTGCTGTCTAAACACAAAAGAAACTATGCTTAAAGAAATCCAAGAATTGCAACAAAGTAAATCTAAATCAAATTACATCAACTTATATTATGATCCCTCACCATTAGTCCAGCTATGGCTTTCGGAGGTAACCATAAACAACTTGAGCAATCTGATATCTAATTTGCAGAAAAAGAAACTAATATCAAACTACACACTCATACTTCAATCCCTCACCATCGGTCCAGCTGTGGCTTTCGGAGGTAACTGAAAATGACATGAGCAATTTAATATATCTAACTTGCAGAAAGTAAACTAATATCAAACTACACACTCATACTTCAATCCCTCACCATCAGTCCAGCTGTGGCTTTCAGAGGTAACTGAAAATGACATGAGCAATTTAATATATCTAAATCTTACTACTGAAACAAATGTGCAAGACTGAAATAAACAAAGCAGTACTGGAATTAAACAAAAACTAAGAAAAATAAATTAGCAGCAGAACAAGATTGATTCCATGTCATTAGTCAAAAGATATGCAAATGCCCGGGCTGCCATGAAAAATTATGCTAAAAGCTATGATTTCAGAAAGCAATCTAAGTAAGGAAATATAAAAAAACAGAATTGAAAGCAACTTATCTAGAAAACATGTAAAAAGCCTCCTTGGATAGCAGGGGCCCTCTGCTACCAATTTGGTGAAGTCCTTCAGCTCCTTAAAGTTGTAATCAAAACAGCATCAAAGAACTGAATTTCTCTATTAAAAAGAACTCACAAATCTACATCCCATTCCATCTTGAACTTTGTTACAAAAGACTTCTCTACTACTTTTTCATTACTTTCTCATTACCTATGATAGGAGAAAACTTCTCCTATTTATACAAAATATGAGGAGACATCTCATTAATGGGAGTCCATGAATCTCTCCCTCCATCTCTAGAGTTACAATCAAAATAGGAAATGATAAGACACATGTCTTTCTAGATTTTTAACACAACTTGAGGAATGAGACACATATCCTCTTAGAGTTTCAATACAACAAGGAAGTGAGACACATATCCTCTTGATCCCATAATCTTCTCCAGCCAAATTCGAATTTGGCTTTAGAGTGCCACATAAGGGTCTTCTAGAAGTCTCCTTTTGACCTACACATGTCACAAAACTCATAACACATATATAGATATATGAAACTATGTTAATTTTCTAGTTTCTAATCATAAGTTCACTTAAAATACATAAAATAAATAACTTTGGAAAACAAGGATCCTAACCCATATATTTATGAAAATGGTTACTTGATGTAGGGTTTTAGGTCAAATGGCTATGAAATAAGAGCTAAATGGTTATGACATAATGGAAATATGTATGAATATGGAGAACACTTTTGAGACTCAACATACCCCCCAACTGAATTTGTTGCATGTCCTCATGCAACTATTGCAATGATTCATTTGTCCATGAGTTGATCTTTTATGAGTTTTGACTCATATAGATTCATTCCAAACTTTGCTTCTTGATATTTTCCTTTTTGGCAAAGTATAATACATTTGATTGCAACATTTTTTTTTTTTTTCAATGGTTGGTTCTTGTGTGACAACCATTTTTTTTTTTTTGAAGCATTGGTTCTTGTGTAACAATGTTTTATTTTCTTTGTTGCATCAAAGTTCATGAAAACATTTAGAATCAATTACTTCATCAATGAATTGATCATTTGCAAGGCATATAATCTTTTGGATCATGTTGCAACAATAGTTTGTTGGGAAGTATATGTGGATGGAAATGAAATGAAAATGTGTGATAGTGTATGACATATGGATATGAAATGATGTCCCTTCCCCCCAACTAAAGATATGACAATGTGAAAAAGGGAGTGAGGAATTTTTCCAAAGTTACAATTTTAGCATTCTAATGAATTATATGACTAAAAATTAGAAAAAAACATACCTTCACTTACCTTAAATGTGGATGAGTTGTGTATGTGTGGTGGCTGCAAAATTCTGATCATATTCTTCTTCAAGTGGCTGAACAAGAGGAGTCATGGATAAAGAGATGAGATGAATTTTTATTGCTTCTACTAAAACTTGCTGAATCTGCTCCAAAATTCCGAAAATAATAGTCTTCATGTCTTCAAAACTCATTGGCATAATTCCTACTATGTGAAAAGATGTCCTGATGTCGAACATAGTAGGAAATTGTTGACTTAGTGGCCATTAATGGATGCCACTAGTCAACACGAGAACTCTCACCATTGATGACAATGAGAGTCAAGATGCCCAAACACATCTTGCTAAGTACGAATGATTTTGCTGATGTCGAGTCACCTAGAAGATCTGACGAACAAGAGACATTAATGTATTCCCATTGTTTGTCAGCATGAGAACTTGCCATTAAGGCATGCAAGCCTCAAGGTGTTTTTACAAAGAACTTAGACTCAAAGGACTATGGACTCAATAGTTTGCATTGAAGCATGGCTTATTTGCGGAATGAAAATGACAAGAAATGGAAGATGAAAATGGAAGATGGCAATGGAGAGTAGAAATGGAAATGGGCAATAAGCATGTGAATGAGCCTCTTGCTTTTATTTATGGTTATGAATGGACAAAAAGAAATGGAAAGTGGATGTGAATGTAAATGGAAAATATGAAGTGAAATGAGGTGAATGGTTTATTATGAGGTATGGATGTGATGGAGACAATAGTATCTGAAAGTTTTTCAAGTGTTTGGATCCGATTTTGCATCAGCATATTTCCTCCTCTTTGTTGTTGATCATCCTCTTATGGAAACAAGTTGGCCTCTTAAAGAGACACCATTCTCTTGTAGTCATTTGTCCTTCCTCCTAGAACCTGCAAAAAAACTAATACTTCTTCCGCAATGGAATGTAAGATTATCAAAGGGAGAGAGGTGATCAATCTCTCTAGTTATGATATTTACACACAAAACTAAGAATTTGTATTAATGAAACAAGTTCTCAAAGGAAAAATCAAAAGAATTTATCCCTGTTTTGGAATTAGTGCCTCAAGTTGAATGTAGTTTCTTTTCAGCAACTTATTTCATTATTTTCCATTTCAAACTCTAATGATGGATTTCTCATTGTATAGATCTTGTTGAGACCTTTCCAACGATACTTAAATCATCAAAATCTGATTTTGTATGAGAAAGTTAGGCTGATTTGAACAATGAGGTTTTTCAGCTGCGGAATTGGAGAACAACTGCGGAATTGAAGAACAGCTGCGGAATTGAACTTCAGCTACAGAATGTCGACGGTTTCTGTAGCTAAAAATCTTGAATAAAAAGTTAGCCATTCATCATTCATCATCAGTTCAAAATTAATCAATACCTTCAGAAAAACGAGCAAATAACTTATTCATTTCATTGATTCAATTTTTTTTTTTTTTTTTTTTTAAATAAAACAAAATTGAAAAAGAGAATTGCAAATTTTTTATTTTTTTTTATTTTTTTTTTAAATAACAAAATTGAAAAAAAGAAATGCAAAAAAAAAAATTATTTTTTATTTTTTTTTAATTGGAAAAAGAGAAGTGCAATTTTTTTTTTTTTTTTTTTTTTTTAATGTGGTTGAAACACAGTTCTAAAGAAAATGGCTGAAAAACATGGGTTTGCATTGTGCTACCTCGTGGAGTTACATTTTAAAATCAGATCATAGCGAGTATGAGTCAAGATTTGGGCCACAATTTTCTCTGCCCCAATAATCTGAAACCAATAGATTGAACAAATTCAAAGGCAGTATTCTCCAGGAAAAAAAAATAAATGTTGCATTTCAACTACTGTTTTATGATGCTTGTCCATTGGCTTGCTTATGGAAGGGCCACAGATTGGCAATACGTTCTAAAACTCCACCACTCTTTGTAAACAAGCCTGAAAAAGGTTGTGGAGTCGCTGCAGGAGGGAAGTCTTCGGCTAGCATTGCAAATGGACGCATCATATTTTCTAGCCTGTAAAGTGTTAGACAAGAGTATGTTTCTTGCAATCTCTCTGGACCCATAATAAGAAGTGTATGATCTCAATAACGTGGTGAAGCTTCAAGCGGACTGAGATCTGCACCGTGGCTATATGTCAGTTCAATACGGAACCAAAGGTCATACTTGCACGAGTCATAAACATCTGGAATCCACGTTGATTGGCTTCAATAGAATTTGTATTCAACTTAAATTCTTCCTCCTGGAGATCAGGAAACCGAATTATGGCTGAAATTAAGCAAAGTGCCGTTCAAACTCTCCACTGTGCAAACAGAAAACCGTTTTTCCTCACTCGGCAGGAAAAAATGGCCTTCAAAGAACCGAGAAATTCTCCCAGACCGCCATGAATTTCGTAAAACGATTTATGGATTATCTAATTGACCACGTTAGCGAAAAAACCCATGTCGTGGATTTTCAAAATTCATCCTCAATCGATCAGAAAACGTGTTTGAAAATGATGTGTCAATAACAATTGCGTTTTCTAAATGCGCTGTAACAAAAATCGTTTTCTGGTTAGTTCCGTGAGATTTCTGAGAATCAATCTGTTCAATTGTTCCATATCATGTTTAATTGTTCCATATCATGCTTATTCCAACAGATTTCGGCTTGCATTTATACAAATATCATTTGAAATTTCATGTTTTTGTTTACAGATTAATGATTGCGTCGCTGGTCATGGCTTATGAAACTTGAGATCCTCACGAGAGTGCTCTGGCTTGGACTCAACCACATCATGCTCCTTCAAACTAATTCGGACTAACCCAGTGAGTCCATATGAGCGTGCAATTACAAGTATCACATTCTGCTGTCTGCAAATTCTATCGAGCTTCAAAGCCACATTCTCTGCAAGCTGGGTGGCTATAATCAGAGAAAATTGAGAGAAGAAAGCAAGATTGGTCTCAAGCAAAGCCTCAGGTGATTCCTCTACAAACTTAGCTCCAACAGCATCATTGAGCTCTTGTAGAAATGCACACACACTTTGCCTTCGATTGACCTATGCTTTTAGTGTCCACCAAAAAAAAAACTTCCTATGCCTCCCAAAACAAGATTTTTTCAACGCTTCTGAGTCGGTGGGGCCACAATTCAACAAGCAAATGCTCGCTCTCTCCAGAGCAGCTTGTCCCTATTCACCCCATATCCTTAGCTGCTGATCATATTCACTCTTGTTCTCTGCCATTTTCGTGCAACGATCCCTCCTTTTCTTTCTGTTATATGCTGAGGAAAAGGACTGCGCTTATAATTTCACCAGAAACACAGATATAATGAAAATAAATGATTTGTTTTGTTTTGTTTTTTTTTCTTTTTTTTTATTTGTTTTGTTAATAAAATTACACATGTTATATTTTGAAAAATTAAAAATATACATATGTAATTTACTAAACAAAACAATTTATTGAATTTTTTTTTTTTAAATGATTTGTTATTAAAATTATATATATATTTTATTAAAATTATATATATATATTTTCAAAAATAAAAAATATACATATATATCTTAGTAACAAAACAATTTAATTTTTTTTTTTTTTTAATTGATTTGTTTAATAAAATTATGTATGTTATATTTTCAAAAATTTAAAAATACACATATATATTCATTAAACAAAACAATTTATTGAAATCAAAGTTTTTCATGAAAACAATTTTTTTTTTTTTTAAATTGTTGAATCAATTGAAATGATGAAGTTTTATTTTGTCTCCTCTTTTTTTCTTTTTTTCTTTTTCACATAACAATTCTTTTTCTGATCCTCCAGATCACACAAAGTGCAAGAGGAGAGCATACTCAAGAATTATTAATTTTTTTTTTACATAACAATCCTTTTTCTGATCCTCTAGATCACACAAAGTGCAGGAGGAGAGCATACTCAAGAATTATTAATTTTTTTTTAGATGTAAGAAATAAGGCTACCTAGTTACACTTCCCCGGCAACGGCGCCAAAATGTTTGGTTAATTTAGTGTGTCCTAAATTGCTAACATAAATTATCAACCAGGGATTCGTAAACTGACGAAGTGTGGCGCACTATATGTGCAAGATAACCTATCTCTTACTTTTTGTCATTTTTGGATTTTTATTGATCTTGGTTGGTTTCCTAATGTGAGATGGAAATTCTAAAAGACAAGTATGGTTATGAATATTCAAGGCAATGATGTCCTTTATAATGATTTACCAAACTTCAAACTTAAAAAAGAATTTGAAACATACAATGACAAAACTTGAAAGGAAATGAAAATGTGCTGCTAGCCTAATAAATCAAACAGTGAACTATTGAGCATGAAAATCAAACTATCCTTGCTGCTGTCTAAACACAAAAGAAACTATGCTTAAAGAAATCCAAGAATTGCAACAAAGTAAATCTAAATCAAATTACATCAACTTATATTCTGATCCCTCACCATTAGTCCAACTATGGCTTTCGGAGGTAACCATAAACAACTTGAACAATCTGATATCTAATTTGCAGAAAAAGAAACTAATATCAAACTACACACTCATACTTCAATCCCTCACCATCAGTCCAGCTGTGGCTTTCGGAGGTAATTGAAAATGACATGAGCAATTTAATATATCTAACTTGCAGAAAGTAAACTAATATCAAACTACACACTCATACTTCAATCCCTCACCATCAGTCCAGCTGTGGCTTTCGGAGGTAACTGAAAATGACATGAGCAATTTAATATATCTAAATCTAACTATGGAAACAAATGTGCAAGACTGAAATAAACAAAGCAGTACTGGAATTAAACAAAAACTAGAAAAATAAATTAGCAGCAAAACAATATTGATTCCATGTCATTAGTCAAAAGATATGCAAATGCCCGGGCTGCCATGAAAAATTATGCTAAAAGCTATGATTTCAGAAAGCAATCTAAGTAAGGAAATATGACAAAACAGAATTGAAAGCAACTTATCTAGAAAACATGTAAAAGCCTCCTTGGATAGCAAGGGCCCTCTGCTACCAATTTGGTGAAGTCCTTCAGCTCCTTAAAGTTGTAATCAAAACAACATCAAAGAACTGAATTTCTCTATTAAAAAGAACTCACAAATCTACATCCCATTCCATCTTGAACTTTGTTACAAAAGACTTCTCTACTACTTTTTTATTACTTCCTCATTACCTATGATAGGAGAAAGCTTCTCCTATTTATACAAAATATGAGGAGACATCTCATTAATGGGAGTCCATGAATCTCTCCCTCCATCTCTAGAGTTACAATCAAAATAGGAAATGATAAGATACATGTCTTTCTAGAGTTTTAACACAACTTGAGGAATGAGACACATATCCTCTTAGAGTTTCAATACAACAAGGAAGTGAGACACATATCCTCTTGATCCCATAATCTTCTCCAACCAAATTCGAATTTGGCTTTAGAGTGCCACATGAGGGTCTTCTAGAAGTCTTCTTTTGACCTACACATGTCACAAAACTCATAACACATATATAGATATATGAAACTATGTTAATTTTCTAGTTTCTAATCATAAATTCACTTAAAATACATAAAATAAATAACTTTGGAAAACAAGGATCCTAACCCATATATTTATGAAAATGGTTACTTGATGTAGGGTTTTAGGTCAAATGGTTATGAAATAAGAGCTACATGGTTATGACATAATGGAAATATGTATGAATATGGAGAACACTTTTGAGACTCAACAGGACCTCCCATCCACTTCCCTATATCGGTTACGTTGATGGTGCAAGTCGCTATTCCCGGAATCTAGCCTCGGTAAGGTGGGCCATATTTACCCCCTTGCATGCACTTGTTCTCTCAAACAGGGTATACATTGGTACTGCCACCAATAATTAGGCCAAGTATGATGCAGTGTATGGTCTCTTAGTCGATGCACTCTCTCATCGCATCCTCCATCTGCATGTTCATTTAGATTCCCTGCTTCTTGTCATGCAACTTAATGGTGTCTATCGTGTGCATAATCCTATCCTTTTTAGACGATATTTACGAGTGAAACTTTTGATACGTGAATTTGAAATCATAAATTTCAGTCATGTACCTCGAGAACAAAATCAGTACGTAGATAGCATTGCAAACAAGACAATAACATTCAAGATCATCAAAAAGATGCATATCCATAATATGTGTCATATAACATGTTTTTAGAGTCCACCTACTCTGATACATATGACATGCCCATAGCATGTTACAAAAAACTCAAAATTGGGGGGCATCACTCACCTCTACATACACACTGGGGGCACCACTTGCCCCTACATACACACTAGGGGCATCACCTGCCCCACACCTAATCACTATCTGGAGGATCCCGAGCCAATGGGGATCCCGAGCCAATGGCTCTGCTCCTGCAACTTGTAGATCGCGCATCCCCTGATCGGCCATCGCCATGCGCCGCATGACACCTCGCCATTCCGAAGGTAGACCAATACATGGCTCTATGTACTGGTCGTCTAAGTCTTGCCAACCACGCTCTAAAACAACGGTCAGCAGCCTCTCACATTTACGATGGATGTCCTCCAGGAGGGTGGCCACATCCTCATTCTGTGCTGCTCTCGATCCACCAAGGCCTGCAGCTCCTGATACTGCAGGTCATCCCATATATCCGGCCGGTTTTACCAGAGCTATATCTGCATACCAAAAATACACGAATAAGTACCATATATACTATTCAAAAGCTTTAACATGCACATAAACGATTAGTAACTTGTCACTTACCATCGGGGCCTCATACTCGACCAGGTGGAAGTGGCATGTCTGGATCCCCATAATAACTCATCCCACTATAGGGATAGTCGTCTATGTACAATGGCATCTGATCCCAATGGGCAAAGAACTCAAGTCAAAACACTCGTCTAACCACCCCTCCTCCTCCTCTACACAGTAGTCGCCCCCACCGGTGCATCCTAGGATCTCTCGGGCCCCCATCTGGGAGCTGTATACGAGGTCGCAAGGTCAGGATCTTCTTAAAAAAGAAGGAGCACAATAACGTCCCATATGCGCAATCATGGTTCACTTGCCGCTTGCAAAGCAACAGCTGTCGTTTCAATGATACCAACATCATCTGGGCCCACCCATAGTAGGTCCCACTCAACACTTTCTCCACAATCATCATTTTCCCCCCAGTGATGTGATGGAGCGCCTGGTTTCCCAGGATCCGCAGCACCACTGCGGCCACTGCACGGGTCTCTAATATCTCTAGGTCCTCGATCGGTATCCGAGTCCCTTTGACATGGAGGCCTGGTCGACAATGTCGCTCCACAAACTCCATGATGTTACGCCCTTGCAGTAACACTGGCTGTGTATTTCCCACCATCCCTAATGGTGGGAGACCAGTCAGGAAATATAGATCCTAGACTTTCAACTCGATCCTGTGCCTCTGCACTATAAAGACCTCATGATCTGGATGCCAATAACTGACAATCTAGGCCAACAAGGGCTCTCCAGCTCTCATAAGAGGGTTCTCCACAAACTTCAGAACCCCAAACCTGGCCAATGCACGACGAACACCCTGATCTGCTTGGATCTCCAACCGTAATGTACCCAGGTCTCTCTCTATAGTTGATCTGTATATCTGCCATATCTTCACAAAAACATCATCTTTGTCAGTATACAGATAGAAAAAACTGTATCCAACCACAAAAACCCTAATCTCAGCCCCAAAACAGCACTGAAAACCCCTCCATCTGACAGGTCGCACTTTTTGGCCAAATCCTGAGACAGGTCGCACTTTTCTGCTCAAAACCTGCTTCGCAGGTCGCAGTTTTTTGCCCAAAAAGTGTGACGCGGCTGTGAAGATTAAGGAGGGGCTGTTCCTGAGATTTAGGACCCTAATCTGAACTTTCAATCCATCAAAAATAAAGAGTAGGGTTAGGCCTCTTACCTGCAACTGACGGATCTCGATTACAACGGTTGGTTTGTCTGCTACGATCACCGCAATATTTAGGGCCTTCTCTCCTATTTACATTCACCACAACCACACAAGAAAATGAGTGAATTTGGAGGGAAAATGCCTTATTAGAAGAGAAACCCTTGATTTTTCTTTCACCTGCTGTGGCCAAACTGTAGCTCAGTTTGACAAACCGTCTACACCATTGGAAAGCTTTCACCGAGCCCTCAAATGGGTATCTATTATTTTTTCATGATCTGATACTTAACTAGGACACATTTTGTCCAAGAAGGGTCTCTTCACCTCTCCTCAAAATCGAATTTCCTCACTTACAACACTTGTACTTGGGGCACCACTTTGCCTCCATACTTTTCCTTGTTCGTGTTGATTTTTTGTTGTGATTTACCATCTTGTACTTATGTTTTTATGGTTCCCAATTAGACCTTTACTGTGTGGCAGCGCCATCGAGTTGCCCTTGTTTAGAGCATCCGAGTTGAGTCATCATTGCATTCATGGAATCTATCCCGAGTCCTTTTGTAACCCGCTATAGTCCTCCATCCTTCATTGCTTGGTCCCTCTCTTGTGTCGCACATTATGGCCTTCAGTCCCACTACCCCCTATCCCTCATGATATTGTGTCAGCTGCTGCCAGGTCATCCATGCCCGTTATGATTTAACAAGGGAAGTCGTCCATTTTCTACTCAGTACCCCCCATTTCATCATCATCATTGGTGTCAGTCTGTCAGTCACTCTACTATTTTCTCTCATGCCTTAGTTGAGGATCCCTTATTGCCTCACCTATGGGAGACCTCCTTCTGTCGACATCAGCTCATTCATTCCAGAAGACAAGTCTAGAGGGTGGTGTACCTTGGTTTCAGCTTCCACTCTTGTTCGATGCCCCAGATCATGCACAGGGACTCCTTATTTCCCTTTGACTTGATTTTTTCTCAGCTCCAGCTCCTTTCAGCATGATCGAGATCCATATACTTGATGGTTCAGTGATGCAGCCACTGATATCGATGATTCCCGGGTGTGTGTGAGATGTCCCAATCCTCATGAGGGGGTGGCCCTGCAGGTAGACCCCCACATGCCTAGATGACTTCTTCATTGCAGCCTTCGATGAAGCTCCATATATTTTATGATGTCGGCCTTAGCCACTTGCAATGCCTCTTTGATTTGCATGTATCAGTCAGATTTTGCGAGCCCTCCCTCGTTTATCGGGGCATTAGGGTTGTATTTGTATCTCATGTACTCAGATCTTATTGTATAAGTCCTGGATGTTATCCTAGGCACATCATGTATGTGGGATTCATCATTATATCTTTTATCTGTCTCATGTTTATGCCAACATGTACTTTACAGTTCGGTCCCTTGTTTACTGGATGCACTATTCTTTTGTACTTTGTCTCGGCGGGCATAGGTATGCCTCCCCCGCCGCCTTTAGCACAGGTACCCATTCATAAAAAGAGACTTGTCACACCTGTAAGTCTCAGCTCCTCAGGGTCTAGTTCTTCAGCACATTAGTCTACCTTACATTCCTCTCTCTGAATTCCTTTTTGATGTCTAGTGATTGAGTTCTTACAACGTACTTCGGTCATACGATTTGCTCCTAACACTCGCACGATGGGGGGAAATCCGTTACACCATTTTTTGGTCATCTAACCTATTATCATTAGATGGACCCAAGTACACCATGTAAGACCAATTTACCCTAAGTAAAATTGCTTTCACTATGTAAAATAACTTAATAAAACACATTTATTAGGTTGTTTATGGTCTAAACAGGAAACCCAAGGGGAAATATTAAACAAATCTATATTTTTTTGGTTTTCCTCATGGCATAATTAATTAAATAGTAATTTAATTATTATTCCTGGTTATATTTAACCCAAAACAAGGAAATTAATTAGATAAATTCTTATTTATCTTATTATTTTCTAGGAATAATTATTTAAACCTTATTTAAATAATATTCCTTGTTAAATATGACTAAATCATTTATAAATAATTAAATAAATCATTATTTATTTAATTATCATTCAACCACTTCCTTAAAATGATAAATAAATCATTTATTTATTTATTATTTACAAATAAAGGGATTTGAACCAAGTAAAATTCCTTTCCCCTCCAACAAATATAATAAAATATTCCATAAAAGGTGGATCTAGATTTGGTTAATATTATTTTAATCATGCACCAAGATCTAGAAGGGCCTGATATTTTGTTATAAATAAGGGGGTTTTTACTACCATTCATCACCTTTTGTTGCCTCTTAGATCACTCTAGATCTACACTCTTGGTTTGAATTTGAGCCATTATCATTGTCATATTTTCTATTATTTTCTTTGTGAGCTCCCTTTGAGTTCTGTTAGTCATCAGTATTTTTTCCCTGTTGTTGATGACTAGATTCCTTAGCTAAGTTTTCTAGAAGCTAATCTCAATCTGTCAATTTTTCATCTAGAAAACATCCCAAACAAATTTTTGTCCTCCTACCCCTCCCTGTTAGTCTATGATGAGAACAATCTTCAGTTTTCAAGTCATAGCTCGCTTCAGCAAAGTCTCCCTATCTATAGCTGTCATAATTTCGCTTCTCTGCTATCATTTTCCCTTTTTTCTCATTCCATTCACTATTCGAAAGTTGAAAAAGTGTCTGCTCCTCTATCCCTGATCATCTTGTCATATAAAAATCTGATCATGCCTAAGAAAACACTCAGAATCTGTGACTATTGTCTCTAAGTTAGATAGTGGTGTTTAAGGAGTTTTTCCTTGGCTAAGATATCCTAAGCCAAAAAGCCTGTGTCTAGTACCAGTCAGCCATGAATCTTTCCCTATTTTCGCAAAAAAAGCCTTGATCTATCCATAGGTAGTGCACCACTAAGAGGTCACTTTGTCTCATTTAAGAAGAAGTTCAACAAAGATCCAAATCAGGAAAAGATGAGGATGTTCACTATCTGAAGAAATATGCTTAGATCAGGCAAAATCTCCATGAAACACCAAAGGAGCTCTCCAAGGTTCAAAAGCATACATTTTTACATCTCTGCAGGGGTGTAATTGAATGATGATCAGTGTCCAAATGGGAGCAAAGGATCAACTGAACAAGTTTCTCATACCGAAATATTTTTCCTTCAATAATCAGATGGAGAGCTATAAAGTAAAGAGCAACAAGTGTACATGGTTTAAATCCAAAGGCTTCCTGAAGAGCAGAGATCATTCCTCAAATCAAATGAACAAAAAAGACTGAGTGATGCTGATAAGAAGTGCTCCATAATCTCCTCCAAAAAGTAGTGCTGCATAATCTTTCCAAAGGGCATCATCAAGTAGGGCATAAGAAGACAATTGCTTCTTATGTTACCTTGAACTTGGGATGTGAACATCAGTCAAAGGAAGTTTCAATATACCTGTTAGGGTCCCATGATTTGGCTGATTGACAAGCCAAATGACAGTGTAACATCAAACCAATCTTTGGAGCCCAAGGACCTAGCCTTCCTGGACTCAGAGAGGGCTCTCTCTATATGTGTAAGGGATATCTATGTGTTTTCTTATTGTGTTCTGATTTTAGGCTAGTTATGAAGTAGGTTTTTTGGTTTTGGTTTTTAGGTTGTGAGGGATGAAACTGATCAAAGATATAAGATAGGTAAAAAGATGTCAGATCAACTGGGCTATGGGGTCTAAAAGGTCAAGAAAGCTATTATATGGTGATACAAGGCTGTTGAAGGGACGATTTGATTCAAGGTAGAAAGGATCTTTGAACAAAATGGAATAAAATGGACATCAAGTTTGGGAACAACAAAGGATTTCAAGCATAAGTAGTTTAATAGTTGACATAAACATGGTAGGGAAAACCATTAATCATGAGAAATGTAACTATAAGCTAATCAATACATAGAAATAAACATTCAAGCCATGCATAGAGATATATAACTCTCTAACTTTGGGAAATGGCTATCAGACTTTGGGGAAATACACTTAAGACAGACAAACAACTTAAATCACTATGCCGGAATGCCTAAACACAGTACTTCAAGTTATTGGGCACTTTGAAAACAAGATTGCATAGTCTTAGACAAAGGGCAAGATCAGAACAAGACCTCCTTGGTTCAACAAATGACAATCTAATCGGTCAAAGAGAAATTTCATGGATGGAGCTATGGCTAGCCATGAGTAAGCAGGGCATACCGTAAATCATACTTAGCATGCATAAAACCATGAATGAAATAAGCAACAATATCCTTAAGTTATTAAAGAGCAATCAAGAATTCTTTAATGTGACTAAGAATGAAGAAAACATGGAAGCTATGAAGAAACAGGAAATTTGAGGTGCCTCCAAGGGCATGTCTCAAATTTTTTCTCTATTGTTCTATAGCAAGCAAGAAACATGGATTCATGAATGAAAACTAGGAAACAAAACAAAGAGAGAGACACTATACCATTCTACCAAGTCATGCAATCCAACAACAATCCTCTTTCATCATCCAAGAACATCCAAGAGACTATCCAAAAGCATGAGACAAGTATTTCTTCCAAAGCTTATATGACCATATATTGCTTCTATCATCAAGTTCAGCCTTCTATTACAATGAATCCTCTTGGAATATATAGGCCAAAGAGGAGGAAAACCTCTTAGTTCAACTTGCAATCTCATTGGCCTATCCAAAATATCTGATTTTGTCCTTGAGGCTTTGCAAAGCCCAAGGCACAAAATATCTAAAAAATGCTAAAAAGAGAAAATATGTTGACTTTTCATAACTTATCATGTACAAAAATAGCTAAACGCACATGAAGAAAAGTCACTTTTGAAAGGTTCAATTTTTACAAAAATGCTCAAGAAATACATCAACAGAAAGTCCCCTAAATTTCCGACAATATTTGGAGGCCTTACCGATGTCAAAATGAGGCCCGTGATAGCTCTTTGGAAAGCTCTGGATGTCTACTTTTTTGAAAAACTTTAATTTTCCAAAACTGATGCCTATAAGTCTATCAAATACTAAACTGAGTGAAAAAACCCAAAAAATAGGCCTTGCTGATATGTGGGCATAATGTCGAAAAAGTGAGTGTTTTTTGTATCTTTGGGGGACCAAAACAACTTCAAATGATTTGAAAATCACTGAGTATATGCCCCTAAAATTATGACATCCAATGATACCACTCTCAAGAGTTGAGGATGCTCCAAACCAAAATGGCGACGCCCATGGTTTTATGCAATTAGGCCCAAAAATGTCAAAAAACAAGAACATGTCAAAATTTGCTCAATTTTGGTGAGCAAGTCCCTCAAGGATTTTTAGAAACATGTCTAGAAGCTCGGGCCAAAATTCCAAGCCTAGAGGTTTCTTTCTCCTTTTTTCTCACTGGGCGCCCTCTTTGGGCAGTTTTGAGCTTTTCTTGGTTTTCTTCTTTGTTGTTTGGCATTCTAGCTTTGGTGAAGAAGTCATGGCCCCTTGCCTAGGATAGGCAGCTAGCACATGCTTAGGAGAATGCCCTTCATGATCCATGTTTTGTATTTTCTTGCCCTCATCAGTGCTTGCTTGAGGGTTGCCTTGTTTGTCTTTGTCACTGCTTTATTCATGTCTGTCATGCTCTTTCCCTTTACTGTTTTGTGCTTCATCACCCTCATGCTTATTGCTGTGTTGGCTGCCATAATGTTCCTTTTCATCACTGCCTTACTGCCCATCACTGTGCTCTTCATTATCACTGCTATGTTTTAGACTCTTTGCCTTGTTCCTCATCATCACTAAAATCATCTCTTAAGTATTGTGTTTGAGCCAAGAGGCCTTTAACAAGACATGTTTGTGGTTTATTGGTGAAGAAAGAAAATCTTGTTTTGATAAGAACACCCCTCTCTTCAATCAGTACCATTTTTCTATTCAATGTTTCCTTACAAATATAGACAAAAACACCCTCAAATTGATTTAAAAGATCTGCATAGCATACTCTGTTTTATGGAAAACTGGAGGCTGCACTAGGTTTCACTATTTCACCATACAAAGAGGACACTTTTGAAGTGAAAAAGCATTCAGACCATGACCACTGTTTTCAAATTAGGCTCACTATTTTCATCTTACAAACACTGTGTTTGTCTTACAAACACTGCTTCCACCCTATAACACTATTTTCACCTTAGACTTTGCTGACAGAGGTTAGTTTTGTCTTATCACTGTTAGGACACCTTCAGCACTTTGAAAACCTCTACCACTGTAATTTCTGTCTAGTCATTAGCATATGGTTCATTACTTTTTTTTGAAGGCAGTTTAGGTCTTTTGAAGATAATATAAACACACCCCAGCATCCTATTGCAACAATCTTTGTCAATGCAGTGACAAATCACTTCGATTTCCTACCAAGAATTCCATTTTTCAATCACTGTTTTAGGCTTGAATAACTTGGCATCAATCACCCTTTAGAAATTCGAATGCACCAAGGGGAAATATTAAAAATACCTTAAAAATCCTCCACGAGCCTTGGTTTATTGTTTCGGAGGCTTTCAGGGCTTCTTTGAAGGTGAAAAAGAGGCGCGACACGTTCAGATGGGAGAGCGCCGTGCAGTGTGAGCTGTCGGGTCGGCCTTCGGGCAGTGGTGACTAGCGCCTACAGGCGCGCCGCGCGCCACTACAGGCGCGTCGAGCCAACGTTGAACGCCCGTGTAAATTCCATTCTAAATGCACCACGCGCTTTTCCAGGCGCGCCGCGCAGGCTTAAAGCCTCCAAAACTCTGCTAATTTTCTTGAAATCCCGTTTTCTCTGGTGGGCAGTTTAGGGGAATGCTACTTGAGTTTTGAAATGCATATGGAAGCTTTGCCAACGGTCAATAACTCCTTTTATAGCCGAAAAAACCAATCATCCTTTGAAATTTGTTTCATGAGGGTTTTGATGACCTTTTGAAAAATGCCCTTTTTATAACGAAACTCAAATGATCTTTAAAATGCCAAAGGGGCCCATATCCAACTAATGTTGATAATAACGTGCTGTGGGGGCTGCTTGAAAGTTTTCATAGATATGACTTTCCCCTAAGTGAAAGGAAATCATCTCAAGGCTAAAACTCTTTTCACGGTTTGCCTATTTTTGTCCCTTTAAAGAAAAAAAACCCTGCTCAAAGACATATAATGACTGTAGATGCACCTTTTGAATGGCATTTTTCTTTGATTGTGGGTGAAAACTCAGTTTCATTCGCCTAGGTTTTACCATCCTCAGTTTATCAAAATGAACTCCTTTAAAAAACCTCTCTTACAATCAAAAGAAACAGCAAGGTATTTTACCTGTTTTCACAAGGAACAAGCCTTTGTTTGTGAGAGTGGCATGCTTTAATTTCTTTGAGTGTTTTTCCTTCTTTGAATATCAACATCACTCTTTGGCCTATTTTCAACCTAGCTCCCCACTCATAAATCTTGAATGGATTTCCACTAATTCAACTCTGTTTTTTGAAGGAAAATAATGGCTGGATTTCACGCCTGTTGATCAAGGAGAAAATCTCTGGAAAATCTTTGATGAAATCACCTGCCTCAGCAGGATTTGTTCATTTTGGCTTCAGATTTCCTTTGAAGGAAAATTCTAATAGAAGAAAAATCAAACCTCTTGGATTATCACAGTACCACTGCTTTCCTTCTATTTTGAACGCCATTTTTCTATCCATAAGCCTTCAGTTGCTTTCCTACTGCACTTAAAACCCTGCCTCTATTCTTGGTCCTCTGCTTTTAGATGAAGGAGACCTTATTCACATTTCCAAACCCTCTTCTTGTAAAATGAAGGATGTTTTTCTCAGTCTTTCAACCCTCTGCTCATGTATGGAGGAGGTTTTCTCAGTCTTTCCATTTCATCAACTTTCAAACAGTGTTATCTTTCCTTTCATTGCCTTTTCATACTTAAGAAAATGAAAATGACAAATTGAAAATAATCCATGATGGGCATTTTTCTGAGACATGTAATTCTGCTTTTCAAATACCTTTGTGCATCTTTTAGACAATCAGAGGTAGCCTGGCCAGTATCTGTGGAGCATTTCTTGTCATTTGTAATTCACTAACCTTTGACTGTGTTTGCAGGAGCTTAATGAAATAACTCTCTATCCAGCAGCTGCATTCCAGGCTCAAAACCACATGAGAAGTAGCTGTCTTCTCATGTTGAGTTTAATATTGTCTTCTGGAACACCAATATACTTCTGCTCTTTGAAAAAGACATTGAAAAACTGCACATCTACCTAATATTAGCTTGACCTGTGGCAAATGTATTGCTAAGACCTCAAGGCTTGTTAGTGGTGCGACTTAAGGGTGTAACCAAACTTTATTTTCAGAATAGGAAGGTCTTATATGACTGGTTGATAATAGATAGAGGTTCTTTTTGCTTTAGGATAGTTTTCCAAGGGAAAATTGCCTAAAGCGCCACTACCTAACTTAGGGGAGACTTCTTGGATAGATTTGGAGTATTCTCTTTGGAACTGATGGACAAGCTAGTATGGCTGAGGCTAGATAGGGCTTGACAATGAGGTTTTATCTCGTCATGGGTTGATTGAAAAGGTTAGGAGGGCAAAGATGTTTATGGGTGTTTTCCAGCTGGTAAATTTGACAAATTTTGAAATCAGCTACTAGAAAACTTGGCTTTGAATCTAGTCATAAACAACAGGTGAAAAATACGGATGACTAACAATACCTCTGAAAGCACAGTCAAGGGAAAAGCTAGTTTAATGATGTCTAGCAGTGAACACTCTCAATATGCCAATCACATTGCTTCTGGTCTAGATTTCATAGTAATATTTTACAAAAGGGATATACATCTCAGACAATGCCTCAAAAAGCAAGAGGACATTAGGTTCAAGTGATTTTACCAATGATAAATGTAAAAATTCACTTTGTTTCCTATTGATATTCTTCAAGAAAACATACAGAGAAAGGTACAGTGATTGAAATAGATGAAGATCCTGTGTTTAATGATAACCTCCTTCAATGATAAGTAGAGGGTTAGAAACACATGATGGAACCTCCTTCAATGATAAGTAGAGGGTTAGAAAAACATTGCTGTGACCTCCTTCATGAACAAGCAGAGGGTCAACATGTTTTTAAGTGACTTCAGAGGTTGTTTTGTGCCACCTCTGCCAAAGATAAACATAGAATTCATAGCAAGGTTTAAAATTATGTTTGAGAATGTTTTCTTTTGGAAAGACTAGTTGAAGAATAGTGGTGAAACAAATGAGAGTTTATAGGTTAAAGGCCTCTTCCACATCAAAAGCCAAAGAGTGACATGATGGTGCTAAAATGCCTCTATAAAAGCCTCCTTCAAAGGATAAATCAGAGGTTATAATTTTGATTAAAGCAGCTTCATCTAAATGGCCAAGGAGGTAGACCAAGCTTCTCTTCAAAGGGAAATATTGAAAATGATAATCAAGAGAAGTTACAAAGCTGGTTTGTTGAAAAAACCATTCCTCATTTACAAAATAGAGACAATCCCTTAAAAAAATGTAATAGGTTGAAAACCTAATCTATACATAAAGCACCCATGCAGTAGTCAAAAATTGCCTCCTTCATGATAAGCAGAGGGCCCACAGAAAACCATTTCAAAAGACAAATCTTCAAATAATGTAGCAGTGTTGAGATGGATGAAGTTTTCTATGTTTAAGATGACCTTCTCCAAAATGAGCAGAGGGTTAAAATCGCCACGGTTTGACATTTTGAGAAAAATTTCAATAAAAGACAGAGATGAGAGGTAATATGCTTAAAAGGGTTCATTTATTGATGAACAAAGGATAAAAACAGTTTGGTGACATGTTCCCCTAAATATCCGAGCAAAGGCATGGCACAGACATTGTGTTTAAAGACAGTCTTCAAAAGGCAGATATTTTAAAAAAGGGAAAATATCCATTTTTATCAGTTAAACCAAAGAAAGTTTAAAACTCTTTAAAAGACATAAAGGGTAGGCTGAAAACATTTAAAAAGCTATAAAAACCCTCAAATAGGGGTCTTTACGTTTCATTGATCACTTGGCAAAGGGAAAGTTTTCATTCTGGAGTTTTTGGGCAAGTCGATTTGCAAAGTTTTCAATATGCGACGCGCCTGTAGTAGGATGCGACGCGCCTATAGGTGCTCGCAGAAGGTCTTTGCATTAAGCGCGACGCGCCTGTAGAGAGGCACAGCGCACCTGTTACACTCCACCCGACCCGATACACAACGACGTTCAGAGGTGCCTAGGGCCCGACCCGACAGCGTTCAACGCTATGCTCCTGTGCATAGGAGCGTAGCAGCTCTCAAAATGCCTCCAATCCACCTCAAAACTGATTTTTTTCATGACAAATATTTCTCCAAAAAGCACACATACATTTTAAGAGGTATTTACTGTGCTCTTCACTTGAGTTCTTGAGTTTGAGAGGGTTAAGAGTCAATTTGGTTGAGAAGAAAAAACATAGTCTTGTTAAGGGAAAAAATACTGTTTATGCTAGAAACCACCATGTTTTCTAAACAAAACAAGGGACAGTGATTAAAGAAGGTCTATTTGTCATTTTAAAAGGGGGTCCTTTAAACAGTGATTTTCAAAATATGAAAGATAGTCATTTTCAAGGGTACTCTGTTTGTTTAAAAATCATAGAGAAACAGTGATAAGGGAAGAACAGTTGTGTGTTAAAGGGAGAACAGACCTCCTCTCAAAATTAAAAAAGTTGTCTGCCAGTGCTTAAAGAAAACACAATTACTCTTAAAACTGCCATGTTTATCAAGATACAAAGAAACAGTGATAAAGGAGGAATGTTTATTGTCAAGGGATTTATTGTTGAGAGCAACTAAAGACAAACACAGTTTTCAAGGGGAAAGAGTTTTAGTGTCAAAAGGAAAGGGAATTTGTTTTCACTTAAAAAAAACTTGTTTGCCAACTAAAAGACAAACTCAGTCTCACAAAGAGGAAAATAGGGTTTGATTGAGGGCCTATTTCAGTGATCATTTGAGCATTTGTTTTGGTAAGCCAGTGAAGGGTATCAAAAGAAAAATGCCTCCAAAGAAAGCCAGCAAGGGTGGATTTCACAAAAGGTTTGAGCCTTTGACAACTCAAGAAGTAAATGAATCCCCTTCAATTCTTTTTGACTTCCATGAGGTGGGCTGCCTTGATTTTTGCCAAAAGGTCCAGGAGGTCACCAATTACCCTCCCTTAACACAACTGTTCGCCCTGAGGCTGCAAGGAAAGCATGTCCATCTAGCAGGTCTGGACTTTAAAATCACTCCTAGGGCTGTCTCCAAAGCAACTAAGATCCCCTATATAGGAGAAAGGTGGTTCAAACAAGCATACCTAGATCTTAATCACTATAAACCTTTCTTGAAACCAGATTATCAGGATGCCTGCCAAGCTATATTTCCTTTTTCTCACTTATTGAGCAGCTATGCTCCCCTCATGAGAGTCATCATGAATTATTTCACATGTGAAGGGAGGTTTTCCTAGATTTATTCCTATCACATCAGGCTTCTCATGCATTTCACAAGAACCCAGTTGCTAAAATTACCTTTCTTCCTCTGCAAAAGAATAGAAAAGATGTCCTCCCTTGTTTAAAAGAGACCTCCTGCTCAACAAAAATCCACTCTTTTCCATCATTCCCTCATCAAAATCATCATCCTTCACCAGCTTGAAAAGAAAGGAGTGTCTTGGGAGACTTTCATTTCTCATCCAAATTTTTCCATTGCCTCTTCATCTCATGTGCCTTCCTCACCATCCACTCACCATGTCTCTCACTCTTCAAGTCAAAATACTCCTCAAAGGAAAACATGACCCATGATTGACAGTGAAAAAGAGCAGTCTTTTGAAAGCAGGCATGAGGTTAGTGGTGATGAGGAACATGGGGACACTAAGCAAATTAGTGAGCATGAACCAAGTGACAAATCACAAGGCAATGACCATGAGCAGCAAATTAGTGATGATGAAGACAAACAGGGTAGTGACCATTATCAACAAGTTAGTAAGGATGAAGAGCCCAGCAACCCTAAACAGAGCAGTGAAAATGAGCAAGGAAACATTAAGGAAGAAGAGGTGCAAAGTAGTGATGATGAAGGGCAGCCAGCTAGTGGTGATAGA
This sequence comes from Pinus albicaulis, assembly GCA_034641835.2. Taxonomy (NCBI): domain Eukaryota; kingdom Viridiplantae; phylum Streptophyta; class Pinopsida; order Pinales; family Pinaceae; genus Pinus; species Pinus albicaulis. The sequence goes on along the minus strand of CM076579.1, from coordinate 1,082,848,219 downwards.
GAGCAAGATGAAGAGGTTCAAAGTAGTGATGAAAGGAAAAGTGACCATGGTGGAAACCCACACATAGAGTCTAAAGAAAACAGTGCTAGAGGTGGCAACATGCAAAATGATAAAGAAGATAGTCATAGTGAAGGAAGCCCTCAGCAAATTCAAGACAAAGATGAGGGAAAATAAGGAAGTCTACAGGTAGGCAGTAAAGATGGTCAAGCAGTAGAAAAATATGATGAAGCTGTCAGCCCTAAACAAACTCAAAACAGTGAAGAAAACAGTGACAAAGGTGAAGCTGGAGCAAATGATGATGGAGGCAGCAGGGTAAAGGACAAAGTTGAGTAAGTGAAAGTAATGAAACTGCCTCTCTCTTCTCCTCAACATAGCCAAGAGCATGTGCTAGCTACCTCTCCTAGGCAAGGGGCCATGACTCTTCCTGCAAAAGTGGTGAAGCCTAGAAACACTAGATCTGCAAAGAAGAAGATCACTCCAGCAGTGACTAGCAATGTCACAAGAGCGCTAAGAAGTAGAGGCAAACTGCCTAAGAAGAGTATTGTTGAATTTCCAAAGAGGAAAAGGACCAAGAAGTCTACCCAAGGCAAGGGTAAAGAAAAAGAGGAACAACAGGAGAGCAGTCATGAAAAGGAAAGGGAGTTTGACATCATACAGATAGACAGTGATGCTGGGGATGATGAAGCTAGAATTCTTGAGGCTCTTTTGCAAAATAGAGAAGCCCAAATTCATGACTTAGAAGCTGATCTAGAAAGGTCAAAGGACCTCATACATGTCCTACAGATGCAAAACAAACAAATGAGTGGTCAAATGGCAGTTTATGAGGCCCGAGCTTTCAAATACCAAAGGGAATCCTACAAAGCACAAGTCAAGCTTGAAGAGGTTATGGGCGAATTTGATGATACTGAAGAAGAAGAGCAGCCAATAAGAAAAAGGCCTAGGACTATGGGTCTCAGAAAATCTTTGGAGAAAAATAAGGAAGAAGAAGCAGCCCTTGTTCGATCTTACCCTCTCATATAATTGCTCGCCCAAGAAATATAAAATGATAAAGAATCATGGCTTGAAAGGGCCAACAAAAATTTGGAGGAAAAATTAGAGAAAGAAAATAGAGACTTGGATCTACAGAGGAAGATGACCGAGCACTACAAGAAGTTGAACCAATTTTCCCGAAGAAAGCTCAAACTTGCTCAAGAAAGGCTCAAAACCGCCCGAAAGAGGCGCCCAGTAGAAAAAGTGGAGAAAGGCATATCTAGGCTTGAAATCTTGGCCTCATCTTCCTTACATGTTTCTAAGAACCCATAAGGGGATTTCTCGCCAAAATTGAGAAAATTTTGGCATGATTTTGTTTTTGTGTTTTTTGGCCCTAATTGCACATTTTTCAAGGCACTTCCATGGGTGCTAGGAGCATCCTCAGCTCATGAAAGTAATTTTTTTGGATGGAATAAATTTGGGGGCAGCTATTCACAAATTTTCAGATCCAAAGGAGGTGTTTTGGTCCCCCAAAGAGGCAAAAATCAGTCAAAATTCACCTTTCTGCGTCACATATCAGCAGATGAGACCCCCCTAGGTTTTTTCACTCAGTCCACCTTTTGACAAAATTATAGGGACTAGTTTGGGAAAAATCAAGTAGTTCCAGAAACTAGACATCTAGGGCTTTCCAAAAAGCTATCACGGGCCTTGTTTTGACATTGGGAGGTCCCTCAAAAGTTGTTTGCAAAATAGGTAATTTTCTGCTACTACGCTCCTGTAGCATTCTGGCAAAAAAGGTAGATTTCTGAAGATGCTCATCCAAATGTGCGTTAAGCCTTTTTTAACACTTTTCAGTCATGTAAAGTCAATTTTATTTCCTTTTTTAGCATTTTATAGATAGTTTTGAAGATATTTTGTGCCTTGGGCTTTGCAAAGCCTCAAGGACTAAATCAGATATTTGTAATAGGCCAATGGCCTTCTAGATAGTCTTGGATAGTTTCTTTCTCTTTGGCCTATATATTCCAAGAGATTTCATTGTAACAAGAGGCTGAAATTGATGTTATAGAGAAATACATGGTATTACAAGCTTTGAAGAAATACTTTGTCTCATGAAGTGGATAATTTATTGTGTGACTTGGATGGTGGAAGAGGACTGTTTGTAGGATTCCATGACTTGGTAAATGGTATAGTGTTCGTTATCTATTATGTTTCCTTAGTTTATCATACATGTTTTCATGCTTCTTGCTTGCTGTAGGTCAGTAAAGAATAGATTTGAGACATGCCCATGGAGGCACCTCAAGTTTCTTGATTCATTACAGATTCTATGTTTTTCTTCTTTCTTAGTTATGCCAAATAATTCTTAACTGCTCTTTGATACCCTAAGAACTTGTTATCAATTTCATTAATGGTTATTATGTATGATATCTAGTATGATTCACGGTATGCCCTGCTTACTCATAGCTAACCAAAACCCGATCACTGAAACCTTTCTCTGAATATTTGATTGTCCTAGTTAAACCAAAGAGGTCTTGTTTCAATCTTGCCCTTTGCCCATGCTCTGCAATCTTGGTTCAAAGTTCCCGATAGCTCAAATATGATGTTTAGGAGTTCCCTCTTCATAGATTGAGTTGTTTGTTTGTATTGTTTGTTTTCCCCAAATTCTGAAGGTGATTTTCCTAAAGTTAGAGGGTCTTATACTTCTATGTATCGTCTGAATGTTTATTTTATGCATCTATTAGTTTGAAGTTTCATTTATAGTGATTAATGGTTAGCCCTAACACATGGATGTCTGTTGTAAAACGATTTATGCTTAAACCTCTTTGTCCTTCACAAACCTAGTGTCCATGTCATTTCACTCCACCTAAAGAATCCATTTTACCTCGACCAAATCGGCCTTGCAATATACCTTGTCCACCATTTGAGGCATTCTCAACCTTTTCGTCCCCATAGCCCAGTTGATCTGAAAATATTTTTATCTATTTATCCTTTGATCAGTTCCTCCCTCAAAAACCTAAAACAAACTAAAAACATACTTAACAAATAGCCTAAAATCAAATACATAAGAAGCAAACAAATCTACATCCCTTGCATAATAGAGAGAGCCCTCTCTGAGTCCAGGAAGGCTAGGTCCTAGGGCTCCAAAGTTGGTTTGATGTTACCTTGTCACTTGGCTTGCCAATCTGCCAAATCGCGGGACCCTAACAAGTTCTATGTTTTTCTGGGTTTTCTACACCAATAAGAGAGAGAAATTATAGATCTGAAGTGCCGAGAACTTCCAAGAACCCATCCCATTGAGGAGAATTGGAAACACCTTTCTTGTTTTCCTCCCAGGTGCCATTAATATAAAATTCTTCAAAAAATATTGTTCTTGTCTTGTCTATTGGATGCATGGAGAAAAACCTTATTTTTACTACTTAATGTCTTTTTATGCATAGATCTGGATTTTTGCAGCATTTGTCTTGATCAACTAACTGCAGATTTGAAGATATTAGCAACCATATTTTGCTGTTAGGGATATTTGTTATGCACAGCTAAAAGGGTATTTTTTCATACACTTACACTAAAGATTCATCCTAACAAGCATGGGGTAGGCTATGATGCTTACCATATTCATATTTTCAGCCCACCTTCATTTCCGGAGCTTGAGGTGGAAGGAGATTTTCAGGAGTTTCCATGTTGGGAGGTGACTCATTTTGTCTAGATGATTGCTTGGGGATGGAGGATCCATTTGGGGAAGATGCTTTCCCAACAATTTTCAGTCTCCATGCCTTGGGAGAAACTTCTCAGTTATATCCTTGCAGTTGCTTGAAGACAAGCAACATTTGAGAGGGGAGGACTGTAATATTCCAAATTTTTCCTTCAATAAATTGGAATAGTAAATTTTGCTAATTTCACTTATAAGTTGAATAATTGGGTGAGGAGACCCAAACACTATAAAAAAATGGATAAAATCCCTCTAGTATGAAAGGGGATCAGCAATGGAACTATATTTCACACCCTCAAGTGTGAAAGGAGACATTTGCAAAGAGCCTAGATCAAGTTTGACCAAGTCAAACAATGTAGAGGTATGAGGTGGAAAGCATCTTGTGGGATAGCGCAGAGAAAGAGGAGGGAATATTTATTGAAGGAGGAAACCGTAAAGAGTGGGACCCATGGAGAGGGAGCTCTCATGTGTTTAAAAGGAGGCCAAGGCAACCATTGTTACTCATGCATATGATTATTGATTTCTTGTTTGATTAGACTATTTGTAGTCCCGAATGTTTAGCTGAGTTGCTGTGCTGCTTAGCACAAGGATTTCTTGTTTATGAATCCTTCTCCTTTCTTGAGAGGCCTCTTGAAGGAGTTTTACAAATTTTCCTCATATCCAGGCTTGAGGCCAAGAATCCTCCTCCAGGACAACATTATTTTTGTAGCAGAATAATGTTGTGTTGCAGGGTGTCGCAGTGAGGGATCACAAAACCTCTTCCATCACTTGTTTTTCAGAGGAGGATTCTCTCTTTCCTTCGGAAGATCAGTTGGAAGCCATTGGAGCTTATTGAAGATCTTGGAATTGGGAAAACTCATTCCCTTGCCCCTACAGCGCAATTTTCTTCAGTAACTGCGTTATTTTCATTGAGCAATTACTGTGGGGTTTTGCATTGTTGATTGGATGGTGAGATCTTCAGCAATAGGATCGGCCTTTCATCTGAAGGATCCATTGGATGAGATTCAGCCATCAGTTGCAACATCTTCAACTATCTTCATCCAATTCCATTTTCTGAGTTGCAGATTCTACACTGCTACTCTGGCATTTCTGCAGATTTGCCATTTCGTACTTATTTCAGCCAATCCTTTCAAGGATTGTGTATTGTTGTTTGCAGGGGTTGAGATCTTGCTCCCCATATTTTATTTGAGTTGTATATTGTCATATTTTTGTATTCAAACTATTTTTCAGTATTTCTCCTCAATAGACTGCGTTGTCATAGCCAAGGGTTTCACATATGTAGCAGTGTTTTTCCATTTCTTGTACATGTATTGTTGAGGCTTGCTTGTCTTACTTGAGTGATTGTTTCCTCAAGAAATTGTACTCTTTTTACTACTATAACAACATTTTTTCACTATTCATATATTCAGGAGTTCATGGTTGTAAAATAACGCTTTTATTCCAGCTCTTGTGCATTCATTGTTACAGCCCCTTCATCGGGTACTTTCTGAAGACAACTAGGTGTGGGAGACCTGTTTAACCCACCTAGAGGGATTTGCTTTGAGCCACCTCTTGGATTTCAGTCTTAGATGCATTGATATAAGGGATCCATTCTTGTTTTCAATTCCTATAGAAACCATTACTGGAAAATGCGTTTTCCAGTCATGCCTTGCTAGCAATTCCCATGGGCAGGCCTGCCGATGCTGCACAAACGGGCCAACCCGACAGCTCGGGCAAGGCGCTGCGCTAACGTAGAAAACCTCCAAAAAGAAAAATCTCTTGCCATAATTCTAAATCCACCCTCTAAGCTGCCTCCAAGATCTGTAGAAGGGCCAATAATTGGTAAGTGACATTCTCCACTTATCCCAAAGAAATTTTCAATAAATTTTACTATTTTGTGGCTTGGAGTGTTCAAACCCTAAGTGGGTAAATCCTAGGTCTTGCATGCAAAGGAGCCTTTTTTTTTAAACCTCCTTGAAACCAGTTTGATATCATGTGAGAGTAACTATGTTAGGGTGGCTGAAATACACTTTTGAGAAAAGCCTCCTTAATCTCCAAGGCAACTTAATCCTAAAAAACCCTAACCTCCACATCACTCATTCACCAAAGTTGACTTCATCACCATTTTCACCTTGCTTCACCAAACCCTAGGTTGTAAACCAACATCTCCTATCATTATGTCAGGAGTTGAAAACAATAGTAGTAGTGAAAGTGGTCAAAGGCCTTTAAGACCAAAACATAAGGGAGGCAAAGTCAATAGATTAGAACCTCAAAGCACAGTGGCCATCACCTCCTCTCCTAGGATCCTGTCATGTTTTTAGAATGCAAGATGTTTTAAATTTTTTGAGAAGGTCAAACAAGTGAAGAGCCACCCTGAGCTTACAAGGCTCCTCATTCTCAACTTACACAACAAGCACTCAAGCCTTGCAGGAGTAGATTTTGAGATCTCAGCAGGTGCCATCTCTGAGGCCACAGGTATCCCTGCTGTGGGTGAAAAATGGTTTAAAAACAACAATTTGGACAAATAATGTTTTGAGACATTCATAAAAACAAGGTATAGAGGAGGCAACAAGACAATTTTCCCTTTCTCACACCTCAAACATAGATTTTCATCCTTAATGATGGTTATCATGAAGTACTTCACCAGTGAGGGGAGATACTCTAGGCTCTAATCCTATCATGTTAGACTCCTCATGAATTTCACACAGGTCAAGATTCTCAACTTACCCTACTGTCTCTATAGAAGTATGGAGAAGATTTATTCTATTGTTCGGAGGAGGAATCACTCCCAACAAATGCATAGCTTGTTCCACTATTCCTTGATCAAGATGGTGGTACTACATCAGTTGGAGCAGCAAGGTATACCTTGGGATGTGTTTATAGCCCATGAAGTTTTCACAAGCCCATAGCTTCCTCAACAACCAAATCTGCCCTCCTCATCTGCACAAGTACCCTCACCATAGGCAAACCTCCCTTCCTCTCCTTATCTTGATGCATCAGGGGAAGCAGGAAGTGGCAATGAAGAATCACATGAAGATCAGGATGAAGGTGATGATAAATCAGTCCACAATGAAGACGAGTTTGATGATAATGTTGGAAACCAAGAGGATGATGTTGAGGCAGAGTACATGGAAACCAATAATGAACATGAGGATGAGCCAGAAAATGATGAACATAGTGATGACAGTAGAGGTGATGAAATCAGTGAGGTAGAGACATAATTCAATGAGGAAGAGCAAGAGGGAAATGATGGTGAAGAAGAGGGAAGTGAACATGGTAGTGATCAAGATGAGGAGGTGGAAAATCAAAGGGACAGTGAACATGACAGTCAAAGGGAAAATGTGCATAAACATGAAAACAGTGAGCAAATTCATGAGGATAACAATGATTATATGGAAGAGGGAAATGATGAGGCAGAAACAAAATTTGAATAAGGGGACAATAACAAAGAGAATGATGTTGATGGGACATGCAGTGAGAAACAAGACAAAAAAGGAGATAGTCATGACAGAGACCAAGGTGACAGTACATACAACATTGAAGAAGGTAATGATGATGATGGTGTTGAAGGTTAAGAAGGCAGTGATCAAACAGAGCATGGGATGACTGATAAGGATCATAGTAAAGATAAAGAAGCTGATGGTAGCACCAAAGGTCACAGCCATAATGAAGACACTACCAAAACCACCATCACACCTCTTGCATGAACATACCAAAGAGGGCCAAGGTAAGTGTTTTCTGCCCCCAAAAGGCAAGGGACCTTGCCATCTGCATCAACTCCAAGGCTTGAAAAGGGAAAAGAAAATATGGACAAGGTTAAGAAAGGTAAGAAGAGCAAGCTATCTACTCAAAAGCCTCAGTTCATTGACCTACACAGTGATAATGAAGATAAGGAGATGACTACCAGACTATTACTCCAAAGCAAGGATGCACAAATCAAGGAATGGGAGAGAGATTTTGGCATGGCACAATACATCATTCAATATTATAAGAATGGGAACAAGCACTTTAAGAGGATAAAAAAGGGTCTTGCCCTCTAGAGAAAGATGACCAAGTACTATGCCATGAAACACAAGCTTGTTTGTGCCAAACTAAAGGAAGCCCTCCTTGAAGTCCAAATCGTAAAGGAGGTAAAAGTGCATGATAACCTTGGAGTTCTAGCTTCAGTTTCTCAACAATTCTTCCAAACCCCTTGAAGAATGTCTACACCAATTTTGAGCAAATTTGGAAAACTTTTTGTTTTTTGTGATTTTAAAGGCTCATTAGCGCAGTGCCATTGGTGCTACACTAATGCATGGAGCATCCTCAGGAGGAAAGCTCAACATTTTTGGTTTTCTCATCACTAGCACACTTTTCTCACCAAGTTTTAGATGATTTGGAGAAGGTTTGACCCCTCAAAAGGTCAAAAAACCTCTCTTTTTTCACCATTCTGCCACTATTTCAGACCTGGCGCTACGCTAATGTCAGTCTCGGTATTTTGACATTTTTACTAGGCTACAAGAGCTATATCAGTACAATAAAAGAATTTTTAGAAATTAGACTCATCAGGCTTTCCAACGAGCCATCATGGAGGCAAATCCGACATCGAGAAGGGATCCAAAACTTGGTTGCAAAAGAGTCTATTTTCTGCTAAAAGTGGCGCTGCGCAAAAGGACTGTGTAGTGTGTTTTTGGCCAAAAGTCAACAAAACACACTCATTTATTGTAAAATCATAATTTAGTGTTTTTTAAGACAAATCACTCTATAATTAGGTGCAAGAAGTTATTTTAGCATTTATTTCATGAGATATTTTGTGCCTTGGGCCTTGCATGGGGTCTTAGGCATAAAGGGCATTTATGAGTGATTTTGATATTTTCCAACCCTATCTAGGGTTTTTTCCCTCATTTTCCGAGTTAAATAGAGCATTAGGGCTTCATTTTAAATGTTGGCATTTGATGAGCTTTGAGAGCAATACATGGTTTTTTGAGGTTGAAGAACAATTTGGTGTTGTGGAGCTTGTGGATGATTTGCTTTGATTGATGATGATGAAGCTTTCTTGCAGGATCCCTAAGCTTGGTTAATGGTGATGTGTCTCTAATTTTTTCATGTTTTCTTGTTTATCATTATGGTTCATCCTTCTATATGCAGTAGAACATAAAATTATAAGCTAAGAAATGTTGTTTGAGGCACCTTAGTCCTTCCTTCCTTCTATTGCCTTGATGTTTTCCTCTGCGAGTGTGTTTAAGGAATTTTTAGCTACTCCTTAGGCCTTGTTATACTTGTTTATTTCATCAATGGATTAATATTATAGTTTCCAAATATGCTTTATGGAAATTCCTGCATATTTGATGCTATCTAAACTCTGTTTTTGAAATCTCTCTTTGAAGTATTACTTGTTAGGTTAAGCCAAGGAGGTCTTGTTCTGATCTTTCCCTTTGTCCATGCCTATCAGTTTGCCTCAAATTTATTTGTGGCTTGATCAAAAATGTTTAGGAGTTCCCTCTTTGATTGATTAAAGTTATTTTTTTATCTTAAATGTCTTGTAAAGCTTGAAGGCGAAATCACTAAAATTTAAATGAGTTTCTCGCCTTCTATATTTCATTGGAATGTTTGTCTTGAATGTCTATTTGTTTAAGTATTGTCATTGAGTAAATGGTTTTCCCTATCTCATGATTATTATCTTTTGCTTATCAATATTTGAGACCTCTTTGTTTATGGGTATTTGACAAAGGATTCTTAACTGCCCTTTTCCCTACCTTGTTTCCCCAAACTTAATGTCCATTTCACTTCACACATAAACCTTAAGGATCCATTGACCACACTATATTTTCCCTGTGATGCACTCTGACTCACTGTTGAGATATCCATTACTTTAATAGACTCCATAGCCCAATTATTTGATGACCTCTCACTCCACCTATCTTGACTATCTTACCCAACCAAACAAACAACAAACCCTACACTTAACAACTACCCTAAAATCAAACCCTAGAAGAAAAAAGTTCACATCCTTTGCACACAATAGAGAGAGCCCTCTCTAACTCTAGGAAGGCTAGGTCCTAGGACTCCAAAGATTGGTCTGATGTTACCCTATGCATTTGGTCTACCAATATGCCAAATCACGGGACACTAACATACCCTATACTGTTGAGAAACTATTGAATCAGATAACCCAAAAATGCTAGTGAAGCCAATCAAGTAGTTGCTGAAATAAAAGGATTGCTTGACTATGCACCAAAAAAATCAAAACTGGAAAATATAATGGCAAATGACAATGGATTTGTTTCTCACAGTGAAGACATGGTTAAAAAATCGGGCTGAAAAAATTCTCCATATAGTCTGCTATAGGATCAATAAAGATATAATATTTTTGATGAATATTTTCAAAATCTTGAGCAAAGGAATCCTCATATCTGAAAACTTCATACTTATTTTCCATGTCATCATATAATTTCAGTTGTATGTCATGAGATCTATTTTTTAAAACAAAAAATTTCTCCAGCTTGATGTCAAAATACAATAGCTCATCTACTTGTTTTGGATGTGAAAAAATTCAGCAACATGCATATGACCTTGAAAATGATGAGACTAAATTTGAGCTTCTACATCTTCAATATTTTTCAAGCTCATGAGCCAATTCATCTAAAAATCTTATCTTATTTTCAAGGTTTCCTTTATATGACTGAAAATAAAAAGACAATGATGAAGAAAAGTTCTCACCAACTTCTACATCAAAGCACCATCCTGTGAAATCCTAAATGGAAAGAGAGCCTGCCACAAACTCTATCTTCTCCATCCATGTTTCCAAGAAAATAAGTCAAAAAATTGAAAATGATTTAATAGATCTAACATGTAACCTTTCCACCCAGATTTTACACTTTCCTTGGAATGAATCATATAAAAGCCTAATGAATACATCCTCTTGTTTTACTCTAAGGAGCTTAGTAGAGTCATGAAACTTTGATACATGCTCTAAAGTCAAGTTTAAATCTTCTCCATCAAATTTAGGGCCAATACTTAAAAGATATGCATCCCTGGGAAATTTTTTAGAAATCCATCAAATTTTGAAAAGTCCACACATGCATACCTTGAAGAAATTGTAGCTGAATTTAAGTCTCTCATTTCCGAGTAGTGTTACCATGAAGCTATGAATTTCTGAATTATTCAATAATTGATTCGCAAAGGTATAAGTACAACCTTTGAATTTTATAATCTCTTGCTACCTTCAAGGGTTCAGTTCCTTTGTTATTAATCACCCATGATGATATGACTTTCAATCTCAATTCAATGTAACTATTTCAAATTACTTAGGGTTGTAAGTTAGCCTGACCAACCAGAAAGGGCTCTCTCAAGAAAAGATATGATATTCAATAAACAATATTTAAAACAAATATGGATAACTCTTGGATGTTTTTTAGATGATTTTTTTTAGGTGGAAGATGAGTGAGGACTACCATTGGGCATGGAGTGAATATAAAAACTCAATTACAAACAAGCATCATTCATGGAAGCTGAGGCACACGAGCTCTTACAAAAATAATTATGACAGCAAACACAATGCATAAAGGAAGTTGGAGCATAAGGTTTATGAATTCCAAGTAATTATGTATGAGTAAGTTGAATTAACATTGAAAAGATAAAGGAGACAAACACATAAGAGCCCAATCAGAATCACATTTTTGAACAAAGTCTTCTACAATTGTGTGTTAGCCGTGTAAAACAAAATTACATGATAGCATAGTCATATACATCCATAAAACCTTATATAACTCTAAAATTCCTCTATTTATAGAGCGAGAACTCATACAAATGGTTTGCCACCTTGCTAGCTTCGAATTCCTACCTCAGAGACCTATTTCAAATAGGATTGCGTCACTTGGAGACTTCCTAGGGATATTTTCTATTTGGAAGAGTTTGAATAGAAAAAGGAATCTCATTTCATTAAATGGTTCAAAAAATCCCTTTAATAACTGTTATAGCATCATTTCTCACCTTCATATGATTCATGATTGCTTTTATGGCTTTGGGCACCCATTCCTACAGACTTGGACAAATTCACTTAAAAACAGTGTAAAAATCCCCATACGCGGTTATGCCTAGACTTTTCTGCATGTATACGTGAGTCCACATGTACTTTTCCGCGTATGCCATTAAAATCATGAAAAAATATATAAAAAATTCCCTATTTTCGGGCTGGGTCGATGGTTACTCAGGTAGTTCAACCACCCCAGCACGTGGCCAACTGTTTCCAACTGTTGAAACTACTTTGAGGGAGTATAAAAGCACCTCATGTGTATGGCCTAAGGGAGAGAGAGAATTTATTGATATTATACTCTGTTGGTATTCCCTATCCAAGTCTGATTCCCCGTGCCTCCTGCACTTTCCCAGTTCATTACAGGAAACCCTTGTTTCCTGGAGATGCTCATCTTCCTATATGTCATCTCGTATGCACCAGTTTGGAAGGAATTTTAGCGAGGCAAGGGCGGGACGGATCCGGACGACGGTCTGCTCGAAGATCGTGGAAGGATTCAGGTGATCTCTCCACTCGTTATTTTTGTACATGCTATTTATAATACAAAAGTACCATCTTGTTCCCGAAATATACGTGTTAGTGTCCGCTTGCATATATGAGAATATTGTTATTTAAGCATTAATGATGGTTTATCTAATGTTTCTTATGGATTTCACTAACATTTAGAGTAGATATATGCTGTACAACCAGTTCTTCGTGCTTGTTTCTTCTTGTCTTTCAGGTTAAGAAGGAAGGACGGTTGCTGGGGGTTTGGACCCCGTGGGATCTGCTTCAACCATAGGACCTACGGGTAACTTCCTCGATCTACTCTATTTAGTTTTCATGAACATGTATGGTTTTGTGAGTCCTTCTTAAGTAGCATGCCCCTGCTCTGTGGAGGTTGTAACCCAACGAACCTCTAGGGTGATTTTCCCCGAAACAGAACTGGCGACTCCGCTGGGGACTGCATTCTTGTGATTCCCCTGTTGGGTGGTTTCAGCTGTTTGATAGGTTTCCAGCAGTTTTAACTTTCATTTGCAGTCCAGTTTACTTTTTCTCAGTCAGACTGAAGTCCTGGTTTCTTATCCAGGCTTGATCCTTTTGTTTTTTCATTATTTACCTTTATATACGCGCTTTTTTCTGCACACATTCGCGTATACACGCAAGTTTGTCTAAAGGGAGTCGCGTATACGCGGGTTTCCTTTAGCACAGTCGCATATGCACGCTTGTTGCTAAACTGTGAAGTAGCGTATACCTAGGCAGATTTTGAAATTTTAGATTCTTTGGCTTTTTAGTCCTTTCTGTCTATTGAGACCTGTTCCTGCAGTGTCTTTGTACCCTCTGGATTGTGAAGGAAGTGGTCTTTGGTCTTTTCTCTCTTTCGTTTGATTGAAAACTAGTCTTTTTGGCAAAGTATTGTTTCCGGTGCTGGCACTTTTGGTTTGAGTACCAAGATCTCTTTCTGAGCATTCTTGGCTGTTCTACTTTATCAGAACAGAAAGCTCCTGTTCATTTACTCTTTCCTATCTTTGTGTTTTGCTTTGCACTACGATTTTTTCCCTTTTCTTGATTGATTTTCTTGAGTTCAGTTGGCTAGGTCTTGTTGCAACTTTTGAAGAGTCTTTCTTGGTTTTTTGAAGTTTTTGTTTGCGGCAAAGTTGCACTATTCTTCTAGGCTGAGTGGCTGAGTTTTCTTGTCTTCTTTTTCTCATATTAATCTTGCTACGAGTTAGCCCTATAAGATTTGGAGCATTATTGAAGTTTGTGCTTGGAATTCAGTGATTGTTTGGCTTGGAATTTTATAGTTTTACTTGGTCTTTTCGAACTCTTTTTATAAAACTCAAAAGCTTTGTTGTTTGCTTTTGTTTTTTGCATTTTTGTTTTCATTTCTTTGTATCTTTTGAAGCTTGGTTGAGGTTTCTTGCCTTTGGATTTTGGCTTGATTGTGGAAAGAAGTTGTCATTGATTTCTTCTTCTTGTTTTTAAGCGTTTTTGGTGTCTTCATATTAAGAGTTCTTGATTTCAAGAACTAGCTTTCTGGACAACCAAGAAGAGTTAAAACTGAAGGACTTTTTGGGAAATTTCACTCTGCTTTAGGAGATTTTGCATCTTAGGATTTGCATGCTTGTAGTGATTTGCATTAGGTGCACTTAAGCATTTAGTCATTTTCATAGTTTTTGTGAGTGTGAGTTTGCTATCTGAAAAGAAAAATACAATTTTTAATCTCGTAGAACCTGTATAGAGATTGCTTTTCATCGAAAGACAATAACTGCATTTGCATGTAGTTAGGTTTTTATTAATTTCTTTCTGCGTCAAAACACCATAAGTTTCATCTCCATATCCTTTTGACTTAACATAACAGCCCATTAAAATAAGCGATATAATTTAAAATCAACTAGCAAGTTTTCTAAGTGTCATAGACCAACTAGCTAGGTTGTAGGGCCTTGGAATAGGTGAGTGGAGACTTAACTCTCCAAGGCCGCTCAAAAAAAACATAGAAGTTGATTAATTGAGCGAAATCCAACTCCATTAGGTGGACCGGGAAAGCTCTCCTCCAGAGAGTCAAGCGCGAGGGGAAGTGAAGGCTTAGAAGAGGGATACCCCTCTCTAATTAGCTGAATCTGACCTCAAGACCATTCCGCCGAGCTTCTGACATGGATTGGTGCCCATAGTTTCCACTCCTAGGTTCCACACAGGTGACTGCGAGGGGGAATACTCATGGTACCTGACGCAGACGCCGCATCACTTTCAGCAGTACTTTTGGGGGGTTCCCTTGCGAAGCTTGGGTGCTTGAGCCGGCAAAGGCTGTCGTTAGGAGGTCAGCGTAACTGTTTCTGATACCTTCGCTAGTAGTCCTGGAACGTAATTATCCCAGACTGCTTTCGGGAGGTCCTATATTTTTCACTTTCTTGTATTTTGGTGTCCGGTCTTCATCACCCGGAGCGGAAATACTCGAGGGTTGTTTGCTTGACTGTATCTCAGGGATTTTTCTTATAGTGAGTGCTCTTTGCTCCTAGCTTGCTTAGCTTTATATTTTTTGAGTCTAATTAAAATTTGCTAAAGTGGCTGATCAAGCACCTCGTCGATCGAGGAGAATCCGGGGGTTATCTCCCGAGAGTCCAGAGCCTTCTTCAAGAAGGCGTAGGAGTGATTTAGCAGGTGGTTACCACCCTGTGGCGTCTGACGCAGTGGAGAGAGATCCTCCACAGGGGTCTGAAGGTTTCATAGCTGATTCTGGTGTCGGTTCCGAGAGGAGCGTTCCGCTCACCTCGCGAGTTTTATTTCCTCAGGAAGAAGATTTTCAAATTGAAGAAGTACCTGAACCTCCTGTGTCAGGTCCATCTCCTCTTCCTCCTGATTATCCATTCGTTGTTCAATACATCGGACCTGAGTCAGAGAGACCGGAAGATCTTCCGTATCATTCTTACCTTTCGATGGCCACGACTGGGAATGCGGCTTCTGCTGTGAGTGCTGCAGGCATTCAGACTCCTGCTTCTGTTGAAGGAGGAGGCACTATTGCTTCATCTTCGATTGCTTCTAGTGCTACTGTGTTTGGATCTGGTTTCACCCAAGCACATGCTTCTCATTCTGGTCCCTTCTGCTCAGGGATGCCCACTAGTGGGAATCCCTCTTTTTCCTTTTCCGCTACTGCAGCTGGATCTACACCCATGTCTTCCATGGCTAGTGGATCAGCTTCTTTTCAGGGTTTCCCCTTTGGAACTGGGCACATTCCTAGTTCCAATCCTTCTTTAGGGTCCTTTCCGTTTACGTCCTAGACCCAGAGTTTCAACCCTTGGTCTGGAGGTCATAATTCGACCACTTTTACAGGATGGAACCCTGTATTCACTACAGTGGGGGCAGGGAATCAGTTTTACGCAGGTCATCAAGGGAATACTTCTTTCCCTTCGTCGAGTGCTTATCAGACCTTTTCTCCTCTTTCTAATGCCTGGAACCCCTATCAGGGGCTCTCCTCTTCATTTAATACTTCAGCGGGGGGAACTGGTCTGGGCTTTGGTAACTCGGCGTGGGGAGGAGGTTCTTCTCATTTTTCTACGAGTCCTTTCTGGCAACCTGGTGCCTCATCAAATCCAGGGTATTCTTTTCAGAATGTTGGGAATCCATCCCATCAAGGATGGAATCCTCAGGCTTCGCCTCGCTTACCTTTTCTGGCAACGTTAAACTTGCCAGATCTATCGAAGTTGACTAATGATCCGATTCGTTATGGTCCGGGGTGGCCTCCGGTTCCCACCAAACTTCCTTCAGACATTCCAAAGTTTGAAGGCAAGAATGGAGAAGATCCGGCTGACCACATCACTACCTTCCATTTATGGTGTTCTTCGAACTCCCTGATCGATGATTCGATTAGGTTGAGATTATTTCAACGCACCCTAACTGGAAACGCCGCCAAATGGTATATTGAGCTAACTGGGGGCAGTTTTTCTACATTTGGAGAACTGGCTGTTACATTTATGAACCATTTTCAGTTGCCTGTCCGATATGATGCTGGGACTGAACTCCTAGCCAATTTTAAGCAGGATGAAGCAACCCACATTTCTGATCACATTCAGGAATGGAGGAGAAGGAAGAGGCTTATAAAAGCTCATATTCCAGGTGAATTCCTTTTGGAATGGTTTCTCAAATATCTACAGTCAGATATTTCGAAAGACGTATCCCTCTCAGGGGTATTTTCCGAGGAGCAGGCCATTTTTAGGGCCCAGCAGCTAGAACTGATCTATTCTCAGTCTGGGGTCCTCCACAAATATCTGCCCAATGCTCCTCGCTCCAAATTATATTTATCGAAAACTAAGCCCGGTCCTCATGGTGACGGACTAGTTGGATCGATCAATAGTGGTACAGCCAGCCTGCTTTCTCAATTGCAGTAGTTGTCTTTACAATCTGCTCCTTCTGGTCAGGTTGTGCCTGCTGAGTCATCGCCTTCCCAGTATTTGTCGATAAATGTTGTCCAAGCTTCTGATCCCAAAGGAAATCAACAATCCGATGCGAAGAAGAAGGGACGAAATAACAAGAAGAAGGGCAAGAATGGGAAGGGTAATGCGAATAAAGCCAACGAGCATGTTGGTGAGGGTCAAAAGGAGAAAAAGAAAGTGAAGTTTCCATGCAAGTTGTGTACTGGAGACCATCTCACGCACCTTTGCCCTAAAATTCAGGATGCGCAGCGCTTGTTAGCCCAGCAGGGTTCTTCTAGTTCCCAGGCTGTGTTAACAAACCCTTTTCCCCAAGGGCAACAATTAGTTGTTGGCGCGAACCAAAATCCTGGGGCTTCCTCTGGGGGCACCCAGGAAGGGGAAATTCCATCAAACATTTTTATGATGAGTGCTCACGCGGATATCGCTACGAGATCCCGTGATTATGGTGGAGAAGAGTCTTCGAAAGCTAAGGATACTCATGATGCTACTGAGCCGCTTCACATCATGAAGCCTACTATTGAGTCTATGCCTCGGATGCCCAAAGCATCTTCTAAGCGATCAACGATTAATCCGAATGCTAGGGCTGCCCAGAACTACTCGATTGTGGAAGATTTGGCGCAGAGTCCTTGTGCTATGTCAGCTTTAGAGGTACTCCAGTCTTGTCCGGCTCAGCGCAGTGCTTTGCTCACTGCCATTGGGGCTATTGATCCAAAAAATTCTCTTCTAATTACTTTTGATATGACTAATTTTAAGAAGAGACTTCCTCATCACATGGCTTTTCATATTAAATCATCGTATCGGAAGTGCAATATCTTTCGAACGGTTGTTGATGAGGGTGCTTCCACATGCGTGATGTCTCTCGCATGTTGGAAGACACTTGGATCTCCCAAAGCTATTCCATCTAGCACTGTTCTGACTGCGTTCGATGGTCATTCTCACAGACCCCATGGTATTGTCCCAGCTTTGCCCATCTGTGTTGGGGGCAAAACTGTTAATATAGAGGTTGAGGTAGTGGATGCAAGCTTGGACTACAACCTTCTGTTGGGGAGGAATTGGATTTATGAGATAGATGCCATTGCATCCTCATTATTTCGAATTATATGTTTCCCCCACGAAGGGAGGATTGTTACAGTGGATCAACTGGACTGTCCTCCTGTAGACCCGAATGCGTCTTCTGACTCATCTATTCCAAAGTTGGATAATACTAAGGCACCTGTTGAGAATTTAGGAGTTGGAATGTATTCTTCCTTGATGGGTACTTTTGATATTCCTCCTCCTACGGTTCATATTAATGCTATTTCATCCTCCAAGGCTCCCCTTCGAAGAGAGTTCTTCAGAACTCATTATTTTTCGGACCCTTGGACCTTACCTTCCCCTACTGCCACATTAGCGGAAGGTCAAGTGGGTGGAATGGAATTTCTGATTTCTGCAGCTGAGATTGCGTATCAGTCTATTGTTGACACTGCAGAATCCATCCCAGCTCCTCTTTCCCCGGAAGAGTTGGATGGAGATGTGGCTCCGGCTTGGACGCTTAGTTCTTCTTCGGCCCAGGATTGCCTTGATACCACTTTTCCATCTGAAGAGGCCATCCTGGAAGCCATGACTGGTATAGATAGACCGTGGGATGATTTGCATCATGGGTCTTACTTCTTACCTGACTTAAGCGAAGTTGAAACAAGTTTTCTAAGTCCTCCGTCTCCTGGTCCTGTTCACCCAGTCTTGAACCCTTTAGCACCAACACAGGTTTATGCTGAAGGGAACATGGCTGTGATTTCTCCTACTATCCCGGTGAACATTTCCAGGGATCCCAATATTATCGAGAATGTCTTCATCGGAGCTGAATGTTCCCGTGAAGAGATTCAAATTTACACCGAACTATTTAAAGAGTATAGGGATGTATTCGCTTGGTCTTGTGAGGAAATGCCTGGAATAGACCCATCTATTGTCCGGCATGAGATCAAGACGTATGAAAACGCTAAGCCGGTGAGGCAAAAACTTCGTCCGGTCAATCCTAGAAAGGCAGCAGCTATCAAAGCTGAAGTTGAGAAGCTGCTTAAGGCGGGATTCATTTTCCCTGTTCCTTTGACTGAATGGGTTTCAAATCCCGTTCTCGTAGATAAAAAGCAAGGAACGATTCGAGTGTGCATTGATTTCAGAGACCTAAATAAAGCATGTCCTAAAGATAATTACCCCACACCATTTATTGATCAGATCATTGACGAGTGTGCCGGTAATGAGATTTTCTCCTTCATGGACGGTTTCTCCGGATATAATCAAATTACTATCCGTCCTGAAGATCAACATAAGACTACCTTTATTTGTCCCTGGGGTACATTTGCATACAAGAAGATGCCTTTTGGTCTTAAAAATGTTGGGGCTACCTTTCAGCGGGCCATGTCATATGCCTTCCACGACATCAAAAAGATTATTGAGGCATACTTGGATGATTTAGCTGCTCATTCTCGAAAGAGGATGGATCATCCTGGTCACCTCCGGAAAATATTTGAAAGATGTCGTTTCTATAAGATTAGATTGAATCCGAACAAGTGCGTTTTCGCGGTTACATCCGGTCGGCTATTGGGATTCATTGTGTCTAGGGAAGGGATAAGGGTAGATCCCTTCAAGGTTGAGGCAATACTTCGGTTGCCTCCCCCGTCCTCCATCCGTCAGCTTCAAAGTCTTCAAGGAAAGTCTAATTTTCTTCGGAGGTTTATCGTCAATTATGTTGAAGTCACAAAGGGATTTATGAGATTGTTGAAGAAAGGAGTTCCTTTTCTTTGGGACGACTACGCTCAACGCTCATTCGATGCTTTGAAGAAAGCATTGACCTCTACTCCTTTATTGAGTCCACCTGATTATAGCAGGGATTTCCTTTTGTATCTGGCAGCAGCAGAATCTACCATTGGTATGGTTCTGGTTCAGGAGGATGATGCTCTTGTAGAGCATGTTATTTACTACCTTAGTCGAGGACTGGTAGGACCTGAACTCCGGTACACTCCGATAGAAAAGTTAGCTTTAGCAGCAGTTCATGCTGTGCAGTGACTCCGGCATTACATTATTCTTCGAAAAAATTATGTTTTGGCAGCAGCCAATCCATTTCAATTTGTCCTCAGTAGGCGAGTAATTGGGGGCAAATACAATAAATGGATTGTGATTTTGCAGGAATTTGATCTTGAGTTTATGTCTGCCAAATCCAAGAAATCATTAGTTTTCGCAGAATTGATCTCCGAGTTGCCCTGTGGAGAAGAGATGATTTATGATGAATCCTTTCCGGATGAACACTTGTTTCTTATCTCTTCACAGGATCCTTGGTATGGAGATATCATTGTGTATCTTCAGACTGCGAAGTTTCCCTCTACTTTTTCGAAAGATGAGCGTCGTAAGCTACGTCACTTGGCCAAGAATTATTTGATTATTGGTGATGCTTTATACCGTCGAGGGGTTGATTCAATCCTGAGACATTGCTTAACTCTCGAAGAAGCTGAGGCTGTGCTGAATGATTCTCACAGTGGAGCTTGTGGGGGTCATTTATCTGGGCTTGCTACAGCCCAAAAAAATTTGCGTGCTGGGTACTTTTGGCCCTCGATTTTCAAAGATTGTATTGAATCGGTCAAAAAGTGTCATCCGTGTCAAGTCTATACTCGAAAAATGCGCTCATCCAGCTCCACTTTTTCCAGTCATTACTGTCGGTCCCTTTACAAAGTGGGGTATTGATTATACTACTTGTAACCTGCCTTCGGCTAAATGTCACAAGTACATTATTGTAGCAGTAGACTACTTTACAAAGTGGGTCGAGGCTATGCCTACTTTTGGGAACGATGGTGAGACTGCAGCTCTTTTCCTTTTCAACCAGGTTATCGCTCGTTTTGGTATTCCTAGAGAGATTGTCACTGATCATGGCAGTCATTTTCAGAATAGTATGATGGCTGAGTTGGCTCTCAAATTGGGTTTCCGGCAGGAGCATTCATCTCCGTATTATCCTCAAGCCAATGGGCAAGTGGAAGCCGTGAATAAATCCTTGAATAAAATTCTTCAAAGGATAATTGATAAAGCTAGATCCAACTAGCATATTATGCTATATCCTGCACTTTGGGCATATAGGACGTCAGTGAAAACTGCAACTGGCTTTACTCCGTTTCAGCTAGTGCACGGGGTGGAATCCGTATTTCCTATTGAATGGGAGATTCCTTCTCTTAAGTTAGTTGTTGAACTTCTTCCTGACACTTCTAGTCTTGAAGAACGGCTCCTTCATCTGGAACATCTCGATGAGCAGCGTCGGGATGCCGCCACGATGAATGAAGCGCATAAAAACCGAGTTAAAGTTCAGTACGATAAGGTGGTCAAGCCTAGGGTCTTTTCGGAAGGTGACCTTGTTTTGGTCTATGCCCAAGAAAAAGATGCCCTGGGGGCAGGAAAGTTTAAGTCTATGTGGTATGGCCCCTATATCGTTAAAAAAGTCCTTAAGAAAGGAGCATATACCTTGGTTGACTTCGAAGGGAACGAGTTGCCGGAGCCCCGAAATGGGCTCTATTTGAAAAAGTATTATGCCTAGGCTTCGGCCTGGCATGTTGCTTTTGTATATAGTAGTTTTTGCTTTGTACATATTTGGTTGATTTTCGATCTTTGATGAGTTGGTGATGTTTTTGATCTGCTTTGGCAGGTTGTGTTGGATGTCATGAGTCATTTTGGTTTCGCCGATGGTGCTAGTAGACACACCCGGAACTTAGCTTCTGTGGCTTGGGTGCTTCATTATCCATCCGGTCAGCTGTTAGTATCAAGAGGGGTCTGCATTGGTCCTGCTTCCAATAACATAGCAGAATACACTGCAGTTGTTTATCTACTCTCGGAGGCAACATCTTTGGGTGTTGATTCGTTGGTAGTTTTCTTGGACTCCCAGCTGGTGGTGTCGCAGTTGAACAATACTTATCAGGTTCGAGATCCATTTTTACTCCGGTTGTTCTTGAGGGTACATTTGTTACAAAGATCATTTCAATTTTTAACTTTCATTCATATTCCTCGAGCTGACAATTGGATGGCAGACTCATTAGCTAATCAAGAAATTGATTGGCATATTAATCATTCCATACAATAAAATTTAATCATCAAAAACATCATACATTTTGATACATTTATCACATCACATCAAATATCGCTGTATATATATCATCAGAGTGTTCAAAAACTTTACAAAATTTGGATCTATAAGGTCATACAAAACTTGGGCTTATGCCCGATCATGTTCAGTCTCAAAACTATACATTCATCTAATACATAATATCTGTCTACTCCTGAGGTCCCTGCCCAGAAGTCGTGTTCCTATAGAATGTGACCATGGTGGCAACTCGGCGGAATAATCGTACCCAGTCTCGGGGCACTCCTACCACCCATCTCTGGATGGCTTCCGGCAGGTCTTCCACGACAGCCATAGGTATTTGGCGGGTTAATCCCTCCAATTTCCTTTGCACAGCCTGGAGGGTCCTATCTGAATCCACTGTA
Source organism: Pinus albicaulis (assembly GCA_034641835.2). Lineage (NCBI taxonomy): Eukaryota > Viridiplantae > Streptophyta > Pinopsida > Pinales > Pinaceae > Pinus > Pinus albicaulis. The sequence goes on along the minus strand of CM076579.1, from coordinate 1,082,826,153 downwards.
TCTGCTTCGCCCCTGCGACGCTTGTGGTGCGGGAAACCCTCAGGACGAACTGGTCCAATATCTGTATCATGATCATGTTTACATTGTCAGTCATTATGAATCCAATCAAAAACATGTTTGTTTTTTATTTTTTCATACATATTTGAAAAAATCCAAAAAAATTATATAAGTCAAAATTTTTTGCAAACTTACCGACTGTACCCCATGCTATGCCTGGTGGAAGAACTAGATCTGGATCTCCACGAAAGTCCATCCCGGCATAGGGATAGTCGTCCACTGCAATGATTTGTTCTCCCCACCAAAGGAAGAACTCATCGTCCCAAGTGGTCCGGGGAACTTCACTTCCCCCTAATCTCTTCATCATGTCCGCCCAACGGGCAATTCTTGGGTCCCTCGGGCTGCTGATGGTAGAGATAACTCTGGGTCTCAATGCTGGTATCTTCTCAAAGAAGAATGTCATCAAAATAGTACCGTATCCAAAGTGTTTGGTCTTTGCTTGGTGGATTGAGGTCAACTGTTGCTTCATGTTCAGTAATAGGGCTGTGCACCAATCATACACGTGAGTCAAGCATTCTACTGCTATGCTCATTTGCATCCTGGACGCCTGATGTAGGGAGGCAGATCCTGCCACTCTGCCAATGGTGAAAAGGAGAATTTTCATGTGCAAATCCCTCAGATCTTTAATCACAATCTGAGTTCCAACTTTCTTGGAACCCTCTACGCAATACACGTGGACATAATCTTCCACGGTTAGCCCTCCCAGGGGCTTCCCGTGCAAGTCTACTGGTTCTCCCCTCCGGGAGAGTCCAGTGATAAAATATATGTCCTGGATGCCTGATGTAGGGAGGTAGATCCTGCCACTCTGCCGAAGGTGAAAAGGAGGATTTTCATGTGCAAATCCCTCAAATATTTAATTGCAATCTGAGTTCCAACCTTTTTGGAACCCTCTACGCAATACATGTGGACATAATCTTCCACGGTTAGCCCTCCCAGGGGCTTCCCATGCAAGTCTACTGGTTCTCCCCTCCGGGAGAGTCCAGTGATAAAATATATGTCTTCCACTTCAATGCGTACTGGCATCTGATCAATAATGAAGCAGTCTTGGTCTGGTTCCCAATAATTGACGAGCATTTCTAGCAACTGAGCATTGCTTTTCATATTTGGCATTTTGAAAAATTTGAACAATCCGCAATTCCGAAGGATATTTTGCGCTGCTTGATCTTGCATGACCTCTTGATCAATTGCGCTGTGTTCACGCTCCCTCCATGAGATTGTCATCCTGTCAAATTTCAACAAATCATCCATTAGCCACGCATTTTTTGATTCGGACCTGCGCATACGCGACTTTCCCATTACAAACCCGCGTATGCGCAAGTCCGAGTTTTTTAGCAAGGGTTTTAATGGTGAAATTCACTAAATTTTAATTTCCAAATGGACAAAATGATTTGCAAAGATGATTGAGGAGCCTACCTGACAAATTCGGTGCGATTCGACGGTCGGTTGTTCCTGATTTGACGAAAGAATTTTTTTGCTCCAGAGCACTTTTTTCCAAATCAGCAATGCAATAATGAACCAAATATGAGGTAATTTGTCTATTTATGCCTAAAAAGTTGAAAATTTTTGCAAAAATTCATTATGCTCATTTTTTCGATCTATCTTAAGCTGCATAACTCGAATGCTTGGAAGTGCCCAGTTTGGTATGTTTTCAGGTACATTTTGACGATTTTGAGATTTTTCCCGATTTTTGATCCATGATTACCGACTCGTCACGGTAGGTATATGATCTTCACTGGCATATAGGTTAGGGAAATCACTTTCCGTTGCATCTTGCATACTAGCCTCCATACTGATCACTTGCCATAGGGTCGATCCCATCAGGTCATGAGTATTTCACCCATTTCACTCGCCGATTATTTAATCATGACTTGGTGGTAGAGCCTTCCTTTACATGGGCTTCCTAGTTAGTTCCTCGCTATCACTTGTTGCCCATGCTGCGTTTTATGTAGGTTCGGGAGTCCTCTTTAGTCCCGCCATGACTTATGTGTTGAAGCTTCATTCTTCTTCTTCCTCACTATCATTTTTCTGGCTATTACCCTAGAGGCTCCCTGGTGTCGTTAAGTTGTATTACTGCATTGCATATTGGCTAATTGTTTATCCTGGCCTTTAGCCGGCTTCATTTGGACTCGATGTTTAAGCCAACTTTTGACCTTGACTCTCTGTACAAGTTAACCATTGCATGCACTTAGCTATCACGAATTGACACCCTTTTACCCATGGATGGAACATTCCTTTGAGTATCGCTTACCAGTTTCCGCCACCTTGCATTGAGCATAGGATCGTTCCAATCCCAGGAACTAGTGCATCTGATTTTTGATACTCGTTCTATCCATTGTACCATAGCATTCTTTTATTCCTTTTCAGGCTTATTATATGAAAAAGACAAAAAAATCAAATATAACAAAAAGAGCGGGAACGGGATATATCTTCGTTGTTTTGATGGCAGTACAGAGTCAGTTTGTCGCCCTTGAACAAAGCACATTTACTTATATATATTCCCTTCATTTGGGATGGTTTTAGTTTTGACCTAGGTTCAGCCTTTACCATGTTTCACTTGTCAGTTCTCCCCCGGTTGGTTATCTCTTCCAATCATATGGAGAGTTTGTTCTGCCTCCTGCATAACAGACTTATACAGTGTCACTTTTACTGCCATGGTCATCACAGAGTCGTGCTTTTGTTCAAGGGAAGTCTAGCCTGAGTCGGCCATTCTGCGGTGTCTCTTGACTCATTATTCAGTCGGCCTTCCCGGTCTTGTCAGTATCATGTTCTATCACATCAGATGTTTTGATCTTCTGCTCGTGCCGGTTTGAGAAGGTCCCCATTGACTTCTTGCTTCTGGTTTGTCTCTTATCACCACGACATTGCTCCGAGAGAGAACCTAGAGCCGCACCCCGGCCCTATTTCCATCATTGATAGGTGACCTTGTGTCGCATTTGATCATCATCATGGCCCTCGACTGAGTGGTTTCCCCTGTGTTCAACGTCAGCACACATTATCACACTTGGGATTCGTGCAGTACCTTGATTTCCATTTGACCCTATCGGTGGATTTCTCGCCTCTGTGTCAGCTTTCATTATTGGTTGGTTCAAAGGGTTTCTTCCACGCGCTAGCTTCATCTTGTGCATGTCGGAAACGTACTTCGGTTTTGGTTCCATCACTCTACTTCGTCCGATTCCTTCCAAATCTTGGCCTGCAGGTTACACTCGCGCTGGACTGATGTGGGATGCCTTAATGCCTTCCTTCCAGCAGATGTTTTCCCATCGAATTCGACTCATTGCTCTGGGAATAAGGTCTAGAGTCTTTTTGTCAGTACCTTAGGGTTTGCAGTCATTAGTGGCAGAATCTTCGCTATCGACAGTGGGGATTCATCATTGCCTCCTGATTGATAGATTCTCTCAAGTGTTCGACTTCAACTCATTCATTCGCACTTGTTAGATTGTACCGGGGCACCTTGACGCTCATTTTCATTATTGGTGGGTTGTCTCGCGTTGGTTAATGGTATACATCATTGACCGGTAATCCAACGATTTCTCACATGGTCGACTTCAGCTCATTTATTCCCATTGTGTAGAATTGTGCCATAGTGATCGGTGAAGACCTTGGGTTGCATCAACATTTCTCGGTTCACTTTTGACAGTCCATTCAGTTTCTGCCAGTGATGCCATCCACCCTTATATGTTGCGGTTCAGTACAACAACATCCTATATGTTGGCTCCCGAGTTGCGTGATTGTACCGTTTGTTCCACCTCTTATGATTCGGTACTTGGAGATTCAGTTACTTATATGATCAGACATCCAGTTGCACCATCTTTGATCAGCTTTCTATATGTGATACTTGGACATTGATTCGGACTTACACTTCCGGGCCATGCTCAGATGATTCATTGTGTACTTTCAGTTCAGCTATACTTGTATACATGTTGGATCTATTCACTACTTTCTATATGATGTATTTTTGGACTGAGCATGGGTATGCCCGCCTCAACATGAGTTGACTCTCTGTTTTCTTTCATTGGTTTTTGGCAGGCTGAAATCTGGTGAAGTCCTCTCTTGTCCTTGCGAAGTTCTTTCTATGTGCATAATACATTTCGGCCATCATGTATCCCTTCTGACCTCATATATTAGGGGGCATCTGTTATAGCATCATTTCTCACCTTCATATGATTCATGATTGCTTTTATGGCTTTGGTCACCCATTCCTACAGACTTAGACAAATTCACTTAAAAACAGTGTAAAAATCCCCATACGCGGTTATGCCCAGACTTTTCCGCGTGTATACACGAGTCCACATGCACTTTTCCGCGTATGCCATTAAAATCATTAAAAAATATATAAAAATTCCCTATTTTCGGGCTGGGTTGATGGTTACTCTGGTAGTTCAACCACCCCAGCACGTGGCCAACTGTTTCCAACTGTTAAAACTACTTTGAGGGAGTATAAAAGCACCTCATGTGTATGGCCTAAGGGAGAGAGAGAATTATTGATATTATACTCTGTTGGTATTCCCTATCCAAGTCTGATTCCCCGTGCCTCCTGCACTTTCCCAGTTCATTACAGGAAACCCTTGTTTCCTGGAGATGCTCATCTTCCTATATGTCATCTCGTATGCACCAGTTTGGAAAGAATCTTAGCAAGGCAAGGGCGGGATGGATCCAGACAATGGTCTGCTCGAAGATCGTGGAAGGATTCAGGTGATCTCTCCACTCGTTATTTTTGTACATGCTATTTATAATACAGAAGTACCATTTTGTTCCCGAAATATATGTGTTAGTGTCCGCTTGCATATATGAGAATATTGTTATTTAAGCATTAATGATGGTTTATCTAATGTTTCTTATGGATTTCACTAACATTTAGAGTAGATATATGCTGTACAACCAGTTCTTCGTGCTTGTTTCTTCTTGTCTTTCAGGTTAAGAAGGAAGGACATTTGCTGGGGGTTTGGACCCTGCGGGATCTACTTCGACCGTAGGACCTACGGGTAACTTCCTCGATCTACTCTATTTATTTTTTCATGAACATGTATGGTTGTGTGAGTCCTTCTTAAGTAGCATGCCCCTGCTCTGTGGAGGTTGTAACCCAACGAACCTCTAGGGTGATTTTCCCCGAAACAATAACCATTACAAAATGTAACCAATTAATTTTCTAAGTGTACTAGACTACTGATGTGTAATTATGCCATGTGGATGTTGAACTGGACCTCTTCCAAGTTGAATTTTACAAATTTTACACAAATCTGGTTAGTGAAAATTCTGAAAATAGGCCTCAAAGATGGGTGCATAATTTACAAACCCTGAAGTTTTTGCAAAAAATGCGAGAGGTTTTCGTAGATGGGCTTGTGTTGAAGAAACACCTCCTTCATATTTCCAAAATTATTTTTCATTTGGTCAGAAATTGAAGTTGAAATTGACTTCTAAAACAATCATGTACATGAAAGTTCGTAGAATTCTCATTTCACCACCTTCTGCACTTTTTCTGACTCTGCTGCCTATTGGAGGGTCTTCATTAGGTAAAATATGATAAAAAATTCCCTCATTCACCCCTGTCATGATATTTTTTTGGAAGTTTTACCTCAAAAAATTATACAGTGAGTTCATAGAGAAAACTCAGCTTCAAGCCTGTAGCTCACTATGAACTTGCCTAAATTTTCTAGATTTTGCAATTTTTACTCTTTATCTCCAAAGAAAATGCTTACAGATCTGTAACTGATTTTATAGAGTATCCTAAGACAAAATTGGTCAAAAAGTGTGTCTTACCATACTTCAAGGGGCTGTAGGGTCATCCACTACAATCATTTTCAAACCCTTTTTTCTTCAATTATGCTTGCACCATCTCCATTGAACCAAACAGGCATGTTAAGGTGTCAACAACCATGATTAGTTGGCAAACTATCATGCTAGATGTTAGGTCCTTATATTCCGAATTTGAAGATGAGTTGTGTATTGCTGAGGTGGAAAAAATTGTGTGCTGGCAGCCATATCATCCTTTTGCTAAGTGATCTTCATCAACAGGTGTCCCAATGACACTCCTCAACTCTTTCAATGAGTCATATGCTCTCTGAAATACATTAAATGCTTAAAAAATACCAAAACTTCAGGTTTCTATAAAAATAAAGTTTTTAGGCAAGTTCGTGGAGAATTATGACTGTTTTACACTGATTTCATTACGAACTTGTGTAGAAGTGCCAAATTTACATGAAATGACAAATTTCACTTATGCACGAGATATTTTTATTTGACATTGACACCTATCACCTTAATGATGACCTTTAAGACCCACATATATGTACATTTTTTGAAAATTAATGAACTTCAATACCTTATTTCACCCTAATGACATAACCTAACTTACCTAAGACTAACCTAGACAAACCTAGTTGTTATCAAGGGTAATAGAGTGATGGATAAGTAAGGGGAGGGGTCTCATGCCGAGTTATAAATTATTTAGCTGCTAGTGGCACAACATAGGGTTTAGAGACTAAATCCTTATGCATGGAGTGAAGTGAGGGTTAAGAGTGGTAGTTATAGGAAAAAAATAAATTATCATGCTCTTTTTGAGGTTTAGAAACCTTTGAGAGACATTTTTTGCTCATAAATAAGTTTCCTATAACATTTACATGGTTTTCTGTGGTGCTACAAGAATCCTATAGCTGCTAGACTTTCCTGTAACAATTACAGTCAGGGAAAAAAATGGAATTTTCTGCCTACCTTTGAGGTGAAATGAATGAATGGATGCATGCTGGGGTGGTCCATGGAGTATGTATGTAGAGGAGAAGGATAAGTGATGAAAAAATTCTCCTCTGGATCCAAAAACCATCTTTGATCAATAGCCTGCAAAACAAAAAAACAAGTGAGTGTACTATAGGTATCATTTTTTCTTTTTGTTTATTTTCACTTTTCCTCTCTTTTTTTCTTGAAGGCAGGTGGGCTGCCTCGATAGAGGTTTTCAACCCACAAGCCTTCCTTTAGTGCCTCTAGGAGGTTTTCATCCAAGGATATTTTATTCTTTGTTCTTCCTCCCCCACCCCCCCTTTTTTTTTCCTATATTACCTCATGGAGGTTTTCAACCGTGGATTTGGCCTTGGGTGCCTTAGAGAGGTTTTCAACCATGCCTCTTTATTTATTTATTTTTAATTTTTCTAGGAGGGGGAGGCACTGGAAAATATGGAGTCTCCAATGACATACACCTCCCTGTTTATGTAATTTATAAATTCAACCCTAGGTAGGGGCTTTTTGTAACCTTTGAGCCTGTAACCATTGACAAGATGGGGAATCCCATCCTCATCTATGTTCCTGGTCCGAACTGCGTAATTATCATAAAATTTGTCCACTCTGTAGGGTCCTAGTAATCTTGTCATTAGTTTGCATTTGAAATCTTTGAACCTTGAGTCATACAGAACCACCCAATATCCTTCTTGAAATTTCTTCTCCTTAATGTGCTTTTTATGCTAGACCTTCATTTTTAGCTAAATCACTTCTGTGTGAAGGATTTCTTGCATCCTGACCTCAACCAACCCATTTAATTGTAGGAACATTTATTTTTGGGCCTTTGTTATATCCAGGTATAACTCAACTGCCATCCTTAAGGTGTTGAAATCAAACTCAATTGAAAGCAGAGCTTTCTTCCCATAGACCAAATCATAAGGAGTGAACCCTGTTGTTGTTTTCCAAGTAGTATTTTAGGCCCAAGTAGCTTATACCAATATGTCCTCCCAATATTTTCTATTGCTGCTCACAACCTTAGTGAGGATATTCTCCAAGGCTTTGTTGGTCCCTTCCACTTGGCCATTTTCTTGAGGGTGGTAGGTAGTGGAAATATTATGCTTTATCTTGTGCCTCCTCAGAATATTCTCGATGAGATGAGATGTTAATATTTCCCCTTGATCAATGACTACCTCTCTGGGGTATCCAAATTTGTAGAACTCATTCTCTCTCAGAAATTCTTCTACCTTCTCCTTGGTTGCTACCTTTACAAATTTTGTTTCAACCCACTTTGTTAGGTAGTTAGTGCAGAATATGATATAATATTTATTCCCACATGGTGGATCAATGGGTCCAATGAATTCCATGCCCCACTTGTCAAATGGCTCTAAAGCCACCTGAGGGTGCAAAGTAATTTCATACCTCTGTGTAGGTTTCCCCATCCTTTGGCACTGGTCACACCTGCTAGTGTATCTTCTCACATCTTGGTGAAGGGTGGGCCAATAGTAACCTACCTGCAAAGCTTTTAAGGTTGTCCTTTTTGCAGCAAAGTGGCCTCCACAAGGGATATCATGACATGAAAATAGGATGTAAACAAATTCTTCCTCCCTCTCACATCTCCTGATAATTTTGTCAGGTCATAGCTTGAAGAGATTTCCCCCGATCCAGGTGAAAGGGGCACTTTTCTGATTATCTTGCTCTTCTCCTTGGATGGGAGGTTCAGAGGGAAATTTTTAGAAACCAAGTAGTTAGCTATGTCATCAAGCCATGGAGAGAGTGCTGAGATAAAAAAGAGGTGTTCATCCAGGAGTTGGTCATCCACCATTCCTTCTTCATCTGCAGGTAGATCTAACCTGGATAAAAAAATATGAAACAACATTCTCATTTCCAGGTTTATCGAAAATGGTTTGGTCAAACTGCTGTAACAATAAAAACCATCTAATTATTCTAGCATTAAAATCCAGTTTTTTCATTAAATATTTGAAGGTTTCATGGTAAGTGTGTACAAAGGTTTGATAACCAGTGATATAATTTCTAAAATTTTTTAAAGCATGGACAATGGCTAACATTTCCTTCTCTGTGACAGTATAATTGAGTTCGGCTTTGGAAAATTTATTACTGATGAAATAGATTGCATAAGGTAATTTGTCTCCTAATTTCCCCAAGGCTTCCTCCACAACTTTATCTGATGCATCTGCGTGGATGTGGAAAGGAAGAGTCCAATTTGGACCTCCGAGAATGGGGGAAGTAGTTAACTTTCCCTTAATGATATCAAAAGCTTCTTGACAGAGATTGGAATAGGTAAATTCAAAGTCTTTGGCCAAAAATCCAAATAGTGGAGAAGCCAACTTGCTGAAATCTTTGATAAACCTTCTATAATAACCAGCTAGACTAAAGAAACTCCCGACATCTCTCTGATTTTGAGTAGCAGGTACCCTTTTGATGAGGGTGATTTTTTTGGGTCCACTTGTATTCCTGCTTGGGAGATTGAGTGGCCCAATTCTACTCCTTCTCTTTTCAAGAATTCACAATTTTCTAGGCTCAGGGAGAAATGCATCTCAATGCACCTTCTCATCATTTTTCCCAAGTTGGAGAGAGCTTCTTGGAAGCCATTACCATATGTGTGAAGTTGTCCATGTAGATTTCAACCGAGTCATGGGATAGCTCAGAGAAAATGCTTAAGGCAACTCTTTGGAAGGTAGTTGGGGCATTGCACAACCCAAAGGGTAGGACTCTATAAGCGAAGGTACCCCAAGGACATGTGGAAGTAGTCTTGTCCTGGTCTTCACGGCTAATTTGGATTTGGTTATACCCATTGAACCCATCTAAGAAAGAAAATAACTTCTTTATTTCAAGGCCATCTAGGACTTGATCTATAAAGGGAAAAGGGAAATGGTCCTTCTTGGTGGATTTTTTGAGTTCCAGATAATCAACACAGATTCACCATTTTCCATTCTTCTTTGGGACTAGGACAAGAGGAGATACCCATTCACTGTCTGATATAGGATAAATGAAACTTGAATCCAACAATTTTTGCAGTTATTCCTTGAATATGTATTTTAGAGTTGGGTTCATCCACCTTTGGGGTTGGCACACATGCTTGCATCCTTATTTAATGTAAATATGATGTGTGCACACCGAGGGATGCACCCCTTTCATGTCCTTGTAGTCCCAAGAAAATGCATCTAGGTTTTCTTTCAAAATCTGGCATAACTACTCTTCTTATCTATCTGAGAGGTTTGAGTTAATTTTCAGAGATTTGGATGGGCCAAATTCCACAGCCTTGGTGGTTTCAAAGGTTGAATCAGCTAAGTGTAGTTCCATCCAATGGTGGCTTTCAGATTATTTGACTAATTTTTCAAGTGGGCTATCAGTGGGGGACTGGTTCTGAATGATTTGGTCGATGAATTCATCTTCATCAAGCTGCCCCCCTCTAACAAGAATATCTATGGTACAAATGGGGTAGGGTGTAGTGTTGTATACTTCATCTTCTTCTTCTTCATCCTCCAACCATATAGGTAGGCCATGGTCAATGGAAGGTTGGGCTGGAGGATATAAGATCAGTTTTTTAGACAAGGGCCCATTCTTAATAGTCATCTTTCTGGCCCAAAAAATAATATAAACATCGAAAGTGGCTAACCAAGGTATCCCTTGAATTAGAGGATATCCATTGAACTTGGTTTTTCACTAGAGAACCAGGAAATATGTAGGATACTCCCATGAGCCAATTGAAACCATAAAATCCTCAAAAATTCCTTCTGGATTTACCATGGACCGATATGCAAGTTGTTGAACCGTTGTGGTTTTCCTTAAAGTCCCTTGGAGGTTGAGTTTAAGCATAGTTTCCCTGGTAATTACATTGATGGCAACCCCGAGATCGATCAGAGTATTGGGGACTATGCCACCATCTATGTGCACATATACAACTAGACTACTAGGGTCCAGGTACTTTGGGAAGATCACCCTTCCCAAAATTAAGTCAGACAGTTGTCCTACTACATTAATGGTGGGGGTATCTTTCTTCTTTCTCCTAGGTTTCTTGAAGCAATTTTACTTGATGAGCCTATTGTAAATAGGGACATCCTTAATGACCCACAGAAGGGGTATTTTTACACAAAATTTTTTCAGTTCTCCCAGAGGTCTGGTCTCTTCTGGGGTGTGCTAATTAGAGTGGATCAAGCACTCAGGAAAAGGAGGTTGTTGGATCTGAGTGTTAATTTCTTCCTTTTCCTCCTCAACCTCTACAAGTGGAGATGGAAGATGGTTTTCTGGGAGTACTCTTCCAAAATTGATATTAATCTCCTATATCTCCACAAAATAAGCTAGATAGGATGTCTCTCCATTGTAAAATTGATGTGCCTGTCTGTTTTTTGGGTTCAGATTGGGTTGTGCAGGCATATGGGGCAACTTGGGTGGAGCAAAATGAGTAAGCTGAGGTTGAGGTTGGGGTGAGGGAATTAGATCATGTGGTTTATTATGTTGAAGCCTCCACCCTTGTGATGGGATGTTATAGTGAGGTGGTTGAGGAACATACTACTCAAATGGTTGGTTCACTGGCTGAGGATGAGATGGAGGGTTGTAAGGCCAAGTAGGAGGTGTAGGCTGGGATGGAGGAGTGGGGGTGTTGGAATGGGGATCCCTAAGCTGTGAATTTTGTATATATTTTTGTATTAATTAGTCTAATGCAGGGGTTTTGGGGCGGGTCAAAGGCCCGAATGCATCGTAATGGGTCAAAGGGTAGACCTAGAGTCCGCAAACCATGGTTTGCGTACCACAGGATAGTGTAGGTTACATCGATATAAATAGATGAATAGTTTGAGTCTAAAGGTAGGAATGAACTAAGACTGATGCTACGTGTGAATTGTTAGATCTGTTTTGGGTTGCTTGGGTAAGGACTCCTATTGGCTGTGTGTGCGGAGATCCTCAGTCCTGCTATGTGCGGACCCCGCTAGGCTATGTGCGCGAGTTATGTTTTGGTTGTAAGTGGATTTTAATGTTAATGAATGCGAAGTATTGTTAAAGTATATGTGTGTTATCGGAATTGGTTATGTGTACTACTGAAGCGCATCTGTGATGCCTATTTGAGGTGAGAATGTATTTGTGTTCTGGAATTAGCATAATTATATCTATGATCTAATATTGGATGCGATTATAGTAATATGTTATGAAATTTGGTGATGCGCACGTGGATGCGACTGTAATTGATTAGATCTGATAGCCGTGTTCTGGTTATATGCTAATTACACTATTAAAAGGGCTACAAATAGACTCATGATGTGTGAACCTAGTAAGTTATAATACATATCTGCCTCGAATTACCTACTCTCTCTCAGGGTACAAAAACCTGGTTCTAGCACCGTCCCATACTGCTTCGGGTGAGACCTTGGCCTGCGCAAGTAGGTCATTGCCGAAAGGGCCAGTAGTATAGGGGTTTGTTGGCAACCTTAACCTCCGAACCTAGGTCAGGACTGCTCAAGCCAAAAAATGGTTCCGTTGTCGGGACCAGGAGCATTTTGAGAGAGAGATCAGGTAATGCCACAAGGTCCTTGGAGACCTGAGAGGGTGGAAATTGAATATTGGTTTGAAAGATAGATTCAGGAGTTTTCTATAAAGCAGAATTGCAACATGAATTTTATGACTAAGAAGTGGAAGAACAAGTACATCTTCACTAAAGTCTATGTAATTTTCTTTGTAACCTTTGCGCATGAGCTTCAGGAGTGGTTGGCAAGGCTCGTAGAATTCCAGATGTGCTGGAAGGACGATCAGGTAATGCAGTGGACACCATAATTGATTCAACAACTAGAAAGGACTGACAATATGATCACCCATACTGTAGATCACTGGGTAGATAGCATGCTGGGAAGATTCGTGACAAAATTCATAGTTGATCAGTTCATTTCCTACTCTGAGGTAGAGCGAAGGTTCTTAAAGGGTTTCCAGAGTAAGTTCTTGAAAAAATTGCCTTTGTTAATCAAAATACTACTGTGTGAAAAGGGTGTTTTGTGCAGCCACACCGAGTGAATGACCTCTGATCTAAGCAAGAGCACAACAAGAAGTGGTAAGTACTACCGAACGGATCAATAAGGATATAGATCTATCTATATTCCATTAAGATAATCAGCTGAACTACACCACCTTCAAGTCAGCATAAGAGTAAGAACTCACCCATACCTGCACCGCCACTAGAAGATGAAATGGCCACACACATGAAGCTACCTACCTTCAAGGGTGTAGGGGATGAATATATGGACCAATTTTGGTTTATTTCTATGCTGCTACCTCACCTGTGTGGACCTATGGGTCAACAATCAATGAAAACGCAAGAGAAGGCCTTGGAGATTGCTATGAAACTAGAGGTTGCACTGAGGGATGATGCTCAGTTTGGGGTACAATAGATCCAGAGGCAGTTGGAGGCAATGCACCTTGAAATAAAAAACTTGCAAAAGGAACGGGGGAAAGAGGCTAGTATAGACATATGGTGCATAAGATGCAGGGTGTCCGGCCATACCAAGGATCAGTGTCCTCTGCTGGCATATTACATGTAGGTTGGGGGACCTAGCCCATTGCATCCTAAGGAGGTTGCGGGACCAAGTGGTCCAAAATTATAGTGTGTTGATTGTGATGTCATTGGGCTACATGATACTAACCAATGTCCCCATCTTGGTGCTTACATTCCAGAATTGAAGCAGCAATGGTGTCAATTCTGCTCCACTGTGGGGCATGAAGAGCATAATTATTGAACCTATGACTTGATGATAGATCGAGGAAACCTATACAGGGTACAGGCTGACCCTTCTTCACCACTATCTCCCTCAAGCAGAGGAGGCTACCCAGCCAGGGGCAGAGGAGGGGGAAGGGGTGGAGGCGCAAGTCGGGGAAGAGGACAATTGATCTGTTACAACTGTGGGGAGATAGGCACTTTGCGAGGGACTTGCCAAACCCTGCGCGACAATCTTGCCGTTATTGTAGACAATTGGACCATGTGATTGAATACTGTCCAATTCTGATAGCAAAAATGTAGGAAAAAAAATAGACACCTATGCAGAATGTACAGAGGGTTAAGGCAGAACCGCGTGATGAAGGACCAAGTATTAATGTCATAACACGTAGTGGTATGGCTACTGGAGGAGCTGAAGAGAAAGCCAAAGATGAACCTATTATTTGGAAAGAAGTGGTCAAATAAGAAAGCTTGGACCTACAAAAGGAAAAGGAAACCTTCGTCGCAGCTCGCAAGGACTTTACTAAGGATGAGGTGCCTACTTCAAAAGCTCCAGAAAACATGAGAATAGACGATGAAGTTAAACCATTTCTACAGGCATGTATGAAGCTGCTACACAACCAGAAGGCAGTAGAAAATATGCAAGCAGTAATAGACAGTTGTGCAGAGAGAACTAACTTGCCCCTGGAAGTTAAAGATGTGCACAAAATTTACAAGAATAAGAAATGCACTGGTTGGGAAATGTAGCTAACAGCATAGATTGGCAACTATGAAATGGATCAAGCTATTTTGGACTTGGGATAATATGTGAACATACTGCCCAAGAAAACTTGGCAGCGAATGGGAGAACCTAAGTTGTAGTGGTCCACTATCTAGCTGCGCATGGCCAACCAGCAGAAGATCATACCATTGGAAAGACTGTAAAAAATTACGGTAGATATCGCAAGAGTTAAGGTCTGCACTGACTTTGAGGTCATTCAGATTGTGGAATATACAGACCCCTATCTTGCACTCCTAGGATTGGATTGGGCAATAGGCATGGGAGGTATTATCAACCTAAAGAGAAGAAGCATGATATTTGAGAATGAGGGTACAAGGGTGATAGTCCCCCTAGAGCTTGCGGAAGGAGAGCGATAAATAGAATCAGTGTGTGAAGAAGAGGATGTGGATCCCATCTATAAGTTAACCGTTCGGGATGAATATTGGATCAATCCTATGACTGATGGTGTGTTTTTCTGGGAAAAGGACAATGAATTATTATTTGACTCCGACAGGGAGATAGAAAATTGGCAGAATCGGTTACATGATGTGTCTGCACTGCGATGTCTTAAAATCACAAATAACTTCTGATGCATCTCCTCATAGGTAAGAGAAATGCCCTAATTTGATGTTTCTGGTAGCATTAGTGAGTTTTTGCGAGCATTTAAAGATGAAGTGCCACGGGAGCAAAGGCTATGGGCCCTTAATCTAGCCATGCGCGCAACCCTGGCAAGGTGGTAGGACACGCATAAAGGGATGTTCAAGGATTCAGAAGAGTGTATAGACATGATGGTCTTATGGTTTGAACCTCCGGTTCACTTGCGCGTAAAGAATTTCCTTGTCCCAGGGGACCTGCACGAGCACTTGTCTGCATGGATGGAGAAATGGTGCGAACGAACTATGGAAGAATGGTCACTTATTCATTCATGCCTTGGGGCCAATCCCCACCGCATGGTATTTAGATGTAGAACTAGACCAGTGCACCTGCCACTGGGAAACATTGAAGGAAGAGTTTTTAAGGACATTTGGGTTGGTAGGTGGAATGGAGGCACTTGAAGAAGCTCTGCTGGATATAGATGCCTTAGTATTTTATGAATCATGCCCTTGCGTAGCACAGGGGGCACCAACATGGGAAACACAGATGCATGATATTGTCAACTGCCGCAATTTAGCAATAGAAGAGAGTGATGAAGACTCGCGAAGTGTCTCTATCCCAGAGTCAGAGGGAGAGTGCACAATTGATGGACCCCCACTGCACACCATCGATGCCACTAAGCCTCTGAAGTTGTGAGAAGTAAACATTGGAACGGAGGAGCAACCTAAGCTAGCTAAAATTGGGGACTACTGGGATGATGATACTGTAGGAAAAGTTACAGAAATCCTCACGGAATACCAGGAATTATTCCCGAAAAAATTCTAGGAACTCAAAGGGATTACAGGGGACCTAGGGGTCATGCGCATCGCTTTAAAAGCACATGTGCACCCTGTGAAGCAGCGTCCTTATCGGTTGAACCCTAAGTACAAAAAAAGGTCAAGGAAGAAATCGACAAAATGATAGTCATAGGTATCATCGAACCAGTCGAACAGTCAGATTAGATAAGTCCTATGGTGGTTCAGGAGAAAAAGACTAAGGGAGAGATACGAATTTGTGTTGACCTGCGCAAATTGAATGATGCCTGTGTACATGATCCCTTCCTTATGCCATTCTCAGATGAAATCCTTGACAACGTGGGGGGGCAGGAAGCATATTCGTTCACGGACGGGTTCTCTGGCTACCATCAGATTAGGATGACACCTGAAGGTTGCAGCAAAACCATGTTTTCCATTGAATGGGGATATTTTCAGTACATTTTCATGCCATTTGGGCTCAAGAATACCCTTGCCATATTTTCGCGGGTGGTGGTCGCAGTGTTCAAAGAGTTCATACACAAGTTTTTGGAGGTATATTTTGATGACTAGAATATCTTCGGGTTGGTAAAGAAGCATGTCTCAAACCTGCGTATGATGTTGGATGCCTGTCGAAAACACCAAATTTCCCTAAATATCAAGAAGTGCATAATTTGCGTACCCTTCGGGGTATTGCTCGGTCACAGTTTGTCGAAACGGATTGATGGTTGACCCCACCAAAGTATCTGTTATCATAAACCTGGTAGTACCTACAACTGAGAAACAACTGCAATCTATCCTTGGACACATAGGCTACTACCGAAAATTCATTCAAGGGTATGCGCTGATCACAACGCCTATGGAAAAATTGCTAAAGAAGGAAGTTTCGTTTTTTTGGGATGAGGAGTATCAGAAGAGATTCGAGCTACTCAAGGAGAAGATGGTCTCTACACCTATTCTCATATTTCTTGACTAGGTGAAGGTTTTCCATGTTCATGTAGATGCGTCAGGGATTTCCCTGGGAGCTGTTCTTACACAGCTTGGAGATGGAGACATTAACCATACAATTGCATTTTCTAGTAGGAAACTTTCTGGTGCGGAGTGCAACTATTCCACTATGGAGCGTGAGGGGTTGGCCATGGTATATGCCCTATAGAAATACCGACATTAACTGTTAGGAGGGCACTTCAAGATGTTTACAGATCACTCAGCTTTGAAGTACCTAGTGAATAAGCTTGTGTTGGGGGGGAAAATATGCCAGTGGCTACTACTATTCCAAGAATATGACTTTGAGATCATCGTCAAGGTGAGGAAGTTGAATGCTGGGCCGGACCACTTATCCCGAATCGAAAGTGGTGAAGAACTGACCAACCTGGAAGAAGGATTGCCTTATGCGCAAATGTTTGCTATTAAGGTAGTTGATGTGCACTTCGTTGACATCATTCACTTCTTGAATACGGGGATGGCACCTGCAGAGTATTTGGTACAACAGAAGAAAGAGTTCGTAACCTGCGTAGAAGATTTTACCATCATCACAGGCCATCTGTATAAGCTAGGAGCTGACAAGGTGTTGCGAAGATACATTTTGGACCATGAAAGGCATGCTATCTTAGCAAAAGCTCATGGGGGCATAAAAAGAGGTCACTACGCAGGGAAAGAAACGATGCAAAAGATCTTGACAATTGGGCTATGGTGGCATACACTGCATAATGACTCTCACGATTATTGCAAAGGCTACGATACGTGTCAACGGACAGGAAGGTCATTGCACAGAGACAAAATTCTCCTACAACCGCAAATGGCCCTGCAAGCTTTTGAAAAATGTGCCATTGACTTCGTTGGGCCCATCAACCCACCAGGAAAGAAGACAGGTGCACGCTACATCATCACTGCAACTGATTATGTAACTAGATGGGCTGAAGCACAAGTTGTGAAGGATTGCACTACAGATACCACTGTGCACTTCATTTTTGAGCAAATTCTGACCAGGTTTGGCTGTCCGAAAATCTTAATAAGTGATAGAGGTACACATTTTTTTAATGAAACAATACAGGCCTTGAATGAATAATTTCAGATCCACCACGTGAAAAGCACCCCGTATCATCCACAGGAAAATGGAGTTGTAGAAGCTTTTAATAAGATCTTGGAGCAGGCACTGACCAAGGTCTATAATGTCGATCGCGGCAACTGGGACATGTGCATCCCGTTAGTTCTTTGGGCCTATCGAAAGCACCTGCAAGAAGTTGAAGGGGAAGACACCGTTTAGGATGGTCTATGGCAGGGAGGCCATTATGCCCATGGAGTATATTATTCCTAGCCTGTGCATCGCAGCCTTTACTAATATGGCGGAGCCTGATATCATGGAGGAATGGTTAGCACAACTTCTATCCTTGGAGGAAGATCGTTTAATTGCTAACTTCCATCAGCAAGTTGAAAAGGCCCGGGATAAGGCATGTAACGATCGACATAATCGGAAAAAGAAATTTGTGGAGGGAGAATTGGTCCTACTATACGGTAGCCAGTTTGCGAAACACCTAGGGAAGTTCCATCAACACTGGCTAGGTCCCTATATGGTAAAGGAAATTATTGATGGAGGAGCGGTCCAGTTGGCCACACTTCATGGTGATATGGTACAAGGATATGTCAATGGAAGCTGGCTCAAACCATATAGGATCAAATGAATATATGGTTGGAGTAGCTGCATGGGGTGGAATATGAGCACAATGGGAGACAATTGCATGCAGGATTGTGGTACACGTAGGGATCGATCGCAGGTTTGGAGGCCCAGAGAGGTGCGGTGGGAGCATAGGGGTGTGTTCAGAGTGTAGGAGGTGTGTTGGGATCATAGGGGTGCACTAAGAGTGCAGAAGGTGCGTTGGAAGCGCAGGGGTAATCTACAACTGCGAAAACTAGCTGTTGGAACAGTAAAACTGGGTAAAAAGTAAATTTGACCGTTGAAAGGAGCGGGTGACCATCAATTAACGAGGTGATTTCCAAAGATTTTTTACCGTTTATTTGATGGTAAGTTTCCAATAAGTTTCACCCAACCGTTGGTTGATATCCAAGGCTATAAAACAAAAGGATAGCTCAGAAGAGGGCTCTGTGTATCTTGATCAGTTTGTGTTTTGTACGAGTTCGTGAATATTGCACCTTGTTTATGTCTAAGTGTGCTTCCCACTCAGATAGTAGCCACCCTGACTTCATTTTTTGCGCTAGAATGACTGCATCTAATCCCGCCGAATCTTCCTAGACCGTGGCCTCGATAGGGAGAGAATCTGAGGAAGTGATGGAAGTTCACCCTGAAGTCGAGGAGGTTATGTCCACGTCGAGAAAGGGAAAGTAGATATGGAAGGAAAAAGGCCAAGGGTTGGGGAAACCTGTGAAGTGGGCTGGAGGGAAGCCCCGCACCTCCCCTCAGAACGTGCAATCCCCTCGAAAAGTGCCTTAGGCACGTTCGCCTAACCCTTTGAAGCGGGCTTTGTCTGCTCAGGAAGAGGCCTGGATCCCTGAACCAATCAACTGGCTTCTGCCCTATGTCCAGTCTCGCAGACCCTTGAAATGCATGCCTAAGAATATCGATGGCCTGTGCACATACCTGCAAATTCCGCTGATTCCGGGAGAGGTACCCATAATCGGTGACTCCTTTGGCAAGCTTCTCTCGATAAAATTCAATGACCACGACCTGGGAAATTTGGACGCCTTCCCAGAAGAGGCACCAGATCTATATCTTGAATGGGTATTGGAGGATAACGTGATGAAGGTAGTTCCCATGCCATGGGCGTGTGTATTGGCTTGTTCTGGGCTCTTAAACCTTTTGAGGATGCCTCATTTTGGCCACTACAATGTCACAGACCGACTTGTGTGCCAGCTGCTTGCCCTGATCCATAATGGCAGCTTGTGGATCCAGGATCAAAGCCCCATTGATGCCGTGCTTATTCACCGTATTACTGGTCTCCCCATGGAAGTGCTAGACCCTATGTTGCGCGTCGGCAAAAAGTATGAGCAACAAATAACTGAGAAGGTGCGCGAGGATTACCATGTGGAGTGGAACACTCAGGGATTCATGATCATCACTATCAGTGACCCTGGTGCGCGAATGGGAACCTTATTTTTAGCATGCAAGATTATGTGCAAGTGCCAGGTTACCACGGTTCCTGCATATGTATTTCAGCTGGCAGGTCGCTGCGAAAAAAGGGTATGCTACAACTTGTCCTAGTTTTTGTGCAATGAATTTCTGGAGAATGAGCGTGAGGCCCAGGACAAGGGAAAAACATTCTGCTACTCATGGATACTTCTCCTCATCACGTTGGTCACATGGGAATCCCCTAGAGACTCAGTTCTCCCTGAGCTTGAGCCAGGTATGTGCGAGGGAGTGTGATACGTGAACTTGTGGGATTCCAAGGACGTGCAGCGTATTGAGGATAATCAAGTCTTCTGGGTCCTATTTTAGAGCGGGCTCACAGATGCTATCAATTCCCAACCAATCTTGTCACCAACCATTTATGATAAGTACAAGAGCATCGCAGCATTTCAGGTGACAATGCATAAAGTAAATCTTGCGCCTCATTCCAGACATTGAGCACATTGCTTCTTCTGTTAAGGGACCACAGAAGAAGCAATGTGCTCAATGGCCGAAACGAGGCTCAAGATTTAATTTGACAGAAGAGGACCTGGAGGAGATTGCGGACGTAGTCACCCTTGTTGCAGAAGATAAATGGCTAGCTCTGGAAGAGTAGCAGAAGGCCATGGTCAACACCCTCCAGGCTGAGCTTCAGGCTATGCAACTGAAGACTGACACCTTGCAGACAAGTATGATCCAGGTAAGGTCAGCCCCAGCAACAAGCAGCACGTTGATCAGTACAGTGGAAAGCTGCCTCTGCCCTCTTCCAGGTGTAGCCCTCATGCTCAGTCCACCCGACTTAGGAGTGCAAGTCTAGGCCTGCGCAAAGGTACAACTGAACCTAGCCCTCCTGCCAGATGAACCATTATAGGTCCTCCATGCATCATTGTTCGAAGAGATTCAACACAGGGACCGCCGAGTACATCAGCAACTCAGTACAACTGAGCAGACGATAGAAGAAAATACCATTGAAGTATCCCTAGCTTAGGCTGCATGTACCCTCCCTGCCGCGCAGTAGACAGAGTTGGAGCACCTAATTAGTAGGCTTTGCATAGACTTCACTGAAGATATCCCAACTTCTGCCACCCCCCAGGCCAAGATTGAGGGGTTGGTTGCAGTAATAAGGGCCTCAAGGACCGAGATCCAGGTGGTCAATATGGATATGGAACAGTAGATTACGGCCTTGTAGGCCCAAGTTACAGCCAGAAATACCACCTGAGGTAAGGGCCCAGCGAGATGCGTTGGTTACAGAGGCCACCAATGTCATTACAAGTCAAATTGCTCAGGGTACAGAACTGTTGGAAACAACTATACAACTATGGACCAAGGTGCAGCGTGACCCTCTCCTATACGAAATCAACCAAGAGATGCATTAGAAGGAAGAAGAGTTTGAACAAATGGAGGCTACACTGACCACTATGGTCCCCGCTTAGCGCTTGGCCCGACTGTGCAAAAGCCATGTGCTCAGAGACGACATGGAAGCTCTTTGGCAATGGAAGAAGACTTTGAGTGATCACCTCAAGCCATGGGCCGACGAGGCCCTCAAGTTGTCTCAAGATGTCGACATCATAGTTAAGCAACTAAACCAGAATTTGGAGAGCATCACTACTGCTACAGAAGGCCCAACATCATAGAAGTTGGTGGATATAACCCAAAATGCTGCTGCGTAAAGTGAAGGAGTGCTACCCCCTCTGGTTGATGCGATCAAGTAGCTTCAAGCGAAGATGTAAAACCCATGGCCATAGTGACTCAGGACGATTCACAAGATTGTGTTGGGGGCTTGTTGGAACGGGGCTCCCTAAGCTGCGAATTTTGTATTTTTTTTTGTATTAATTAGTCTAACGTAGGGGTTTTGGGGCAGGTCAAAGCCCTAAACACATTGTAATGGGTCAAACGGTAGACCTAGAGTCCGTAAACCACGCTTTGCGGACCACAAGATAGCGTAGGATACATCGATATAAATAGATGAATAGTTTGATTCTAAAGGTAGGAATGAAATAAGACTGTTGCTACGTGCGAACTGTTAGATCTATTTTGGGTTGCTTGGGTAAGGAATATTGCTGGTTGTGTGTGCGGAGATCCTCAGTACTGCTGTGTACAGACCCTGCTAGGCTGTGTGTGTGGGTTGTGTCTTGGTTGTAAGTGGATCTAAATGTTAATGAATGCGAAGTTTTGTTGAAGTATCTGTGTGTTATCAGAATTGGTTATGTTTACTATTGAAGTGCATCTGTGACGCCTATTTGAGCTGCGAATGTATCTATGTTCTGGAATTAGCATAAGTATATCTGTGATCTGATATTGGCTGCGATTATAGTAATCTATTATGACATTTGGTGATGCGCACGTGGAGGTGACTGTGATTGATTAGATATGATCGCTGTGTTCTGGTTATATGCTAATAATACTATTAAAAGGGCTGTGAATAGACTCAAGTTGTGCAAACCTAGTAAGTTATAATACAAATCTGCCTCGAATTACCTACCCTCTCTCAGGGTGCAGAAACTTGGTTCCAACACCCTACCATATTGCTTTGGGTGAGACCTTGGCCTGCGCAAGTAGGTCATTGCTAAAAGTGCTAGTAGTATAGGGGTTTGTTGGCAAACCTTAACCTTCGAACCTAGGTCAGGATCCCTCAAGCCAACAGGGGGTGTACCAAGATTTCATAGGTGCATTATGATTGTTGTGATAATAAGAATATGGTGCACCTTGTATACCTTGCTGATATGGCTGAGGGCCTTGAGGCCTTCTCTCGCTGATGAAACATATTTTCTCTTGTCCTACTTTCCCACCTTGATATACAACTGTGAGTCTAGGTAATGAGGGACAATTATCTATGCCATGATTCTTCTCATAGACTAAGTAAACCTATATTACATTTAATGGACATTCATTCCAAGGGTGTTTTCTAGTACATCTGGCGTAGAATATAGCGAAGGTTATTTCTTCTTCCTCTTACTTCCCCTTGATCTACATTGTTTCCATTTGCAAAGCAAAGGTGTGAAACATCTCACTCTTGAAGTCCTCCATCATATTTCGAATCTCATGCTTGATGGAGGTGGAAGAGGAAGGGGTATTGGTCATACTTTGGCTAGCTCTACCTTTCTTCCTAGCTTCCTGTTGAGGCCCCGAAAATCGGGTCTACAGCAAGGGGGATACCCACCCGGTCCGGACCTTGGTTAGCAGCTCCTTTTCCATTTGGTGTAGTGGGTCCGACTGGGATAATGGGACCAGTTTCCCAATATGTGTGTGTGTGTTGAGAATTGATATTTCCTTTCTAAAAAGTTCCTAAGTGAAATGCTTTTATTCTATTTCTAATCTAATAACATGCAAATTGTATTCTAATTAAACAGAAATATCTAATTCTAAACTAACCCGGGATGTAATCTTTCTATTATGTGATCTAAAATGATTTCAAATAACAATTGGTAATAAATATCATTCAACTGTTATAAGAAAAGAATTCAATAAAGATAAACCACTTCGTATAAAAATTTAGACGAAACAGTTGTGAAAAACATATCACATAATAAGCTACTCATATATTAAGCATAAATAAATAGCTATCACCGTACAAAAGTGCCAAATGATAACTCAAGCATTCAAGCATTGATATATAAATAACTGAACATAAATATCACTTTAACACAGAAGCAAAAATAGTTAAGAGATAAAAGTACCATTTATAACTAGTTCTACTCATGAGCTTCAAGAAATAATGACTTATCTCTTCTTAATCCAACATCCACTAAGAGTACAGAAGTGAAACATCAGTAGTAGATATTAAACACAAATATCAATAAATCCTGTTCCATTCATTCATCAAAACCTCCTCTGAGGGTGCAAAAGTGCATGTTCTGAGGACAAGTTTTTGACAAATTTCAGGACCCTTCTCTAAATGCATGAGAAGGGTTTAAATACTACTAACTAAATCTAAAAATAATTAATTACAAAAATGTAGGATACGGTTTAAATGACCGTCCTCTTTTTAGGCAAAAATAAAGCAAAACTAATACTAAATCTAAAATTAAAACTTAACAACTAACTAATTGTGAATCTGTTCTTTGGAATTGCAAGCGTTTAGCATTGATCTGAGAAGAATAGGCTGGCCGACTTCAGACTTTAACTGTCCTGTGAAAACAGAATCGGCAAGAGCTGGCGCCATCTTCTCGGCAGAATTGATGATACACTTGAGAGTCATGCACTGGCTGTGTGGTTTTACCAAACATGCCCAGTAAGAATCCCAATTTAACTTTGTTAATCTTTTAATCCATTCTGCCCTTTCTTGAGCCTTCTGTCTCCAGTTTGTTTGTAGTTGCTGTGCTTTTGGTAGGTATCCAGGAGTAGTTTCAGAGATCAGATTTTCCTCATGCAAATTTTCATTTATGCAATCAATAATGTCGCTGGCTGTTGTGGCTGCTTCTTCTGTCGCTTGCTCTGCTTGCCTGATTTGTGCATCCCATTTATTAAAAAGTATTTCTTTGTGATTTTCATTGATTATAGGTGCACCTGCTCTTTTCCCCTCCTCTGTCTCTTGCCAAGCCAAATAGCCAGTAAATATTTTATCAGTTAAATCATAATCATGTCGTAAGTCTACGACATGATTAGTGATTTTATCACTTTCTTCACAATAAGAGTTCCATTGTGATATTCTTTGGCATAATATTTCATGTTGTTGCAGTAGTTGATCATTTAAGGAAATAGACTCTGTGATAAATTCGGTGAGCTTGGGATCATCTTTGTGCATCTCTTGCATAACCTGTAGCTGTTTCTCTTTTTCGACCAAACTATTCTGATATCCAATCTGCATTTGTTGAAAATCTAGTTGTAATTTTTCAAGTTGTTTCTGTGCTTCATTGTTAGCGTTGGCTTGTTGCAGCTGTTGTTGCAAGACCTGTACTTGATTTTCTTTCTCATTCAGTAATTGTTGTATCTCAGATGCTTTATCAATGGCTACATATGCATAAGCTCCTGTGATCTGAGATAATTTAGTGAGATTTTCAGTTGGATCAGTATTAGGATCTTGCCATAAGACATCTAATTGTTCTGCATCATGAGAGAGCACATTTTATAATTTCCTTTTCTTCCTTTGTTTTCTTACCACTACCTTGTGTTGTGGACTATAGAATACATCAAGAGGAGGAATTTCCTCTATTTTGAGCATGAGTTCAGAGGATGGGGTAATGGGAATATGTTATGTTTCTGAGACATTGGTAGTTATTCCTGTGACTATATTTTTTGTTGTCTGTACATTACTCACAGGTGTCTGTGTGTTTTGTCCTTCAATATTAATCAAATCATTGAATGTTTCCATTCCTTATCTAATTCAGTTCTAACTGATGGTTTCTATACAACGAGAGGGGGAAGATTTAACTGAGGAGAGGTTGAAACCTGTTGCTGTGAAAATTCCTTTGACTGGGTAGTATCCCTTACTGACCCTTCACTTTTAGAGTGTTCAGAGGTTTCTCTTCCGGACTTTGACTTAGACCTGTTTGTACCTGAACTTCTACTGAGACTGATACTAGGAGTTGGTTCCCTTACGGGTTCCAAGCGTAATTTATCCAAAGGGATAGTAGTTAACCTCATTTCTCTGTATATTTTGAATTCTTGAAACTCTATTGGTGGAAACCGTATTTGAGCCGAATGTAGAATCTCTTTAAGTGTGCCTTTTTCTTGGAACATGTCATCAAACAGATCTTCTTCTTTAGAAAACACTCTTATCTTGACTGCAGTAGTGAAATTTTTAACAATATCATATGGGTCGAATGGTCTTCTTGGAAATTTGAACAAATGTAAACATGTAATATTGTTTACTTCTTTAAATGCATGACCAACATCAAATAATGAAAAGGCCCCACAGGCCACAGGAAATTGTGGCCAGATAGCCTTCTTCTTGTCTTTCAAATATTTAGTCAAACCTCCTTCTCCGCAGGTTTGATAAGAAATTTCTCGAGCGATGAGTTTATCAGGAACATACAAAGGTAAAATATGAGGAGAATCAAAACTTCCAAAAACCCTAACATATGTAAACAATTCTTCTCCAAACCATCTCGCAAAAGGTAGGATGTCTACCTCTGCTTCAGGAGAAAACCTTGAAGCATCTTTATCATACAATATTTTGTACAGGGGCAACATGATGCCATGGAAAATCTTGTAAAAGTAGGGAATGAACTTTGAATCCCATAATTCTTTGTGATAAACATGAATGGGCAGGGGATCTTGAGTTGTCCATTTCCAACTCATTAAAGGAAACTTAGAAACATAACATATTGAATCCATCACATAAGCAGATAAGTAAAAAGAAGGATAAATCCTCTGAGAAACAGTTCTCTTAGACCGGTAATTCAAAATAGCTGTGGCTAAGTTGTCAGATAATATCTTAGCCCAATCCACAATAGTAGCATTAATAGCAGCATTCAATAACGGTAGTCATTCAGACGAAAACTTATTTATGTCAAGCTTTCTAAAAAGCCTATAGAGCATAGCAGCAGCAAAGCAATATGGAGAAGTGAGAGAACTAGTACTATACATACCGTGTTTATCTTTTTTCAGTGGTTCGTCTCTCCTCGACCAGTCCTTGGTGCATTTTGCCAGGTTTTCATTTTATTTGGCAAACTTCTCCATGAACTATTTGTTATAAGTCGCCTATGGCTCCAGCAAATGATACATGAGTCTCAAATCTTGTGGAGTAAATGAGCCAATGAGCTCTTGACCCTAAGTCTTAAACTGTCTGTTTGTAATATCAGTACTATCGAGTACCCATTTAACCATGTCCGTGTATGGAAGAATTCTAGGTCTCGCTGCTATTCGGTGCAAGAATGAACAGGCTAACTCTGTAATGGATGCATCAGAAGACCCATGCGAGCCTGTAGTAGCTGTAACCTCCATTAATATGGGGTTTTCTTCTTCAAGTAGATTATACATGCCCTCCCAAGTAGTGATACCAACGTCTTTGTTACAGGCGGTGTCTTTGTATAAGGGCGTCATTTCTTTATCTTCAGAACTTGGAACCTTATCTTTCTTTCCCATAATACTCTGAATACTACTTTGTATAGTTCTAAGTTCTTCGCTCCTGTAGTTCAAGAATTAAGTGAGAATAATGATAGAAAAAAGGTGACGGGAAAGTTTTAAATGCTGAAGATGTATAAAATATACCACCTTACGTGAAATAACTCTTCAATCAGAACAAAACCATTTTTCATTGATGAGTGACAACCAATTCATTGATTAACATTGAAGCGCATAACCAGGTCTCGATTTATGGAAAGATTTTTTCGTGTAATGAGCCTTTAAAGATCATCGATAAGGTGATATGTGATTTGCTTCACAATATCGCAGATCGCAATCTCGTAGAATGACATTAGCACAATATTGTAACATCGCGAAATTGCTATATCGCAAGATCGCAAGACATAACATATGACAAACATCTGTTAAATCATTTTCCTGCGAGACGCGATTTGCGATATATGTTATCACACATCGGTGATTTGAAGTTTTCAGTGTAAGATATGAAATTCGAATCATGCGATGCGATGAATGTTCTTATAGTGCGTAGGTTCGCATCGTGATCTCGCAATTTTTAGTGTTTCTCTTATAAAGAGGCATTCATTAATTTTTTGCAACGCGATATTCCTTAAAGAGTGATTTTATTCTATGCTATCATAAAACTTAAGTTTTTAGATTTTTCAAGGAATATCTTCCTAAGTTTATGACAGTAATTTTTATTGAAGAAATGAAAAACAAGTTCTAAAAAGAAAATA
This sequence comes from Pinus albicaulis, assembly GCA_034641835.2. Lineage (NCBI taxonomy): Eukaryota > Viridiplantae > Streptophyta > Pinopsida > Pinales > Pinaceae > Pinus > Pinus albicaulis. The sequence continues at coordinate 1,082,798,651 of CM076579.1, read as the reverse complement.
TTTTTTAGATTTTTTGAATAAGGGTCCCCATTTTTATTTAGTATTAGTGATAATGCTAAAATAAAAAAGGGGGGGTTGTTGCTGGCTACAACAATTGGCGATTCACTCGGAAGAACTAGTTATCTCTGCTTTTCTTTTGAATTTTCTAAACTTTTCAAAATAGAAAATTTTCCAGAAAATCAAACTTTATTATAGAAATACAAAGTACATTATGCTTCTATCTATCAATGATATTTCGTTTCTTCTATATTCAACTTTGACTATTTACTCCCTCAAGCTAGTCCTTGTATCTATATCAGTCATTACTTAGTCTATAAAGAGAAAAAGAAAGGCTTCTCTGTAAATCAGTTTTAAATATGCTCATTTGTCGTAGGTAGAGCCACTGCTACCAGCAAGCGTTTATAGCTTCGACAGGGTTACCTGTTACCCAGCAATGATCCTGTATCCTACTTAGATAAATATATAATTTTCAAAGAGAAATCCATATCCACACTATTTGCTTTCATTTTTCTTTTTAATCCTTAAAGAACAATGTCTTGGTTTGGTAGCCAATTTATGACAGTGCCATTCACTTGATTTATAAATTTGCTGAACAAGCTGGCTCGTGATGAGACCCCTTGCCTTTCGATTGCAACAATCTCGAGTCATTTCCCTATTGTGGTATGCAGTATTGGAAAAGTCAGTAAGCTATAATATCTATGATCATGATAAGTCAGCTCATGATGAGACCTCTTACTCTTTAAGTTAAAGTGCATTATTGGATTATTCCCTGAACATTGTAATTTTCTAGGTAGGGGGGAAGTCATTGTTTCCTTAAGATAGCTCTGGAAGACAATGATAGAGTTTTTTGAAAAGAACTTTTCTACAGAGAATCTCCATTTTGTTATTGATACTTTTCATTAGACTGATGTTGTGGAGGTAAATCCGCTTTGCGGACAGAGACGATCCCTACTAGCCCAGACCGGGTCTAGCAAAAATCGTTCACGCTATAGTGCAGGTTCCTAATTGCAGGTAAACCAAATAGCGATGAAGGCTTACCTAGAATCCAACGTTGTCGCTCGTAGAGAAGGTAGCACTCCCGTTCCTTAGCTCTGGTAGATCACAATCCTCACGATCTTCGTGATCGGACACCTGCACATGCAAGAAACAAAACAAATGCAAGCATAAAATCCAGTGCATACAACTATATGTCAGTCAGAGAAGACATAACTCATGATCATTATCAAGAACAAGAGTGGAACCATAACCAATAGTCGCTTATCATTAATTAATCAAAAGAAGACAACCATAGCTCTGACGCTGAATTCTCCTTCGGAGGGTCGTCAGCAGAACGCGTCTCGATAAAGCTTGTTAGGGATGGGACAAACCTCTCTCTTCGGATGTCTCGACAATGATATCCTTCCTTGGATTTGGCCTTAAGGGAATGGATAAAAGCTCTTGCAGCATTGGGCTCTTGGGAACTTGGAGACTAGCTTGCAAATGAGATGAGCAAGCTTTTATAGATGGAGGAAGGGGAGTTGGGATCCCTATAATCATGGGATTGGCCCTATCCTCAAGGAAGCTTCCATGAGAGGTGGAAAACCACTTCCTCTACATGGAGATCCGGAGCCAAACCTCCCAACTCAAATTAGATACCAGTTTATGGATTGGTTAGGACGAAACTTCCGCCATTTATTTTTTAAAAACACTCCTTAAAATTGTTGGCGCGAGTGCGACTCTGCGACAGAGCGCCAATTGGCGCGCCCTATTTGAAGGATTTCCCCCATTGGCATGGGCGATGAACTCGCTACCCACTCTAATGCAAAAAGGGGTGTTTTTAGGGTTTTTCACAAGGAGTTGTCTTCAGGGAAATGAGAGTACATGTTTAGGGGAATGCTATGAAAGTGTTTTCAAGTTATGTCACTGCTCACAGGTCACGAAATGAGCCCTCCAATTGTGCAGGATGGGGAATTGCAGGGACGGTGACAAATTGCTATGTAACAGATGCCCCCTAAAGCATGAGGCCCGAGAGAGAGAGAGGGGTGAAATTCTTTACGAGAACATGTCCAACTGAAAACACCGCCGTCGGAAAACCTGTGTAGAGAAATACAATTGATATCTCAAATACATGTTATATACATGGTATGGGCGCAACCATCCATAACAGAGTATGTAATAATCCAGATCCGAGGCATAGACGCAACCATCCAGTGAGGATCAGTAAATAGACTCAGGTATGGTCGCAGCCATCCAATCAGTGAGTCATGTAGCTAATCATGATAATCCACAAAATCGCAGCCTGGATCGTAACAAACAGGAACCCAGGGTCTTGTGCTCCATCTAAACCCAAGAAAAGTACAATTTCAAGCTTGCGAATAAGTGAGCTGAAGTCAAACATGCAAGAACATCGCCTGATTACCAACCAATGATGGAAGCTGTTAACATACGCAAGAGGTACCACCATTAATGCCAATGGTCCTCAAGGTACTACAGGTACAATCTACAGCATGTGAAAAATGAGCTAACGTCAAACACCCACAGAATCACTCGATTAGAGGCCAATGATGAAAACCTCACGTCGAATGCGAAGAACCCGCCATTGAGGCATGCAGGCTCCAAGGTACCAGAAGGGAGTTTCTAGATCAGCTTCCTGGATAATGAGCTGAAATCGACAGGAAGTGACCTTGATCGAAGGTGGGCCATAGTGTTTCCCACATCATCGATGTGAGACAGAGGAACATAATGTTTTTGTGAATCACGATCAGATGAGAATCAGAGGAAGGTTGATACTTGTAGAGGTCAACTTCTTAAACATATGGCGGTACGACAGTGAGTTTGGAAGTATTTGACATCAACGGATCAGAGGTCATGGCGACGAGGCAAAGAGAAGATGAGAGGTCAAAATAATTACCCAAACCCACGGAGGCAAGTGGAAAACGAGATGAGATGTCCCCAACCCGACACGAATGCAGACAAGTGCCATGTTCAAGAGCGACATACTGCCGACACGACAATGATTCTGGTTCCATTTTTCCCCTCCATTTCTGGCGAGTACCCTAGTTATTTTTGATAACAAGCTTGAAGGGGATAGCATATGCTTGTAATATAAGCTCGCCCTACGGATGAATCCATCCTAGTACATTTAACGAGCCCTAGGAAGGAGTGACTCGAATAACTTCATTGCGACTAAATCCGATGTCATCAGGGTTTAACGAGTCTGAAAAAGGAAGAACTCGGTGTCTTTTAATATTTAGAGAGTTTGAAAAGACAATGGAAAAGAAAACTCCAAAGGTCCCTTTTCGTAAATAGTTCCTCAGATCCGAAAAGGTAGAAAACTTTGTCTGAGAAAACCTCCTAGTCGTGATAGGCTAGGGTATTCCTTTTTCGTAAATAATCTATCCCAGCCCGAAAAAGGGGTAAACGTATACTGGGTAGATGTCGTTTCGTGGCCACTTTAACGAGATCGAAATGACAAGGGCCTCGGCAATATTTTCATGTTTAGAGAGTCATAAAAGAGCTGAAATATTACTCCAAAATGACTTTTTCGCGTATTTACCGAGTCCGAAAAAGTATAAAATACAACTCGTGTCACCGTTTAAGCCGCATAAAGACCTGTTGCTGCACAGAAAGGCAAGTGTAAAACCCATTTTCGACGAAATATATTAAAATATTAATAAAAAATGACTTTTAAAACCTATTTAGATTTCAAAAAGTTATTAATAAGTCTCAAATGGTAAAAACAAAATTACTTTTACTATTTACCTCATTGGAGAGCAACAGTGGTCCATTTGGTGTGCAAACTTCTGACGGCGAATACGACTGATCCGGGCTACCATTCAGATCCTCGTTTGTCCCAGGTAAGAGGCGCTTCCCTGAACTCCATTTTGATCCATTTTATAGAGATTTCTATTGCAGATTGGGCTTTTGTGGAAGATTTTTTAAAATTTTAGGGCTCCGCCCATTGGCGCGGGTATCGGGCACGGACCCGCACCAATGGCCTTTTGCATATAAAGGGGTCGCGCCAATGGCGCAACACGGTTTTTCCGTTTTAAATTTCCAAACAGAGAACAATCCAATGGATTTTTCCATGTAACAGAGGTATAATCAAGGGTTTTTGATCATGTTGATGCAGGCAACCAAACACAATGGTTATCGAATGGAAGGAAAGGGAGCATGGGGAAGAGGATGAACTGGCCATGGATAATGAGGCCTGTATGAATGCACTTAAGAACTGTGGACTCAAGAAGTTCTTCCTGACACCCTGTTTACAAGCTCAACCTGAGCTCCTACAGTACTTGGTGAGTATTTGGGACGAAAATGAAGGAGTGTTCAAACTTCGGGACCAAGTGCTGGAACTGGAGGTTTCTGATGTATACTTCATAACCGGACTGTCGCGCAGAGGTCCAGTGCCCATCTTGATAGGCAGCAGACCATCTGGTGAAAAGATGGAGCAGGTAATGGCGAGGGTGTGCCCAAGGGCATGGACCGGATCAGGAAGCGGGAAGGTGGATATCCACACTATCGAGGATCTAGCACTGAGAGTAGTGCTACACACCATCACACGAGCTGCGGGATCGCAAGATCCACACGAGGCCACCAAGGCCCAACTCCTATTAGCCTCTGAGTGTATGAATACTACACTATTTGATTGGGCTACAATGATGACAACCAATATCAAGAGGCAGCTTACAAAGTGCAAGCAAGCCAAGCTGAAACAATTTGGCTACGATTACATTTTGGTATCATTCATCCTGGAACGATTACCAATCTTTCAGGGCCAAGGGGCCATAGTTGCCGAGCCGATACCAAGAGAGCCAAGGATGGCTCGCTGGGCAGCACTTATTCCTAGATCAGGAGGAGGCCAACAGATGTCATGGAGGCCGGAGTTTTTTGGATGGTTACGGCGGCAGCTGATCGTGGTCGAGGATTGGCCCTATGCTAGGACCGATTTCACCGGAGACCCAGACCTTCCGCTCCCGAAGGGGGATGACTGGGATGAAGAGTTGGGTATGACCTCTCTTTTTTATTTTTATATGTTTTATGATTTTTTTTGGTAATACATGTCTGTTCTAATAATGGTTGTTATGGGTATGCAGATGTCGGCCCAGAGAGACCCGCGGGCATGTCGCCCATTGCGCGAAGAACCCATGCTGATCATGACCCTCAGGCTGAGGGTGGCGAGGGAGGTGAACTGATTCAGAACCTAGAGGGTATTGCTCGGGGGATCTCGGACTATGCACAACTAACAGATGTTCCGCTAGCATACCAGCGACACACTTTGGGGGTGCCCAGTCGCCTCCACCGACTACTGAGACGCTTAGTGCGCACGGTAGCATGTTACCACGAGCACCATGCGGATTAGACACCTAGGGATTCTTTCATGCATATTTTTGAGAGACATGTCGTCTCCGGATGTATTAAGACGAACATGTATATTTTTGATTTAATGTGATGCACACTATGTAAACATTTCGACACATATATATATACATACCTATGTATGGATGGATCTTCTCACATGTGATGATGTTTTATAAATTGCGCAAATGTCTATCTAAAACCAAATTAGCTACTGCATCTGTTAATTTATTCATATGTCTGGGTATGTGTTGATATGTAATATAGTCAAAATTTCTTTCCAGCAGACGAATACGCAAATACAGATGTAAAATGGATGGATTTCTTACTGAATAATGCCCGTTAAGTTGTAATACTACAAGTTGTGAGTCTAGATACACAAGTAATTCACGAATGCCGAGGTCCACATCCTCGGTTAATAATTACAATACAGCACTATATTCCGCGATATTATTTGTAGCAGGACCCAGACACACACCTTGTAGGTTAACCAACTCACCAGCAGGATCATAGATTACTCAGGCTGCCGAAGACAGATTCCTGATACTGCGGGAGGCACCATCCGCGAAACCCACAAACGGAGTAATGGACATCTGCACAATCAGGAAGACCCGATCAGCAGAAAGACGCTTACATCGTACATCACACCACACATGCACACAAATGAATATACACACCTATGTACACACACCACACCAAAAATAACTTCAAGCGTAGTATTTCTTAAGGTACATCCCATTTCTAGGTTGCGCCAGTGGAAATCCTTCATAATCAATGAGCTCATAAGCCCCATTCTTCAATACTCGTTTTACTATATAGGGCCCATGCCACATGGGTTGGAGCTTTCCGGCCCTGAGCTTGTCGTGCGCTTGGTCGTACAGGAGGACAAGGTCCCCTTCGACAAAGGAACGTGGAGAGACAGATTGATCAAAGTGTGCTTTGACTCGCTTTTTCTGTGCTTCAAGGACTAAAGCAGCCAAGCGGCGGGTTTCATCTAACCGTTCCAAATACAAGAGACGTTCTTCTTCAGGAGAAGTATCAGGTAAAAGTTCCACAGCTAGCTTTAAGGAAGGAATTTCGCATTCAAATGGAAGAGTCGCTTCCAGACCATACACCAATTGGAATGGTGTGAATCTGGTCGCACTCTTTGATGACGTCCGGTATGCCCATAGAGCTGAGAAAAATTGGAGGTGCCAATTGGACATATGAATTCCAACTGTTTGTTGAAGCATTGTGACCAAAACCTTGTTCATAGCCTCAACCTGGCCATTTTCCTGGGGGTAATATGGCATTGAGCTATCGTGTCGTAGGCCCAATCTTGATGTCATCTCGCCCATCATGTAATCTCGAAAGTGAGTACCGTGATCGGTAACAATGGCCTGAGGGACCCCGAAACGTGCAATGATATGGTTGAAGATAAATTGGGCAGCTGTCTTACCATCAACGGCTAGTGTAGGCATCACTTTAGCCCACTTAGTAAAGTAGTCGACAGCGACGATTATATATGCATGCCCCCTGGCCGAATGAGGGTTACACGTCATAAAATATATGCCCCATTTTGCAAAAGGGCCGACGGTAATGACAGGATGCAGAGGGAGGGGTGGCGCGCGCATCTTGCGCTAAAAAACCTGGCATGCGTGACATTTGCGGACTGCAACAATACAGTCTTTGAAGATTGACGGCCATAAGTAACCCGCACGCAGAATCTTTTGGGCGGTGGCATATCCAAACATGTGACCGCCACAGGCACCACTTTGACAGTCATTTAATACTCGTTCGGCCTCTTCCAAAGTCAGACACCGACAGAGCACCGAATATACTCCAACCCAATATAATGTATCTCCTACAATGCGGTAGGGTTGAGACTGATGCTGAATCCGACGTCAGGCATCTTTGGTCAACTCAGAGAAAAAGGATGAGGTCTGAAGATACACTATAATATCGCCATACCATGGGTCACGGGTGCTGATAAGGAAATGGTTTCGTCTGGTATATGTTCTTCAGAATGAGATGGTGGGGAGTCTATTGGGAGAGATCAAATAAGATCCACGAAAACCAGTGATTTGGTCGACTTAGCAGTAGTGAACTCTAGGTTAAACTCCTGAAGGATAACGATCCATTTGGAGTATTTTCCCCCCAGTAATTGTCGAGAAAGAATATATGTCATGGGGTTGCAATCCGAAACCATGGTTACGGTACGCAGCAGGATGTAGTAGCGGAAACGTTGCACAGCTTGTACAGCTGCTAAAGCTAGCTTCTCGATGTGAGCGTAACACGTTTCCGTGTCGAGAAGATTTTTCGATAGATAGTAAACAACGTGTTCATTGCCATCGTCGTCATCCTATACCAGAACCATAGCTATGGTGCTAAACGCGGCAGCCAAGTATAAAGTGAAATCACGGTGATAGTTTGGAGGCCGAAGCAACGGAGCATTAACAAGTAATGTCTTCAGTTTCTCAAAGGATTGTTGAGCAATGTCATCCCAATGAAAGGGAACGTTCTTCTTTAACATATGCGTGAATCCTTTGGCCACTTCCGCGTAGTTCGGTATAAAGCATCGTAGGAAGTTAGCTTTTCCCTGCAGACTCTGCAATTGATATAACGAAGAGGGTGATGGGAGATTGACAATGGCCTCGACCTTGAGAGGATCGAGGTGAATTCCGTCCTTGGAGACTATGAACCCCAAAAGATGGCCAGAATCCACGCAAAATATGCATTTATGAGGATTGAGCCGAATATTGTAGCGTCGACAGCGAAGGAAAATCTGGCGGAGGTGTTTTGGGTTGTCCTCTCGCCGAGCTGAGTGAGCTGGAAAATCGTCCAAATAAGGTTGAACGATATGGCGTATGTCATGGAATACGTAAGACATAGCACGCTGGAAAGTAGCTCCAACGTTTTTCAAGCCGAACAGGAGCTTTTTATAAGCGAAAGTACCCCACGGACAGATGAATGCAGTCTTGTGTTGATCAGCGGGTAGAATATTTATCTGATTATACCCGGAAAATCCGTCCATCAAGGAATAAATCTCACTCCCAGCACATTCGTCAATGATTTGATCTATGAAAGGAGTGGGGTAATTGTCTTTTGGACAGGCCCGATTAATATCTCGGTAATCAACACAAACTCTAATAGTGCCCTGTTTCTTATCTACAGGGAAAATGTTGGAGACCCATTCTGTGAGTGGAATCGGGTAAATAAAGCCCGCGTTCAGAAGTTTTTCAACTTCTGCTTTAATGGCAGCGACTTTGCGAGGATGCACCGGGCGCAGGCGTTGGCGCACGGGTTTCGCACCAGGATAGGTAGGAATATCATGCACTACTATGCTGGGATCAATCCCGGGCATTTCCTCATAGGACCAGGAGAACATGTCTCTGAATTCTAAAAAAAGATCAGTATAAACTCGTATCTCATCAGGAGAACAAGTCACTCCCACGTGTATATTCTCAATTATCCCCGGTTTAACGGAGATGTCAATTGGAATGGTTTGAGTGATGTTGCTCAGGTTTCCCTCTGAAAGCACCTCATGTGTCAATATGGGCATCTGGAGAGGTGGAGTGGGAACCTGAGATGCAAAACGCTCTAGAAAATCTGACATTGCCCCCAAGCTAGGCATGAATGAGGAACGATGATGTCCATCGCTCCAAGATAGCTCCTCGAGAGACATTGTTTCAAAAATGGCTTCATCAGAAGGGAAAATCTCTTTAAGAGGATCAGGCGAGTCGACCTCGCCGAGCCAGGGGGATTGAGAATAGATGTGTAAATCCATGCTCAAAGGAGCATCCTGAGGAGGGGGAGGATCAAATGTGGCGACGATTTCACAGTAGTTAATCTCTACCGGAGTTAAAGGCATCGATTCTCTAAACTCAGCCACCTGCTCAGGTGTAGGGATGAGCCATGGGTCGTCAGACCTAGAGATCATATTAACTTGAGCGGTGTGCAGTGGTGGTGCAGGAAAAATACCCATGAGGATGAGGTCTTTGAAGAGACCGGGTCCTACACTGTCAGCGGGATTTGGGTTCTGATCCATGTACGGAACGTTGTTCTCGAAGGTGGAGGTGAAGAAATACAACTGATCCAGAGTAACGATTTTTCCCTCATGAGGGAACTTAATAAGTCGAAAGAGGGTGGACGGTATGAATAACATGGCATGAGTCCAACTGCGGCCAAGAAGTATATTGTAGTTAAGCTTGGCGTCAACTACTCCTACTTCTACATTGACTGTCTTCCCCTGTAAGGTAATCGCTAAACTCTCGAGAACACCCAGGGGTTTCGATTCCCGACCATCAAATGCCTCTAGGGCATTAGGAGATGATGAAAGGGCCGGAGAGCCAATGGCCTTCCAGCAAGGGGACGACATGACACAGGTAGAAGCACCTTCATCCACAACGGCCCTATGGATGTTAAGACTATTGATCCCGACTTGAATAAAAAGAGAGATCTGATGTGGAAGTCAGGGGGTAAAGTTATCTAAGTCGAAGGTGAGAAGATTAGAATCAGTGGGATCAATCCCACCGATTGCAGAAAACAAAGCTTTCCGTTGTGATGGGAAAATTTGAATAACTTCAAATGTAGACATGGCAGAAGGCGCCTGTGCTAGATCCTCAACGATATTTTAGTGCTGAGCGGCATGGGCATTCGGATTGTAAGAAGATCTTCTTAGAACACCTTTAGAAGGTGGCCTTACAATAGGTTCGGCAGTAGGCTTCTCAATCTCCAACGAACCAGAGACAGGTGGGGGAGGTGGACCATCCACAACTGCCTTCCCAGGTGCCTGACACGATTCGTTGTAGTCCTTCGAACGTGTAGCAATAGAGATAGGTGTAGCACCATTCATAATAAAGACCTGAGACCCAAATGGTGCAGACGGTGAAGGATGTTCAACCATCTGGGTCTGTTGAGACGGGAACGGTTCTTTAAGAACTTCTGGAGTCCCTTTGGAGCCTTTTAGAAGTTGACTAACTTCAGATCGTCGTGGAAAATATTTTTTATAATGATCTCCTTCACAAATGAGGCAGGGGTACTTCGGTTTGCGTTGGGAACCGTCCTCGGTACGAGGTTTGGACTCTGGCTTTGGGGTGTCAGATTTGGATTTACCTTTGCCCTTCTTTTTCCCTTTGGAGGCTTTCTCCGTAAGATTGGCCTGAACGGAATTAACCTCCGCAGTTTCGCCAGAATCGGGAGGAGCGGGAGGAGCATTATTATTGGATGAGTTGGACTTCTGCTTCCCATTCGAAGATTTCTTCGAATTCTGAGACACAGAACCAATAACACCATCCACTGCCGGGGTAGGTGGAGCTTTAGAGGTTCCAGACTGTGGAGCATCAGGCAAAATATCATAAAGCGTGCCGGACTGAGAGTATACTAGATCCAGATATTGGGCACGCGCTATGGCTTGTTCTTCCGTCACACACGCTCCCATAGCAATATCTTGAGCAATTTTGTTAACGAAGGAGGTGGTGAACCAATGAGTTAGTATCTGATCAGGTATATGAAACTTGATCAGTTTGCGACGACGTCGCCACTCATGAATGTGATCAGAAATGTGGGTGGCTTTGTCCTGCTTCAAAGAAGTCAGGAGGTGCGTCCCGGCTTCGTAGCGAACCAGTAACTGAAAGTGAGTCAGAAAAGCCATGGCTAACGTATTGAAATCTTGAAATATGCCACAGGATAATTCGATATACCACTTAGCAGCAGCGCCAGTCAAAGTGCGCTGGAAGAGGCGCAGACAGATTGAATCATCCACCCAAGAGTTGGACGAACACCAAAGATGGTAAGTCATCACATGAGCTTGGGGGTCCTCCCCAGCTTTACCCTCAAACTTGGGGCAATCACCGGGCACCTTGGTAGGAACTGGAGGCCAATAAGGATTGTGCAGAATTGGATCATTCATTAATTTCGAAACATCCGGTAATTCCAAGGTAGCCAGAAATGGCAATGGCGGATTGGACGGCATACCTAGCCCTGGATAAGGACCAGTACCTGTACTCCACGCTGGTTGAGAATAACCTTGCCCCCAGGGGTTCTGTCCCATAGGATTCTGACTGTAGGGGGTATAGGTCGTATATCCAGCCTGGTTCGGTTGCTGGTAACTAGCGTACGGGGCTTGATAACCAAAGTATGGACCCTGATTGGAAGTGGGCCCTGTGTAAGTAGCATTTGGATTTGGCTGCTGAGTATAGGTGTAGCCGGGTTGTTGAGAGTAATAGTTAGAACCTTGGGGCTGGCTATAATTCGGTCGATATTGACCATGAGAATAGTAACCGCTTTGGGGTCGAGTGGGCTGCTGATAGGTGGGACCCTGCTGAGCCTGATAATTAGGGCGTGGCGGTTGATTTGGCTGCGACATTGAATAAGTCGGCTATTGGGTAGGGTTAACAGGATGTGCAGGTTGGCCTGGCTGAACAGGCTGACCTGGCTGAGCGGGCTACCCTGGATAAACAGGTTGACCCGGATAAAAAGGTTGTGCCGGTTGTGCAGGTTGTCCTGGCTGTTGAGCAGTACCAGGTTGTGCCGAATGGGCCGGTTGGCCTGGTGGAGGGACACCAGGTTGTGCCGGATTGGCCGTTTGGCCTGGTGGGGGGATACCAGGTTGTGCTGGTTGGGCCGGTTGGCCTGGTAGCGGAATGGAGCCAGGTGGTTACTGATAACCGGTTTGACCCGCAGCAAGACCATAAGATGGTATTGGCTGATGTGCAGCGTCGGGACCAAGAGGATACTGCGGTTGCAAAGGTTGAGAAGGTTGGACTTGCCCCCCAGGACCGTATATCGGCCCGGGTTGGTACCCCGGTTGACCTGTGAGTCCCTGAGGTTGCCCAGTTGGGACTCCAGGGAGAGGCTGCACGAGTTGACCGGAAGGGTTGTAATACTGTCCTTGTGGACCTTATAATGGCTCGTGCTGGCCCGGAGGGTAGCCTTGTATGGGCTGTCCCTGCGGGTCATAAGGATAGCCAGGCTGGCCTGAAGGTTGGCCTTGAAAAGGTTGTCCTTGCGGGTTAAAAGGTTTTCCAGCCTGGTTATAAGGTAAACCCTGAGCATGAAGTTGAGCCTCAAGAGCAGGTAAACGTAAAGGGTTCCCATGCTCATCGTACTGATATGGAAAAACGTACACGGGTGTACCATCTTGTGCATAATAAGAAAAGTACGAGTGGTTGGGATCCTGAGAGGACTGTCCGACCTCGGGGTTCGACTGTTACAGAGACAATCAATACTCCTCCGGAGAGATGTTCTCTAGCATAACAGATGCTATGTAGATATCTTCAGGAAGGGATGTGGTCCTTACGGACTGGGTAGTAACGGTGGGTGCAGATGCGGCCACACAAACAGTGGACATGGAGGGTATAGAAGTAACCTGAGGGGATGATGTAACGGGCGTTCGTGGAGAGATCCCCAACAAAGGAACAACCGGCCTCGTAGAAGGAGCTGATACCCCCATAGAGGCAGCGGCGGCAATGATCTGACCCAAGGATCTATACCCGGTGGGTAATGAGGGACCAGGTGATGACATAATAGATAGTTCAGGGTTGTCTCCTGGAAATAACCTTTGAGGAAACAACTGGTAATCTTCACCGGACGTGGGGATTTCCTCGCTAGATTCACTCATGCTTGAGCCTGCCACTAGATCTCGTAATAGACAGCGAGGACTAGGAGGAATAATAGCAACTATAAAAGGCGAACCCGATATAAGAGGAGGGAAATCTTCCCCTACTCCCAATCCAAAACAAGGGTCGGAAAAGGGCCAATTGAACTCAACTGGTCCTCCAAAGGGTTGCTCAGACAGAACCGGTCCCTCGTCGGGAAACTCAGAAACGATGGGCTGCTAAGGTTCAGCAGAGGACTGAGAAGCCTCTGTTGAATCGTTCGTATATGGACTACCAGTAGACGAAACAGGAGGTTCCGCCACTGTGACAACAATGACAAAAGATCAAGCACAACACACACGGGTTGACACACAATCAAACAGCCAACAAGAAAAATCTAACAGGGCGTGTGATCGTGGGTGATTAATTTTACCACATTGAAACTTAGAAACTTCACCGTTTCATGTTTTAAGAGTCGAGAAACAGAAGAAAGATGACTCTATCTCTTTCAGTTTTGAAACAAGCATGAAAGGACAAGCGCTTGGTGATCCTTTCAAATTTAAAGAGTCAGAAAAGATCAAATGACTACTCAGGAATACTAGGCAAAGGGTGGAAAAAATAACCGTGAACTACAATATACACCTTGGTTTCAAAAATGAAAGAGAAATCAACCAAGGACTTAACGTACGTGCAGGCAATCTCCCCGAATGCTGTGTCCAGTGTATCACAGATATAGGGCGGCAGACTCGGATTCCTATGGATAAAGGATAGAAATCTAGTGGGGTCTACCTTTATATACTCGACGGTACGAGGAGCACAAGTCTGTACTAGCGCTGTCTAAAGCCAAGAGGCGAACGACAACTACTAGGTTTAAAGACGCCGAAACACGTCTCTAGCCTAGACCACTAAATTTTGTGTTAATTTTTCAATGCTGCCTTAGTGTAAATTGAGTAAATTTTAATTTTTATCTTCAATTACGTTTCAGTTTTCAGGCCCTAGCAAGTGTGATGTCACAAAATCTCCTAACTGCACACTATATGCCACAGTATATCATTTCATTCGATGAAAGCTAACTACGAGAGAGTTGAGAGCTTTTCACACAAACAAAATGATCAGAAAACAACCAACAAAGCCTCTAATGTAGCTAATGTAACCAAAAAATTTTCTCTCAAAGTCACTAATCACTAATAACACCGAAAAGATTTTAATTTGCACTAACTGATCAAAAGCTAAAGAGATTTTTTAATATTTTCAATGTTTAATAGCAATAAGCACTAAAAAAAATGAAAACTAATGAAGAGCAATTTGAGATGCGATAATAAGAGAGCAAAAATGAGCAAATCACTCAATGAAAAACATGCAATCAGACCTCAAATTGACAAACAGTCCCTCAAAAACCAAAATAATCTCAAAGACTCAAATGGACCATGTAATCTAGGCCCAAACGAGGCGAAGCGAAATCCGAATGAAGAAGAGGACAAGCACTCAAATAATGCAATAAAGTGATAATCAATCGCTAAACGAATGTAAAGAAGCAATCACAAGGTCAACTGAACTGATAGAAACCCAAAAAATCCCAAGGGAGGCTCGACACACAAGAGGACCTAGATGCCCTAGGGCCAGAAAGTGAAATCGATGGAAACGGGCAAAAAACTAAAGGACGAAGGTCACAGCCAGTCAAACAAGGCTCCAGAACACTCAAACAAGTGAAAAAACAAGGCCAAAATCACAGATCAGTCTCAGAAGGCTCAAAACACAGAAAAACCTAATACCTCACAGGATTGGCGCGACTATGAGGCTGAAATTAGCGCCAGAATGGAATTGGCGCGGGTGATACACAAGCAACCTGTGCCAATGGGCGCGAATGTTAAGCTGAAAAGTGCGCCAGTCGAGTTAACTATGGGAAAAAAAAGAGAGCAGTCCAGACATAGACCAGTGATGACAAGGCCAAACAAAAGCCAAACAAATAGAAAAACAAACCCAAAGAGCTGACCAAGCAAGCAAGGTCAAGAATCAACCGAAAAGACAAGACGACACTCCAAGCGTTCAGTTCATAAACTAAACTGGAGATTTACTGAAGCAGCGTTGATCTACTCCGCTAATGCAGAGCAAAAGTGTTTCGAAGGCTATCTGGCTAACTTCAGGCTCTGTCTGTAGCTTACAAAGCAAAACAACAACAAGCCAACGATTCCCCAATGGAGTCGCCAATTTTTTGTGGAGGTAAATCCCCTCTGCGGACAGAGGCGATCCCTACTAGCCCAGACCGGGTCTAGCAACAATCGTTCACGCTATAGTGCAGGTTCCTAATTGCAGATAAACCAACTAGCGATGAAGGATTACCTGGAATCCAACGATGTCGCTCGTAGAGAAGGTAGCGCTCCCGTTCCTTAGCTCTAGCAGATCACAATCCTCACGATCTCTGTGATCGGACACCTGCACACGCAAGAAACAAAACAAACGCAAGCGTAAAATCCAGTGCATACAACTATATGTCAGTCAGAGAAGACATAACTCATGATCATTATCAAGAACAAGAGTGGAACCATAACCAATAGTCGCTTATCATTAATTAATCAAAAGAAGAATACAACCATAGCTCTGATGCTAAACTCTCCTTCGGAGGGTCGTCAGCAGAATGCGTCTCGATAAAGCCTGTCAGGGATGGGACAAACCTCTCTCTTCAGATGTCTCGATAATGATCTCCTTGTTTGGATTTGGCCTTAAGGGAATGGATCAAAGCTCTTGCAGCATTAGGATTTTGGGAACTTGGAGACTAGCTTGCAAATGAGATGAGCAAGCTTTTATAGATGGAGGAAGGGGAGTTGGGATCCCTATAATCATGGGATTGACCCTATCCTCAAGGAAGCTTCCATGAGAGGTGGAAAACCACTTCCTCTACATGGAGATCCGGAGCCAAACCTCCCAACTCAAATTAGATACCAGTTCCTGGATCAGTTAGGATGAAACTTCCGCCATTTACTTTTAAAAAACACTCCTTAAAATGGCTGGCGTGAGTGCGACTCTGAGACAGAGCGCCAATTGGCGCGCCCTCTTTGAAGGATTTCCCCCATTGGCGCGGGTACTGAACTGGCTACCCGCGCCGATGCAAAAAGGGGTGTTTTTAGGGTTTTTCACAAGGAGTTTTCTTTAGGGAAATGAGAGTACATGTTTAGGGGAATGCCATGAAAGTGTTTTCAAGTTATGTCACTGCTCACAGGTCACGAAATGAGCCCTCCAATTGTGCGGGATGGGGAATTGCAGGGACGGTGACAAATTGCTATGTAACAACTGATATAAAACAATTTCTCACTAAAAGTTGTTTTTTATCAAAATTTTCAAAGTTGAAACTAGTGTCATTTCTAGGTTTAAAGCTTTTAACTATATCTTTAAATAATAATGATCAATTTTCTAAAAGAATTATATTTATATAAGTGAAAAAAAATAATCTAAAAGAGAATTTGTATCTTTTTCATGAATTTCAAATGTAACCATTAACAACCGGTTTTATTATGACAATAAAGAAAACTAATATACAAAAATAGAAGAATGATCTTCTATGGAAAATATTTTTTGAGGGTCTGTCCATTAACAGGTAAAGACTCTCTTTTTCCTGTTAAATCCTGTAACATAAAAGTAGATGGACCTATGATCTCTACGATTTGGAAAGGACCAAGCCACATTCGTTGAAATTTTGTATGTTTCCCTTTTTCCTCATGAGCTTTGTCCCATTTTAAAACTAGACTCCGACCTGAAAGTCCTTTCTGGATGTCATGTTTGAATCAAAAGAAGCTTTAACTAATTCTTGGTGATGAGCATGAGTTATTTTGGCCTGTTCTCTTTGTTCTTCTAACTTAATTACTTCTTGCTGTCTTAGTTGCAAGGAAGAAGTTGGTGCTTCATCAATATATTGAACTAAGGCCAAAGAAGGAATTGCTAGATGAGTTGGAAGAACCACTTCTTTCCCATAAACTAAATTAAAGGGAGAAGTGCCAATGGAAGCTTTTTGCGTTATTCGATCTGCCCATAAAGCATATATTAAATACTTATGCCAATTTTTATGATTTTGATCAATGGTTCGCTTAATGATTCTGATTAAGTTTTTATTTGTAGATTCAGCTAACCCATTTCCCTGTGGATAATAATTGGCAGAGTATTTAAGTTTGAAACCTCTCTTGAGTGCAAATTCAGTCATAGCATTACCAGAAAAATATGATGCATTATCAAACATTAAAGCAGAAGGTAAACCAAACCTGGTGATTATGAACTGATCTATGAACTCGATGATATGCTCGGCATTAGCAGTCTTGAGAGGAACTGCTTCTACCCATTTAGTAAAATAATCAGTTGCTGTAATGATATACCTATGTTGCTTAGAAGAGTGAGGAACGATCTCACCTATTATATCCAATCCCCATTGATCAAAAGGCTGTTCAATATTGACTGGTTGTAATGGAAATGATGGTTTCTTTTGTCTTCCAGTAGTGGTTTGACAAACTTGACATTTCCTTACGTAGCTATGTGAATCTTTGAATAGTGTGGGCCAGTAATAGCTTGCACGGAGAATTTTATGTGCAGTAGCATCTCCAACATAATGTCCACCTGCTGGCCCATCGTGAAGTTCCTGTAAGACTTTTTCAGCTTCAGATTTCTCAAGACATCTAAGGAGAACATAATCATAATTCATTCTAAAAAGAACATCGTTCACAAGCTGATATTGTTTTTCCTTCAACCTTAGAGCTCTTTTCTTGGTGTAATCGAGATTTGGAGGAGCATATCCATTCTTTAGATAAAAAATGATATCAGGATATAATGATTCAACATCGTTTAGGCTTACCTCATACATTTGTATCTCCGCAGATGGTTTTTCAGAAATAAGCGATGCTCCAGCTAGTATTTTGCAAAAGCCTTGACCTCTTACAATATTTGCTGGTTTGATTTCTACATCATATTCTTGTAAGGCAGTAACCCAATTGGCTCTTTTCTCACCCACATCTTTTTGAACTAAAATATTTCTTACCACTGGAAACGGCACTATGATTTTTGTATGGGTTTTAAGTAAAAAGGGTCTGAAATATTTAATTGCTTTGAAAACAACATAAGCTTGTTTCTCTACATCTGAATAATTCAACTCAGCCCCCTGTAAATTTGAACTGAAGAAAGAAATTGGGGCTTCTGCCTTGTCTTGATTTGCTTGAGTGAGAATCACAACATATGATTTATTAGAGGCAAATGTATACAAAATAAAAGGATCGGAAAAATTTGAGTTGCTAAAGATGGAGCATTAACAATTGCTTGTTTGATCAGATTGAATGCCTCATATTCGTTTTGGCCCCATTTTAAATTTGAATTCTTTTTAATCATTGCTTGTAAACGAGATACAATTCTTGAAAAATATGGTACAAATCTCTTTACAAAATTAATCTGGCCGAGGAAAGATTGCATAGCTTTCTTGTTGTGAGGTAAGGGTATTTCAGAAATCTCCTTGATTCTATCAGGATCAATATGAATTCCATATTTTGATACTATGAATCCAAGAAGTTTTCCTTCACTTAATGCAAAAAAAGATTTTTTGGGGTTAAGTGAAATTCCATACCTTTTACAACGTTGAAAGATCTATTTTAAGTCTTTAAGATGATTGCTTCGTTTCTTGGAATATACAGTTATATCATCCAAGTAAATTACCACTGATTTGTTAACTAATCCCTTAAAAGAGATGTCCATGGCTCTCTGAAATGTGGCACCAGCATTGATCAAACCAAAAGGCATATTTTGATATGCATAAGTGCCCCATTTGGTTCTAAATGTAGTTTTCAATTGATCATCAAGATGAACCAATACTTGGTTATAGCCAGAGAAACCATCTAAAAAAGACATTAATTCTAATCCTGCAATATTTGCTCCATAGGAGGCAAAGGAAAATTATCTTTTTGGAAAGATTTGTTTAGATTTCGAAAGTCAATGCAAATTATAATGTCTTCGTTCTTCTTTCTAACAGGGACCATATTGGAAACCCATTTAGAATGTCGAACGGGAAAAATAATCTTGGCTTTCAATAACTTATTGAGTTCAGATTTGATTTGATTTTCTAGATTGGGATGGATATTTCTCAGATTTTGTTGAACAGGTTTTTCGTCATTTATCATTGGGATAGTATGTTGGATGATAGAAGTGTCATAAGTTTTGAGTTCATCATAGTTCCAAGCAAAGACACTTTTGTATTTCTTCAAAAGACGAACATATGCTAATTTTTCTTCAGGAGCTAGGCTGAGGTCTAGGTTGATATTCTGTGGTTTGGTATCAGTTCCTAGATTTACTAATTCATAATTCAAAGTTGAACTTTGCAGTTTTGAATTGGTAGATCTTTTGAATCGATCTTTCAAATCATAAAGGTCTTATAACTTGACTACTGACTTTGGCATAGCATTATTAGTGCTATTTTGTTGCAATTGTCTGTCATGTTGGTCTTCATCAATTATCTGATTGGTGTAAGATCCTTCAGATGTGAGGAAGCTTACAATATTAGGATCATCGTTGAAAATCCTCCAATTGGTAATGTTATTAGGAATTGAGGGTCTAAAGATTAATTCGATTGAAAATCGATCAGGGCTAAAGTCTTCTGAAGGAATGAGCTTGGAAGCTACATTAGCTAGGAGGTCTGCACTAGCATTCTGGATTCTAGGAATTGATGAAATATTAAATGCTATAAAGTGTTCAGTCAGATCTTGAACTAAAGATTGATAATGCTTTAAATGACCTGATAAACAATGTATAGTATTGCGTACCTGTTTGATTACAATTTCAGAATCTCCGAAAACTTGTAGATATTTGATGTCTAATCCGATTGCTTTGTATAATCCTTGGAATAAAGCCTCATATTCTACAGTATTATTGGTGCAATCGAACTCGAGTCTACAAGTTAGCATAATTTTGTTTCCCTCTGGACTAACCAACACGCATCTTGCTCCTGCTCCTTCATTAGACATAGAACCATCAAAAAATAACTTCCAAAATAAAGATTTATTTACAGTAGTATCTACAAAATCAATGCATTTAGAACTATCTGTTTGAGAAAAATTTTCTATTTGAGATAAAACAGAATGTTCTAAATAAGGTGATGTATGAGCATTGAAATTTCCTAAGAAAGAATCAACTGAATAATTGCCAATGATATTATTGCTGTATGCAACTGGTTCATTTTCTCCTTCCAATTCTGTTACTATGTATTTCTGATGTTTTTCTCGCTCAACCTTTATCTGATTTGGTTTACCATTGTAAGGAAGCCACATATGCGACCAATCAGTTGCAAAGTATCCATGAAGTTTTTCTGACCAATCCCTGCTAAGAATTAAGCCATAAAATTCTGGAATATTTGCAACTAAAATGTCGATAACTTGACATACCTTTGGATTAGATGACAGCCTTATGGTAACCTGATTTAATTCGCCAATCACTTCAACTTGCGATCGATCTAACTGGACTATGCGTACAACAGATTTTTGCGGTTGAATGTTCAACTTTGCACATATTGATTTTGGTAGAATATTAGATGAAGCTCCAGAATCCACTAAACAATTATGAAAATTTTTATTGAAAACTTCATAAGTAAGAAGAAATGGAAGAGTATGAAATCTCGACCTTCCTCCAATTAAGGCGATATTTTCTAGATCAACTTTGCTAATCGCATTAGTTGGAGGTCTTCCCATCTCGTTGGAAGCTTGAGAGATTATAGGATCGGGAAAAGATTTTTATGGTACAACATGTAATTCTTTCAAAAGTACCTTTTGCAGGTGTTTTAACTTGCTCAATTCATAAAAAGTGATGTTAGCCCTAGTCTTCTTCATATCTTCTATGATATTATACTCCATTTCATCCGAAATGATCAATGTTTTTGATGGAGTTGATAAATATGATTGGACTGGGCTAGTTTGAATTTCTTTAGATGTCATTTTCTTGGGTGCAACTTTATCTTTAGTCATTGAGCTTGCACTCTTTGGCTTAGGAGTAGGTTGAAGAGGATCAAGTTGATTTCTACTTCGAGTGCTAACCTGGGATGCTTCTTGATCTTCCTCATATGGGAGGATGAAATCCCACATACCTTGTACTTCTACAACTTCTTCTTCATCAATAGTTTCTTCAGTAGCAATCTCCTCTTCTTCTTCTTCTGATTCAGTATTAGTAATAGCATTTGGCAACTTTGAATCAGTTGAAGGGTTTATTCTAAAAGGATTTAAAGACTTTTTAGAAGATGTTTCTGCCACTTGTTTCTTAATGTCAACCATTTCGTTGGACATGGTTTTCAAAACTTTCTGCAATCCTTCTAAATCGAATGGATCTTTCGATTATTTTTTCTTGGGGTCTTCTTTAAAAGTAACCTTTTTGGATTTTCGTTATTCTATCACATTTTTCTTTTCTAGAGCAATAATACATTTCTATATTGCTATTGCTTCCTTCATATTTTCTACTAAAGTTGTTTTTTTAGCCCTATCAACAAAGATTGCTATATTTGATGGTAAAGCAGAAATGTACCATTCACTTCACACTTCTTCACTAGGCTTGGAAGCAGTAGGAATTTTATTTAACAATTTATTGAAACGTGAATTAAAATCCTTGATAGGCTCTTTTGACTCAGCTCTAAGATTAGACAGGTCATTGATTAATGTCGTTGTAGACCTGTCATCACCGAACTTAGTCAAAAATTGATCTTGGAAGATATCCCAACTAGTGATAGATCTAAATGGTAATGAGAAATACCATGATCCGACTGCTCCTTGTAGAGTATAGGGAAAAATTTGGACAAAAAAATCTTCATTAATAACTCCATTGAGATTTATGGACAACATAAAGTTATTTATATGCTCTTCTGCTAGCATGCCTGCTTCAGGGTTAAACTTAGGCAGCCATTTTTCAGGATGGGCTGGTAATTGACTCAAGGGCGCAGACATTAAGACTGCCCCTAGGTTATTCTATGGCATTTGGGCCATAAATGAACTACAAACAGAGGAAAGTGCAGAAGATGATCCTTGGGATTAGGAAGATGAGGATATTATGATTCCAGATGTTTGAGAAGGAGATGCGGAAGTTTGAGTGGACTGAAGGACAATAGTTTGAGGTGGAGGGGTGGATGGTTGACTTCGCGGTGAAGAGGTTGAGATGGATGATGATGATGATGAAAGAGTCTCACTATCAGACCATTTAGGTGATTTCCTTGCTCTCTTCCTTGTAGGTAGAGGTAACTCAGTTGGCTGAATGCCAAGCTTTTCGCTCTGTAATCTGGTAAGAGGATGAGCAGGATTATATTGCAAAGTCACACTGCCTTGAGATTTATCAGATATTTGAGGTGATATTGAAAATCGCTGAAGTTTATGGATCAAAGATTCAACTTCAGGAGGCTCAATAGCAGATTCTTCTGAAAATTCAGGGTTTGTGGCAGTGGTTGTTGTTCTCTCGACTTCTGGCTCTAGATTTAAAAATTCTATGTGCGATGGAGAAGTCGGGGGAGATGGTGAGGGAAATCTACTCTCAGAATGGTATTTATATTTTGACTTACTTGCCATTCATAGTTCGGGCCCTCCTTCTAGTGCCAAATATGTTGAGGCCTCAAAAATCAGGTCTACAACAAGGGGGATACCCACCCAGTCCGGGCCTTGGTTAGCAGCTCCTTTTCTGTTTGGTGTAGTGGGTCCGACTAGGGATAATGGGACTAGTTTCCCAATATGTGTGTGTGTGTTGAGAATTGATATTTCCTTTCTAAAAAGTTCCTAAGTGAAATGCTTTTATTATATTTCTAATCTAATAACATGCAAATTGTATTCTAATTAAACATAAATATCTAATTCTAAACTAACCCGGGATGTAATCTTTCTATTATGTGATCTAAAATCATTTCAAATAACAATTGGTAATAAAGATCATTCAACTGTTATAAGAAAATAATTCAATAAAGATAAACTACTTCGTATAAAAATTTAGATGAAACAGTTGTGAAAAACATATCACATAATAAGCTACTCATATATTAAGCATAAATAAATAGCTATCACCGTACAAAAGTGCCAAATGATAACTCAAGCATTCAAGCATTGATATATAAATAACTGAACATAAATATCACTTTAACACAGAAGCAGAAATAGTTAAGAGATAAAAAGTACCATTTATAACTAGTTCTACTCATGAGCTTCAAGCAATAATGACTTATCTCTTCTTAATCCAACATCCACTAAGAGTATAGAAGTGCAACATCAATAGTAGATATTAAATGCAGATATCAATAAATCCTGTTCCATTTATTCATCAAAACCTCCTCTGAGGGTGAAAAAGTGCATGTTTTGAGGACAATTTTTTGACAAATTTCAGGACCCTTCTCTAAATGCATGAGAAGGGTTTAAATACTAATAACTAAATCTAAAAATAATTAATTACAAAAATGTAGGATACGGTTTAAATGACCGTCCTCTTTTTAGGCAAAAATAAAGAAAAACTAATACTAAATCTAAAATTAAAACTTAGCAACTAACTAATTGTGAATATGTTCTTTGGAATTGCAAGCGTTCAACATTGATCTGAGAAGAATAGGCTTGCCGACTTCATAATTTAACTGTCCTGTGAAAACGGAATCGGCAAGAGCCGGCACCATCTTCTCGGCATAATTGATGATACACTTGAGAGTCATACACTGGCTGTGTGGTTTTACCAGACATGCCCAGTAAGAATCCCAATTTAACTTTGTTAATCCTTTAATCAATTCTGCCTTTTCTTGGGCTTTCTGTTTCCAGTCTGTCTGTAGTTGCTGTGCTTTTGGTAGGTACCCTGGAGTAGTTTCAGAGATCATATTTTCCTTATGTAAATTTTCATTTATACAATCAATAATATTGCTCGTTGCTGTGGCTGCTTCTTCTGCCGCTTGCTCTGCCTTCCTGATCTGTGCATCCCAATTATTAAAAAGTATTTCTTTGTGATTTTCATTAATTATAGGTGCATCTTATCTTTTCCCCTCCTCTGTATTTTTCCAAGCCAAATAGTCAGTAACTCTTTTTTCAGTTAAATCATAATCATGTCATAAGTCTACGACATGATTAGTGATTTTATCACTTTCTTCACAATAAGAGTTCCATTATGATATTCTTTGGCATAACATTTCTTGTTGTTGTAGTAGTTGTTCATTTAAAGAAATAGACTTTGTGATAAATTCTGTGAGCTTGGGATCACCTTTGTGCATATTTTGCATAACTTGTAGCTGTTTCTCTTTTTCAGCCAAGCTGTTATGATATCCAATTTTCATTTGTTGAAAATCTTGTTGTAATTTTTCAAGTTGTTTCTGAGCTTCACTGTTAGCATTGGCTTGTTGCAACTGTTGTTGCAAGACCTGTACCTGATCTTCTTTCTCATTCAATAATTTCCATACCTCAGATGCTTTTTCAATGGCTGCAGAGGCATAAGCTCCTGTGATCTGAGATAATTTAGTGAGATTTTCAGTTGGATCAGTGGTAGGATCTTTCCATAGAACATCTAGGTGTTCTGCATCATGAGAGAGCACATTTTCTAAGTTCCTTTTCTTTCTTTGTCTTCTTACCACTACCTTGTGTTGTGGAATATAGAACACATCAAGAGGAGGAATTTCCTCTATCTTGAGCATGAGTTCAAAGGATGGGGTTATGGGAATATGTTCTGTTTCTGAGACATTGGTAGTTACTCATGTGACTATATTTATTGTTGTCTGTACATTGCTCACAGGTGTCTGTGTGTTTTGTGCTTCAATATTAATCAAATCATTGAAAGTTTCCCATTCCTTATCTAATTCAGTTCTGAATGATGATTGCTATACAATGAGAGGGGGAATATTTAACCGTGGAGAGGTTGAAATCTGTTGTTGTGAGAGTTCTTTAGACTGGGCAGTATCCCTTACTGACCCTTCCATTTTAGAGTGTTCAGAGGTTTCTCTTCCGGACTTTGACTTAGACCTATTTGTACCTGAACTTCTATTGAGACTGATATTAGGAGTTGGTTCCCTTACGGGTTCTAAGCGTAATTTATCCAAAGGGATGGTAGTTAACCTCCTTTCTCTGTACATTTTGAATTCTTGAAACTCTGCTGGTGGAAACCGTATTCGAGCCGAATGTAGAATCTCTTTAAGTGTGCCTTTTTCTTGGAACATGTCATCAAACAAATCTTCTTCTTTAGAAAACACTCTTATCTTGACTGCAGTAGTGAAATTTTTAACAATATCATATGGGTCGAATGGTCTTTTTGGAAACTTGAACAAATGTAAACATGTAATATTGTTTACTTCTTTAAATGCATGACCAACATCAAATAATGAAAAGGCCCCACAGGCCACAGGAAATTGTGGCCAGATAGCCTTCTTCTTGTCTTTCAAATCTTTAGTCAAACCTCCTTCTCCACAGGTTTGATAAGCAATTTCTCGGGCGATGAGTTTATCAGGAACATACAAAGGTAAAACATGAGGAGAAGTAAAACTTCCAAAAACCCTAACATATGTAAACAATTCTTATCAAAACCATCTTGCAACAGGTAGGATGTCTACCTCTGCTTCAGGAGAAAACCTTGGAGCATCTTTATCATACAATATTCTGTACAGGGGCAACATGATGCCATGGAAAATCTTGTAAAAACAGGGAATGAACTTTGAATCCCACAATTCTTTGTGATAAACATGAATGGGTAGGGGATCTTGAGTTGTCCATTTCCAACCCATTAAAGGAAACTTAGAAACATAACAGATTGAATCCATCACATAAGTAGATAAGTAAAAAGGAGGATAAATCCTCTCAGAAATAGTTCTCTTAGACCGATAATTCAAAATAGCCGTGGCTAAGTTGTCAGATAATATCTTAGCCCAATCCACAATAGTAGCATTAACAACAACATTCAATAACGGTAGCCATTCAGACGAAAAATTATTAATGTCAGACTTTCCAAAAAGCCTACAGAGCATAGCAGCAGCAAAGCAATATGGAGAAGTGAGAGAACCAGTACTATACATACCGTGTTTATCTTTCTTCAGTGGTTCGTCTCTCCTGGACCAGTCCTTGGTGCATTCTGCCAGGTTTTCATTTTCTTTGGAAAACTTCTCCATGAACTATTTGTTATAAGTTGCCTGTGGCTCCGGTAAATGATACATGAGCTTCAAATCTTGTGGAGTGAATGAGCCAATGAGCTCTTGACCCTGAGTCTTAAACTGTCTATTTTTGATATTAGTACTGTTGAGTACGCATTTAACCATGTCTGTGTATGGAAGAATTTTAGGTCTCGCTGCTATCTAGTGCAAGAATGAACAAGATAGCTCTGTAAGAGATGCTTCAGAAGACCCATGTGAGGCTGCAGTAGCCGTAACCTCCATTAATCTGGGGTTCTCTTCTTCAAATAGATTATACATGCCCTCCCAAGTAGTGATACTAGCGTCTTTGTTACAGGCAGTGTCTGTGTATAAGGGCGTCATTTCTTTATCTTCAGAACTTAGAACCTTGTCTTTCTTTCCCATAATAATCTGAATACTAATTTGTATAGTTCTTAGTTCTTCGCTCCTCCATTTCACGAATTTAGTGAGAATAATGATAGAAAAAAGGTGACGGGAATGTTTTAAATGCTGAAGATGTATAAAATATACCACCTTACGTGAAATAACTCTTTAATTAGAACGAAACAATTTTTCATTAATGCGTGACAACCAATTCATTGATTAACATTAAAGCGCATAACCAGGTCTCGATTTATGGAAATATTTTTTCCATATAATGAGCCTTTAAAGATCTGTGATTTGCTTCGCAATATTGCAAAATCGCAATATTGCAGATCACAATCTCGTAGAATCACAATAGCGCAATATCGTATCGCGAAATCTCTATATCGTAATATCGCAAGATCGCAAGACATAACAGATGACAAACATCCATTAATGCATTTTCTTGCGAGACGCGATTTGCGATATATGTTATCGCACATCGGTGATTTTAAGTTTTCAGCGTAAGATATGACATTCGAAGCATGTGATGCGATGAATATTCTTATAGTGCGTAGTTTCGCATCACGATCTCGCAATTTTTAGTGCTTCGCTTATAAAGAGGCATTAATTACCTTTTTGCGACGTGATATTCCTTAAAGAGTGATTTTATTCTATGCTATCATAAAACCTAAGTTTTTTAGATTTTTCAAGGAATATTTTCCTAAATTTATGATAGTAAGTTTTATTGAAGAAAGGAAAAACAAGTTCTAAAAAGAAAATATTTTTTAGATTTTTTGAATAAGGGTCCCCATTTATTTAGTATTAGTGATAATGCTAAATAAAAAGGGGGGTTTGTTGCTGGCCACAACACTTCCCTAGAATGGTTCCCGAAGACAATTTTTATTGTCTCATAAGGAAGCTGGTAGATATCTCCTCCTGATAACATATTGGGGGTTTCTATCACCTCCTTCCTAATCCCTCAGAGAAGTACTAGTTTAAGTGATCAAGGATCAAGGGTGCAGTTGGGTCTTTTATAATTTCAATGGAGCCTCTCTTCATAGTCCTCTAGGGATTCATCAGGCCGTAGAGTCATCTTGAATATTTAATCTTTAGTTTAATTGGACCTACATTAGTCCTTGTACTTGTTGTTGAAGGCCTCTTGCATCTGTGACTAGGTAGTGATGATGTTCCCAGGTATACCTGTGAACCAGCGCAAGGCTGCATGCTTAAAGGTAGATGGGAATAACTTCAGCTTTTGATCATTTGAGGCATATTCATAGGTCCTATAGAAAAAAAAAAAAATACAAAAATGAATGTATCAGGTTCCTCAAAGGTAAGTCCATAGAAATGTGGAAGGGATGAGGGGTTGATGTTCTTAATTTTAGTTTCCCCATCTGTCTCTCCAATGGGAAAGAATCCTTGGGCTTCATTCTCAACCATGGCTTGAATGGGTGAAGCAGGTTACTCTGGTGAATTAAGTTCTTCTTCTTCTCCAATAGGTTCTTCAAAGTTTTCAAAAGGCTTACCTATGGTGTGTTCAACCTCACTGTCACTAAAGAAGAGTGAAGGGTGACTACGTGGAGATGTGGGGGGTTTCTGGTAAAAACTTTCCTTGAGTACCCCTACTACTACGAGGCATGAAAATCATTTTTTTTTGTATTTTTTCAATATTTTTGAAAAAACATGTAAAAGTAAAGAAGAAAATATTGCTAAAACATAATCAAAGCATATACTAGACACCTCCCCGGTAACGATGCCAAAAAGTGGCGAGCCCTGGTAGTGCACCAAGAATGCTGCAACTCCTAGAGGCTACTCTACTTTACATTATCAACCTGGGGTTCGTACAAAATTGAAGGTAATAGTGATATATACACATCAGATTCATTATGCTCATGTCATCCTCTTCTGAGTCTTACAAAAGGGTGGTATTTCTAGGGTTTCTGAGTGAAGTCTATGACACTTATGATTTAGACCTAGAACTACAAGTGACCCAAAACCATTACTCTATTAACCATCAAATGACTATTCTGAATCAAGAAAATACATCTAGCTCTCTACAAGGAAATAAATATGCGATGTAAACTATGGCAAGAAATAGAAGCAAACTAGGTATCTTCATGAAGTAAATGGCTAAATTGAAATTACGGAAATAAGGCTAATATACTCACACATTTCTATGCCAAATGGCTAAAAACACTCTTTCTACTTCATTCTTTAACTATCATGCTTTTACCCATGCATCTAACCATGACCTAATTATGCTTGTAAATGCACTGTTTTGCAGCAAGGAGGAGAAGGCGCTAAGGTGGCTTAGGAGGGTTTTGAACTCATGGATGCAGGGATGAAGGTGTCTTGATGATTTTGGTAGGTCTAGATGAGGTTGATGATGGTTTCTTGGCTTAAGGAGAGGCCCACGGGTGTTGCTACTGGTTCTGCTACAGGTTTCCTGTAGTGCTACAGGAAAGAACTGAATTTCTACAAGAAACAGTCCGAGGGAAATCCGAGGCCAAAAAAGATGGAGAAAAGCATAGGGGAGGTGGAGTAAAGGTGTACTTGGGTGAATGGAAGGTGGCCAACCCCTTTTCCAAGATCAGAACATTTTGAGAAGCCTGTCTTGCACTTCTAGGTTTTCTCACAGTGTGAAGGTGAAAATATAAAAAACAAGGATGAAGGTGATGAGAAGAAGATTGTTTGATGGGTGAGAAATGAAGCTAAGGGTGTTGGTGAAGTCCTCCTTTTATGTGCTAATTTAACCTATAAGAAAACTACCTGTTCATGCAACAAACGTTGGAAAATATATGATGAAGGAAATGGAAAAGATGAGCTGAATTTTGAATGAAAACCTACTTAAGCATTCAAACATAAATTCAACTCAATATTCCAGAAATGTTCATGACACTACAAAAAATTAACTATTATTTCCAAAAAATAATAAACTAAAGATAAAATTTGGTCTGTGGTGAAGATCTGCCCTCCTCAAGATCCAATGAAAGAGATGAGTGAGGGAGGCTTGAAACACAACTTTTTGAGTTTATCAACTCTTGTACCAACATTTATGCAAGCTTAACTATGACAAAAGACAAATGGAAGCAAACTAAAAATAGTGAATTGAAATGTAAGCAAGCTAGCTAAAAGTCATAAATCAAACTAGCTAGAATGACATAAAAATAAGCATGAATACACAAGAGAGACTAAGACCAATGGATTGGTCCCTAACCCATAAGCCTAGCCCTCTGAAACTAAATAAGTGAAGGAAAATATGAATACTCAACTTATTGTAGAAAATAGTCTCATTACATAATCATAAAAGTCTCAAAAACCTATTACAAGAGATAAGAGTCTATTAGCTTCCTTCAAAGTTTGAATCCTAATGAGCTCTTGCTCAGCCCTATTTAACCTAGAGGGTAGCTACCAACGGTTCCCTAAAAAGTAGGTGATGTGTTCTATTTGACTGCAAGAGAAGTGGAGCTTTGGTGCATTTGATCTCCCACTTGCTTCGATACCTTTGATTTTGAACTATTGGAGGGAATATCGAGGATCCCTTGGCTTCCTTTGGGAGTTAAGGAGGAGGAAAATCCCCCTAGAATATATCCTTGCAGTCCACTCCGAGATTTAATTGAAAAATATTCATCAAAAGTGAAATATCTTCATGATTATCTCGCATTTAACCCATATTAGGCATTCAAAGTATGACAAGCCTTAATCACCATCTACACTAGCAACATAAGACCATAATATAATTTAAATGTGAGAAAGAGAGACATAATAAGGCTAGAATGGTGACAATTAACCCCTCCAATTATACCTAATTATGGAGCTCATAAGATATAGTTGGATATTCTGATGCTGAATGTTCTTGATCTGTGTTTCCATGATCCGATCAATGGTGGCTTGTTCCATGTAGTTTGGGTTTAACTCTGTTGGTGTGAGTTGTTATGCAATGTTGAATGTGTCTAGTAATGGTGTAAAGTATGGCCAAAGGAGGTCCACATTGAACACTAGGTGCAGGCCAAGGAATGGTGGAATGCCGAGCTCGAAATCATTGTCCCCTATAGCCTTGGGGATGATGTCTAGCCTATATTAGAGTGATCGAAGCTTATGGTGTGGCCTAGTGAGGCACTCGTTCTGCAAATGTAGAAAAACTATGTCACCCACCTGGACCTTGTGTGGCACCTAATGTTGAAAATGTTGCTGCTTGTACTTAGCATTGGCTTTGTCCAATATTTCATGGACCTGCTAGCAGATGTGCTAGATTCGCTCTTTGAAGTTTCTAGCCTTGTCAGTTTCAGACTGGAAATGGGCTGAAGCTGCCTGTGTAGCTACAAATGGTATGGCCACATCAATGGGACATAACGGTTGGAATCCCAACCCACCTAAAAGGGGATGTGGCCAGTTGAGCTATGGAGAGCTCTGTTATAGCTGTGCTGGACATAGGGGAGGCTTTCATCCCATGTGCAAGGATGCTTTGAGTTGTACATGTGCATAATGTGTACGATCATCTTGTTTATGACCTATTTTTGGCGATCAATTTAGGGGTGGAAATTCATGGACGTAGTGAGATTGGTATCCAACATCGACTAGAGACTTGACCAAAATGTACTTAGGAACCTATTGTCCCGATATGAGATAATGGAATGTGGGATCCAAAAGTGTACCCACACTCATTCAAAGAATATCTTAGCAGTGGCTTCTATTTTGATACTCTTATTGCAGGCTGTCAGAATGGCCATATTAGAGAATCTATCAATGACCATGAAAACACAATCATTTCCATTCTTAGTCAAAGGGAGGCCTGACATGTAATCCATGGAGATGGATTCCGAAGGTCGACTAGGAGTGGTAAGAGGAGTATATAGGCCTTAATTCTTGATGGTCGTTTTTGAAATGGAACAAGAAGTGAAGGATCTGATGTACTTCCCAACATCGTGTCGAAGGTTCGGGCAATAAAAATAATTCTGTATCACGACCACTTTTTTCTTTAGTCTAAAGTGTCCAATGACCTAAATGTAGTGCGACTCCCAAACCATCTTGGAATGCTCGCTTGAAGGAACACAGAGTTGTCCTAGGTGACATAACAATGTATCTTGGAGGTGAAAATTTGGAACTTCCTTGCCATCCAAGAGTGTCTGGTATGTCTTACCGAATTCTGGATTGCTCTTATAAAAATGCGGCCACTCTGAAGTATCACGCCCACAAGAGTCAAGAAAAATGGTCAGTGCCATGAAAGGTGGTTTGCTGAGGAAGTCTGCAACATTATTGGTGCTTCCATTCTTGTACTTCATGTTCACATGGAACTAGTGCAGGTATGTGGACCATTTCTGATGGCGATATTTTTGCAACTTCCCTTGTGTCTGTATGAACTACAGGGGTCGGTGGTTTGTATG
The DNA here is from genome assembly GCA_034641835.2 of Pinus albicaulis. Taxonomy (NCBI): domain Eukaryota; kingdom Viridiplantae; phylum Streptophyta; class Pinopsida; order Pinales; family Pinaceae; genus Pinus; species Pinus albicaulis. The sequence continues at coordinate 1,082,766,891 of CM076579.1, read as the reverse complement.
GATGACCCTTTCCTTCCCTAGAATGTAATCCTTCCATTTTTGGTAGGCCTGCACAATGGAATACATCTCTTTTTCATAGGTGGGATACTTTCAAACTATGTCTGAAAGTGTCTCACTATGATATGCCACTAGATTCCCATGCTGAGTAAGAATTGCACCAATATCATAGTCGGAAGAAGCTGTCTCGATCTCAAACTGTTGTTGCAGTTATGGTAATGTGAGAATTTGGTGTAGAGCAGAGATGATGCTTCTACTAGGAAAAAACATTTTTTTGGGTTTCAAACCAAAATAAATTTTCTTTCACTCTACCCTTGGTGACTTGGCTCAAAGGCCAAGTGATATGAGAGAAACCCAACATGAAATTGCGGTAGAAATTGGCAAGAACCAAAAATTTGCAAAGATATGTTAGCATATTTGGGGCTAGCCAATCCTGAATGACTTGTATCTTGGTTGGGTCCACATTCACACCCTTCTCATCAATGGTGTACCCGAGATATTGAAACTTGGTCATACCAAAAGTGCATTTCTCCGAATTGGCACACAACTTGCGTTGTCGCAGAGTTTGGAGGACTCGTTGAATATGATAGAGGTGCTCTTCCCAACTCTGGCTAAAGATCAAGATGTCATCCAAACACACCACCACGAATGAGTTGGTGAAGGGTCACAAGATGTCATCCATCATCTTCATGAAGGTTGCGGGGGCATTCGTCAACATGAAATGCATGACCATCCATTCAAAAAGGATCTCCTTGGATTTGAAGACAGTATTCCACACATCAGAGGGTTTTATTGGTACCTGGTGATGCTCGGAATTCAAGTCGATATTGCTGAAATATTTCCCCCCTTGAGCTGGTCCAAAATTTCATCAATCTATGGGATTAGATGCCTATTCTAGACAATGATCCTGTTCAGTGCCCAATAGTCAATAAAAAGTATCTAGTTCCATACCTTCTTCTGTAGCAACACGATCGGGCTCCCACAAGGTTATGAACTTAGCCTGATGTGCCCTTTCTGCAACAAATCCTGAATCTCCTTCTTGATTTTATCATTCTGTAGAACATAACGTCAATATATCAGTTCATTGGGTAGTGGCACATGTTTGGTCTCAATCTAGTCTCCTAAACTGAGCTCATTTAATTGTCAACCAGGGTTGGTAAACTGCTGAAGTGAAGTGTATTGTATGTACCTAGGTGCTTGTTTCCTAATGCGTTGTGTGTAGTGTTTTGTGATGTTTTTTGGCCTTTTGTGATGATTTATGATGTTTTTGGTCTTTTGGTGGTTTTATGTTCACAAGAAAGATGACTGGAAAGATGATGGAAGGAAGCTAATGATTAGAAACAAAGTGAAACCTAATTGGTCGATGACAAATGACTGATACAAATGCAATACTTAAAACATAATCAAATTTAAACTATGACCAATCAGAAACAAAGCTTGATAATGAATTTTAAGCAATTGATTAAAAACACAAACTAAACTTGTCAAATTATTTCATCAAAGGCATTTGAGAGAGAGCTTGAAACATGGTCAACTAAGTATGCAAATCTTCCTAACTAAACAGTTTAAACAACTAACTTATAATGATGCAACATCTTGTCCTTGATTAGAGATTTGTTGAAGTATGTTTGGAGTAAAACATTGATATCATCATAAGATTTTCTACTCTAAAGCTAATTCCTAACTCTATTCTGCAATTTAATTGAATGTCACAAAACCTTTACTCAAGAGTTATTGATTTCTTTTCAAAATAGTCTTTTGAGGGAGAGCTCTGTTTATGAAATGATAAGGAAATTGCAGATGTTCTTCAGGCCTTAAAATGATGTTTGTCTTCTGTTCATATGGTTATAGATCAATTGTAGATTTTAGAACAAGAAGATGTTTGTAAATAATGAAGGCTGTTTTGTTAATCTTAACAACTGAAGTAATCTATTGTGCAGTGAATGACAACTGACTATGGAATGCAAATGCAGTGAGTTGAACTAAAGCTAAACTTAAAAGTGTCACTAATCTAAAACAATGTTGAACTACAAGTCATTATCAAACCCAAAACAAAACAACTGAACATGAATTAAGTGCAATGAAACTCCGGAGTATCCTAACTATGCTATCATGCATTGTTCTATGAAATTATACAGTCTGTTTGTCCATCATTGTTGATATTTTGGAAGAGTTCCTTCTTTTGGAAGAGATTTTAGAACAATTCTGACTGTGTAATTGAGTGCAAATGCAAATGTAAAGGCTGAAAGCAATGAAAAACTAAGATATCATATCCATATCCCACTCATCATTATGATATTTTGGACAAGCGTTTAAGAGTAAGAACAGAGATGGTACTTAGTGCAAACACACAACTAAATCATTCATTATCACGGTCATGTCTTGGAATCCTTAAGAATTTATTGGAAGAGTTTCTTCTTGTGGAAGAGTGATTAGAACAAGTGTAATTGTGATAGTGAACAACAAAAATTACAACTAAATCCTACAGTACTATAGCCATTTTCATTCATCATTATAATCTTTTGGAAGAATTTCTTCTTGTGGAAGAGTTAGAATGAATATAACTACAGTAGCTAATTAAAAACAACTATGAATTCAACTTCAAATCCTACAATACTATAGCTATTTCCCATTCATCATTATAATCTTTTGGAAGAGCTTCTTCTTGTGGAAGAGTTAGAATGAGTACAACTACAGTAGCTAATTAAAACAACTACTAATTCAAATTCAAAAACGTAAAGGCAGCTAGAATACTTATCTAATTTACGCAAATAAATCTGTGCAAGAGGCAGGGGCCCTCTAGCACTTGACGGAATTCAACTCCAAATTAAATCAATGCTTTCAAAACAACACTGTCTGCTTCATTAAAGATGAAATAAATTGAACATAGCACTCTACGTCTTCAGAAATGTAGCACATAATCTAAGCAAAATCTAGCATAAAATCTAACATCAAATCTAACATAGCTCTCGGTTTCCCAAGTGTTTATATAACAAATGTAAATAACAATATTTGCAACAATTCAGGAAAATTGTCTTTCCTTATCGGAATCACATTAGGACTCTTGAAGTGGCTGCGTGAAAAGGAAAAGACATCTGGACTGAGACAGTCCTAATAGAAGTCTTCCTTCCTAAATGTGTTCCCACGTTCCAAAACCATACCCAGAATTCGTTTCTTCCTCCATGATGAGCAACGAACCATGTAGACATGACGTGGATTATGCCCATATGTGGTTTTTCTTGAGAGGCCACCTGGAACATACTCAAACGTGAAGGCAGCTGCAGAATCGCCGGTTAGCTACGGAATGTCTGCATTCTGCAGCTAGTTCCGGTCAAAATGCTTTACAATGGGAAAAATCACAAAACTTAGCAAGTCAGTCATGTAAATCATTCTAGAAGTAATTTTAACTATATTCATTGATCAATTGGGTCTAGGATAGCAATGGAAAAAGGAAAATGAGGTAAAATGGAATGAAAGAAAGCACCATTTTGAGGCTCAACATACCCCCACTGCTGTCTCTTTGCATGTCCTCATGCAAATTATCCTATGAACTCAGAGGCTTCTGCAAGGACATCTAATCCTCTCCTTCTCCTTTGTCTGGAAGCTAGAGATCTTATGGGTTTTCTGATAACAAGTTTGAACCTTAGGTTGGTGAGTGTCCTGATTAGCTTCTTGTTCCTTTTCTTCAACTTCTCATTGGTTTTTTCCACTTTGTTTATATGGAGGGACAAGGTTGAGTTCATATCAGTTTTGAGCTTGACTTGATCCTTGAGAATTTCATTCTCATTTTTGATGTGTCTATTCGGTAATTCAAACTCATACCTATCCCTTCTTAATATATCTATTTCAGATAGTGGAGGAATGGGGGTTCTCTCTCTGCTTTCTGAAGCTCTCCTCTCCAAAGTTTCCACATAGTCATAAATTTATTGTTGAGCAGGGTCAATTTCAGGGTTCCTTCATAAAAATCCTCTTCAACATCTTCTTCCATGGATGTTTCCTCATCTTCTATATCAATCACCCCTGTTTGTTTGATTTGGGTTTTCTTTAGTTTTCCCTTTAGTCTGTGGCTTCTCCTTGGCTGAGAGGATCCCTCTCCTTTCTCTGTGGCGGATTTCTTGATTACCTTCTCTTTCTTAAGTTGCCTCTTGATTTGGGTTAACTTCTCTAAAATGATTTCCTCACTGCTCTCTTGGACTGTTTTGTCAATTTCAACTTTTGAAGCCCTCCATTTTCTACTTCTCCTTGTAGGCTGTGGTTCCGGTGAGGGTTCTTTTGGCTCTTCAAAATGATTTCTTATCAAGAAATTGTCCCATGTATCATTTGTTTTGTTTAAATGATGTTCAATCAAAATTTTAACCAACCCATGATGATATAAAGTTGTCTCTAAAAATTGAACCCTTCTTTGAACACAGGAAACCATCTTTTTCAAGCTTTGAAGCAAGAAGTAAGGTAGGTTTAGGTCTTCCCCCAGAAAATGCATTATCAGTCTAATGTGGTAGACATAAAATGTCCCATATCTACCCTCACATGTAATAAATTTTTGCAGAAGAAGTAGTATGTTTCTCCATTTATTTTTCAATGCAGAACTGGGAATTCCTTTCTTAAATACAATGACATCCATACCTGGTGATTTTAAAATTTGTTTCCGGGATTCATTGTGGAATTCTCTGTTTTTGAACCATCTCTCTCCAATTCTGAGCAACCCTGTAGCCTCTGCAATGAAAACTTCAGTGACAGTAAATTTGACATCTCCCACTTCAACTTCAGTTCCTTGAAATGATCTTGCAAATGTTTTAGTGACTTCCTTGTGGAAGTCATTAAATTTCTCCAAAAATTGAAGCCATCCTATTTGTTGTAACATTTCTTTGCATTGAGGGTAGCCTTCTAAATATTTTGAACCCACTGGTTCAGTCCTTACAATGAAACCCATGATTGCTTCTTCAATGTTCAAATTAACACTCTTCTACCCACAAAAACAATGACTTTCACCTTCGAATTGAAATGGCTTCAAGTTCTTAATGAAAATGGCTTCAAACTTCGGAATGACATACCTTTGATTGACAGTGACAACAGCTTCAAACTTCGAGCTGATATACCTTTGGTTGACAATGAAAACGGCTTCAAAACTTCGGACTGGTATGCTTCTGTTGACAATGGAACTTTGGACTGATATGCCTCTGTTTGACAGTGACAAATGGCTTCAAATTTTCCACACTACTATACCTCTGTCTCTCGGTGGAAAATAGCTTCAAATTCCCATACTACTATATCTCTGTCTCTTGGTAACAAATGGCTTCAAATTCTTCAATGCTATACCTCTATCTCCCGGTGACAAATGACTTCAAATTATTCTCTGCTATACCTCTGTGTTTATAGTGATAATTCTCAATGCTATTCAAACTGATATCCTTTGGCTCTGCTCTCGGTGATAAGAATATCTCTGTCTACGGAATGAAATGCCGGCTACAGAATGGAGTGATGGCAGTGGTCACGGAATGAAGTAGTGGAGTGAGGTGGAGGGAACGAATTAATGATTGAAGAGACGACGGAGATTTTTACAACAGCAAAAAGAATCATCATTGAATGATTTGGTTAAGAGACATGAAGAATTCAAATACCTCGACCATTTTAACCGCTTAAATGATGTCGGATATGGAATTTGAAATGAGAGATTTTAATCCAAAGTCTGTGGAGGGTTTATTGGTCTTGATCAATAAAAATAATTAAAACAACCTTTTCAAACAATCCATAACTAAAACTATGCTAAACTTTATGAAATGCCATTATAATTTAAACTTGTTACCTCTGCCTTTCATTTGATTTTTGTAGTCTTTGTCTTCTTTGTTCACCTTTGGAAGAGTCTTCATAATCTTCTTGATGCTTTTGATTAATGGATACACTGGGTCATTTTGTTGCAATTATAATGTCTGCTGATTGATGCCTTCAGGATTTGTAGCTACGGAAAGACTGTCTGGCTGCAGAAAGGCTGATCAGCTGCAGAATGTCTGTTGAGCTGCAGAATGTTCCTGTAGAGCATTTTAATCATGGAATGGAGTGTTTTTGGAATATAGGTGAAATGTTTTATGGTATGAATGAAGATGGATGATGAGACATGATGTATATGAAGTGGATGATGGAATGGAATGGATTCAGTTTATGAAATGGAGTGAAAGAACATAAGAACTGCCCTGCAATCCATGACATGTTTTATTCATTTACAGCAAGATATCAAATTTGGAATTTTGTCATGAAAATGAGATGGATGGAGTATGGAATGAGATGAATGATATGTGGAATGAAGTGAAATATGAATGATGGAATGAAATGGAGTATGGATGAATAAGTGAATGGAGTGAAATGAAATGAGATGGATCATAAGCACTATGGATCTGAACTTATGATTTTTGTAACGCTTCTTGTAAAAACAAAAATGGGAAAAGTTAGAGTGTCAGAGAGACTCTGATTTTCACCCTATATTTTCTGTATAAACATGCCAATAAATGATTGGTTTTCATGTTTATACCTTTATTTATTTATTTTTTTTTTTTTTTTTTTTTTAAAGAGAAATGCTTCAGAAAATTTAATCAAGTTGATGAAGAAGAGAGACTCTTCTTCATTAACTTCACATCATTGCTTTCTTGGAACTTCTTGACAAACTCTTCTCTTGAGAGTGGTTTATGATATAACTTCAATCGATGACCATTCACAAGAAAAGTGACCTCTTCTTCATCTATAGTTCTGATTTTTACTGCCCCATTATCAAAAATTCGAACAATTTCATATGGCCCAAGCCAATGTGTCCGAAATTTCCCTTGAAAATCCTTGAATTTTGAATCAAACAAGAGAGCCCAGTCACCCTCTTTGAATTTCTTCTCTTTGATGTACTTGTCATGCCATCTAGCCCTTTGCTGTTGGACTAGACTTTTTTTTCTGAACTGCATCTTGTCTGATCTCATCCAATTCATTAATTTGCTCCAGTCTATGCTTTTGTGCCTCCGTTAAATCAAGTCCTAGCTGAACTGCCATTTTGAAAGTTAGAATCTGGAACTCTATGGGAAACAAAACTTACTTTCCATAAAAAAGCTCATAAGGAGTATGGCCTGTTGTGTTTCTCCATGTAGTTCTATAGGCCCACAAGGCTTCAGGAAGCCTATCTACCCAATCTCTTCTATGTAAATGTACAGTCTTTGTTAGGATTCCTTCAATGACTTTATTGGTAGATTCCACTTGACCATTTGCTTGTGGATGATAAGGAGTAGTTTTTCTATGCCTGATTTTGTACTTCTCCATCATTTTCTCCACTAGCCTTGATGTAAATTGAGCTCCTTGATCTGTAACAATTTCCCTTGGAACACCAAAACGAGTAAAAATATCCTCAAAAAGAAAATTAACTACAGATGATTCATTAGCAACAAGTAATGGTTTAGCTTCTACCCATTTAGTAACATAATCAGTGCAAACTAATATATATTTCTTTTGTCTTGCTGGAGGACTAATAGGTCCTACAAAATCCAAAGCCCATTTTTCAAAAGGTTCAATGTGTACCTGAGGTTGTAATGGCATCTCACCTGAAGGAGAAGGTTTCCCTACCCTTTGGAAATTGTCACACCTTTTGACATACTCCTTAGCATCTTTAAACAAGGATGGCCAATAATATCCTAGATTAAGGATCTTATAGGCTGTCCTCTTATCTGCAAAGTGTCCGCCACAAGGTTCGTCATGACATGCCTTGAGAATCTCAGGCATCTCATCTTCACGAACACACCTTCTAATGATCAAACCTGGACCTGTCTTGTACAACTCATTAGCGACCCATGAATAATTTGCACTATCATTAATGATTTTTCTTTTATCCCTTGCATTCATAATTGAAGGAAATTTTCCTGAAACTAAATAATTAGCAATATCGGCAAACCATGGAGTTTGAGTAGAGATTGCAAAAAGATATTCATCAGGAAATTGATCTTCAACCGAAGTGTCATCTTTGATATTTTGGAGTCTAGATAGGAAATCAGCCACTGTGTTTTGTTTTGCAGGCCTATCTAGAATAGTAATGTTGAATTCTTGTAAGAGCAACAACCATCTTATAACTCTGCCATTAGTGATTGATTTGTTCATTAAGTATCTAATTGCAGAATGATCAATGTGAACAAAAGTTTCATAGCCTGTTATATAGTGTCTAAATTTGTTTATGGCATGAACAACAGCTAAAAACTCTTTTTCAGTTACAGTATAGTTTAACTCTGCAGGAGTCAAATTTTTACTGATATAATAGATGGCATAGGGAATTAAATCTTTCTGTCCCAATACTGCTCCTAAAGCTGTATCGGAAGCATCTCTCGAGATATGAAAAGGTAACTTCCAGTTAGGTCCCCTTAATATAGGTGCTTCAGAAATTTTGGTTTTCAGGGTTTCAAAAGCTAACTGGCAATCAGAAGTCCACTTAAATTCACAATCTTTGGTGAGTAATTTAAAGAGTGGAGATGCTATTTTGGTGAAGTTTTCTATAAATCTCCGATAATACCCTGTAAATCCTAGAAAACTTCTAACATCTCTTTGACAACTTGGAATGGATAGGTTAGAAATGACTTCAACTTTTGCCTCATCAACTCTAATCCCATCCCCTGAAATGTGGTGCCCTAAAACAATACCTTCAGTAAACATCATAAAGCATTTTTCATGACTAAGTGAAAGGTTTGCTTCTTGACATCTTTTTAAGACTTTTTCCAAGTTTTCTAAAGCCTCTTCAAATGTGTCCCCATAAACTGTGAAATCATCCATGTACACCTCTACACAGTCATGTATTAGATCCGAAAAAATTCCTAATATTGCCCTTTGGAATGTTGCAGGTGCATTGCATAATCCAAATGGCAATACTCGGTAGGCATAGGTACCCTAAGGACAAGTGAATGTGGTTTTATCTTGGTCTTCAAGTGCTACTTGGATTTGATTGTAACCACTAAACCCATCTAGGAATGAAAAGTACTTTTTGCCAGCTAATGTATCTAATACTTGATCTATGAAAGGTAAAGGAAAATGGTCTTTAAGAGTAGCTTTATTCAGTTCTCAGTAGTCAACACACACCCTCCATTTTCCATTTTTCTTTGGCACAATTACCAAAGGAGAAACACACTGACTATCTGAAATAGGATAGATGAAATTAACATTTAACAATTTTTTCAATTCTTCCTTGACAATTTCCCTAAGATTTGGATTCATCCGTCTTTGAGGCTGTCTGATTGGTTTGCAATTTGCCTCTATATAGATGTGATGAGTACAAGTCTTGGGACTTATCCTTTTCATGTCAGTGTATTCCCATGCATATGCAGAAGAATGTCTCTGTAATACTTTGACTAACTCTTCTTGTTGAGATTTTTCTAGGTTTTTGTTTATGTTCAAGGTTTTGCCTGGAAAAATTTCACTTGTAGAGCTGCCAAATTTGTCCATAGAATAAAGAGACATCTGCCTAGATGACAAAAACTCGATATTGGATCCCTCTTGAAATGATTCATGTTTGTGTTCTAGAGAGGATTCAAAATTTTCTAGAGTATTCAGAATTTGATTATCTTCACTAATTTCTGAAATTTTGAAGAGTGGTTGTAAATATTCTTCATCCTCTATCCATTGAGTGTCATCTAGATCTGTAATTGTCCTAGCTGGAGGATATAAAGTGAATTTCTTTGTTGAACTTCCATCAGAAATATACATATCACCGGACCTACAACTAATAAAAGCATCACCTGTAGCCAACCAAGGTCTTCCTAGTATAACAGGATGGCCTCCTAGATTATTCTTGGGTGTAAGGATCATGAAATCCACAGGGTACTCCCAAGAGTCTAGGGACACTAGAATGTCTTCTATTACCCCATCTGGTCTGATCACAGATCTATCTGCTAGTTGTAATAGTGTGGGTGTAGGAAGTTTCAGTTTGTCCATGATTTGTCTACTCATGATATTTATTGCTGCTCCTAAGTCAATGAGTGTGTTTTGAATTTCAATTCCATTGATGTGAATTTTGACAACTGGATTTCCTGGGTCAAGATACTTTGGAATAGTAATATTGCCCATCATAATGTCTTCTATTTGTCCTACCAGTTGAATTTTCTTGGTTTCTCTTATTCTTTTTCTTGTTGTCTTCATACTCAACTCCTTTATTGTTTTGGCTAAAATTGGGATTTCCTTGATGGCTTGCAATAATGGAATTTTAATGCAAACATTTCTCAATTCATCTAAAAAATCATAATTAGGCACCATGATCTGTTTTTCTACACCTCTATCAATTTGTAATCTTTCCGGAAAGGGAGGTATAGAAGTAGATGTGGATGGTTGCTATAATACAAGAGTTGGATTTATTGGATCTTTTTGTTTTAGTTTTTCAATGTGTGGGTCTTGAAAGGATATGTCCTCCTCAAGACTTTTATTCACCCGTAGAGAGTCTTCCTCAGAATTATCTTGTTCTTGTATGATCATAGAAGGTTTCCTCTTCTCAAGTATCCTTCCAGACCTAAGTTGAACATCACTAAGGTCTAGAGGAGTAATTAAATAAGTTGGAAACTGTTGACCTTCTATCATGTATGTATTCTGAGGGTTTTTATTATTGGGGTTTGGTATGGGTTGAGCTGGAAATTGATTGGATTTTTTAGGGAATGGTAATGGAAGTGGTTGATTTTGATGTGGTTGGTTCTGATGATGTTGTTGAGGATTTTGTTGAAAATTTTGTTGAAGATTTTGAGGAAAATTTTGCTGAGGATTTTGAGGATAAAAATGTGGATATGGTGGATAGGATGGTGGATACTGATAATATGGAGAGTATCTTCCATAGGGACTTTGTGATCCTTGTGCCCAAGCTTGAGATTGATTTTGAAATTGGGGCCAAGGTTGTCACAAGAATCTCCAAGGTGGAGGTTGGATATACATTTGATCATGAATCCCTGTGGTTCGAGGTCCCCACAAGGTCTTCTAGATACAGTTAAGGATTCTGTGGAGTCTCGTAGGAGTTTCTTCCCAAAGAATGTTTTGAGACTGTGAAGAGAAGGACAATTCTTGGTCTCATGTTTTCGTAACAAATGACACAAAGCCCTACAACTTAGCATCTAAAGGATTGTTCTCGAAGGCATGTTTCTTTCTACATTTGGACAAAAGATTGCCAAAGCATCAGATTCAGCCTTCTGCTTGTTTTGTATCTTAAGGGCGTCTATTTTTTCACTAAGACTCCCTAAGATATCAGATTTAAAGTCATCAAGCATGTGTCCTATTTCTGATCTACTTACTGTCCCAGAAGCAGATTTACTTGCCCTTGCAAGAGCGGGATCTCTTGGACCTTTGACAGTTTTATATTTCCCTCTGGAAAGGTTGATACATAACTCAGATATTTCAGGTAATGTAAGTTGTGATATATCCCCTTTTCCCATCATGTTAAGAATATCCAACCATTCATCCCTAATTGTTTTCAACAAAAGAGTTTTTAAGGTGTCTTGATCTAGATTTTCCATTTTTTTCCTTTTGATGTTGTAATTAAATCTTTCCAACAAATCTTCTAAGTTTTCATCTTCTTTTTGTAACATCTTGAACACTTCTTCCTTATGATTAACCGGCATACAATAATCCAGATATCTCTCTAGAAATGCTTGTTTCATATCTTCCCATGTTCTAATAGAACTACTGATTAGACTCATAAACCACTTCAATGCTGCTCCCTTCAAAGTTGAAGGAAATAATTTCAGTTTTTGAGCATCTTGTAGGTAGTCATAAGTTCTACACAACAATTCAAATTCGAATAAGAAAGTTTCAGGATCTTCAGTTTTAAGTCCATAGAAGTTTGGAAGGACAGAGGGTGAAATGTTTTTCATGGTTGTATTGGTTTCTTCATCAAGTATATGGAACCCAAAAGAGCTTCCTATTCTACCTCTTCCTCCATTTGCACCTCTACCTCCTTCTCCTCTACCTCTACCTCTACCTCAAAATAGTGTGTTTTCTCCATTAAAAACTCCTCCTCCTCCTTCTTCTGCCATAGTTGACTCTCTTGTAGAAGTGGAAAGGTTTGTATCCCTACTAGGAGTCTTTAGATTTTCTTCTATGGCAGGTTCAGTGGATGAAGTGGAAGGTTTCTCTAATGGAATAGTTGACCTTAGATCTTCTAGAAGTCCAGGATCAAGGGAGGATGGAATATGGGTATGAGTTGAAGGTATACTAGCTCTAGATCTAGATGAAACAAGTGGTGTTCTAGAAATCAAACTTCTGCCTCTGCTGCTTATAAATCTTCCCCTTGAATCTCTCTCTCTACGCATAAAATTGTTTTTGGATGCTAAGAAACAAAGGTTACCTAGTTTTCACTTCCCCGACAATGGCACCAAAATGTTTGGTCTCAATCTAGTCTCCTAAACTGAGCTCATTTAATTGTCAACCAGGGTTGGTAAACTGCTGAAGTGAAGTGTACTGTATGTACCTAGGTGCTTGTTTCCTAATGCGTTGTGTGTAGTGTTTTGTGATGTTTTTTGGTCTTTTGTGATGATTTATGATGTTTTTGGTCTTTTGGTGGTTTTATGTTCACAAGAAAGATGACTGGAAAGCTGATGGAAGGAAGCTAATGATTATAAACAAAGTGAAACCTAATTGGTCGATGAAAAATGACTGATACAAATGCAATACTTAAAACAGAATCAAATTTAAACTATGACCAATCAGAAACAAAGCTTGATAATGACTTTTAAGCAATTGATTCAAAACACAAAATAAACTTGTCAAATTCTTTCATCAAAGGCATTTGAGAGAGAGCTTGAAACATGGTCAACTAAGTATGCAAATCTTCCTAACTAAACAGTTTAAACAACTAACTTATAATGATGCAACATCTTGTCCTTGATTAGAGATTTGTTGAAGTATGTTTGGAGTAAAATATTGATATCATCATAAGATTTTCTATTCTAAAGCTAATTCCTAACTCTATTCTGCAATTTAATTGAATGTCACAAAACCTTACTCAAGAGTTATTGATTTCTTTTCAAAGTAGTCTTTTGAGGGAGAGCTTTGTTTATGAAATGATGAGGAAATTGCAGAGGTACTTCAGGCCTTAAAATGATGTTGTCTTCTGTTCGTATGGTTATAGATCAATTATGGATTTTAGAACAAGAAGAGGTTTGTGAATAATGAAGGCTGTTTTGTTAATCTTAACAACTGAAGTAATCTAATGTGCAGTGAATGACAACTGAATGTGGAGTGCAAATGCAATGAGTTGAACTACAACCAAACCTAAGATGTCACTAGCCTAAAACAGTGTTAAGCTACAAGTCATTATCAAACCCAAAACAAAATAACTGAACATGAATTAAGTGCAATGAAACTCCGGAGTATCCTAACTATGCTATCATGCATTATTCTATGGAATTATACAGTCTGTTTGTCCATCATTGTTGATATTTTGGAAGAGTTCCTTCTTTTGGAAGAGATTTTAGAACAATTCTGACTGTGTAATTGAGTGCAAATGCAAATGTAAAGGTTGAAAGCAATGAAAAACTAAGATATCATATCCATATCCCACTCATCATTATGATATTTTGGACAAGCGTTTAAGAGTAGGAACAAAGATGGTACTTAGTGCAAACACACAACTAAATCATTCATTATCACTGTCATGTCTTGAACATCTTAAGGATTTCTTGGAAGAGTTTCTTCTTGTGGAAGAGTGATTAGAACAAGTGTAACTGTGATAGTGAACAACAAAAATTACAATTAAATCCTACAATACTATAGCCATTTCCCATTCATCATTATAATCTTTTGGAAGAGCTTCTTCTTGTGGAAGAGTTAGAATGAGTATAACTACAGTAGCTAATTAAAAACAACTATGAATTCAACTTCTAATCCTACAATACTATAGCCATTTCCCATTCATCATTATAATATTTTGGAAGAACTTGTTCTTGTGGAAGAGTTAGAATGAGTATAACTACAGTAGCTAATTAAAAAAAACTACTAATTCAACTTCAAAATCGTAAAGGCAGCTAGAATACTTATCTAATTTACGCAAATAAATCAGTGCAAGAGGCAGGGGCCCTCTACCACCTGACGGAATTCAACTCCAAATTAAATCAACGCTTTCAAAACAACACTGTCTGCTTCATTAAAGATGAAATAACTTGAACATAGCACTCTGCGTCTTCAGAAATGTAGCACAGATTCTAAGCCAAATCTAGAACAAAATCTAACATAAAATCTAACCTAGCTCTCGGTTTCCCAAGTGTTTATATAACAAATGTAAATAAAAAACTTGCAACAACTTCAGGAACATTGTCTTTCCTTATCGGAATCACATTAGGACTCTTGAAGTGGCTGTGTGAAAAGGAAAAAGACATCTGGACTGAGACAGTCCTAATAGAAGTCTGCTTTCCTAAATGTGTTCCCACGTTCCAAAACCATACCCAGAATTCGTTTCTTCCTCCATGATGAGCAACAAACCATGTAGACATGACGTGGATTATGCCCATATGCGGTTTTTCTTGAGAGGCCACCTGGAACATACTCAAACGTGAAGATAGCTGCAGAATCGCCGGTTAGCTACGGAATGTCTGCATTCTGCAGCTAGTTCCGGTCAAAATGCTTTACAATGGAAAAAATCACAAAATTTAGCAAGTCAGTCATGTAAATCATTCTAAAAGTAATTTCAACTAAATTCATTGATCAATTGGGTCTAGGATAGCAATGGACAAGGGAAAATGAGGTAAAATAAGATGAAAGAAAGCACCATTTTGAGGCTCAACAGCACACTTGGGGTCAAATCAATGGGGTGCTTGACTTGACAGTGTAGAGGTACCCTTGTGTGTGAGGTGAATATATCCCTTTACTACTCCACAACCTTGTCATCTATTGTTGTCGTGTGGAGGAGCCCTTTCTGGAGGTCGTGGCCACAACCTTCTTCTTTCCCTAAGGGAAAATGATAAGGGAAACAAATTTCCCAGTCTGGGAAATGAGCTTATTGCATAGCTTCAAAATGATCAAAGAGATGACGGTAGGCAGTGCTGCCTCTGGTATCTTGTACAACTTAATTCCCAAAGTAATAATAAAATTGCGAGGCCTGGACTCATCCACACCATGTTGCTTTCACAAGTATCATTGGCCTAATAATACATCACAAAATTCAAGAGGAGAAACATCACACAGTACCTCATCTATGAAGGGCTTGATGCTTTAGGGAAGGTGACACTACTGGCTGACGTGAAGATCTCGTCCGTGGTAAAGCCACCCGATGGTGTATGGTTGCAGGTGTGTTGTGGTCGGTATGCCCAACCACTTCACGACCTCTGTTGAAATGAGTTTATTTTGGATTCTAAAGTGGGAAATGAACTGCAACGGAGAACCCTTCACCCACATCTGGCAGTGGAAGATGTTAGTCATCAATAATTTTTTTTTTTGGTAGATGATTAAATACTTATCCTAGATTTCTAAAAACAAAATTCATGAACATTGTGAGTTTTAGATATCTCACTGCCTTCATTATCCTTAGGATAATTTTTCTTTTTTCACTATTTTTATATGCTATAATGCCATGGTAAACCCACCATCCCCAGAAGACCCATCATGGGCTCATGCCACTCATTGTTACTATTTTTTTCCACCTTTGGCCTCAACCCTCTGTTCTGTTTTGCCTAGCTCCTCCATTATCCATATAGGGTTTTTGAGGGTATTTTTCTTGGTTTCATGACCTCCATTGTTAAAACATCAACAAGGCTTGTATCTTGATGCTCTTACACCTCCTCCTATCCTTAATATACCTTCATAAACACTTCCCATCACTCTTATCCCTCAAACTCATCATTTTTCTACAAAACCTAGCCTATTGCTACACTTTGACCCTTTTCGAGACTAGGCCTGTGTTTTGCCCTTTTAGACCCCTTCCCCTCACTCAATTCTTGAAATTACACTTTCCCATATTCTCTAACATCTATCCCTATTCCCCAAAATTTCCTCAAGAATTTAGATAATCCTTAACTCCTTCATTCCCCTCCCTCTACAAGGCAGTCTTAAATCCCCTACACTAAACCCTAATTTCCTCTTCCAACTAAGCTAGGGTTTGCTATGGAAAGGAGGAATAGGAGAAAAGGAATAATATGATAGATGATGTAAGAAAACATAAATCCATACCAGCTCATAAAAATCAGGCCTCCATCATTCATTCCAAGGGCTAAGTCATTTTCCACACCTAGGGCCAGTTTTGCTTAAAAATATCTTTTTCACCAAACAGAGATGAATGTGGCACTAGTGAGAGAGGTTTTTATCCATAATAGGGTCAAGAAGAAAAAAATCCTTCATTTTTTACACAGGTATCATGGTTTGGGAGCAATGTCAAAAATATAGGTGTCACGAGAGAATTTTTGCACTCCTAGAGTGACCTTGGGAAAATCCGGTTTTCTCACAGCTGGAGTGTCAAAATAACTTGCTTGATGAGTCAAATGACAACTAGACTTGAATATATCTATAATGAGCTATCATGATCTCAATTTGAAGTTATGGAAGGCCTCCAAGAGTTGTTTCCACTAGCCCTCTGCATTTCTACACCATCACTCAACACTTTTTGACTAGTCATGGGAAAACAAACTTTTGACAAGGAAAATCAACCTCAATCAGGAAAAAAATGGTATATTTGGAAAGTATAGGTTAATATTTCCAGTGAGCTATGACAGGCCCAATTCTGACACTGGGAAAGCCTCCAAATGTCCTCTGCAAAATGGTGCTGCGTGCTTAGGAGTTGGTGCTGTGCTCTTGGCAATTGTTTCCCATATAAATTACACATGGCACTGCGCTCCTAGGAGGTGGTGCTACGCCCTTGGCTAAGAGGGATTCCTAAGAAAATTAACCCCTCAGACCACTTCAGAGCACTTTTCAAGTTTCCTCTAAGGTTTTCTAAAGCTCTGATAGAGGTAATTGAATGCCCTAAACACATTTTTAAGCATTTTGTCATCATTTAGTGGAAATAAGTTGATACCATAAGAAGAACCCTAGGCTTGGACTTGAAATCACTGCCTCTATGCTTAATTCATATCCCTAGATAGAGTATCATTCAAACATGATTCATTGCACTAATTGAAAAGTTGTCATTCATCTGAGCCTATTACCACATCTATTCCTTTCATTCATTCCTTCCTTTCACTTGCAAAAGCTACCATTTCATTTACCTTCCCTCCACCTCATTGCACATCAATGAATAAAGTTTGTCATAAACTATTAATCAAAGAGGGAAAAGGTGAGGTGAGCTCCATAATGATAGAAAAGGGAGAGTTTGAAGGAGTTTCTGTGTACAAGCATCAAAGGGCTGCCAAGATAAAAGGGGTTTTGACTACATCAAAGAGACAAATTGTAAAGAGTATCAGTATAAGGGAGCCTAAGCTTCCAAGTGCAACCTTGCTGACTGTGCATGCAACCTTGCCGACTGTGCATGAAGCCTTGCCGACTATGGATGCAAATTTGCTAACTTTGCATGCAACCTTGCCGACTGTGCATGCAACCTTGCTGACTGTGCGTGCAACCTTGCCGATGACACATGCAGCCCTGCAAGACGCTGTGCGTTCAACCACCCCACTGGCCTAGTGCTGTGTGCCTGCAATTTTTCTTCTGCTAGGAGAAACAAGTGAGGAAGAAGAAACACATGATGAAGCAGAAAATGGAAAGTCATGAAGAAGAAAGTGATGAGGAGGATAACATTGGAGATATAGAGACAGAGGAAAATTTTAAAGATGACAAAACATAAAATGAAGAAGATCATGACAGTGATCAAGATGCAAGCCAGGATGAAGAGAAAAATTATGAAAACAAAGGCAGTGAGCTAGATGAAAAGGAAGAAACAAATGACAGCCAAGAAATAGAGGCAGAATTTAATGAGCCAAACAATGAAGACAGTGGGCCAAGCAGTGAAAGAACTAATGGCAGTGATGAAAGTAATCAAGAAAACCTAATGACTAATAGTCCTAACAATAGTGACAACAATGATCCCATGAACTCAAAAGGCATCCAAGAGGATGAAAATGCACCAAACAGTGATGAAGACACCTCTAACCATGACAACGAAGTAAATGAAAATGTAAATGATAATGTTGCAAACATAGAGGATGACAATGCAGAAGACATGGAAGAGGATGACAATGATGAAGATCAGGGAGTGATGCTAGCATGGGAGAAAATGAAAGTGCCTCTCAAGAAGGCAGTCAAGAACAAAATGAAGAAGACACATATGTAGGGATCATTAATGAGGAGAAAATCAGTCCCAAGGTCACTAATAATGATAAGAAAAGTGAAGGCAACAAAAAGAGAATTCATAGTGATAGTAAAGAAAGTGGGAAGGATTATAATGAAAATGAAGACCATAGCCATGATAAAGACACCAACAAGACTGCCATCACACCTTTTTTCATTGGCATATCAAAGAGGCCCTCATTCAAATTCAAAAAACTAAAAAGAGGAAAATACCAAGTAAACCTTGGAATCTTGCCTCAATATTTTCTACAGGTCTCCCAAACCCTATGAAGGACTTATCCACCAAATTTGGGAGAATTTTGACAATTTTTTGTTTTTTTGCAAATTTTGAGGCTAGGAGCACATCACACCAGGTGCTAAGCTCTTTTTCAGAGCATCTTCAGGAGGAACGGCTTGAATTTTTGGGTTACTCATCACTCATATAGCATTCTAACAAAGTTTTAGATCAACTGGAGTTGTTTTGGTCCTCCAAAAGGGTAAAAAACACCCAATTTTTCACCCAATTTTTCATCATTCTGCCTACTTTTCAGGACATGTGCTGTGCTCCTACCAGTCTTGGAATTTTCACTTTTTAGATAGGTTTCAGAGGTTATATTAGAGAACCAAGGGTAGGTCTGGGAAGTAGACTTCAATGGATTTCCAACGAGCCATCACAGAGCCTTTTCCGACATCGAGAAGGCTTTCAAAACACTGTTGTAAGAAGACCCATTTTCCTGTTCCTGTGCTATGCTCCTGACATAAAATTTCATTTCAAAACACAATGCTATGCTCATGTGGTTTAAAAGTAAAAATGTGCATTTTTCAAGTTTTAGGAGGCTTTTCAGAGCCTAAAGGTCAATTTCTTTGCTACAAATGGCCGAAAAGATATTAATTTTAGATATTTTGTGCCTTGGGCCTTGCAAGGCCTCAAGAACAATAAAGATTCTTCTGTTTAGAAAATGGTCTTCTAGATACTCTATTGGGTTTTTCTCCTCCTTTATTTTTATATAGATCATGAGGATTGATTGTAAGTGTTGGCATTTGATGAGTTTTAAGAGAAATACATGGTTCTTTGAGGTTGAAGAGCAATTTGGTGTTGTGGAGCTTGTGGATGATTTTCCTTGATTGATGATGATGAAGGCTTACTTGCAGGATCCCTGAGTTTAGTAATGGTGATGTATCTCTAGATTTTTTCATGTTTCCTTGTTTATCTTTGTGTCCATCTTTCTATGTTGCAATAGCTCGGAAAAGTACAGGTTGAGAAATGTTGTTTGAGGCACCTCAGTCCTCCTGTTTTATATTGTCTTTATGTTTTCCTCTGCTAGGTTAGTTTAAGGAATTCTTAGTTGCTCCTTAGGCCCACCTAAGCTTGTTTATTTCATCATTAGATTTATATGCTAGTTTACAAATATGATTCATGGTAGCCCTGCTTATTTGATGCTATCTAATCTCTGCCTTGAAATCTCTCTTTGATGTTTGATTGTTAGGTTAAGCCAAAGAGGTCTTGTTTCGATCTTGCCCTTTGTACATGCTTATCAGTTTGCCTCAAAGTTCTTTATAACTTGATTTATGATGTTTAGGAGTTCCCTCTTCATGGATTAAAGTTATTTGTGATCTTAAATGTTTTCTAAAGCTTGAAGGTGGAATTACTAGAAGTTAAATTAGTTTCTCGCCCTCTATATTTCATTGGAATTGTGCATCTTGAATGTTTATTGGTTTAAGTATTGTCATTGAGTAAATGGTGTGCCCTATATCATGATTATTATCTTTGCTTATTAGTATTTAAGACCTTGTTCATAGGTGTTTGACAAAGGATTCTTAACTTCCCTTTGCCCTACCTTGTTTCCCCAACTTAATGTCCATCTCACCTCACCCATAAACTTTAAAGATCCATTGAATACACTAGATTTTCCTTGTGATGTACCCTGATTCACTATTGAGATATCCATGACTTCATATACACCATAGCCCAATGTTTGAGAACCTCTCATTCCTCCTATCCTACCTGATCATCTTACCCAACCAAAATATAAAAAAACCCTACACTTAACAACTAGCCTAAAATCAACCATCTAAAGCAAACAAGTTTACATCCTTCGCACAACATAGAGAGATCCCTCTCTGAGTCCAGGAAGGCTAGGTCCTAGGACTAAAAAGAATGGTCTGATGTTACCTTGTGCATTTGGTGTACCAATCTGCTAAATCACGGGACCCTAACATAATGGCGATCATTGTGGGACCTCCTGAGTAAGTCATGAGCTAAAACATTTTGTATCCATTGATTCATTGCCACCTCATCACTATCACTAACACAATAGTGATCATGATGGGACCTCTAAGTCAGTGACAATATAAGTATCCTATAGGACTTCAGAAACCCTTATCAAATCATAGAGAAATCAAACTGTTAGCCAAAAAGTAGAATCTGGTTGTTTCACCATCCTAGAAAAATGATGACTCAGCTATAGGACACTCATGAAAAACTTAGGGATACATAAAAGAACTCAGAAAACCCCCAAAAAAATCCCTAGATTGGTTTTTTGTCAGTATTGGTGGTGGACCATACACATATATCCTCAAAACAACTAAAAACATCCACTTGGCGACTCCACTAGCATCCAGTAGGCCTATTACTTCACTAGTCCTCATAGACCTCCCTGGGAATGCATTGAGAAATCCAAATCATGCTTGTTAGTCATCTGTATTTTTCACTTGTTGGTGATGACTAGTTGTAATAGCCAAGTTTTCTAGCAGCTGATCTAAAAAATTGTCAAATTTGCCAGCTGGAAAAAACACATAAATTTTTTTTCCCTCTTACCTTTAAGTCCGCCCATGACGAGATGAAACCTCACTATCAAGTCCTATCTAGCCTCATCCATACTAGTTTTCCCATCAGCTCCAAAGAAACAATCCAAATCTGTCCAAAAAAGTCTCCCCTAAGTTAGGTAGTGGCGCTTTAGGCATTTCTCCCTTGGAAAACTATCCCAAAGCCAAAGAACCCCTATCTACTATAGAACAGTCATAACAGACCTTCCCATTCTGCAAATAAAGTTGGTTACAACCCTAGGTCGCGCCACTAATACACCCTCAAGTCTCAGAAATATATGTACCATAGGTCAAATTTATTTTAGGTGTTTTTACAGTGTTTTAATGAATCCTTCAAGGACAGAGGTATACCAGCATCCCAGAAGACAATATTTGGCTCCACATGAGAAGACAACTGCTTCTCAATGTGATTTTGAGTCTGGGATACAGCTACAGAGAAGAGAGTTTTTCATTAAGCTCTTGTGATCACAGTCAAAGCATGAAAGGACAGTGAAAGGAAAAATAACACTGTTAAAAGCTGATAAGATGGCATGACTAAAAAACCTCCTTCATCTATAAGCAGAGGGATTGAAGACTGAAGAACCTCCTTCATTTCATAAGTAGAGGGTTGAAGAGTAAGAGCACCTCCTTCATGTATAAGTAGAGGGCCAAAGGTAAAGCCTGTTTTTAAGTTTTTCACTAACTATAAAGACAAAATTTGGTTACAGCGAGACAAAAAATAAGGGTTTCTGAAGTAAAATGATGATTAAAGGCAGAGGCAAAGCAGTGGGCTTTAAAAATTATTTGCATAAGTTCACTATTATTTGAGTTACAATGTGAAGCTAATAGGTTCATCATCATTGAAGGAAAATTGTTAAACAGATGGCCAAAAGAGTCAAATAGTCTTGGGCTCAAACTAACTTCTGCCATCATGTATAAGAGAAGCCACTATCAGTGTGATTCATCAAACATTCTTCATTTGGTTGAGACAGAGTTTGAAAGGAAACCAAACATTTGTCAAAATAGGCCTCCTTCATCTATAAGCAGAGGGCCAGTGCAGTAGTTGACTTTGGGGTTTTCACTGATTGAGAGACAAATGGTAAGAGCAGTAGGAGACAGTTAAAAGCTTCTGAAAAGAGCCAGCATGTCAAAAGCAAAGGGAAAGCATGAGTACTATAACTATCAAAAAGGCTGACTTATCTCCTATCAGAGTTCACTTTCAAAAAATAGTCTGGAGCCAAGAAGTGTACAAACTTTGCTGAGGGGTGTGATTTCCTTAAAAAGCTACAAAAAACTCATCTCCTTGATAAACAGGCTTAACATTTAGTCCATGTTCCTTTAAAAACAAAATAGAGTAGAAAAGTGGTTGAAGAGATGAGTCATGACACATGGCCAAAGAATGATAATTATTTTTCAAAGGGTCCTTTCTTCCTGTTCATGAAAAATTTATTTCAAAAACTCATCATAATAGACAAATGCAGTTTGAGTTTAGTTTTCCCAAAAAAGGAACTGCAAATAGACACATAGGGTCATAAAGGTGCCAGAAGGATTATGGTATGTATTTCAGATGCTGGAAAAAATTTCAAAAGCCAATAAGGCATGTCACTATTTCAAATGAAGGCATTTTCCTTATGAAAAAGGTCAAAGTCAGAAGAGGAGCTTAAAAAGCACCTAACAGTTTGAATCAGCCTCACAGTGAGCATTATCACCTTTAAAGCAGCAGAAGCAGAAATTGTCGACCAAGTTTAAAGAGACAGGTCATCTTCTTGCAAATGGAAAAAGATGCTTCATCAATCATTGGTGTGTTGTTGAGCAAATTTTCCAAGTTGAAAATGACATTAAAAGGTCAGCAGTGGCAGAGTTTCTTGTTTAATAAAGCATAGTGAAAATGCAGTATAGGAGATTTGAAATTCCTAAACAAAGCCTCTTCACCAAAACAAAAAGAGCCTTAGGTTATGTTTTAGAGGACATAAGCTTCATTTTTGTTTTAAACCCAAAGGAATTTTCAAAGTTAAAAAAAAAAACCTCACCAAACAAGTGTGAAAGGGAGCTCAGACTTTTTCGCTTTTAAAAGGAGGTAAGCACCGTTGCCAAGATCCATTTTTCATTTCCAAAGCACAAACAACTCTTCTTAGTTGTTCACCGGACCAAAGGGGAAGTTTTCGAGCAAGTTCACCGAAATTTCAAGGGTTTTTGACTGCGCGGCGTGCCTGTAGAGTTTCGTGGTGTGTTCAGGCAGAATTTTTACACAGGATTGCATTGCTGCACGACGCGCAGCGCGCATGTGGGTGCTGGTCACGACCGCCCGATAGTGACTCGACAACACTTCTTCGCGTGGCGCTTTCCCTTGTCAATGTGCCGCGCACATGTTAATGGTCCAAACACCTCCAAAATGTTTTGAAAGTGGCCCAAACTCCTCAAATAACGCCATCATCGATTTTAGAGGTATTTTATGAGCCTCCTTGGTTTTTTCAAAATTCCTAGAAAGTGATCAGTGCTTTGTTTTTCAAAGGACTAAGTAATGGTGAAAAAAATGAAACTCTTGGTGTAAGTCGAGGTGTGTCGGGGTGAAAAGGTTTGAAAGCTTTTGTTACAGTTGGTTGAAAGAAAGGTGGTCATTCTTGTCTCAAAGAACCTAAAGCTGCCCTCAAAACTGAGATAAAAACATAACCTCTGTCAGCTGTATATAGTGGGAACAAAGCAGTGGTAATAAGGGTTGATAGTTTTTTTTAAAACTCGAGATTTACAGTGGAAATGATTGCCCAACACTGATAGGGTAAAAAGGATGGGTTCTTATTGATGTTTAAAAACCTAACAAACTGCCCTCAAAACAAGTTGAAAGGTGGAGGTAGTGTTTAAAGGGAGGAAAGATAGGGTTTGAAAAGTGGAACAGTAGGCTTGATTTCAAACAACAGTGATCCTTTTATAAGTGTTTTGTCATTTCAAAGTTTTCCTCGGTGTGGAGAAGAGCAAAGTTAGGGCTACCTCTTTGACCATAAAACAAGCTTTAGTGTGTGAAGCTGTCACTTCCATTTGGAGGTGTTTGTCAAAATCTTTGTGAGAAAACAGTGAAGACAAGGAGGGTGTTTGACTGGGAGGAGTATTTTGCCTTTGTCTAAATGCAAGGATGTCTTGTCCTCAAAACACCTAGAGCCATATGACCTTACACAAACACAGAAATCACTTGAATGTGTATGCATTTTAGATGACTGTGTGCATGTTATTAAAATTATTTGTTGATTGGCATACAAAGGGGATAAACAGTGTTCTGAGAGCATAGACCTATACCAAAGAAAACATTTCACATAACATTTGAGGCAAATTTGCCTTGATCAAACAATGATTGACAAAGAAGACTGATTTTTGTTTGAGAAAACATTCTTGAAAACCTTTTTGAGGCAGTTTGGTTTTGCAAAGAGCATCGAGAACAAGATGCCTCCCAGGCAGGATAGTAGGAGTGGATTGCATAAGAGATATGAACCTATTTCCATTGAAGAGGTGAATGCACACCCATCAGTCTTGTTCAGTTTCCATGAGGTCAGGTGTTAGATTTTTGTCAAAGGGTGCAAGAGGTGAAGAGTTTTTCTTCTTTGACACACCTTTGCGCTTTGAGGTTTCGAGACAAGCATTTCCAGATGGCAAGCCTTGACTTCAAATTTTCTCCAAGGTCCATCTCCAAGGCCACTAAAATCCCCTATATTGGTGAGAAATGGTTTAAACAAAGCCATTTGGACTCAGATGATTACAAGCCCTTTCTAAAGCCTGAGCACAGAGTCATGTCCTTCTATTTTACCTTTCTCATATATTTTAGCCAGCTACGCCCCTCTCATGAAGATTATCATGAATTACTTCACTTGTGAGGGAAGATTCTCCTGAATCTATGCCTATCACATTCGACTGCTCATGAATTTCACTAGGGCCGGATTGATAAATCTTCCTTTATTCTTACACAAGAGCATCGAGAAAATGGCCTCCACTGTTCAGAAGAAGCCTCCTTCATAGCAAATAGCCTGTCTCTTCCATCACTCTCTCATCAAAATCATCATTCTTCATCAGCTTGAAAAGATAGAGGTCTCTTGGGATGTTTTCATCACTCATCCGGATTTCTCCACTTTCCCTCCAGTCCATACATCCCCTACACCTCCTACTCATCATCCCTCGCCTTCTTCTAGCAGACCTGTTCCTAAAAAGCTCAAGTTTACTACAAAACAAACAAAGTAACATGAAGAAGGCGAAGAAAGTGACCAGCAAGAGGAAGAAGGACATGAGCAGAAAGAAGAAAGTGCTGAACAACAACATGAAAGTGATGAAAAACAACAGACTCATGATGAGGGTGAACAACAGCCTTATGATGACACACAGCAACATCACATCGATGATGAACAACAGCAAGGGGATTAGGAAAAGCAACAAAGTGAGGGTGAGACAGAGCAGCAACATGAAGATGATGAACAAGGACAAGAAAGTGATGAACAGGGGTAGTCAAAAGATGACACACAACAGCTACATCATGATGAACAGGGGCAGCCAAAAGATACTGAACAGGGGCTGCATGATAGGACTGAACAAGGGCAGCATGATAGTACTGAACAGGAGAAGCATGAAAGTGATGAGCAAGGGCAGCCAAAAGATGATACACAACAGCCTCCTCAAGAACAACAGCCTCCTCAAGAACAACAAAAAACTCAAAAAGAAGAGAAGCAAGGTGACAAAGGTAAAAGGGCCATGCCCTCTTCTCCTAAAAATTCCAAGCCCTGGACAACAAAGAAAAGAGTGCCTAGATTTGTCACTCCAAATGTGACAAGGGCCCTCCAAAGTAAAGGGAAATTTCCAAAGAAGCCCATGATTGATTTGCCTAGGAGGAAGAGCACTAGAATAGCCACCCAAAGCAAAGGGAAGGGTAAGGAAGATGGCAATCATGAACAAGAGAGTGCATTTGAAATCATCCAAATCCAAAGCGATGATAGTGATAATGAGGCCCAGATTCTAGAAAGCCTCTTGATCCGTAGAGAAAGCCAAATTGATGCATTGAAAGATGATCTTCATAGAGCTAGGAATTTCAATCAATTTCTGCAAATCGAAAATAGGAAAATGAGTGTCCATATGGCTGTTTATGAGACACGGGCGACCAAGTACAAGAAGGAGGCCTCCAAATCCCAAGCGAGGTTGGAAGAAATCATGGGTGAGTTCGATGAAAGTGAAGGCGAAGATCAGCCTAGGCGAAAGAGGCCAAGAACCATGGGGCTTAAAAAGGCCCTTGAGAAGCAAAAAGAAGAAGAAAATGCCCTTCTCCAATCTACCCCTCTCACTGCATTGTTCAAACAGGAGATAGAGAACAATAGGGAGGCATGGCTTGAGAGAGTCAATGACCACTTGGAGAAGATATTGGAGAAGGCAAACAGGGATTTAGACCTTCAAAGGAGAATGACGGGGCATTATAAAAAGTTAAATCAGTTTTCCCGATGCAAGTTGAACGCTGCTCAAGAAAAGCTCAAGGAGGCTAAAGGGAAGCACCCGGCACAAAAAGTGAGGAAAGACACATCAGGACTTCAAATTTTGTCTTTTGCTTCACAACATGTTGCTGAGAACCCTTGAGGGTCATTCTCACCAATTTTGAGCAAATTTCGACATATTTTGGTTTTTTGTCATTTTTGGGTTTTTGGCCAAAACTCATGGGCTTCGCCATTTCAGTTTGGGAGATCATCAAAGGATTAGAAGGGTATCATTGGATGCCATAATTCTAGGAGCACATACTCAGTGATTTTCAGGACATTTGAAGATCATTTTCTCCCCCAAAATGGCGGAAAATGCTCGCTTTTTCTACACTCTGCCCGGTCTATCAGGAAACCTTATTTTTTGGTTTTTTACACACAGGCCTGTTTTTGGAGGACTTCTAGGCATTATATTGGGAAATTTCTAGTTGCTCCAGAAATTAGACACTCAGTGCTTTCCAACGAGCTATCATGAGCCTTGTTTCGACATTGGGAAGGCTGCCAAAAGTTGCCGGAAAGTCAGGGGACCTTTTGCTGATGTATTTTTTGAGTATTTTTGTAAAAATTGAACCTTTAAAAACTACTTTTTCCTCATGTTCGTTTAGCTATTTTTGCACATGAGAAGTTATGGAAAGTCAATTTATTTCCCTCTTTTAGCATTTTTTAGATATTTTATGAGATATTTTGTGCCTTGGGCTTTGCAAAGCCTCAAGGACAAGATTAGATATTTTGAATAGGCCAATGAGATTGCAAACTGAACTAAGAGGTTTTCCTCACTTGTGCCTATATATTCCAAAGGCTTTCATAAAAAA
Source organism: Pinus albicaulis (assembly GCA_034641835.2). NCBI lineage: Eukaryota > Viridiplantae > Streptophyta > Pinopsida > Pinales > Pinaceae > Pinus > Pinus albicaulis. The sequence goes on along the minus strand of CM076579.1, from coordinate 1,082,739,563 downwards.
GGCTGAACTTGATGATAGAAGTAATATATGGTCATATAAGCTTTGGAAGAAATACTTTTCTCATGATTTTGGATAGTCTCTTGGATGTTCTTGGATGATGAAAGAGGATTGTTGTTGGATTCCATGACTTGGTAGAATGGTATAGTGTCTCTCTCTTTGTTTTGTTTCCTAGTTTTCATTCATAAATCCATGTTTCTTGCTTGCTATAGAAAAGTAGAGAAAAAATTTGAGACATGCCCTTGGAGGCACCTCAAATTTCCCGTTTCTTCATAGCTTCCATGTTTTCTTCATTCTTAGTCACATTAAAGAATTATTGATTGCTCTTTTATAACTTAAAGATATTGTTGCTTGTTTCATTCATGGTTTTATGCATGCTAAGTATGATTTACGGTATGCCTTTTTTACTCATGGCTAGCCATAGATCCATCCATGAAATTTCTCTTTGACTGATTAGATTGTCATTCGTTGAACCAAGGAGGTCTTGTTCTGATCTTGCCCTTTGTCTAAGACTATGCAATCTTGTTTTCAAAGTGCCCAATAACTTGAAGTACCGTGTTTAGGAATTCTGGCATAGTGTTTTGAGTTGTTTGTCTATCTTAAGTGTATTTCCCCAAAGTCTGATAGCCATTTCCCAAAGTTAGAGAGTTATATATCTCTATGCATGGCTTGAATGTTTATTTCTATGTACTGATTAGCTTATAGTTACATTTCTCATGATTAATGGTTTGCCCTACCATGTTTATGTCAGTTATTAAACTATTTATGCTTGAAATCCTTTGTTGTTCCCAAAATTGATGTCCATTTTATTCCATTTTGCCCAAATATCCTTTCTACCTCGAATAAAATCAGCCCTTCAACAGCCTTGTATCACCATCTGATAGCTTTCTCGACCTTTTCGACCCCATAGCCCAGTTGATCTGACATATTTTTACCTATCTTATATCTTTGATCAGTTTCATCCCTCACAACCTAAAAAGCAAAACAAAAAAAAACCTACTTCATAACTAGCCTAAAATCAGAACACAATAAGCAAACACACAGATATCCCTTACACAAATAGAGAGAGCCCTCTCTGAGTCCAGGAAGGCTAGGTTCTTGGGCTCCAAAGATTGGTTTGATGTTACACTATCATTTGGCTTGCCAATCAACCAAATCATGGGACCCTAACATAATGGCGATCACGGTGGGACTTTGAGTCAAAAAATCCTAGGTATCCCTTAGGAACTCTCAAAATCTCAGTCAAACTTAGAAGAGTAGAATTTGGTTGTCTCACCATCCTAGCAAAATGATGACCCAGCTGTAGGACACTCTTACAAACCTTAGGACTACATAAAAAACTTAGAAAAACCCCAAAAAACTCCCTTAGATTGGTTTTTGTCAGTACTGGTGGTGGACCATACACATATACCTAAAAACAACTAAAAATCCACCTAGCGACTCCACTAGCCTCCAGTAGGCCTTACTACTTTACTGAATTTAAGAATACTATCTGATTGACTTATCCCACCACTCACTAACATAATGGCTATCACGGTGGGACTTTGAGTCAAAACATCCTAGGTATCCCTTAGGAACTCTCAAAATCTCAGTCAAACTTAGAAGAGTAGAATCTGGTTGTCTCACCATCCTAGCAAAATCATGACCCAGCTGTAGGACACTATTACAAACCTTAGGACTACATAAAGAACTCAGAAAAACCCCAAAAAACTCCCTTAGATTGGTTTTTTTCAGTACTGGTGGTGGACCATACACATATACCTCAAAACAACTAAAAATCCACCTGGCGACTCCACTAGCCTCCAGTAGGCCTTACTACTTTGCTAAATTTAAGAATACTATCTGATTGACTTATCCCACCGCTCACTAACATAATGGCGATCACGGTGGGACTAATTGAGTACATAACAGTCTAGCAAAATCTTGTAGATTCATTAGTATTCAAAACTTAAACAGTCAAGCAGTCCATAAAACCATTTAGAGTAAACTCTTTTTGTTCTCGCCACCCTAGTAAAGTGATGAAACAGGTTTGGAATACTTTAATAAACCATAGGCTGCACATAAAACCAAGAAAAACCCCAAAACATTCCTAGATTGGTGTTCCCTAGTTACTGGTGGTGGACCATAGCTACATCTTTACAAAAACAACCAAGTTCCACCTGGCGACTCCACTAGCCTCCAGTAGGCCTAAAAATTCCATAAAAGACCAAAAAATTCATAAACCATACCTTTCTGCTAACTCATCCTTCCAAAAACTTAAACTTAGGGCGGAAAATCTGTAATCAGTGACAAACTAAGTATAACTTAGCGATTCAGAAAACCTCACCTGAACATAGGAGATAAGCAGAGGCCTTCTTGCCAAGAGAACCATTAGATTGTCCATACAGCCTAGCAAACTGTTGAAACCAAGTGAATCACTCTTCTTTGCAAGTTTCCATCTCAAAGTTTGCTATAAAACTTTTTCCCAAAGCATCTTTGATAGTGTTGGTGGTGGACAATAGTTCTCATAAAAATCCACCTGGAGACTCCACTAGTCCATCCTTTTAGTTTTGACCATCCTTCACATTAGTAAAACCGTAGAGAGGCCATCCATCCAAAACATTCACGAATACCATCCTCTCTAAACTCTAGACCAGAAATCTGGCTTCACGAAGAATCAACACCAGAGCTAATCCAGACCCAAATCCCCCTATCATAGTAGATGACCCAGAGAGGATTCTGTGGCAAGATTCCGAAACTGGCAATATAGCTACCGATAGGTCCATTCGTAAAGCAATATCAGTACCTGAACATCTCACTGCCTTGCAGGATTCCCCCTTTGACTTAAAATCAGAAAAAACCCTTTTTAGAAGCAAGTCACAAAGTAAGATAGACTTTGACTATCTTGAGCCCCTAGATCTTCCATAGAGTCCTAGTAGAGAAGCCTCACCTACCACACCTCCCGACTCTCAGCTTCTCCATCACTTTGGCTCCTATCATCCCAGATCTACTCAAAATCAGATCACTAGCCCAAGTACATCCCCCACACCTATCCAAACCACTACTGTTCAAACCACCTCAGCTCATCCCACAAGCCCTCATTTTGTACATCACCCATTAGCTCCCGTCATGGCAGCTTGGTATGCACCCTTGGTGTTGCCACAGCCTTTGGCTCCCTTACAAAATGACTATCAAGCCAAAATCCCACACTTTACTGGAGATGAGACTACCACAGCTCAACAACATGTAGATAGGATTAGCAATGCCTTTGAATACATGGAAATAGAAGACGAGACCATCAGAATGAGGATGTTCGCCCAAAGCCCAGGTGGAGAACCCAAAAAATGGTTTAAGAGCTTAACTCCAAACAACATCCACAACCTCCCAGAAGTCTACCAAGTCTTCATAAACAAGTGGGAAATCTAAAAGAACCCCATTCAAATCCTGTCAGAATATAAAAATCTAAAATGGGAAAATGGGGAAAGTGTCCAGGGATACTGCACAAGGTTCAACAGTGTATATAATTCCCTCCCACCTCACTTCAAACCCCCACTTGGTTCAGCCTTGGCAAATTTCCCCAAGGGTTTTGACCCAGACATGACTTATCAGCTAAGAGACAAGGACCCCCTTACCTTAGAGGAAATGCAAAAATTAGCCATAAGAGCATAAGCCAACTTAGCAGAAAAAAGAGCTAGGACTAGAACAGAAAGGAAAGTCACCTACCGGGATGAAGTCTCCACTTCAGCTCCTTCCTTAGATCCTAGAATAGATGAATTAGTTAGGTCCATGGCCAAAATGTGGGAGAAGATAAGTGAGAAGACCCCTCTTAGGGACAACCAGCCAAACCCTCCAAACAGAAACCGGAACCAAAATTTTAGGAGGGAACAACCTCAAAACAAACCAAGGGAAAATGACCAACAAATTAGGCCACCATTTAATGAAAATTATGTGGAAGAAGATGATAGGGATACAAAACCCATTGATGAAAATCATTTGAACCTCATAGGGTCTGATAATGAGAGTGAGGTGTACCTCACAGAAGAAGAACAAGCATTCTTCTCTCCAAATAAGGATGAAACCAACTATGAAGATCCCGAGGATCCTGCCATAGATTTTTAGAATGCCATAATAGAAGCTCACAGGCAGTATGACCTTAGAAGCAGAAAAAATCAAGATAAATCCAAGAAAGGTAGCTCAGACACTGCTAAAACCCCTGATACCATCCTTAAGAAAGCAGTGAACAGCAACAAAATCATGGTCGGGAAAAATGACCAAAACAAAGATAGAGTTACCCAAACTAATCCTAACTCAGATACTCCTAGTACTTCGACAAATATTCCCGAGGTGGCTGTGGCAAAAAAAATCCTGAAACAGAGCTAGCAAACTCAGAACATAGAGAAGGTCATGGCTGAAAAAGTTGAAACAAACATGTCTAAACTACAGCTACCTTTTAGTTTTGAGGGTGAAATTTCCAAAATAAAAATCACCATGCCTCTTACCAAGCTCATCGCCCAAGGCTCTTATAAATCTCAAGTGTTAAAGGTCCTGAATCTAGGGAATGATGCGAACAGCCTTAATCTAGCTGATGACACTCTTGAAGTGTTGTTTGGTCCAAAAATAGAAGGGAAATTCCAAGAGGGAACCACTTTGCCCTTTTACATCAGTCTAAATATCCATGACCAAATCCTTCACAATGCCATGCTAGACTCCGGCGCCTCGCATAATCTTATGCTGAAGGTTGTAATGGAAAGATTAGGCCTAGAAATCACAAGACCGTACAAAGAATTATATTCATTTGATTCTAGTAGAGTCAAATGTCTAGGCTTGATCAAATATCTTTGTTTTAGTTTGGCCCAAATACTTGCAAAACATTTGATCATGGACATAGTGGTAGCAGACATTCCCCCCAAGTATGGAATGCTTCTATCTAGATCTTGGGGAGCCAAGTCCAAGGGAATATTCAACTTGATATGTCCTATGCCACTATTCCTGTGTTTGACCAAACAAGAATACTCTATCGAGAGTCACACATGAAATACATGATCAGTAGCCAAGAGAGACCATATAACATTGCAATTTATTCCTTGCATTTAGACCTGAACTCTTTTATTCTATACACTGATGAGGACATTGAAGAACAGTCAGAAGAAATCGAAACAGACTTAGACCCACCATATCAGCTGCCCCTAGTTCTCTATGATGAACTAGATACTCAAAACTACCATGATCATGAACAACTATGTCTCGAGGAAAGTAAGTATGTTCCTTCTAAAATAGGAATAGAGTAAGAAGCACAAACCATTATGTACTATCAAGCGAATTGCTCGAACCTTAGTCAAACATCAAAAGTAACATTAGGAAACTTTTTCAGAATAAAGGCATTAGAGGACTTACATATCACAAACCTTTTCAGAACTCAGGAGCAGGGAAGCTTAATTATTTTACCATACCTCAAAGATTTACCGGCACATAACTCTTTCGCTGCAAGTGAAACCTTGACTGTAGCCATAACAGCTCAAAATCTAGAAAAAAATGCCAGATAAACTTCCTATGAGCGAACATGATAACTGCAGTCCAAGTACACCTGAGTTACTGGAACTGGCTAATATCCTGTCATTCCATCAAAGACTTAGAACTGCTAGAATTGGAAATCTCATGCAGAATACTACCTCATGCAGAGAAAACAATGAGAAACACTATGCCACTACCATCACTCCAAGAAACAACTTCGACAAAAGAAAATACAAAAATCTGAACCAATCAGTAATAATAAAAGATAAAATAGCGGGTCACAGGGTCTGTTTTGATTTTAGAAACACTAATGCACATCCCTATAACAAAAATTTTATCCTTCCTACCCAAGACCATGATATGCCGATGATAAGTGCTTTTAATCATATGCCTTTGCAAGATGATGTTTCAGGTTATAGCCAAATGATTCCCTTGCAAAGTAGACAGGTCAAAGATTTTTTTCAGTATGCTGGAAGTAGTTCCAGTTTCAGACTCAAAATTGCAAAACCATCGGATATCAAAAATATGCTCCTGAAAGCCATGGTTCCAGTCCTAAGTTTCTGCATTTTAACATACCTTGATGATGTCATTATTTATTTCAAAAATGACAAAGAATATATGCATTACTTAAAGAAGATGTACAATAAAGGAAGGAGCAGAAATCAGAGGTATAAAGAGGTACAACGGGAAGATACAGGTTCGTTCAAAGATTCTTGCATGAATCCTTATGTCATGCTGGAAAGAGAAAATTTTCCAAATTTCTCTTTTCAGGAGTTGAGTGGACCAAGAGTGGTAGGAGATCCTTATGAGGATAAGATGCTTAAGTTTCGCCATTTCCAAGATTTCTAAGTTTAAAATATTTTCAATCATTGTATATACCACTGTTTGAAAAATAGATAAAACAGAAAAGTAAAAAAAAATAGAAAAATAGAAAAGAGGGCAGTTTGAAAAATAGAAAAAGGCCCCATGTTCAAAAAATAGTCATTTAGAAAGCGCGCAAGTCTAAATTCCGCTACTAGTACTCAAATGTCTTGTTCAGTTATCTAGCCTAATCATAGCTGAACATGTTTTAAATTTATTTGCTGATAAGTTAGTGAGTGAAAAATATGGTCAAAATTTTGTAAGCTTGACTTATCAAAGAAAGTAGATTAGGAAAAGATACTGGTTCCACATGCTCAAAACAGAACCAAAGAGGGAAGCGGGGATGGAAAACAAATTGTGCATCCTAGCCCCGTTTTTTTCCTAGTTTCCATTTTATGCAAAATAATATTTGTGTGCAGCTTGTCTTTCATGCTGCAAGTACATGAAAAATCAGACTGTCTAACCTTGATTTGATCATTTTAAATTTCATGTTTTATATTAGAGAACAAAATCCTATCAAACAGCTTAAACTTGACAGTTGATCTAGCATAGGTAGAGTAATGAAGGAGTTCATCAGCTTAATCTGAACTCCCGGCAGATATAAGTGTAGAAATAGATAGGTTCATTTTCCAAAAAGAAAAAATATATATTGTGTGGAGTACTAAAAAGGTATGCTTTTGATCATTATTTCAGCGGCTTTTTAATAGAATTTGTGAACCTTTTTGTGTCATGAATTTGGGAATTAATAAGTAACCATAACAAAACATGTGAGAATCGATATACAAGACTTAGCCACTGATAATGGTTATTTTCTATACAGGAAAAGGAGAAAAAACAAGGGATTGCCGTTCCAAAGGGAAAGACAAAGTCAAGATAACTGCTGTCTCTCTGGACGAGAACCGAACGCAAACAAAGAGAAACAGATCAAAGCAAATCGGCTCGGAAAAGAAGGAGAGGACACCAGCTCAGCGCAAAAGAAAAGAGAGGATGAAGAGTTAACAGTTTGGCGAATCCCTCAGGATCTTCGATCCCGAGGGATCGCTGCTTTATTTACCTTGTCACTTGGACATCTCCGCCATCGTCTTTATATAAAGAGACAGCACTGTTAGCTTGATAGATATAGATAGATATAGAGATGAGGAATACGCTTTTATGTAATTTCTGTAAAACATCAGCTTTGATTATTAAGTTTCGTTGAAGACTGGTTCAATGTATTTTTGACCGATGCATTAATGAAAGTTTGGTGATCATTTCATCTCTGCGACTGGATTAACTTCAAGCGGTGTATCCTTGGAGGCTAAGGGCCCAGCCCCGAAGGACACTTGCTTCTGTACCATTACGACTTTACTTTTGTGTGGTTTGTTTATCATTGTTATTTGTTAATTTGGTATGTTTTACAAGTTCATATTACATGCTCTGTTAAAGATTGAATCATTGAAGTTTTTGCAGATAGAATCGTGTGTTGACTCCGCATTAAGTTATTAATCCTTTCAAGAGTTCATTACATGTTCTCACTGTTATGTTACAGAGCTGTCATATTAACGTTCGTGTTGTGTGCGCTTCTAATGAATCAGTATTGTTCCATAATTCATTAATCATTGTTGCTGTTCCATTAATATGATTTGTGTGAATTGCCTTTAGAAGTAAAAGAATGTTATTCGATTGCAAAGAGAGTATTTGAATAGATTAAGTTTGGTTACAACCCGCGGGACTTAGTTATTCAATTGTTGTTCCATTTTAGAGTTGCTGTTCCATTCCAGAATTGTTGTTCAATCCTTTATTCGCTTTGCTGTTCCATTTCCTTACAGTTGTTGGTTTGGTGTGAGAGATGATCTAAGGCTGTAGTGAGCAGTGGCAGTCACTGTCTAGCTCCCAGGCTCATGGTCCATGCTCTAAGTTTCCTTTCCATCAGTTTCCGAAGGGATGGGTTATCACTGCCGCACCCTTGACTGATAAACTGTTGAGTTTTCTGAGTATGTGATTTATCCTTTGCAGTAATTTAGTTATCAGCAAGCATTCGTTTACTCTTGTATTTCTTAAGCACTGTACTACTAGCATTACTCTGAAAAATGATAGCCTCGGATTGAGTCACTCTTTGTAATAACAAAACGCTCCCGGATTGACATATTAATGTGAGGTAATTAGAGGTGAAAGAGACCCTTTTTATAGCTCTACATTTTGGCGCCGTTGCCGGGGAAAGAGTGTAACCATTTGTCTTTTTCAGAGTAGTGTACGAGCCTGCTAGGGAGGAGTTGGATCCTAAAAACGGAAGGTAAGAACCTACGTACGGAGCATGTAAAAGACCTGCTCCACTATCCGCTTTCCTAACAGATTTGTTTTTGCTTGTTTGAATAGAAGTTGGTAGTTTATTTTTGAGTGCATGACTAAGCAGAAAAGACCAGAAAAGAATATCAAACCCCCATCCAAGCCTGAAAAAGCTAAGGGGCCGGTGACCCTTGGCCGAACGACCTTTATAGACGAAATCTATAAGAAAACAGAATCTCAGCCATCAGTAGGCCTCAAGAAAAACATTCCTAAGCCGCCTACTAGTTCCCTTCAGGCCACAGGATCACCATCTGTAGCCTGCGCTGAGGTGCATAGTCAAACTGAAGAGCAGGACTTTCAAGAAATTGAAAATTCTACTCCGAAATTATTGCAGGAAGGGAACTCTAGCAACTTTTGTGAGGGAGAAGGAGAAACAGGGGAAACCAAGGAACCAAAATCCCCTATTGAAACGAATCAGCCATTAGATAGCCCAGATAAGGGGAGTGCTGCGAAAATCATTGGTGAAGGAACTCAATCTCCTCAGACACCTGGTATTCTCATTATTCCAGATAAAGGAAGCGCTATTAAAAAGATCCCTGTCAAAACTGTTCCCACTCAACCTAGGAATACCCTCCTAGATATCTTAGAAGGTTACTGGCATATATTCGATCCCATGGCTCAAAACCAACCAAACGCTCAAAACCAGCCAAATACTCAAACCTCTACATTACAATATCCTATAGTGGATTCTGCAGCAAATGCACCCCTGAAAGCTATCCCTCTTCAGCATATCCCTACATTCCACGGACTCACATCAGAAGATCCGGATGCATTCTTATTCGAATTCGATGTGTTATGTAGGGGGTACGATTACACCACCGATCCCCAAAAATTGAAATTATTTCCCTCTACATTGAAAGGGGCTGCTTTAAGATGGTTTATGGGGCTAGGTGGCGGGGTCATCAACAATTGGGATCAAATGAAAGAATCCTTCTTAAAGAAATATCAAGATTATTGTAGGTCTAGAGAATTAAAAGACGAAATATTTCAAATGACAGCCAGACCAAATGAAACATTAGAGGAGTATGTGGAACGTTTTCAGTATAATTTACAAAGATCTCCTTATGCATCGCTACCTTTACTTGATAATGTGTTAAAAACTGCATTAATGAGGGGCATGAAGGAACAATGGATTGAAACATTAAACATTATGGGCAAAGGGGATATTTATCAAGAGAATTTTACTGACATCCTTGACTTATGTATCAGGAGTTCGAGAGGCAGCACAAGAATAAAACCGACAGAATATGATCGGTTTGCAAGAGATAACAAAGTATCAACAGAAGGAGTAACACGTGCAGAAATTGGAAATTTATTAGAAAATTTCAAAACTGATATTCTGGGGACACTAACTACACAAATTGATATTGTGCAGGCTAAACAGAAGCAGATGGAGGCAGAACAGAATTTGGCGATCTTCTGCCCCCGATGCAGAAAAAAACATAGCCACAAGGAATGTCCACTGGATAAAGTCCAAACATGCGCCATCTGTACAAAAGATCACCTTACGGAGAGTTGCCCCTCACTTCCTGGATTGAAAGTGGTATATAAGGAAGCAGAAGAAGAACCAGAATCGGTGAATTCGATCAACCAGCGCCGCCAGTGGCAGCCGAGACAACCTGGTATGTTTCCGGACCCAACCTCTTTCTTTCAAAATCCACAGTATAATGCTCAAAAATATGGTATGTGGCAAAATCAATCTCAACCCCCATTTACAAATTGGTCACCACAATCGTTTCCTTCTTCAAATCCATGGCTGAATCAAACAAGCCAAACTGGTTGGCCGAATTTCCCTTATACTCAACCATATTGGCAAAATGGCCCATACCCTTCACAGTGGACTCCCTCTACTTCACAAAGTTCACCCTGGCAGACAAGCTGGCAAAGACCGATGTACCACCCAGCTGGAACTATTCCACTCCCTCAACCTACTTTGCCAGCTTTACAACAAAATCCCCAGTCTAACCTGAGACCGCAACTCCCAGCCCAACCCGATCCCAATCCAAATAACAGACAGGTCCAATCTATTCAAATCATAGAAACACCAGAAATAGGACCTGACCTGAGGGAGTGCAATGACCTTCAGTTAAGATCTCGACGTATAATTGAAACTGAGGGAGATAAAACGGTTCATATTGAAGATCAGTTACCCAGAGAACATCAGTCACAACAAGAGGATGTAAATAAGCAACAAACTCATAATCAAGCAACCACATCCTCTCCTCCGTTCCCAGAACGATTAGCCATACCTCGATCCATACAATATCCTGACTTTGACATTCTGGGAGAATTACAAAATCTGTACATAAAAATTCCATTCCTCCAAGCCATTCAAGACATTCCCATATGCGCAAAAACTATAAAAGAATTGTGCATAAAGAAACCAAGGAGGAATATAACAAATAATCCAAGAGTCCAAGTAGTCGGTACCTTATCTGACCTATTGTCTAGAAGAGAAACACCCCTTAAATATGAAGACCCCGGGAACCCAATTATAACTGTTCAAATTTATGGTCAGACCCTGTCTAATGCCTTAGTTGATCTAGGGGCTGCAATTAATATTTTAACAACCACGACTTGCCAAAAGCTCGGCATTACATCTGTAGAACCCACCTCTACTCTGTTAGAATTGGCTGACCGATCTGTGGTTAGACCAGAGGGCACTCTACATGATGTCATGGTCTCTGTAGAATCCTGGGAGTATCCAACCGATTTCTTGATAATTAATCCAAAAACCCGACTTGATGGACACCCGCTAATTTTAGGTAGACCTTGGCTCGCTACTGCCGATGCCTACATTGGCTGTCGGCAGGGAAATATGACCATAACCAGAGGACCGAATAGCAAAAATTTAGTTCTATATCCTCCAGCGCAGCCAAGTGTCACAATGATTAAAACTAATAAACACCCTGTATCATACCTTACTGATAACATCAGATCTCCATCAACTATACAAGAGGCACTCGATTTCAAAGATCAAACAGAAGACGATGCCATTAATAATTTCATTACTCAAACTGAACCTCGCACATAGTGTCACATGATAGAAGCAGCATTTGATAATGAATTGGAAGAAGATCCCCTGAAAGATATTCATGACCAAACGATACCTGTTACTTCTGTTGCAAATAGTAAAACTGTGGAAATTGCACCGGGGAAAATTTTAAACATCAATGCTAATCTCACACCTGAACAAGAAACAAAGCTCATCCATCTGTTAACAAAATATCAAGAAGCATTTGCATGGGACTACCCTGATATGAAAGGAATCGATCCCCAGTTATGTACACACCACATTTATATAGAAAAGGATGCCAGACCTGTGCGTCAGCCGCAAAGGAGACTTAATCCCCATCTAAAAGATGTCGTAAAAACTGAACTTCAGAAGCTTTTAGATGTGAATTTTATATACCCTATTTCTGATAGTAAATGGGTCTCTCCACTTGTGGTAGTACCAAAGAAGAACGGGAAATGGAGAATTTGTGTGGATTATAGGGAACTAAACAAGGCAACACAAAAAGATCATTTTCCTCTTCCTTTCATAGATCAAGTATTGGATACTTTAGCAGGGAAGAAGTTCTTTTCTTTCCTGGATGGCTTCAGTGGATACAATCAGATTCAGATTGCCCCTGAAGACCAGGATAAAACTACTTTTACTTGTCCCTAGGGAACATTTGCCTATCGAGTTCTACCTTTTGGCCTATGTAATGCTCCTGCCACATTTCAGAGGGCTATCCTTAGCATTTTTGCAGATTTAATAAATGATGGACTTGAAGTTTACATGGATGAGTTTACACCATATGGAGATGATTTTGATCCAGCTCTAGACACCCTAGAAAAAGTCCTACAACGCTGCATTGTTACCAGGCTTTGCTTAAGCAACGAAAAATGTTTCTTAATGATGACTGAAGGACTTATCCTAGGACACTATGTCTCAGCAGCCGGAATTCAGGTAGACCCGGCCAAAATCCAAATACTTTTGCTTATTCCCACTCCTACTACTCAAACAGAGGTACGCAGCTTTCTTGTATTTTCCGGTTATTATAGACGATTCATAGAGCATTATTCGCACATTGCTGCTCCTTTATATGCACTAACTGGTAAAGTTGATTTTCTTTGGACAGACAAATGTGACCGTGCTTTCGAGGATCTAAAGAAGCTTGTATCCACAGCCCCAGTCCTTCGAGGACCAAACTGGGACCTACCGTTCCAGATATCATCTGATGCCTCCGATACAGCCATTGGCGCAGTCCTTGGACAGGAGGAGGATAAAAAACCATATGCTATCTATTACATCAACAAGAATTTATCCCCTGCTGAACTAAATTACACTGTTACTGAAAAAGAATTCCTAGCTGTAATACATGCTGTCAATAAATTTAGACATTATATTACAGGCTATCCTGTTATCTTATATACAGACCATTCTGCTATAAAATATTTAGCAAATAAGCCTGTCACAAATGCCAGAGTAACTCGATGGTTAATCTTATTGCAGGAATTCGACATCACAATCAAGGACCGCCCTGGCAAAGAAAACCCTGTAGCCGATTTTCTTTCGAGAATACCAAAATCAAGCGATACAGCAGCAGTGGAAGATCAATTTCCGGATGAGCACCTGTTTGCTGTTGCCGTTAAAACACCCTGGTATGCTGATGTTGCCAACTACCTCGTAGTAGGTAAATTACCAAAACATTTAACTCCGAATGAGCGCAAGTAGGTCATTCAGAAAAGTTCTCGATTTTCGTGGATTGGAGGCTATTTGTTTCACACAGGAGCAGACATGCATATCAGGCGATGTGTTAGAGAGGATGAAATCTTTGACATCCTAAAAGCTTGTCACGATGGACCATGTGGGGGGCACTTCGCTGAGCGTAGAAATGGACATAAAGTATTGCAGACAGGATATTACTGGCCTACGATCTTCAAAGATGCAAAGAAGTTTGTCCAAGCCTGTGACAGCTGCCAGCGAGCAGGACGACCTGGTCAAGCTGATGAGATGCCTCTGAAACCACAGTTAGTCATCGAACCATTTGAGCGGTGGGCTCTTGATTTCGTTGGACCCATCAACCCCTCATCAAATCAGAAAACATATATTTTGGTGGCAACAGAATATGTCACCAAATGGGTTGAGGCAGAAGCATTGCCAAGAGCCACAGAGGATTCTGTCATACAGTTCCTGTTCCTTCTATTTGTTCGTTATGGCCTTCCTAGGGAAATAATTACAGATGGAGGACCACAATTTGTTGGGCATAAATTAGCTGCAACACTTAACAATTATCATGTCCAGCACAAGATCACTACTCCATATCACCCACAGGCGAATGGGCAGGTAGAAAGTAGCAATAAGATAATAGAATCAATCCTAACGAAAACCATTGCATCACATAGGCGTGATTGGGCTACCCGACTACCTGAAGCACTCTGGGCCTATCGAACCACATGGAGGAGCACCACTGGTTACTCACCTTATCAACTAGTGTTTGGAAAACAACCTATTTTTCCCATAGAATTCGAAATCCAAACACTGCGTACAGCACAGGGAGACTGGGCTTTGTTATACGATTCTCGGTTTCAGGACTTCCCTGGAAAACTTCAGACTCGATGGTTGGGACCATACGAAATCCAGAAGGTGCATGACAATGGAACCCTTACTCTAATCACCATTGACGGTTCTGGATATGCATTCAAAGTAAATGGCCACCGAGTCCGTCTCTATCGTAAACCACTCACTCGGGAATCCTTCTGCCAACAGCTACGCCGAGACACTGATATGGAGATCTTAGGAGAGGAAGAGAAATCTTCCTCACCTGTAATTCATTAAGGGTTCATTTCTTTTTTGCAATTTGTACATAAATTCTTGTTTTTTTGAGTGATTCTTGTACATAAGTTTGAATTAATATCTTCTTGTCATTTTTGTTGTTCCTTTTCTTTCATAAAGTTCGATTTTTTCCCTTCTAAAAATAGCATTTGCGTGTTTCTTATGATATTGGTTTTGCTTGTTTTGATGTTCCTTTTGCTGTTCCTTTTCTAAAGGAACAGCATTCGGGATCTCTGCTGTTCCTTTTTCAAAGAAACGGCATTATTACGATTTCTGTTGTTCCTTTTGGTTACCACCGTTCCTTTTTCTTCAAAGAAGCAGCGTTTTTTATTACTATTGTTCCTCTTTGGCATTTAGAGTGTTTTTTTATAGCCTTTTTATTTTTGCTGTTCCTTTTCCAAAAAGGAACGGCATTTGCATTTTTTTGCTGTTCCTTTTTCTATCATCCATCATTGTGTCTTTTCCAAAGGAACACCACTCGCATACTTTTTCTCTCCTTGTGAAACAGCTTATTCTTTTGCTGATCTAAATTGAGGATGCTTCTTGCCCGTCTTCTTTCTAGTCTTTAAGATACAGCTATGTATTTGTGCAATGACATATAAAATCACAACATACCGAAATATGCAAACCATAAATCACTATATCTATAAGGCTCTGCATTAGTAAGAGGACAAATGGAAGGACATACTTATTTCTTACCTTTTGTTGACATGGTTTTACTAATTTTGCCCTCATTGGTTATCTTTATCATGCTGATTCCCTTAAACTTTTTTTATTAGTACTTGGGAATAAGAGCAAAGAGTTTATATCCTCCTATTGAGATAATAAGACTTCTTCCACCATTCCTACTCTTAAGGAGTGTTGAACCACCCTTTGTGTATAAATAAGGAAAAGTATTCTATGAAAAGAAAAAATATGTGAACATGATATGTGAAGTGTCAAATGCAGGATAGGGGGTCTCATCGAGAGCCAGCCTACCATGATCATGAGGATGGAAGTGAAGTGGCATTCCCATTCTGGCCACCACACCAGGGATATGGTCCAAAAGGTATATCAAATAAACAAACCTTGGAACAGGAGGTCTCATCACGAGCCGACCTGCCCACGTTTCTCTCTTTCCTCGTGAATGGCATTATGGTTAACTGGTCACCAAGCCAGCATAATGGTCTACATTTTGATATAACAACATTCCTAAGTACACAAAGGATTATGGTTCCGAGGGTAAAAAAACAACTCTGCCAAGGTTATGAACACCTATTGGCAGCAGAGTATTGTTAATGGTATTGAAGTCACCTTGCTTACACCAATAGGTAAGATACTAATACTCTTTTGTTTCTTATATCCGAGCAACTAATCATATGTCATTTCCCGATTTATACATCACATGAATATCTATCATTACCAATCATGGCAACGGAAGTGACCATGACCACTGGAGATTGGCAAGTACGATACATGCCCTATCCATCAGCCTCAACTCATAACACAGCAGCCTCTTATATCATACGCGATCAATTCTCCGCCTCGATTTCGGTAATCTGTTGTCCTTTTTCAACATGGTATAATTCCACATGCTGTTCCTTTCTGACTTGATTGCAGACTGGGTGCCGCTCCTTTATTTGCCGGCTGGGACAGCCTATCACACTGCGGGGGGGGGAGGTTAACCTCATCATTCCCTGTATTACGTGTCAATTCACCATTCGGAAAAATTAGTTTACGACGGTTTGGCATGGTTTCACGGCATGGCATATTTCTATTTTCGCACAAGTTGCTTTCTGTTTCGCGATTGCATACTCTGTGTTTTCTTTCTCGTAACCTTGCGATTACTCTCTGTGTTTCAAACCAAAAACGTTTTTGCTGTTCCATTTAGAATTCACAGTGAAATCATGGGAGGAAGAGCAATTCGAAGTGAGCCTCAACAGCTGACGATCTCCGCTGCTGCCCGGGAGATCCTGGAAAGGGTGGGATGGTTGAATTATTTCAATCGCCTACAAGAAGCTAATGAAACAGTAGCAATGGAGTTCTTGCATAATTTACAAGATGACCACTCCACAGTAAGAGGGAAACGGATAGCGGCCACTGATGCCATAATTGCAGAAGTTTCAGGACTACCAGCCACTGGACCGGTATGGACATTAAAAAAGGAACGATTACAGAAGGTCATCGACATCTTCCAGGACGAAGGCCAGAATTTGACAATCAAGGGGAAGGGAGTTCTGCCAGCAACCCTAGGAGAACCCTGGACGGAGCTAGCAAGAACGGTGCAGAGTTATATTACTTGCGAAGGAAGAAAAGACGTGGTAAGACCACGACACCTTAAACTTTTAGCTGTTTTAAAGCAGAGATGCTCTGTGAATTTACCGGCACTCCTGAACTCCTTACTGCATGATGTTGCACAAAGTATGAAAAAGGCACAGCACGTAGAATCAATTGTTAGTCACCATGGGTTGATTCGACTTGTTGTTAGTTATGGTCTTACCCAGCAGCAGAGCAGCTGGGAAGAGCTCATTACAATGATTGAGGGGGGATTGACGGAGCCATCCCCGAAACGTAGACATTCTATAAGCCCACCAGAACAACCGGCAAAACGCAGAGAAAATGTTGCTAGTACATCAGAACAACCAGAGTTACATCAAGAATCGGCAAAGCGTAAGCATGCCATTGATTCACCCGAGCAACCAGAGGAACCCAGAAAATCAGCTCGGTTAGCTCAGATGAGAGGAAGCATAAATAAGCCCAGGAAATCAGCCCGGTTGGCTCGCTGGAAAAGCTTCAGGGAAGTACCAGCCAACCAGTGATAATTGAAGATGAGCAACCCGAAGAAGAAGCAGCCGAGCCTTCGGGAACAGAAATAGAAGTAGAAACTGAACAGGAGGAAGAAATGGGACAGCAGGAGGATAGCCCATTACAAGACCTACTGGGAGATGATGACTTGGCCGCAGTCCTAGCCAATATGAGTAAGTATGGTCAACCTTCTAGTTCAGAGGGCCCCCACGACAAACCCCAGGAAGAGAACATGCCTGTTCATGATGAAGAGGAGGAAAATACTGAACGGGAACACTCTGTTCCCAGGTCACAAGAGGAAATTTTAGAGGAGGTAGGAGCAGAAACAGCATTTGCTCAGGAAGAAACAGAACCAGTTGAGGTGCATACCCCAGAACCGCCGGAGCAGAGCAGTGAGGAAGAACCCCAAGAGGAAGATTTAGCAACTGGTCATGATCCAGTCCACCATCGACAGACTGCTGTTCCTTCAAATGAAACGATGGAAATTAAGAAGTTGCGAAAAGAACGGACTAAATTGTTAAATACGATAACCCAGTTCAGGCAACAAATTAGGATTCTGAAAAAGAACCAGAAGGTAAAGAGGAAAAAGAGGGCCAACAAACGGCCTGCTGTCCAAAACCCTGAGGATCCAGCTGTCGTCCCACATGATGCTGAGGATCGGGAACAAACGGATGTTCGTGTTAAAACAGAAAAGGATGATAAGAAAATTCAGACAGAGGCACCACCCTCAGGGGTAATAAGGGTTCTGAACTCCAAACAACATAACAAGAAAGTTCAGGTAAAACTCCCGGCCTCCACTGACCTATGGAAAAAAGATCCAAAGACAAAATCCTTGCACAAGATGATGAAGCAAGCACAGCAAGAAGTTGAGCAACTTAAAGAGCAAACGGTTCCCCGAGAAAAATATGAAGAGTTGCAGCAGCAACTAAGGGACGTCAGTCAAGCTAAAAGCCAGGCTTTTGAAGGGTGGATGAAGGAACAAGAGGAAGTAGCACAGGTAACTTGTAGACTAGATACTGTTATCAAACAGATGAATGACTTGTGTTCTTTATACAATAATGTTTTAGCATGTAGGGCCCCTGCTAAAAACTATGCTCTGTTTTTATTAGAAAGGTATTTACAATTACAAATAAAAGCTGTTAAGGCAGGCACCCCTATACAAATCAACAATGTCAATGATTTTATAGACTGCTGTAAACATTATGGAATGAAAGTCCAGAGATTGTTGTGTGAACTTTATTTGCACGACCTTGTGCTAAGTCAGGAGACTGAATTGAACCCTGGCCCCTCCATTGGAGATATCCAATTCCAAGCATTCATTTCATTCGGGGTTAATCAGGTTAAGTGGCTCAAAGCCTATGATACTTTCCAGAGTCAGGAAATGGTCTAGATTTACGAGTTAGGGCTGAGCCTAGGAACCCAGCACAGTTATGGAAAGCTCATATAAACCACATAAGGACTCCGGGTGTCATTGAAACATTAGGACCCATGCATGAGGCACTCATTCGAGAGAGTTTAGAGTATTTCCTTTCCATCAAAGACTTGGCCATTAATGCAGCCAAATTTCGATATCGAATCTCTGATCCACACATCCAGCTCAGAGAACCATTTAAGTATGAGAACTTTGAGTTATCTGCTGACCGTTTGAATCTCTATGGCCAGAGCATTCTGAAAGCAGGGTCATCTTGGTTAGGGTATAGATTTCGCGCTCCAATTATTTGGCACCCTGCACCTGGATACCAGGCTCTGTATGATATGCCCGAGGGGCAAGCAGGTCAGTTCTTTGACTATTTAATCACTCAACATGGTTGTAGGCCTCCGCATGAGACTCCTTCTCCAGCATACTCTCTCACTGCATTACATATCAACTACAATGTTTTCATGAGGACATGAAACAAGGTAAGCAGGGGGGTGTGTGGAGTACTAAAAAGGTATGCTTTTGATGATTATTTCAATGGATTTTTAATAGAATTTGTGAACCTTTTGTATCATGAATTTGGAAAGTAATAAGGAACTATAACAAAACATGTGAGAATTGATGTGCATAACTTAGCCACTGATAATGATTATTTTCCATACAGGAAAAGGAGAAAACGAAGAGTTGCCGCTCCAAAGGAAAGGACAAAGTGGAGATAACTGTTGTCTCTCTGGATGAGAACCGAACGCAAACAAAGAGAAACAGATCAAAGCAAATCGGCTCAGAAAAGAAGGAGAGGACACCAGCTCAGCGCAAAAGAAAAGACAGGATGAAGAGTTAACTGTTTGGCGAATTGGACATCTCCGCCATCGTTTTTATATAAAGAGACAGCACTGTTAGCTTGAGAGAGAGAGAGAGAGAAATAGAGAGATAGGATACGTTTTATGTAATCTTCTGTAAGACATCATCTTTGGTTATTAAGTTTTGTTGAGGACTGGTTCGATGTATTTTTGATCGATGCATTAATAGAAGCGTGGTGATTATTCCATCTTCGCGTCTGCATTAACTTAAAGCGGTGTATCCTTGGAGGCAAAGGGCCCGGCCCCGAAGGACACTTGCTTCTGTACCATTACGACTGTACTTCTGTGTGGTTTGTTTATTATTGTTATTTGATAATTTGATATGCTTTACAAGTTCATAGTATATGCTCTGTTCAAGTTTGAATCATTGAGGTTGCTACAGATAGAATCGTGTGTTAACTCCGGTACCGTGTTTATTAATCCTTTCAAGAGTTCATTACATGTTCTTACTGTTATGTTACAGAGCTGTCATATTAACGTTCGTGTTGTGTGCAGTATTGTTCTATAATTCGTTAATCGATTGTTGTTGTTCCTTTAGTGAGATTTGTGTGAATCGCTTTTAGAGTGACAGAATGTCCT
Organism: Pinus albicaulis; assembly: GCA_034641835.2. Taxonomy (NCBI): domain Eukaryota; kingdom Viridiplantae; phylum Streptophyta; class Pinopsida; order Pinales; family Pinaceae; genus Pinus; species Pinus albicaulis. The sequence continues at coordinate 1,082,719,429 of CM076579.1, read as the reverse complement.
TTGATTGCAAAGAGTGTATAGATTGAAGTTTGGTTATAACCCGCGGGACTTAGTTATTCAATTGATGTTCCATTTTAGAGTTGTTGTTCCATTCCCGAATTGCTGTAATTCCTTATTTACTTTGCTGTTCTATTTATCTGCATTTGATGTGTTGGTGTGAGAGATGATCTAAGGCTGTAGTGAGCATTGGCAGTCACTGTCTAGCTCCTAAAGCCAGGGCCTAGTCTTCATTTACCGCTTCAAGGATGAAGATTACGAACCCTTGACTCCATAAATATTTAGTTCAGCATTTATTTCTTTAAAGTAATTTAATTTCAGTTAAGCATCCGTTTACTCTTGTATTTCTTAAGCACTGTACTACTAGCATTACTCTGACAAATGAGCCTCGGATTGAGTCACTCTTTGTAATGACAAAACGCTCTTGGGTTGACATATTAATGTGAGGTAATTAGAGGTGAAAGAGACCCTTTTTATAGCTCCACACACATTAAGAAAAATCCTCAAAAACTGGCCTACGTATATATCAACCACATGTAGTTAACTGAGAGCACACCAAATTCTCCTTTATGACTTTTCATCATGATAATACATGGTCTTCGAGAGTCAAGCTATGATTGCATTGGAGAATCAAATTGCACAAGAGAAGAAGATAGAAATGTAGTTGATTTAGGAAGAAATAAAATGGATTAAGGAATGAAAGAAGGAATAGATGGAAGTAGCCAATGCCACTAATCAATTACAGATCATCCATGATAGAATCCAACAACTAGAGTAACAAGGTATGCATGACCAATGATTGAACTAGCAAATATCAATGACCAACAAAGCCCAATACTTGGCATATTTATAAGCTTTGGAGGTGAAACCTCAACAATTGGTAAAATATTAATCAATATTCGATTGAAATCTACATTTAGTTACATCATTCATTTATTAAATGAATTTTGAAGAGGCACCTATTCAATAACATTCGATTGAACCGAAACCTCATTGACCTAAGTTTCATTTTTTCAAGACAAGCATGTCAAAATGTGGCCCAATGTAATATCCCAAAATGGGAATGCAGTAGTGCATAAGCACAATACTGGAATATAAGGGTGAAATTAAGTCATAAAATGTGTTGAGAAACACATAGCCATCAAATTAATGGAACAACAGCAAAAGAAGCACTTCTACATCCTCCTAAGTGGGGAAAATGCAGCAATTTGACCCTGAAAACGTTATTTCTGAATATTTATGTTTTAAATGGGAGAAATAATGCTTGTTTACCTTATAATATATACTTATGCCCTCACATACAAAAGAGGAACTGAAAAAAATCACTTATGATAAAATAAACAGACCTCCCGGCCTCAAATCAACTTAAAGATAGCCAAATCCCATGACTTAAGCTATGCAGAATTTAATGAAGAAAATAATAGCGTTATTTTCTGAGGGTTTGTATAGTATAATGATAGAACAACATTAATCTGGAACTTAATTGAACAATATGCTAAGAAAGTGAAGATCTGGCCTCCTTAATGCATTATAAAGACAACCCGACAAGGGTTTCATGAAAGTACAAGTACAAAAAGAGAAGATCTAAATATTCAACTCTAAAAAATGAAATATTACTGCAAAATTATAGAAATATAGCTAAATAATACAAAAGAGGGATGATAATCCCTTCCTCTAGCTTTCCGGGAGAGGGGTTGGCCCTTTCCCTAGGAAACTAGCTCAAAATCAGGGGCTAAAACCCTGCTGCAACAACTCTATGCAAAATGACGTAGTTCCTGCAAGGGACTACGTTGTAGGAGATGAGGAATAATTTGGACTGCTGCCCAGATGTGAAATGTGCTCAGAAATATTTCTAGTTGATCTCTCAAGAGAAGGAAGGCGCCCTCTACTGAGAAACAAACCCGGAAGTGGTATTATCAAACCTCCACTGCAACACAGCAATATTCTACTATAGAAATAATGTTGAGGCTGGAGAATGGTGCTTGGCCTCAAGCCTGGATGTGGAGAAATACAATAAAAATCTCTCCTAAGAGGCCTCTCAGGGGAATAGGTGGGATTCCCACTCGGGAACGCCCTGTGATAAACAGCACTGCAACCCTACTAAACAGCAAGAGGAAGCCAAGTCTAAACAAACCAATATCAAATTATAATCAAAAGCATGAATAACAAAGGCTCCCATCCTCTCCATAAATAGCAAGTGAACCTCTTCACATTGGGTCCCATCCATATGTGCCATCAAGCTCATGCAAGTTGTCCTCCACCAAAACTGCATTGTTCATCAAGGAGATTCAATGTATCTAGACAGCTTTGTTGACTTGGTCAAAGTTGACTGAATCAACATGATCCCATCTCTGTTCACACCCAAAGGTGCTCAAATTAGCTTCTAATTATTCCTCCTTTCACATTAGGAGTGTTATTTATCCTTCTAAAGAGGTTAATGGGCCTCCCTTATACCCATTTATTCACCTACCTAGTGATAAAACAACTCTAATATTCCATTTAGCTTGCAGGCTAAATTTGGAATATTACAGTCCTCCCCTCCAAAAAATTTCTTGTCCTTAAGCAACTATATAAGGAGAGAAAAAGACCTCCTCTCCTCTTCTTATGGCCTCCTCATCAAAATTCCCCACCACTTCTCAAAAAGATCTGCTGTAAATCTGCCCTCCAATGTTTCCTCCCAAGCATGAAAAACCATATGGCTCACATCATAGAAAGGTGGAAGGTGTAAGTGGAAACATCCTTGCTGTCCAATGGCCTCCTCAAGGTAGGAGTGATGATAAACATGGGGAATATTATTTCCAATGAGTGGCTTCCACACCCATGCTATCATCCAAATGAAATGAGCCAATCTAGCTAGCTCAAAAATATCCTCAACCCCCGGTTCATACAACGTGTTGGGGCTGCATGGAAACATTGGATCCTCCCATCCAAATGGTATCTCTCTCTCTTTATGATAAGTATGGGGCTGCTGCTGATCTTGGGCTAAAATGTCATGACCTCCAAGAGTGGCCCAAGCTACCCCACCAAACAAATAAACCATGAAGTGCCTCCTCCAAAAACTCAAGTTCTTCAAATGGCTCATCCCACATGAAGAAAAGAGATGTAGTTTGGAAGTCATGGGCTGCCCATTGCTTCCCCTGAAACATGCATCATGTAAAGTAGGGAGAATCATACTCCGAATGGGTGTCTTCAACGCATATCCCACTCTCCAAAGAAAGCTCCCCATGAACATATAAATATCAACAATACATGGAAGCAAAACCCAATAGAAACAAGTTTTCATATGACAACCGGAAAGTGAATCAAGGTCCCACACCAGGAACTAGCACAGTGCATCCTTTTCCTGCATCAAATCAAACAAAAACAAGTACTTTTCCAACCACTTATTTTCTGCCACAATCATTCTATAAGATAGAAACATGAAAGTACAAAGTGGTGTCAATGGTGCACACCCAAAATCATGTGGCTTCCCCCACAAACCACTAATAAGATAGCCAATCTCAATGCTACAAATTGCTTCAATTACATCATCATACAATATGCAAGAAGGGATAATCCTCCTTGGTACAACATTCTGCTCATACAAAGTAAAGAAGTACAAAACATATTGTGGAATTATACATTGTCCACCATGTACTTGGGACCTTGAGCTAAAATGGCTCAATTGAAAATTCTCCCTCTCCTCCAAAGAGTAGGGAAGTGGCTGTGACATCCTCTCTATCACCATCCAAGCTATGCATCTCTCCATATGCTGAAATATGTCATGCTGGATGCCCTCCCAAATGAACTCCTCTGCCAAGGAAAGATATGCATCAAAGTGCATGGAAAAGAAGTCTTCATGTGCTGCATGTAGCAGCTTCTCCTTGAGCTTAGAAGCTCTAGTCAAGAAGACTCTGCCATGAGAATATATGACCACATCATCCACCATATATCTATCATCTCCATCCGGGTCATCAAGAATCATGCAAGCACCAATATCCTTGGAGTACTCTACCAAGAGTTGAGACCTCCAATATGGATCAATCCTCATAAGAGACAACACTGATGATCTACAATGTGAAGCTCCCCACATGCTGTTGTCTTTTCCTTTGACATTACTCATGCCAAAGTAATCCTCTAAATTTCTTCCATGCCCATCATGCAGCTACTCATGCTAAAAAATAAGTAGGAATCTTTGGAAGTTGGTCTCCCATGAGAATCCCTCATCCAAAAATAATCTCTCAATATTTGCCAATGTAAGCTTGAGCGGCCTCCATCTACTCCAATTTATGGAGGATTACTCCCTTAAAGGAATTACCCTCTATTTCTCCAAATCCATGGAGCAGCTCCCTTGCACCATGAAGGTGCCATCCTCCATCATTGTAGCAACTTCTGTCAGCGCAATACATATAGTGAGAGTGGGTGATGTTGAAAATGGGAGAGTGTCTCCGTCCTCCTTGAGTCTATCCAAAACTCTTTGCGCTGTACTAGACTCCTCCAAAGTCTTCACCTCTCCGGAATCTAAGAGAGGTGAACCAAATGGCAAGATGCCTCTCACCAACTCCAGATCTGGTGGCCTCCTAGGTGAAATGCCTCCATGTAGTGAGACATCAATTTCAAGAGTAAACTATGCATATGGTTGAGCAACCTTGCCCTTTCCCTCACAGTGAAAATCAGTTTGCATCTTCCTTGCATCAGCTCTCTGAAATGGATAGGGGTGTGTGCTCCTCATCAAATGATGATGATCTTCCTCCATATCTTCTTCTTCCATCTGCAATGCTCCACAATCATGTTGTCCATTGATTGTGTTTTGACCTCCATATGTGAGATCCTGGGGAACTTCTTACAATGATACAAGAAATCCTCCTGTTGGAGAATGTGCTCCTCTTTCCTCTGCATGAGTTACTATATATGCTCTAGATGTGATAGCGTTGTAACCCCCATCCTTCTCTTCCTCTTCATTATGAATAGGAGGTAAATTCTTAATAAGAAGATCCTCTTTTAAAAAAGGAACCTCCATGCCCTCTTGTCCAAGGTTATGAAACAAGGATCTTGCCTCTAGCAAGGTGTCATGCAAGATGTGAGCTTTTCCAACAGTTTTCTGAAGTGGTTTTGAGTTTTCAAGTTCCTCCAACCCATGCAAAAGTTTTCTTTGTCTTGGTTTGTTTGGATCTACCAAGAGTGTTTTAGAATGTCTTCCATCAAACCTCTCCACTAATCTCTTAGTGAACTTTGCATAAGAAGAAATATTGGCATTTTTCAATGAAAATGACTCAAAAATCCACCAAGCATAGGCCTTACCTTCAAAGTGCAACGCTGCAACTCCGATGGCTTCATCTTCAGAAACTTGGTGTTGCTGCAAATAAGTGTGTAGCTCCTCCACCCAAGCTCTGGCTGAAATTGTTGGTGATATGTTAGTCTCCTATACCAATAGGAGTCATATTTCATGATTGTCTTGATAAATTATGTAATATGTTCAAACCTTTTTCTTGTTGCAAAGGTGTTCCATATTCTCGAAAAAAATCAAAAAATCAAAAAATTTAAAAAATGTAAAGAGGATATACCCTAAAAGAAAAATCAAAGGGTAAAAAGGAATAAAATGGTCAAAAAATGAAAGAAATGAACCCCAAACAAAAATAGACCAGGAAAGTGTGCAAGTCTAAATGCCACTACTATTTCATTTTCTGTAATAAGCAAAATTGTGTGCAGCTTGTCAAACTTTTGCCACAATTTATGAAGAGTCAAAATGTTTAAACTTGACTCATTCATCTTTCAATTTCCTATTTTACAAATAGAGAATAAATATCTGGCCAAACAGTTTAATCTTGGAAGATCAGTAGGTAGGTAGAGTTAATAAAAGGTGCTCAACAGTTTAATCTGAGCCCTTGGATGTAATAAGTGTAGAAACAGATAGATTTTCCATGTAAAAGAAAAGAAGATTGATAAGGGTTTGCTAGTTCAAATGCACCCTAATAAAGAAGAGAAAATGGTAGGGTAATATAAGTAGGGTAGGTAGATGGCATTGCAAATTCTCATGTGATGAATGATGGCTTTAAAATGTTTGTAATCTTTTACTTTCATCACCAAGTGCAAAGGCAGAACACCACATTGGAAGAATTTCAGAACACAGCAAGGTCAAAATCATTAACTTCCCATCTCAATTTTTCCCTAACAATTTACTAATTTCCCCTAACTGCTAAGGAATTTGGAGATTAAAGGGGCTCAAGGCATTTCCTTGACTTTTGGAGGGACCGGACCCTCGACCCAATAATTGAAAAGACCTAAGTACTTGAAATCATCCATTATCACATTCATTCATCTTTCAAAAATCTTTTCCTAAGTAAAATCCCATTTTACTTAGGAAAATCCTTCAATATTTCATGAAAAGCCCTCAAAATCACTTTTATTCTAAGTCTAAGTGATGAAAGTATAATAATGTCATTTACTTTTGAATCTTCACTTTCTTGGTTATATTTAAGTATTTTGAGTTTACATTGTCCTTTGTCATATTAACTCTAATTTATATATTAAATCCCTATGAAAATCACCTTTTCCTATGTATATAACTCCTTTTTTATAATATCCCAAAAACCCATATATTATAGTTTTTAGCCAAAGTATTTAACCCCCATATATTCAAATAAAGAACCCACATTATATGCCCTTTGGCTAAAAAATATCATTATAAATAAATCCCGCCCCCTATGGTAATTGAATTAATTTAATTCAATTATCGTATAATAAGAATATGAAAAAAATTTGAACATATGGAATATGTGTTTAAAACAAAATAATTTCGAAGTTTAATTCAAAATAAACTTCGAAACAAATCCATTCTCCGTGTATATTTTCTCCGCGCCCGATCATTTTCCCACATTTTTAAACCAAGGGATTAATTAACCCTCCAAGTTAATTAATAACCTCCCCAGCCAATAAAATCACTCCCAAAATGATTAATTAACCGTTAAACGCATCGAACCCACACCATTAACTCCCTGCTATCTCCCTATTCCATCAACCGTCAGATCACCTGCTCCAAGATCAACGGCTCTCGTCAATTCCGATGGCCATCCCCGGTCCGAGAGTTAATGCGCGAAATCGAAGCGGTTTTCAAATAGTACCCTGGCCACGCATCGTTTGTTTTTTGGATTCGCTACCTCTCCTCCCAAAACCGCCTTCCCTCAAAAGTGGTCCAGAAAAAACCGCTTACCGCCTATCCTCGGTGACGCGTCCATCGTACATGCTGACGTTGTTAATTAAAAAACACCACCCTTTCGACTTTGTAAATAAAACACATTGCGTATGAGTCTTTTTCATTGTTCCGTGCACAAGACATTCTCCCATGAAAAATTCAAAAATCAACCATTATGTACTGCTGACCGTTACTTTGCTGAAGAAAATCGCAATCCAGTGTTCAAGAATTCATCTGCTATAACCAACACCTGTTTAATCACTGTTCAAACACCCTAGTGTTGCTCTCACTTGATTGTGCAGTAAAACCCTTTATAACCCAGTTGCGCCACCTGAAACCTCTATTAACTACTCCAGTGCATATTTATCCTCCCAAAAACCTATTCATCCTACTCATTGCATTCCTCTCAAATCAGCTGAACCTCCTGGATCAGTAAATCCAATGCTTTTACAATTTGTTTTGTTTTTATGGAACAAAGACTACATCCTGATAAACAGTCAATAATAAGAGTTGGTTACTCAAGAGGGTGACTCTATTCATTCAAATTATATGAAAGGCATACAAATGAAGAGTGATTCAAAAGGAAGGGACTGTAAAAGCTAATGAAAGTTATAGGGAATTAATAAGAGGCAGTTTCTGAAGGTAAACAGTAAAAGTAATTACAGAGGCAGTAAAATGGTATAAATAGGAAATGAAAATACTTTCACCAACATTGAAGTTTGTCTAAAGTGAAAGTAAAATAGTCAAAAGAACAAAAAAGTGAAAAGATGAAAAACACAACAAGAAGTAATATTTTTGCAGAAATTGCATGTTTTAGTCATTGTTTTGCAGAAACTATTGTGATCAATGCAAGATGAATTTTTTGAAACTGAAGGAGGTTTATGTTCTTAAGAGGACCATCTACAAAAACCTCTCTGACTTTTCTAACAGCTATTATGGTTTTGGAAATATTAAACAATGTTGGAAAGAAATTTTTGCAGAAAATTTTTGTTAAGTCATCATTTTGTAGAGACGATTGTGGCCACAGAGAAATACAAATTACAAAACTGAAGGAGGTTTTTTTTCCTAAGAGAACCATCTACAAAAACCTATCTCAGTTTTTTCACAATGATTTCATATTTATAGATACATGCATATCTTTACAGGATATGTTTCAAACTCTGTAAAACTCTGTTTTACACATATTTTTGCAAAGCCTATTGTGCATAGCTGGAGAGGAATTTTAGGAAACTGAAAGATTTTTATCTCACCAACATATTAATCCACAATAACCTCTTTCACTTTTTACATATCTATTACGAATTAAGAAATAAAAGGATATCATTGAACCCCAAGTTTGCAGAATTGTTGGAGAAGAATGCACAAAGAAAGGAAGCAGTTAGTGACTTGGATGCCTTATCATCAACTAAGAATTGAATCAAATTCAAATTATCCTCTTTTTCATCACCTATCCATACAAAATAGTGCCAAATATATGCATTAGTCTGAGTGTCCTTTACTTAAGTTTTATTTATGTAAAATAGTTGGAGAGATTTGTGAACTAATCTTGATATTTTTTCAAGATATTTTAGTTTATAATTTGTATAAATACTTCTCTTGGAAGTATTTTAGGTGGATTCTACTAATTTGCTGTGACATTGATGTTTTTGGAATAAAATTGTTTTGGAGAAATTTATTTGTGGCTTGCTGGATGACAATTTGAAGCTCAGGACTTTTTGCAGGATTCATGTGTCAGACTGTAGTTCAATAAGTCTTTCTATCTTATGTCTTAAGTTTTATATCTGTTTATATTATCATCGTGTCCATTTCTGAATAATCGACATAAAAGAATAAATCAGAATTTACTTAATTGTACTCTGATTTAAATTGTGATTATTCTAAATGTTTTCCTCTAAATTAGTTATAAGCAATGAATTCTTAATTGCTCTTGCTTCTCTAATTTAAGCATATTGATTACTATAGTAAAGAATTATTCACTGCTCTTTATTTGTAATCATACCATTTCTTTCTTTTGAACATGTTGAAAGATTTTTGAGTGCCTTTCATCCCTTCAAAACCCATTCCATCCACTTTAATTCCTAAAAATTGTTCTATGTTTGGCTATCTTGCCCTGCAAAGCCATCTTGTGTGTAGAAGATTAATCCAGTAAAGCCATCCTTTGACTCCATAGCCCAATGGCCTAAAAGAATCAATCTTTCCCTCAGTTGGTGGATTCCACCATTCAAATTCAAACAAAATTTCTTGGACTTATAACTAGCCTAAAACTTTCTAAAAACAAAGCTAAGTTTTGAAGAGAGAGCCATCTCTGGATACAGATTGGCTAGATTCTGCATCTGAAGGTTGGTTTGTGGTTACCTCAGGTATACTTTCCTTTTCTTACAACTTCAAGGAAAACCTGAGTGATAACATGATCCATAAAAAATATATAGAGAAAATTTGTCCATGTCATGTTGCCTACTCCTCCCCACCTTGATCTTGCAAAACTTCTGAAAAGTAATATGATCTCTAAACCTTTCAATTTGAGATTCATATTCCTGAAGGAAACCACTAAGAGTTTCCCTCTTAGGCATTCCTCCTTCTTCCATCTCTCTGATGATAGATCTGGGAATTTGACTGCACTGTGCATAATAGGGTGTCGCTACATGCTCACACCTATCATGTGCCAATCTAGATCTAACTCTAGATTCAAACTTCTTTGGAGATTCCATCTCCTCTCTCATATTCTTAAGATCTTCATTGATGCTCTACATAGATTTTGGAAGAATATTTGAGAGCCTCTCCTCCTTCTTTCCTCCACATAATGGATTCTTCTTTCTGTTCATCTCTCCTCCTCATTCTCTTGAGCAACGAAATACATGAAAAGGGTGTACATTGGGGAAGTACACCAAAGCCACCTTTCATGATAAGGACAGCCGAGCGAAGGTGATCCTTGAAAGAGTTAACTCATATGTCTGTGGACCATTATCAATAGCCTCCAAAGCAAAAGACAAGTATTATGTGATTTTTGTAGATTATTTTTCACGCAATTGTTGGATATTATTTATGTAGATGAAATATCATATGTTCTCAAAATTTTGTGATTTCAAAGCACTTGTTGATAAAGATATAGGAAATAAGGTGCAGCCTCTGAGGAGTGACAACAATGGAGAATATGTCTCGAATGAATTCAAGAAAACGTGCTTCATAAGGAATTTGAGAGGAATTGATAACACCTCATAACCCATAGTAGAATGGGGTTGCAGAAAATAAAAACAAAACTATTGTGGGAGCAACACCAGTGATGTTGCATGATCAGGGCCTATTGTTGCACTTGTAGGCTGAAGCATGCAACACAACAGTATTTGTGCAGAATAGAAGTCCTCATCAAATTCTTGGGATGAGTACACCAGAGGAATCTTTTTCGGGTAAGAAACCTGATGTGGCGCACTTTAAAATTTTTGGGTCATCAGTTTATTTCCATGTAACCAAATATCACAGGAAAAATCTAGAGCCAACGACTAAGTTGGGAATATTTTTGGGGTAAAATGATACACCTCACAACTATCAGGTGTACTTTCTAGCACACAGGATGAAAGTGGTCAAAAGAGATGTGAAATTTGATGAAGATAAGGCCATGTGAATTTCCCTTTAGAGGGAGCTTCAGTTGCATGCAATTGAAGAGCTCTTAGCTCCAAAAGAAGAACCTTAATATTTGGAGCAGCCACAAGCAGAGGAACAGAGAGTGGAAACAACCACTCATTCAAAGACATCCTAAGATGGAAGGAAGCGCATCAAATAGGCTAACATGTTGGTGCTTGATGCTAGAGAGAATGTGGGAGCACCCACATCACAACACGGGCAGATAAGGTCCCCAGAGAGGTACACTAGCTACATGGATCTTATGAGCGAGAGTGCATAGATTGAGCCATCGTCATTCGAAGAAGTAGTGCAACAACCAGTTTGGATTGATGTCATGGTTGAGGAGTATGATTCCATTATCAGAAATAGTGCATGGGAATTCTTCCCAAGATTAGAGGGGAAGTCAGTTGTAGGATCTTGTTGGATCTACAAGGTGAAGTAGGCAGTAGATGGGAGTGTTGAGAAACACAAGGCCATATTTGTGGCCAAAGGGTTCTCTTAGGTGGAGGGAATTGATTACGAGGATACCTTTGCTCCAGTTGCAAGGTACTCATCAATCATATCTATCCTTTCACTTTCAGCACATATGGGATGGCAGATACATCAGATGGATGTAAAGACAACCTTCCTCAATGGAGTGATTGAGGAAGAGGTGCACATTGAGTAGTCGGAAGGTTTTGAGACCTTCGACGAAGAGTCACATGTGTGCAGACTCAAGAGAGCATTATATGGACTAAAACATGCACCATGTGCTTGGTACACCAGAATCGAAAACTACTTCACTGGGTTGGGCTTCACCAAGAGTGAAGCAGATGCGAACCATTACCATATTTTGGTGGAAGGTGAAATTTTGATCATTGTACTTTATGTCGATGATTTGATTCTGACAGGTGATGAGCAATTCATCAAGTCTTGAAAAGAGGATCTTGCAAGAGAATTTGAGATGAAGGATATGGGGCCTTTGCATTGTTTCCTTGGATTGGAAATTTGGAAAAGGGATGGGAAACTCTTTGTGTCTCAGGGCAAGTATGCCAACGTGATTTTGAAGAAGTTTCACATGGAGAGCAACAAGCCCATGGAGACTCCTCTAGTAGGGAACTGGAGGAAGGAGGATGTTACTTCAAGTGAAGTGGTAGATGCTACCATCTACAGGCATCTTTTGGGTTCACTCATGTATTTGGTGAACACAGACCAGACATATGTTATGTTCTTAACCAGCTTAGTCAAGTTATGGTTAATCCTACCAAACTCTTTTCGAAGGCAAGAAAGCATGTGTTGAGATACCTCAAAGGCACCACAAATTTTGGGCTATGGTACAGGAGGACAAAGGGAGTGAAGCTTCAAGGCTTCACAATTGCATATTGGGCAAGGAGTCTGTACTGCTGGGAAAAGGGGATTTGGAAAACTTGCCCATCGCACATCCTCTTCAAGTATCAAAGTGAGCAGTACTGAAATCTGGCACATCGGTAGTGATCTCCCACAATGTCCTCAAGGCCCCATGATACATGTGCCCCATCCTGCGGTGCCAAATCTCACATAGCTCAGAACTGCTAGCTCTGCTGTCAGTGCTACTGCTCAATGCCAAAAGGGGCTAGAATGCAAACTTGTACACCTTTGCATGGCGTACACCTATCACTCTAGCTGACTCTGTTGGAGTACCCCTAGGATATATCAGCACCTGTCCTCCCCTGAACAGTATCTCATATCCTCTGTCCTCCACAGCTGAGACGAATATGAGGTTCTTCCTCATCCTTGGCACATACAGAACATCTGACACCTTCAAGGGAGGTTTGGATTCCCTCTGAAATGTCAGTGTCCCCACACCGACTGCTCTAACAACTCTGTCATCACCGAGTACTACCTCTATATCAGTGCCACTCTCTGAAATCTCTAAGAAGTACTCATGGACTCCTGTCATATGACATGAAGCCCCACTGTCCACATAACAGATACCCAAATATGCTCCGCTAGTCGAGGGAAATGCATGCTCCCTCTGAACCTCTATGGCAGGTGATCATGCACTAGTGGAATCACACGCAATGAACCCAAACTCCCAGTCAAAGCGATCTGTAAAGTCCTCAAACTCTGTTGATGTTGCCATGGTCTGGTTCTTCCCCTTCTTCTTCTTCTTCTTCGGACACACAACTGCATAGTGTCCCATCTTCTGACAATTCCAACACTTCACCTTGGAATTGTCCTTCTATGTGTTACGTTGTTTACCTTTACCTTTGCCTTTGCCCCCGCCACCACTTGTGGAAGCATGCTTCTTGCCTTTGCCTTTCTTGCCTCCTGCCAACAGTGCTACATCCTCATCCTACTCAACTGACTTGGTTGCCCCAAGCTGACCCTTCTTCATCTCTGTCTGAATGCAATCATCCCAAAACCTCTCCCATGTGGGAAGGGTATCATGTGCACAAACCCCATTAGCAAAGTTCAGCCATGAATTGGGGAGGCCATTCACTGCAATCTGCACCAACTCAGTGGGTGGAATGGCCTCTCCAACTGCTGCCAACTCATCTCTCACATTAGTAATCTTTGTGAGATATCCAGCTGCACTATCAGTCTTACCCATCTTAATGGTCTTCAGCTTCTCCCTCAGGACCATTTTCTGGTTCTCATTGGTACTCTGGTAGAGATTGGTCAATGTTGTCCACATCTCATGAGCATCTATATTTCCTCTCACATGAGGAATTCAATGGTCTTTGATTCCATCTAGAATTAGTCTCTTACCCTTGTTGTTATTTTTATTATAAGCTGCCAACTAAACAGCATCAGTAGGCACAACAACAAGGTGTTGTGCGGTATGCACCATGATGTCCCAGACTTCTGCCTCCTCAAAGATACTCTGCATTATCTCCTTCCAAACGTTGTAATTGGTATGCCCATCCAACCTATCCTCCACCCTCAATCCCAATGACATCCTGTTGTCCAAAAAACTGAAAAATAGCACTGCTATAGTAAAGATAAAAATTTTGTGTGGGAAAAATCAGCTTGCTGGAATTTTCTGAGTGAAAAATCAGCAGGCTGTATTTTTCTCCTTGCTGTCCCAAACTGCCATTTCAACACCCAAGCTCTGATACCATATAGAAATTTTCTGTTTTCCGACCCTGGTTTCAGTATCACTTGTTTCTCCTTTTAGTTAAATGCCCTTTCCCATATCCTTACATTCAACAATCAAAAAAAAAATATTTATTTGTTGAAACAGAAATTACTTTGCTAAAACACAAATTCTGGAAAACTTTACAGAATGCTGAAATTGCAGAAATAAAAAACACAGCAAGTTGAAACAGTCATTCAACACATTTGAACATTGAGATTTTTGGTCAACATGACCCTAGAAAAAACCCCCTACAACTCTTGGGGAAAACCAGTTCGAAAGCTCCTTCTTATTTCTGGGAAAAATGCTTTTTACAGTGAGAGAAATATTCAGAAAAATCAGCAAGTAAACTTTTACAACTTATCTCGTTTTTCATGCTTAACCACTGCCTTGGAAAATGTGCAAACAACAAAACAGAACTAGCAATAAATGTTGTACGGATTTCCTTGAAAAACATGCCCAGAAATTACAGCATTAATTTCTACTATATAGCCTCCTCCTTTTACATGCAGAACAACATTAAATGTTATTGTACGACCTCCTTGGAATGCGTGCAGGCTGTCTTAAATGCTGTGTACGGAAATCTGCCTCGATTTTTGTGCCAACAATCAGCTACAAGCTGTACGGCCTGCCTGAAAATGCGTGCAGAAAATACAACAACCTCTCCCTCGAAATCTGTGCCCAAAAAAATAGTACGACCTCCTTGGAAATCATGCCCAAAGCTGCTGTACAGTTTTTGCCTTGGAAACCATGTCAAATCTTCCTTGAACTGAGTGCAAACTTTGTTGTACGGACTTGCTAAAATACTGCCTTAGAATGTGTGCCAAGCTGCTTTCTCCTTCTCCTCATTGCCCAAGTATCTCCCTTGCTCTCTTTCTCTCCTTCTCCCAATCTGCTCATGAAAGAATGAATGACCTTTTCCTCCTTTCCCTCCTGTAACCTAACCCTAAGTGACTTTTGGGGAATCCCTAAATCCAATGGCTGAAACAGATTTAGATCCAGGGCTGAGATTAAAAGCTCATTTAAATCTCACTTTCTATTTTTTAATTCACCCCACTTTAATAAAGACCCACTTAGTCATTTATTTCCAAAGTCACTTTTCCTTTCTAATTTTACATTGACTTTATTAAAGTCACTTTAAAATTACACTTAAAGTCACTTTTAAATTAGATTTGACTTTATAAATTTATAAAGTCACTTTAGGAGAAAAATTAAATTCTTTTGGACACTTTTCCCTAGGCCAAAGATCAAAGCCTTAGGGAACCACCTGTCCTCCGGTAACAAAATTTCAACAAAGGGGCATCTTCAACATTAGGTCAGGAGAATTTTCCTGGTACAACAGGAAGCAGAGATCAGTTGCACCCGGTTCAGTAGAGGCAGAGTACATGGTTTCTAGTTAAGCAAGTTGTGAGGTCATCTAGATGAGGAAGATACTTGTTGGTTTGTTTTTTCAGTAGATGGATCCGGCGGTGATTTATTGTGATAACCAGAGTTGCATCAAACTCTCAGTTAATCCATTTTTTCATGACAGATCGAAGCATATTGATATCTGCTACCACCATTTTTTGTGTGCAAAGGAGGATTATATCATTAGATTACATTCCTACAGAGGAGCAGGATGCATACATCTTGACAAAGGCACTATCAAGAGGAAAATTTGAGTTCCACAGGGGCAGAATCGGGGTAGTAGACAATCCCTTTCTTGTTGAGAGGGATGTTGAAATTGGCAACAAGAAGAGGCTTCTAATTTAATTTTCCCTTAATTAGATTAGAAGGAAATTGCAATTCCACATCAAATGACAAATTGTATGAGTTAACTGAGTTAGGAATACTTAGTTAGCTTAGTCAATTTGAGTTGAGGGTCAAACTGGAGGCATGTAGAGTTATCTCTAAGTTTTAGGGGATCCAGTTCTTGTTTATTTTGAGTTGTAATTAATTAACTTAATTATTTGAGTTAAAATCAGTTTAACTAGTTCTAACTAATGGAGGAACTAGTGATAGGTCCAATGAATTAAATTTGGTTTAATTCGCATGCAGTTATCAATCAGATAACTAATAATTCACTATAAATAGTTGTTGCATGTCAGTTATGAGGAATACCCAGTTGAGATTGGAGTTAAAGGGAAGTGTACTATGAGTCATATAATTATAAAATTGTACGGGTCATGCATGAGGTTAGAAAAAGGCCTTAGATGTATTACGCAATCATTAATTGGGAATTTCCTAATTAATAGGGGTTGAATTTCCCGAGGAATTGTGCAAGCAAGGCACGATATCTAGAGATAATAAATTGCTTAATTATTGGACCAAACTTTCTTTGGATAGAGTGAGATAGTCAAATATAGTGCAAAGAACTCTAAAGCCTGAGAGAAGCATTGTATTGTTTCATATTCTTGACTTAATCCACTATAGAGATAGTGTTGTTTTTAGCTGAGGTTTTCCCTAGATAAATTTTTGTGTTCTGTGATTGAAATTATTTCTCTTTCTTTTTTATGTGATTGTGTGATCGTAATTGGTTTCCACAATTTGTAGAATAAATGCAAGTATTTTGTTTTAGCATATTACAATATCAGTTGAATCTATATGAATTTTCTACAAAAATATCACAATCCACCTTCAAATAACCACACCTCTTCTATCTAAACATATAAACCAAAAAAAAAAAATCTCCCTTCTCAATATAGTCCTATTCTATCATGCAACCATTTCCCTCCCACACTCAAATGTAGGGAAGGGAATCTCTTCCACTTTCTCCATATGGCTTTTATATAGCGATATACCTTAACTTTATATATATTTTATAATAGAAGAATATGGTTTGTTAATTACCATCTATCCCAATTCCTTAGCCTCATAATAGCCATTGTAATTGCTACTGCACGTTGTTGATACTGAGATAACATATTCATAGCCATTACTTAGGGAATTATAGGTATTGATAAAACGTATAGATGTTAAATTCTTTAGTAATTTGAATGGAATATGAATAATAAATTCAATGACAAAAATTTCATAATATATACCCCTAAGCTGCATGAAATCACATGCCTGAAGGGAAATTATTTTTCTCTCAGTAAATGAAGTCAAAGTTGTTAAAATTTCTAAATAAAATACACAAAAGGCAGAGATATCTGGATAAGACACATGGAAACCATAAATAAAATTAGTTTCTCTCACCTCCATTTCTTGCTCATAATCTCTTTGTCCTCATTTTCAACTTTTCATGTTTTAAACATTACATTTATATGCTTCCTGAATAAAACCCACTGTAGTTGTTTATCCACAAGGTTATTAGTCATTTGTATCATGATGAGAGAAAATATAACACAAGTTATCACATCATCTCTTTTATATCTATTTATCTATGTGTTGGTTAAATATAATTTAGGTTTTAAAATTAAAGTATTACAAATTCTTTGCAATATTTTTAATTAAAAATTATAATTTGATGTCAACATGACATGTTTTTCACTAGTTTTAATTCGAATCTTCTTGTTTCAATGAGCAATCAAATCATTTCCATTAGATTATAGAATAAAAATAATGGCATGTATCAAGGTTAAATATTTATGTTTGTTGTAAATTAACCACCAAACAATTTAAAATTATTTTTCTACTCGAACATAAGTATCTAGTACAAAACCCACCTCTAGGCTACCAAATGCTATGAGTATCTAAAGGTGAACATCTAGTTTCCTTCTCTCAAATATCACACATCTAATACTGTAATGATTAGAATTAATAACTTTAGTTACCTAGCTCACTTTTTCCCACTAAATTCCTCTAAAAATGTTGAAATTGGCAACAAGAAGAGGCTTCTAATTTAATTTTCCCTTAATTAAATTAGAAGGAAAGTGTAATTCCACATCACATGACAGCTTGTACGAGTTAAATGAGTTAGAAAGACTTAGTTAGATCAGCCAATTTGATTTGAGGGTTAAACTATAGGTATGTGGAGTTCTCTCTAGGTTTTAGGGGTTCCAGATATAGTTTATTTTGAGTTGTAATTATTTAACTTAATTATTTGAGTTAAAAACATTTTAACTAGTTTTAACTAATGGAGGAACTAGTGAGAGCTCCATTGAATTAAATTTGATTTAATTCACATGCAGTGATCAATCAAATAACTGATAATTCACTATAAATAGTTGAACTACATGTCATTTATGAGGAAGACCCATTTGAGATTGGAGTTAAAGGGAAGTGTACTATCATTTGTATAATTAGAAAATTGTACAGGTCATGCATGAGGTCAACAGAAGGCCTTAGATGTATTTCACAATCATTAATTGGGAATTTCCTAATTAATAGGGGTTGAATTTCCCTAGGGATTGTGAAAGTAAGGCAGGGCATCCAGAGGCAAGAAATTGGTTAAGTATTGGATCAAACTTTCTTGGGATAGAGTGAAACAATTAGAAATAGTGCAGAGAGCTCTCAAGCCTGAGAGAAGAATTATATTGTTTCATATTCTTGACTTAATGAAATATACAAATAGCAAGGTTTTTGGCTGAGGATTTCCCCAGATAAATATTTTTTTTGTGTGATTGAAATTATTTCTCTTTCTTGTTCATGTGATTTTGTAATCGTAATTGGTTTCCACAATTTGTAGAATAGATTCGTGTATTATTTTTAGCATATTACAAGGTCAGTTGAATCTATGTGGATTTTATACATGGTATCAGAGCAGGAATCACTATAGAGGAAAAGAATACGAGTTTTTTTTTAACAAGTAAATCAAATTTGCAAATATACTCTTCATGACCAGCAACAGAATCAGGATGTCTTTCGGTGTATTGAGACTCGCATATTCCCTTGAGGGTAGTTAGAATTACATAGCTTGGAAGGAAAATATGGAAGCAGTGTTGGAAGACAACGGGCTGAAGGAGTTCAAAGACAGTGATATTCCCAGGCCCACAGCAACAAATTATCAAAATCTTGATGCATGGAAGAATAATGTAGCGAAGGCAAGAAGGATTTAGTTAGGAGGAGTTTGAGATCATATTTTCTCAAACCTCCATGGAAAGGAAACTCCATATGCTATGTGGAAAGCCTTAAAATATTTTTTTAAGAATAGCAGTGGGCATAGGAAGCTAGTGCTGAAGGAAAAGCTCAAAAAAAATCAATATGGAAAAGGGCGACACAATAAAAAAATACTTGACGAAGTTCATTCAATGTCAAGATGAGCTTGGAAGTGTTGGTGTTACAATTTTTGAGGATGATCTAGTGATCCTAGCACTTCTAGGCCTTCCGAAGAGTTTTCACAACTACCGGGATTTGGTGAATGGGAGGGAGAAGCTACCAGAGTGGGAGTGATTGTGGTCCGACTTGGTACAAAAAGAGATTCAGTGGAATACCAGAGATGGATCCTTATTAAAGACTAATGATGAGGAGAATTATTCCTTCGATGGAAAGGCAAATAAAGGGAAAGGGAAGGCGTCCCATTCCAAATCATATTCTAGTTAGGTAGGAAAGAAGAAAGACTTGTCAAATATTATATGTTTTCACTATCATGAGCCTGGACACTATGCTACAGTTTCTGCACAAGAATACCAAACATAAAGCCTCAAGAGGTGCGGCAGGTGAAGCCCATGCATCACAGTTCGAGTTGTATTTCACTCTCATCGCATGCATGGCATCATCGATGATGGGTTATGTGTGGTAATTGGATAATGGAGCTTCATTCCATATGACCGACAACAAAGAATTATTCAGTAACTTGGAGGAGAAGGATCTTCAGATGCACATCAAGATGGGAGATGATGGGAGTTAAAGCGTGACTGACATAGGTACTATTACCTTTCAAAGGGATTTTGGTACTCCTGTCACATTAAAATATGTCATGTATGTTCCTAGTTTAAAGAAGAATTCATTTTCAGTTGCTAAGTTGGAAGACTATGGTTATGATGTGATATTTACCAAAGGAAAGGTGTTCCTTATTCACAAAGCCACAAGATAGGTGAAGAATATTGGGGTTTGGGTAAATAACCTCTATAAATTGGATGTATAATATTCTGCCTCCTTGAGCACAAAAGCAGAGAAGGTTCATATCTGAGACATCGGTGAGTTATGGCATAGAAAATTGGGCCATCTACACCATGGCACTTTGAATATCATGAAACATATTTCTACAGGACTTCCCAAGGGTGCACTTGAGCAACGAAATACATGAAAAGGGTGTACATTGGGGAAGTACACCAAAGCCACCTTTCATGATAAGGACAGCCGAGCGAAGGTGATCCTTGAAAGAGTTAACTCATATGTCTGTGGACCGTTATCGATAGCCTCCAAAGAAAAAGACAGGTATTATGTGATTTTTGTAGATTATTTTTCACGCAATTGTTGGATATTATTTATGTAGATGAAATATCATATGTTCTCAAAATTTTGTGAGTTCAAAGCACTTGTCGATAAAGATAAAGGAAATAAGGTGCAGCCTCTGAGGAGCAACAACAATGGAGAATATGTCTCGAATGAATTCAAGAAAATGTACTTCATAAGGAATTTGAGAGGAATTGATAACATCTCATAACCCACAGCAGAATGGGGTTGCAAAAAAGAATAAAAAAACTATTGTGGGAGCAGCACCAGTGATGTTGCATGATTAGGGCCTATTGTTGCACTTATGGGCTAAAGCATGCAACACAACGGTATTTGTGCAGAATAGAAGTCCTCATCAAATTCTTGGGATGAGTACACCAGAGGAATATTTTTCGGGTAAGAAACCCGATGTGGCACACTTTAAAATATTTGGGTCATCAGTTTATTTCCATGTAACCAAATATGATAGGAAAAATTTAGAGCCAACGGCTAAGTTGGGAATATTTTTGGGGTACAATGATACACTTCACAACTATCAAGTGTACTTTCTAGCACACAGGATGACAGTGGTTAGAAGAGATGTGAAATTTGATGAAGATAAGGCCATGTGAATTTCCCTTGAGAGGGAGCTTCAGTTGCATGCAGTTGAAGAGCTCTTAGCTCCAAAAGAAGAACCTCAATATTTGGAGTAGCCACAAGCAGAGGAACAGAGAGTGGAAACAACCACTCATTCAGAGACATCCTGAGATGGAAGGAAACACATCAGATAGGCTAACACATTGGTGCTTGATGCTAGAGAGAATGTGGGAGCACCCACATCACAACACAGGCAGAGAAGTTCCCCAGAGAGGTACACTAGCTACATGGCTCTTATGAGCGAGAGTGCATAGATTGAGCCATCCTCATTTGAAGAAGTAGTGCAACAACCAGTTTGGATTGATGCCATGGTTGAGGAGTATGACTCCATTATCAGAAATAGTGCATGGGAATTTTTCCCAAGACTAGAGGGGAAGTTAGTTGTAGGATCTTGTTGGATCTACAAGGTGAAGTAGGCAGTAGATGGGAGTGTTGAGAAACACAAGGCCATATTTGTGGCCAAAGGGTTCTCTTAGGTGGAGGGAATTGATTACGAGGATACTTTTTCTCCAGTTGCAAGGTACTCATCAATCATATCTATCCTTTCACTTTCAGCACATATGGGATGGAAGATATATTCAATGGATGTAAAGACAACCTTCCTCAATGGAGTGATTGAGGAAGAGGTTTACATTGAGTAGCCGGAAGGTTTTGAGACCTCTGACGAAGATTCACATGTGTGCAGACTCAAGAGAGCATTGAATGGACTAAAACATGCACCATGTGCTTGGTACACCAGAATCGAAAACTACTTCACTGGGTTGGGCTTCACCAAGAGTGAAGCAGATGCGAACCATTACCATATTTTGGTGGAAGGTGAAATTTTGATCATTGTACTTTATGTCGATGATTTGATTCTGACAGGTGATGAGCAATTCATCAAGTCTTGAAAAGAGGATATTACAAGCGAATTTGAGATGAAGGATATGGGGCCTTTGCATTGTTTCCTTGGATTGGAAATTTGGAAAAGAGATGGGAAACTCTTTGTATCTCAGGGCAAGTATGCCAACGTGATTTTGAAGAAGTTTCACATGGAGAGCAACAAGCCCATGGAGACTCCTCTAGTAGGGAACTGGAGGAAGGAGGATGTTACTTCAGGCGAAGTGGTAGATGATACCATCTACAAACAGCTTGTGGGTTCACTCATGTATTTGGTGAACACACGACCAGACATATGTTATGTTGTTAACCAGCTTATTCAAGTTATGGTTAATCCTACCAAGCTTTTTTCGAAGGCAAGAAAGCATGTGTTGAGATACCTCAAAGGCACCACAAAGTTTGGGCTATGGTACAGGAGGACAGAGGGAGTGAAGCTTCAAGGCTTCACAAATGCATATTAGGAAAGGAGTCCATCCGACAGGAAAATCACATCAAGGGGCATCTTCAAAATTAGGTCAGGAGAAGTTTCCTGGTACATCAGGAAGCAGAGATCAGTTGCACCTGGTTCAGTAGAGGCAGAGTACATGGTTTCTAGTTAGGCAAATTGTTAGGTCATCTAGATGAGGAAGATACTTGTTGGTTTGTTTGATCAATAGATGGATCTAACGGTGATTTATTGTGATAACCAGAGTTGCATCAAACTCTCAGTTAATCCGTTTTTTCATGATAGATCTAAGCATATTGATATCTTCTACCACCATTTTTTGTGTGCAAAGGAGGATTATGTCATTAGAGTACATTCCTACAGAGGAGCAAGATGCATAAATCTTGACAAAGGCACTATCAAGAGGAAAATTTGAGTTCCACATGATAAGAATCGGGGTAGTAGAAAATCCCTTTCTTGTTGAGAGGGATGTTGAAATTGGCAACAAGAAGAGGCTTCTAATTTAATTTTCCCTTAATTAGATTAGAAGGAAATTGCAATTCCACATCACATGACAGCTTGTATGAGTTAACTGAGTTAGGAATACTTAGTTAGCATACTCAATTCAAGTTGAGAGTCAAACTGGAGGCATGTAGAGTTATCTCTAAGTTTTAGGGGATCCAGTTCCTATTTATTTTGAGTTGTAATTATTTAACTTAATTATTTGAGTTAAAATCAGTTTAACTAGTTCTAACTAATGGAGGAACTAGTCATAGGTCCAGTGAATTAAATTTGGTTTAATTCGCATGCATTTATCAATCAGATAACTAATAATTCACTATAAATAGTTGTTGCATGTCAATTATGAGGAATACCCAATTGAGATTGGAGTTAAAGGGAAGTGTACTATGAGTCATATAATTATAAAATTGTACGGGTCATTCATGAGGTTAGCAAAAGACCTTAGATGTATTACGCAATCATTAATTGGGAATTTCCTAATTAATAGGGGTTGAATTTCCTGAGGGATTGTGCAAGCAAGGCACGACATCCAGAGATAATAAATTGGTTAAGTATTAGACCAAACTTTCTTTGGATAGAATGAGACAGTCAAATATAGCGCAGAGAAGTCTCAAGCCTGAGAGAAGCATTGTATTGTTTCATATTCTTGACTTAATCCACTATACAAATAATGGCGTTTTTAGCTGAGGTTTTCCCTAGATAAATTTTTGTGTTCTGTGATTAAAATTATTTATCTTTCTTTTTTATGTGATTGTGAGATCGTAATTGGTTTCCACAATTTGTAGAATAAATGCAAATATTTTGTTTTAACATATTACAATATCAGTTAAATATATATGAATTTTCTACAAAAATATCACAATCCACCTTCAAATAACCACACCTCTTCTATCTAAACATATAAACCCAAAAAAAAAAATCTCCCTTCTCAATATAGTCCTATTCTATCATGCAACCATTTCCCTCCCACACTCAAATGTAGGGAAGGGAATCTCTTCCACTTTCTCCATATGGATTTTATATAGCGATATACCTTAACTTTAGTTATACTTTATAATAGAAGAATATGGTTTGTTAATTACCATCTATCCCAATTCCTTAGCCTCATAATAGCCATTGTAATTGCTACCGCACGTTGTTGATACTGAGATAACATATTCATAGCCATTACTTAGGGAATTATAGGTATTGATAAAACGTATAAATGTTAAATGCTTTAGTAATTTGAATGGAATATGAATAATAAATTCAATGAAAAAAATTTCATAATATATACCCCTAAGCTGCATGAAATCACATGCCTGAAGGGAAATTATTCTTCTCTCATTAAATGAAGTCAAAGTTGGTAAGATTTCTAAATAAAATACACAAAAGGCGGAGATATCCGGATAAGACACATGGAAACCATAAATAAAATTAGTTTCTCTCACCTCCATTTCTTGCTCATAATCTCTTTGTCCTCATTTTCAACTTTTCATGTTTTCAACATTACATTTATATGCTTCTTGAATAAAACCCACTGTAGTTGTTTATCCACAAGGTTATTAGTCATTTGTATCATGATGAGAGAAAATATAACATAAGTTATCACATCATCTCTTTTATATCTATTTATCTATGTGTTGGTTAAATATAATTTAGGTTTTAAAATTAAAGTATTACAAATTCTTTTGCAAAATTTTAAATTAAAAATTATAGTTATTTATTTATTTTAAAGTAGACATTAGTATAATGTAGGGTTTTAATGTAACAATTTTATATCAGATTGTTATACAAAGGTTACTTGTTTTTTGTGTTGAATGTGAATTAAAATAAAGAACACAAGTGACAACTATAATGCAAATATGACAATGCAACTTAAAAATGATATAAATGTAACGAAAATGTGAAATAACCAAAATGATGTATGATTAAGTATTTTATTATTGTATTTATGCATTTTAGTTTTAAGTGAATTTTAAGAAACCTTTTTTTATCTATTTTAGATTTTTCGTGTTTGAAGGACATGTTGTTTGAGGATTGTGGAGATCATTTGGGTCTATTAGAGATTTATTGGGTCCATAATTAGATCGAAGGTGGAATTTTCCACTATTTTTAGTTTTCCCCGAGTCTTTCCTTTCATTTTTGTATAGTTTACATGTCTTATCTTTGCCTTTTTTTTTTCTTTTCTTTTTTCCTGGGGGGTTGGGTCCCCCATTGGATAGAAGATGGAATTTTCCACTACTTTTAGTTTTCCCCGAATCTTTCCTCCCATTTTTCTATAGTTTACATGTCTTATCTTTGTCTTATCTTTTTCTTTCTTTCTTTTTTCCCTTTGGGAAGGGGGGTCGTTTTTGGGATTCAATGTGGGAATGCAATTTGAAGGTAGGTTTGAGATTTTAGGAAATGATTGTATATTTTCCATGGTATTTATGATAGGTTATCGATTTTTAGAATTTAGGTTTGCAATATAATATGTTTTCCCAGGGTACAATTTTAACAATAAAAGACTAGAATATAATAAACAAAAATTAAAATTAAAAAACAAGGGCTTATGGGACTAGGTTGATCTTTTCCTCCTCTTCTTTTTCTTCTCTTTCCCCTCATTCCTATTCCTCATTTTCCTAAATCACTTTTCCTCTTCTACTTTGTCTCCTTCTCCTCCTCCCTTAATCTTTCTATGTTTCTCCTCTTCTCTTTTCCCACTCCTTTCTCCTTTTCTTCTCTTCCTTTATGTTCATCCTCATTCCTATTAAATTTTTTACCAAATTCCTCCTTTAAATTTTCCTTTTCCCAAAATATCTCTTCATTTTTCATGATTTATCTCTTAAGTGGAAGATATATCATATTAGTCCATATTCTATTAGTGGGTTGATGCTCTTTTACATAGAAAATGTAGCCTCATCCTTCCCTCTTCTTCCTTTTTCTTCTCTTGTTTTTCAAATCCTCGATTCCTCATATTATCCCCTCCCTTAATACTCTTACCCTCCCTCTTCCACTTTTTCCTCCATTACTCCTTTATTTTTTCCACGAAATCCTCCTTTCTCTTTTTTTTTTCCCCTTAAAATAAACCTCTTTTTTCTTTCCTTTTTTTAAAAAATAATCCACCTTCCTCTTATATTTTGTCTCCTCTTTCTGATTATTTCTTCTCCTTCTTACTCTTTTTCTCCTATTCTTATTTTTTTAATCTTTCTATCTCCCCCTCTTCTTTGATTCCCCACTTTTCCTTTCATATTTCTTCCTCCCACTACTTCTTTTTCCCTTATTCTTGTTATTTTCCCCTCGATCTTCTTCTTTCTTTTCCCCCTCCTCTTACCTTATTCTTCAATCTTTTGTTCTTCTTCCTTTTTTTTCCTCTTATTTTCTCTTATCCCCCATTTCTCTTTCTTCCCTTCTCTCCTCTTAAGTATTTGATATTTTCACAATACATAAGGCAATATTTTTGCATATGGAAGAGTTAATTTTATTTATTTATTTATTTATTTTTGTATTATGGATTGTGTTAATTTCCTATACCCTCTTTTTATTATTGTATTTATGTTTAATTATTTTCCATGTATTTTATGTTATATATCAATAAATTATATCAAAGCTCATCATTTTATTAATGAAAACTAAACTTGGGTGGAGAGAATCTCAATCATTCCTCCCAACCACCTGAGATAAACCCAATTGATATTTATATGTGAATTCCAATCTCAAGGTGATGAGGATTGTGGTGATATTAAAGGATGAGAAAAAGAAAAAGTGTGAAAAATAAGTAGTTGCAAATACTAATGATGAAAAAAAAAGTGAACATTGATCACCTATCACATATTTTATGTTATTCACAAGTATGAATAATTATGAATGAAAATCCATCGGATCTCTAGTGATGTGAGTCGTGTGTTACAAATAGAGGTATTTTTTCTCTTACTATGAAGTTCTTAATTATTTTTTCAAATTAATGGATACTAGATTTGTAATTTTATGATTTTAATATTACAAAAAAATATTTAAGACTCTTTCTAATAAAATAAAATGGGAGGAATAAATATGGTAGAGGACTTGTCACATGTAGTAATAAAGGTTAATTAATTTTGTCTTTAAGCATGAGAATTCGGTATTTATTTTCAATTAAGGATGTGCTAATTTCTCTTTTAAGTGTGTTCTTTTAGAGACCTTCATAAGAAGAAAATGAATAATAATATGATAGTGTTGTTTTGGATGATGTCCAATAAGTTTCACTAGAGTTTTATTTGATTTGTGTATTCTTATAGTTAAGGTCAATATTTCCCTAAGGTGGTAGAGACTACCAATTTATGAGGAGAACATATACCACAATGTATGTGTATTTATGACTCTCTTGTCCATGAGGTGGAAGTGAACCACTTGTTACATAAATAAAAGTGACAATTGTATATCAAATGCTATGAATTTATAGATGTATATTTATTTACAAAGTTTATTTATATATATTAAAATATATTTATTGTTTTTTAAAAATGATAATGTTAAATTGTTAATAATTAGTTAAGTAACACAAAGTTGGTGGAAAAACGATGCAGCATACACAAATGGAATCCAAAAACTCATACAAAGCAATGTAAAAACTTTAAAAAATGCATATTTGAGCAAAAGCAATGTAAAAACTAAAAAAACAACATCAATTTGATGTAGATGGAATGAATGCAATTATGTGAAACATTGATGCAAATGAAAGACAAATTTGATGTAAATAAAATAAAAAGTGAAAAATCAACACAATTTTGATAAGAATACAACAAAAGAAGTAAGAAAGGCATAAATTTGACCCAAAAAAAATAAATAAATAAATAAATAATCTAATAAAACATCCAACAAAGCAATGCTAAAAAGAATCAAAGACCAAAATTCAATGCAACAACACAATGATGATGTAAAAAATAATGTAAATATTAGAAAATCAAAGCAAAAATCACACCAATACAACATAATTTATGCACAAATTACAATGCCCCTAAATATATCATATATAAAGTTATACTTTTCAAGAGAAAAAACAAAAAAATACAAATTTTGATAATAAGATCCTACACAGTAGTAATGATGATTCATATTGTTTAGATTTCCTATTCCATTAATACTAGAGGAAAGAAAAAAATTAAAAAAAAAAAAAAAATTATAACTTATCATTAAAAAGTTTGAATTTAAAATCAACTAAAAAAACACACTCTTAATAACTAATATGACCAGCATACCTACTAAATTCTTCATACTTTCTTCATACAGTGAATTTAGAATGAACTACTGAGGAAAAACACACTCTCTTAGTAACTAATATGACCAGCACACCTACAAAATTCTTCATACAGTGAATTTAGAATGAACTACTAAGGAAAAACACACACTCTTAGTAACTAATATGACCATCATACCTACTAAATTCTTCCTCAATTACTACGATAATCTCTTATGACAAAAGAGAATCTTTACTGGAATTATCAATCCATGCCTTGTTAAAAGAATGTTTGTTGTATACATATACCAAAGCTGCTAATTATACTCATGGTATGCTACTGTTTTGAGAATAGTAAATAACATGCTTGCGGAAGTTGTTACAACTATAATTTTCTAAAATCTTATAGGTCTCTGAATTCGTTTTTTTCATGTTGAGATAGTAAAAAAATGCAGACCTGTTTAAGTTCTTTGTTGAAAGAAAAGGGACAGATATTATAATTTTGAAAGAATGACTCTATAATTCTGGTGATAAGGTGTAATTATGGGGATAAAGCGTGCGCTAACATAAACCGTTTCAGTTTAGTTTGTTATGTTTGATAATTGAAATTTCAACCCAACAATTGTTAAAAAAAAATTATCAATGGTTTGTTTGACTTTTTAACTCAAATTCCAAAATATTCCAAAAATTTACAATCTATCAATTCAAAAATATGACAACATAAATACAAATTGTAAAATGGGCGAAAAACTTACCTGGCTGGGAATCTCGCGACGATAGAAAGGAGAAGTGTTGGTGACATTGAGTTTGAAAGATGGCGTCGGGTGGACATAGATCGAATACAACCCTTCATGGCCTCGAAAGAATCTCTCCCACAAGGGAACAAGGGGCAGTGCCCCTCTCGTCAGAAACATAAAGGCGATCTTGGGTACCCTCTCAAAGGGGTACCCTCTCCTGTGTGGCACCATGGACGCCCTCCACAGAAGCTCCTCGTCGCTCATGTTGTGCATCAGAATCTGAGGCCTGATCCAGTGTTCGAATCTCGCCGTGTCCTCTCTGCTACTACAAACGCCGCAACTCGACGATATTGGCGGGCTCAGAAAAGTTTGTGCGAGAGGGTGAAACATTTCCTGGGTGTTCAAATAACGCCTAGTTGCGACGACGCCGAAGACGATTGCGGATCCTATGAGGATTAGATACGTTAGAATTTTGACGACATTCTCATGCCATTCTCGCTTGCAGGGTAACTGCGGTGGAATCCCCATAAGCCCTATTTCCTCTGCCACTGCATTCTCCTTTGTCTGCATTGTTATTGAAGCAAATTTAAGAATAGATCAGGGTGCTTCGGTGAAGCAAATTTAAGACTAGATTAAGGTGTTTTGGATTGATTGTGAATACTGCATTGCTATTCTATATGGTGTTTTGGATTGATGGTATTCTATAGAATTGAGTATTCTTTTAAGAATAATTGAAATTGCTACAAGCTCTTTGAGTCTAATTTAAACAGCTCTTGAAGTATAGTTTAAACAGCTGATGGTGATATACATGTTTTGTTTAAAAAATTAAGAAATAATTGAAAAAGTTTTGAAGTATAATTTAAACGGTTGAAGGTTGTGTAAATGCTTTGTTTAAACAACATATCAATCCACAGCATTATAATGGATTAGAACGAGAGATTCCATTCAAATAAGCAGTCGGTGATGAATTCATTATAGTTCCGATGATACAGAGAATCGATTCAAATATTAAGTTGGTGAGGATTTTATTATAATATGAATATGAGACCTAATATTAAGTTGGTGAGGATTTTATTATAATATGAATATGAGGAGAGAATCTAGACAACATAGACTAGGTGAGCAATTTAGATACGTAATTACTATAATGATATATTAATTTAGATATGTAAATGCTATAATGATATTTTAATGATGACCTTATCAAAATAGAAGTTCAAATTTGACACAATTTTCTATTTATTTATTTATTTATTTAATAAAAAATGTTATTAAAAAAAAATGTATTAATTAATAAATATCAAATTAGTGTTGTGTCTTAATTAATAAATATCGAATTAGTGTTGTTATTTTGAAATTTCTTAATTATAGTTGTAACACTGGTTTTTATATATAGAGGAAATTAGTTTTAGATATTATTTCATTGTCTGGATTTATTATATTGTAAAAAAGAGGTTCATGCCTTGAATAGACTTCTTATCTATTTGTTTATCTCATTTTCAAGGTGTGGAATTCCATTTTTTCAATTTTCATATTATTATTTGGATGTTTGTTTCATAATATTTGGCTTTAAAATATATAATCCTTGGTTTGGCTTCTTCAAACTAATCATATTGGTATTTTTGTTATAACTTTTTTTCTAGGTAGTTTCAAACCATGAAAGTATTTTGGAGCGTAAGGAAATGTAGCAAAGTACTTATGGTAAAAATTTCAAGTTTTGGTTTGATATATTATCATATATAGGCTTTGGAAATTAGGGCTTTTTACTAGTCCTCAAATTAGTCTCATACAACTCATATTGGTACTTTTTATATAGGTTTTCGTGAAATCATATGCAATTAAGACAAGAGTTTTACACAGTCTCCTAAAATTTTCCAAAAGCTTTAGTTACTTCCTACCTCTAGGAAAATGCCACATTTTTCAATAATGTTGTTAGAGGAGCCATTATTTAACCATAATTATTCACAAACTTCAATAATATTCGATCAATATTCAACATCCTCTAATATTCTTCAAAGTTTTGAGAATTTTTCATTCCATCATACCTTCAATTTTTTTATGGTCCACTTTATCGCTTTTATGATAAACAAGATGACCCAAATATTCTACTTCCTAAACCCCAAAGGAACACTTAGAAGGTTTTATATATACTTGTTTTCAATCCAATAATTTTAAGGCTCTATCATGTTGAACATGTTATTTCCAAGATTTATTGTAGATTAATGCATTATCAAATAATACTAACTCACATTGTTTCACAAAGAGCTTGAAAATAGAATTTATCAAGCTTTGAAAGATGGAAGTTGCATCAGTAAGGCCAAACAACAACACCCAAAACTCATAATGACCTTCAAATGTGCTAAACACCATTTTGGGTATGCCTTCTTGCCTCATTCTAATTTGATGATATCCAAAATGGAGATCTAACTTAAGTAGATTAGGTTTAAAGGACAACTTCCAAGCAAAACTAAATGTTAGTCCAAGGAGAAGCCAAAGGAAAAAAATTCTCACCTTATTCAATAAAAGATTTGGGGGACCAAAATCCTCCCAAAATGGAGAGGTATTATTAGGATTTGATCAATACATTATATGAAATTCACCTTGATGCTTTTAAAGTGAAAAATTAAGTTGAATCAACATGTAGTGTCATTTTTACTAATGATCCGAGTTAGAAAAATTTCAGGTGAAAAACTTCAAGAGTCATTTTGAGGCCTTAAATTAACACTTTTTTTGGTATTGACCTTACTATGGACCTATATTCCACAATGTACACATTAATAAAGAATTGTCTCAATAAGAGCTTGTATGAGAAAGTTATGCCTCTTGGAAGTTAACCTATTGAAAATTTACCACCATAATTCAATAGGATGCCATGACATCCCTCGTTACTCATGGAAAAATGGCTAGCCACGTGGCACTCTGAATAATAAAATAAAAGGGTCAATTTGTAACTCATATTGAGGGTTTAATGGGTCAAATTTAACCCTTAGTTGGCTATTGGGCTCTGTTATAACCAAGAACTAGGAGGAAAAGGGGTTATTTTCAATTCTATTCTAGGGAATTGTGTTCCATAATTGAGCAAAGTAGATGAGAGTGGATAGAGAGTGAGAGAGAGAGAGAAATTAGAGAGGGATTGTGTTCTATAACATCCCATGGGCCACAAGTCTCACTCCTTTATACTTTTGTCCACTTCTATTCAGAGAAAGAGATAACAGAGCAACCTCACCTTCGAGTTGGGTTTTCTCTCGAAACGGTTTCCCAGGTCATATCTTGTGCTATTTTGGTTTTGTGAGTTATTGTTATATTTTTTCTCTATATTATGCATATTTATATATTTGCGTGCATAATAAAGAATAGCTTAATAATTCTAGAAGTATAAGGAAAAATTAACTCTAATAGTATGGATTTCAGAGTTCAATCATTTTTCTTTATCAAATGTGTTGTGACAAACTATTCAGCGGATATTCATGGAAGTTTATGTAATATTCCTAAAATTTAGCTTTTAGCTAAATGGAATATTATAGACTGTTTTATCACTAGATAGGTGAATAAATGGGTAGGGAGGCCTATAAATCTCCTTAACAGCAATAAAAACACTTCAAGTGTGAAAGGGGACCTTCTAAGCAGCTAAATAAAGCACCTTTGAGTGTAAACAAGGGTTGGATCATGTTGAATAGGTCAACTTTGACCAAATCAACAACGTTGTTATGGAGGAGTGGACATTAAATGAGGAATAACACAGTTTTGGAGGGAGATTGATTGCATGGAGGTAGTGACCTAATTGAGTGGGGCCAAGGGCAAGGAAGCTCATAACTTATATAAGGAAGAGGATGGCAACCATATTGTTTATGTTTTTGGCTTATTATTTTGTATATGGTCTATTTATACTTTTGGCATTCTTCAGCTATTTAGTTGATTTTGCAGTGTTGTTTAGCACAGGGTGTTCCCAATCAGGAATCCTATATCTTTCCTTGAGAGGCCTATTGGAGGAGTATTGCACTACATTTCCACACTCAGGCTCAAGGCCAAGCTACAGTTTTCTTCATCAGCGCAGTTTTTGCTGAATATTGTGTGGTGTTGCAGGGTGCAACAGTAGAAAATTAGATTGTGTGTCTTCAGAGCTAGTTTTGCAGTGGAGGAAGGTTTCCATCCATTGGAAGGCCTGTGAAGAAGCCCCTTGAGCTTTATTGACACATTTAGCATCAGGATAAGGAGTATTCATCCCTTACAGTGCATTTTTAGCCTAGATCTACGTTATTTTAGGGAGGAGTTGTAGGGGTGGTTGCAGTGGTTGTTTTGGGAGGTGATTTCTTCAATGGAGGAGTCATTCTTTCATCTGGAGGATCTATTGGAGAAGATATATAGTTTTCTACATCAGCTTCAGCCATATCTTTGTTTTTTTTTTTGCAGCATACCTTCAGCCCTAGGGCTGCAGCGCACATTGGCACATTATGTGCATTTTATGGAAACCCTCTTAGGTTGTCTTGGAAAGCTGATCTAGTGCCTAGATCTGTATGTTTAGACTTTGTTGGGGCCTACATCAGTATTTTATATCATTGTATCATCTCCAGCTGTATTTATACTTAATATAACTGCATTGTAGTTTCTCTCCGACATTTTGTACTGTAACAACAACTCATATTTGTGAGTGATTGCCTATGGTAGGCTTGTTTCCTCATTGCATATGATTTATGCCTCACTATTTTGTATTGATTTGATGTTCTTATACATAATGTTATGACTCCATATTGGTCTCCAATGTTAATGTCTTTATTTACACTGTTATTTCCATTTTTTTGTTCATATATTGTTGCTTCCCCATTTGGGAATATTAAAGTGGGATCATAGCATAATCTTGGCTCAACCTGTGCATTCAACCAATATGTCACCATAAGGAGAATTTTATCACAAAAAGAGGAGATGTACAGAAGAAACAAAGGCAAAACTCCATTATGTGGAGGAAGGGAGGAAGAGGGGCTCTCAAAGCTTCTTTTTCAAACAATGCAGAGCATTCATGAACATATTAAGAAGATGAGAAGGGAGATGTGTATAGAATCTCCAAGGGGTTTGAATATGAATCAAACCTTATATTTTTACATGATTGGTGTGAGCATTCAACCACACATTCTGGTCCCAGCACAATGTTATTCCCACATTTACTGCAGGAGAGATGGAGCAATAAGATGCACCAAAGGAGGAGACTTTGAGTGACTATCTTCAGGAGTATGAATCTCAATCTTGGAGATACAAGTAGCACTTCAGTTTCCAAGGGTTTTTCCAAATCAAGGAGGAAAGAAGACCCAGCAATCACAACAGAAGCAGAAGAGGTAGATTATTTCTGCAAAAAAATTATATGTCATCCACATGCACAACCAAGGATTGGATAGAGCAGCTAGACTCATATTTGCAACTACATCAAGTTTCAGAAAAGGAAGCCCTTAGGATATCAGTGCTGCATCTTGAAGGTAAGGCTAGTACTTGGTGGTTTTATGAATCTTCTTCATTTAATCATGCAAATATAGCTAATAATGCAGGATTCACTAAGAGATTAGTGAAGAGATTTAATGTAAAACAATCTGAAACATCTTTGGTTGAGTTAGCAAAACATAAAAATTCAAACACTTTTCATGAGTTGGAAAGATCCATTGCACCAACTTCACTTCAGATTTCTATTAAGGGGGATAAAACTTGTATCATACTTTTCCAAGGGAAAAATCCCCATTGCAAGAAGAGCTTTCTTCTAAAAAGAAGACATGGAGATGCCTCCTTCAAGGGAAGAACAAGATCTAGGGTCTTTCATTATCGATGAGGTATTCTAAAATGTTGATAAGGAGGAAGAGCAGAAAGGAAGTGATAGCGTTGTCACTTTGGGAGGATAACCATCCCCACATGGAGATGGGCATGAAGCTATTTCTTCAAGTGGAGGAGCTTTTTCATCCTTGCAAAAAGTTCCCAAGGAGCATCATGTGACAATAGTGAAAGGCATTAACACCTTGATCAAAGGAGGAGAAGAAAAAGTGGATCAACATCAAAGGATGGGGAGGATGCACCCTTGTTTATTTCAAGGGGTTTATATATAGAAGAAGGAGACCAATTTATGCAATGAAGGGAGAGACAAATAATTCCACTCACCTATACGGTCTACTTCGTATTTTGATGTCTCTTTGCATGGAGGCATCCCACCAAGAAGACCGCCTGATTGGAAGATGAATAAATATTTCTCTCAACATAGTGCAACATTTATATATTTGGCTAGGGAAGGAGCCTTAGGAGAAGCTAGCACAGCTCAAAGAACCTTTGATGGGTTCAAAGGAGAGGTGAGAAATTTTTTGATCTGTACATTGCCATCTCGCACTCAAATATTTGCGCTGAAATATGATTCATAAATCTATGGTGACATGAGCATGGTGTCAAATGGCCACTCCATAGACTCGGAGCAGAAAATGATACTTCCACACATGAGGGATGTTTCTGAATATGACAAGAGGTTATTAACACTCTTGCATGCATTGAAAAAACTATGGAAGTTTTGGATGGGAAATTCCTTCCAAGAGGAGGTTTACCTCCATCTACTTCAATCTGATCTCAGGCAAGATCAGCTGTAGAAATTTGAATAACTGTTAAATTATTCACCAAGATTATCCTGATCACACACTATTTGAGCTTCATGCATAATACATAACCTCTTCTACTATTGATCATCAATTTGTGGAAATTAAACAATCACATGCGCACATTAAAACCATAAACAATCACACATATAAACACAGTATTTATGGGAAATCTTAAAGCTAAAAACCCCCAACTATATGTATATTATAATTATAGAGATCATGTAAAAATCATTGTACAAACTCCTCACAAGCTCTTAGTACAATCTCCAATTGTTACACACTACACAAGGTCAGATCATACAAAACACATGCTCCAATCTACTCCACCTGTTAGCCAGCCTCTACTGCACAATCCAATATGGATATTCGTGAGATCCAGGTTCAAATCCCACCAGTATGTACTGCGCAATCCTCATTGGCTTCTCCATCAATGTGTGTGCAAATCTCATGCACCAGTATAGTCACAACTGATAGTCACACTTGCTCTTTCACATACCTCTTCACTGGTCTCCACTGAAACTGTCCATGCACTGCAGTTAACTGATGTATTCTTTAGTTGATTTATGAGTTAGTAATTAGTGAATTAAATAATAATTAATTCACACCACTCTCACTAATTGTATCAATCAGTTAGACTAGATACAACTAGCTCAACTAAGTTAAACTGAACACAACTCCATTAACTGTCTCATCAACTCCACCAAACTCTGTCACATGAGTTCTAACTGAAGTCAACCATGCAATATCTCCACTAAACCCTAGGAATAGTGTGATTCCTTCTGTCAGCTGCATGTGCCACATCCAGGCATCAAAATGAAGTGCTCCAAGAGGATAAGATAATGTTTAGAGTCCAAATATTATTAAGAGCTAATAATATTCGACATATCTATTTTTAGACTGGCAATCTAAAAATAGATTCCGCCCAGTATGTCTAAAAATAGAAGTCCATCTATTTCTTCCGAATTGACCAACCATCCACAAATAGCATCCTGCAACTCATAGAACATGATCCATATGTCTAAAAATAGACATAGTCTAAAAATAGGCTTTGCGCCAAAAATACCCTGTGAGCCCACTTAGTGAAGGCGACTCCTTTCCACTAAGCTCCTCATCTTGTTGCAATCTCAACACTCCCTCTCAACAAGATAAGGATTATCTGCAACCCCTATCTTTCCCCTGTGGTATTCGAATCTGCTCCTGGTGAGCGCCTTCGTCAATATATCAGCATCCTGATCCTCCATAGGAATGTATGAAAGTAACATGATTCTCCGCTGCACACAATCTCTAATATGATGATATCAGATGTCAATGTGTTTAGATCTATCATGAAATACTGGATTAACCGAGAGTTTGATGCAACTATGATTATCACAATAAATCACAGTAGGCTCTAAGTGTGAACCGAACAACCCGACCAGGATCTTCCTCATCCATATAGCCTCACATGCAGCCAAAATCGCTGCCATATACTCGACTCTACTGAACTGAGTGCCACGGATCTCTGCTTCCTGTTGTACCAAGAAATTGTTGTCGACCTGATACTGAAAATCCCTCCAGATGTACTCTTTCTGTCCGTTGGGCTCCCTGCCTAATCTGCATCCGTGAAGCCACACAGCTTCACCTCATCCGATTGTCTGTACCACAATCCATATCCTAAAGTGCCTCTAAGATAATGTAATACATGCTTCCCCGCCTTCCAAAATAGCTTGGTAGGCTTAACCATAGCTTGTGAAAGCTGGTTAACTGCATAGCATATATCGGGTCGTGTATTGACCAGATACATAAGCAACCCCACCAACTGTCGATAAACAGTGGCATCCACTACCTCCCACCGAAGTAGCTTCTCTTCTCAACCCACCGGAAGATGAGTATCAACGAGGCTTGTAGACATGCATGTTGAACTTCTCCAGAATATCTCTACCGGGCATACTTACCTTGAGAAACAAACAGTCCATCACTGCACTGCCAAATTTCCAATCCCAGGAAATAATGAAGGAGGCCCAAGTCCTTCATCTCAAACTCTTTTGCAAGATCCTCCTTACATGAGAGTATCAACAGCTCATCACCTGTCAAAATAAAATCATCTACATAAATTACAATGATCAGCAACTTACCCTCCACCACAATCTGGTATAGGTTAGGATCCGCCTCACTCTTGGAGAATCCAAGTCCGGTGAAATAACTGTCTATCCATGTATACCAAGCACGAGGTGCTTGTTTCAACCCATACAGCGCTCTCTTGAGCACACTTTTTCACACATGCGTGTTGCTTTGCGAAGATCTTGAAACCTTCGGGCTGCTCTATGTACACCTCCTCCTCAATGACTCCGTTGAGGAACGCAGTCTTCACATCCATCTGATGAATGTGCCACCCCATCTACGCTGAGAGAGCAAGAATCGTCCGTATGGAAGAATACCTTGCGACCGGTGCAAAGGTCTCCTCATAATCGATCCCCTCAATCTGTGAAAAGCCTCGGGCAACAAATCTTGCCTTGTACTTCTCCACACTCCCATCAGCTGCCTGATTCACTTTTTAGATCCATCTCGAACCTGTTATTGCCCAAATCCACCTTAGGCTGAAGGAAGGCGAGATTTAGGGTAACACCAAACCATGCTCAGTCTGGTAGCTAGCCCTACCAGAACAGGAGAGGGCTCTCTCCAGGTCAATCTCAGTAAAAATGTATCAATAGGCCTTGAGATGACTGAAATGAGTGCTAATTTTAGGCTAGGTATATTAATCAAGGAGTTTGGAATGATTTTTGTGGGCTTTTGTTGGAAAAATGGAAAGGCAATTTTGGGCTTGGGGATGAGGCCAATTTCTTGTAGAGTTCAAGTTGGGGCAAGGAAAGAAATGGCTTTGATGTATTAGATTCAATGAATGGATAGAAAAGACTGCTGAGGATCTGAAGAGGGAAAGAGGGTGCAAGGGTCCTCTTCAAACAGATGAAAACATATAAAACTAAACAAAAGCTTAAGGCAGAGCACCAGCAAACTAATGAACTCTACCTTAGTTACTCATTTTTTTAATTTTCAAAAGAAAAGAGAAGGAAATGGCATACATAAAACATTAATGAACTTAAAATTACATGGAGAAAAACATCATCAAAACCCAATATCCCAACAAGTGCTACAAAACCCTGGTCTTTCCTTTGCCAAAAATGATGAAATGAATATACAATGAGGTGCCAAACTATTCCCAAGAGTCCAACCCTGAAAATGTCTCAGAAAACACAATATATAGACCATCCTAACCGCTTCCCATGCCTCTAGGGGTCGATCTCATCCTTCTAGGAGCTGTTTCAACCAATTCTAAACATGGAACTGAAATCTAGGCAGCCAAACAACTTGCCTCTATATGCTAGGAAACTAATCCATTCACTTAATTTTCACCTTTTAGTGAATGAATCCTCTAGAACAAGTAAATATGAGCCTAATTTACATCATATCCATAAAATTACATCAAGATAGATCAATAATTACATCAAGAAGTGAAACTAGTCAAACTGGCTGAATTTCTGAGCTGAAAAGTAAAAATTGGACCAAAATCCTCTATGCGCCGCGCCAGAAAACTCAATGCGCCATGCCACTTTGAGCCTATTTTTGGGGCACTTCCTGAAGTCCAAATTGAGGTCATGATAGCTCGTTGGAAATCCCTGTCTGTCTGCTATCCAACCCAAGTGGAATTTTTCAATTTGGAGGTCATTTTCCCCTCCAAAACGGCAATCTCCCAAGACTGGTTCCTGCTGGTGCAAAAGGTGGCAG
This sequence comes from Pinus albicaulis, assembly GCA_034641835.2. Classification (NCBI taxonomy): domain Eukaryota; kingdom Viridiplantae; phylum Streptophyta; class Pinopsida; order Pinales; family Pinaceae; genus Pinus; species Pinus albicaulis. Next base: position 1,082,680,478 of record CM076579.1, on the reverse strand, counting down.
AAAGGCCATTTTTGAAGTGTTTTTGACCTTTAAGACCACCCAAAACTTGATGAAATCTCTCAGCCATTCCTGAGCATGCATAATTTACCATAAAAAATACAAAAATGTAAATTTTTCCTCTAGAATATCTCTCAAAAATAAGTGCGCGCCAGGTGGCGCGATGCATCGGGTAGGAAACTCTGTTTTGCAACCAAAATTTCAAAAAAGACAAATTTTCTCCAAATTTGCTAAAACTTGGAGTGAAGGTCCCCCATCATGTGCCATGCTCAGCCAAAGAATCTTCGGCCAAGATTTGGAGTGGATCAGGCCTTTTTCACCATTTCAGTGTCCTCCTGGTGCATGCAGTTCACTGGCGGAATCATTGTCTTGTTCATAGGATGTGTTGGTTTCCATCATGGTATTGCAATGTGTATGAAAAGTGTATGTTTGATTTGTTGAAAATGAGAAATTAGGACTCAGTGTCTTCGTCTCCAAGTGCCAAATGTGCCAAAGGGAAATGAGGGACTGTGAGGAATATGGAACAGTGGGGAAAAGTGGAGTTTCTGTCAAGTGGATTTAAAATATGGGACAATCACTTGAAATGTTTGGGATATGGGATTTGGAGATTCTTTTTAAATGATAGGGAAAGGGATAAGTAAAGGGAGTGAAAGGATTTAGGGATAGGAGTAATGGGAATTTGCTACAAATGATATGGGAGAGGGAACATGGTAGGAAATAATAGGGTTTAGGGATAGGGAAAATGGGAACAAGGGATATAGATGCTTTAGGATGTAAGGGAATAGGTAAATAACTGTGGTAATGATAAAATTAGCAGTGGTAATAGATGGGGTAAGTAGCAATGATTGACACCAAACCAAATTTAAAACCCTAGGAGCATTCTTAAAACATGAGAGTAGGATTTTGAGTTTTTCGCATTTAAAATTTCATACCAACACCAAACACTTGTTAAGAGAAATTAGGAAGTGGCTTTGACTCACTTGAACAAGGAGAGACTGAGCAAAATTTGATGGGTGAAAGAAATGGCAAAAATCTTGTGTTCTGGCCCAATGCGCCGCGCCCACTCTTCTATGTGCCGCGCCATTTTTCAGGAGGCTTTTGGAGCCCTTCCCGATGTCCCAATTGGGCGTGTGATAGTGTGTTGGAAATATATTTGAGTCTAATTTCCCACCCAAGTGGAATTTTTCAATTTGGATTTCATTTACCTTGTCAAAAATCAAATCTACCAATACTGGTCGAAATGAGCAGAATGAGGCTGCCTCAAGGAAGAGTTCTGTTGCAGTCAACTTTTGAAAGTCTTCCTCAGCTCAAAATTGAGCTCATGATAGCTAATTGGAAATATATTTGTGTCTAGTTATCATTTGACTCATCAATCAAGTCATTTGGACAACCAAGCTAGGAGAAATCTGGATTTTCCCAAGGTCACTTCAGAGGTGCATTCAATTCTCCTAAGACAACGGTATTTTTGACATTTCTCTAAAACCATGACACCTGTGTAAAAAGTGAAGGAGGTTTTTCTTCCTTGGTATTTTTTGGACAAAAACCGCTCTCAATGTTCCCAAATTCATCTTTTATTTTTCAGAAACATCATTTGAGTGAAACCTATCCCGATGTGTGGAACAAGGGATTTGTCGAAATGAAGCGAATTGAAGGGGATAAGGGGCTTCTAAATTCTTGAGAAAATTTTTGGAAGTAGGGAGGGATGTTAGGAAGCAGGGGAAAGTGTAATTTTAGATATTGAGTGAGGGGAAGGGGTACAAAAGGGCAAAACACAGGCCTAGCCTAGAAAATTGCCAAGTTGTAGCAAGAAACTAGGGTTTGTGAAAAATGAGGAATTTGGAGAATCTCAGTAATGGGAAGTGTTTAATAAGGTATATTAAGGATAGGGGAAGGTGTATGAACATCAGGATACAAATTTTGCTGATGATTTTCCCATCCAAGAGAAATTACCTTCAAAACCCTAGGAGAGGGAAATGAACCATACCTAGGCACAACTAAAGCATGAACAAGGTGTAAAATGACCCTTTGGAACTTGAAATGATGATGAAAACCCTCTAAATGATGGTACACTCAGCTGAATGGTGACATGGACCGACATTTGGACAACTTTGACAAGAGTAAAAGAAAACCCTAGACCTAATGCCTAGTGACCAAATTTTGCTTGAAGACTCACTGAAATGACAAAATTTGACCTTGACACCTTAACATCACTTTGTAAGAGCAAGTTTGATCACTGGAGGAAGGTTGCAAAGGCTGACAGTAACATTGGCTCCAATGGGGATGGTAGCTCCTTGGAGGTGCCAAGAACTGCAGATCTTTGGAAAGCAGACAGTGCCTTCATCCATTGGGCAATGGAATAAAAAACTCAAGCTGAAATGCATTACTGAAAACTGATGACTTGATGACACAAACTGACTCTCACTCAACTAAAAATTGACTCAGTACTTAAACACAACTGAAAAACTGGAAAATATGCTCAAAGTAGAGCTTATTCAATACAACCTACTCTAATTGTTCTTTTCATCAGCTGATCAAGTGAAATGGAACAGCCAATGCAACCATGTAAGCATCCTGGCTGCTATTTGATTTCTTCCCAAATTCTTTCTGATGCGCAGGAAAAGGGAAGAATCGAAAGGCAACTCCCATGGAAACTCGGAATCAAGTTGACTGCTGATAATCTTGCAAAACATGAATTGACTGGATGACTTCAAGAATACTGCAAAAGGATCTTCATAAACATAGCTATTGATTCCCATCAATACATTACTACTCTGGTCCAAGCAATCTTCATAGCTGGATATTAAGATTTTCCTCACATCTATGCTGGCTTTCTTTGGTGACTGCAGCAAGCTATCAAAAGGATCCTGAATTTTGTGAATAACCAAACTCTGGAGCTGATTCCAAAAAGAACAAAAGTCTCCTTTATCAATCTCCTCATATGACTGCAAATCTTGACATGAGCTTTGCAATGAAAAATCTGTTAAACAAGACAATGAAGACAACTTTTGAATAAGACTATTATCAACATTCTTTTCTGTCACAAGGTTAGCCAATGAAGAAAAACTTTGACAGCAAACATCATCCAACACACGAGCAATAGGATCATCAAAAACTTGAGAAGACTGTTGCGATGTATTCATTGAAACTGTATGACATCCTACTGGTTGTTCATCTTTTTCTTGAGAGATATTACGAAGATTCTGCTTTATAATTTGAAATGCTTCGAAACAAAAGGGTACAGAATCCTCTTGCATCATTAAATCATGTATTTCAGCTTCCACACTTTCATCTGTAATCTGACCTTCAATTTCATTAGGTCGTTGCAAATCTGGTGCTAGGGAGGGTTTTGTATCTAAAATAATTTCATCAATTGTTTCAGGGGAAGACTTTTCATCAACAACTTGCTCAAAAATCTTGCTATCTGTCTCATCCTCAACATTAACACTGAGAGATTGTCAATTTTATACATGCTACTCATTAGAAGATTTACCATGCAATGTACCCTTCAAAAACTGAAATGATTCAAAACAGAATGGAACGAAATCACCTTGTAGCATTTGATCATGTGTGCCAACTTCCATGTTTTCATCTACAACTTGACAATCAATGGCTTTTGGGAATTGCAAATCTGGGTATGGGAAATCTTGAACAAATTTTTCATTGCCCTCAAGATGATGCAAATCAAGAATTTTTGACATTTGATTTCTGATAGCATGGAAGTTGTCTCTGATGAGCTGAAACGAATCAAAACAAAAAGGAAAAGATCCTTCACTTACTTCAAAATTTGTTGCACTTTCCTCATCATTGTCATAGCTGATATGCATCGGTTGATCACTGTACTCGAGCTGCTAAAAGTGAACTTCCTCCTCGCACAAACTAGCTGTTGATTTGTCTGCAAGATTAACTTCTGTTTGGAGAACATAATCATCATCATACTGATCAAACTGAGGCAAATCATCAGTATACAACACATCATCAAGCATACATGTCATATCAACAACTCTCTCTTCTTCAAGATGATCTATAAAACAATCACTATGACAACTGGGATAAGAAACGAAATGTTTTGGATCAGCCACTTGTTCCTCTTCAATCAGCAAGTCATGGGCTTGAACATTATACTCATTCCTTGTGGTGTTCTTTTGCATCATCTCTTCTACTGCACCTACCAACATGTCAAGCTTTATCTCTAGAGATATCGATTTCTCCGGATCTATGTTTTTTGTCTCTTCTTCCTTCAACCTTGCCCTTCGGATCAGCAAATGAGCCTCTACATTTACTGCACTGTTCTGCATCTCTACAAGTGTTGCAATATTCTTTTCTCTCAGCTGAAACTCCATTTCCGGATCAAAGGCACCCGGGTAGTGCAAGAGAGTAGATTTAGGAGAAGGTCTTATATCAGCTGGCATTGAAAAATATACTTGGTTAAATCTGGAAGAAAATTGTTGTACTGTCTCCCCTGGCAGTCTTTTCAGCTGGTTATACTCTTCTATAATCAAGAAAATTTTCTGTCTGACCACCCACCTATCGAGGAAAAATTCGACGAACTGCTGGAAATCCGAGATGCTCGCATCAGGCAAGGTTTTGAACCAACTCTTGACTTTGGCTTGCAAAGAAAGAGCAAAAATCCTAATACTAACATCTTCGTCATCAACTTCAAAAAGGTCTAGAAAAGTCTCAACATTCTGCACATGTTGCTCAGCGTTGACGTTGTTACATTCACCATCAAATCTTGGTAGATATAGGTCATCATTTTTAGGGAAAGCATGAAGAACAGAAGGTAAAACAAGAGGTTTATACCTATCTGGGACTATAAAAGGTGTAGGGATATGTACAAATGCTGCAGAATCAGTCTTAGTCTCTTGAGGTTCATCAGTTTGAAGATGGTTATCACAAGATGTGGGAAAAGTAAGGAGGCTAGGATCAAAAGGAAACTCAATATTTACACTTTTTGAAACGATCAAGTGAAGATTTTGATCACCTTTATCATACAACAAATTCTAAAAAACTCTCAGGACAGCTTCAAGAACAAAAAAGAAGTAATTTACAAGAAAGCAGACTAGATCCTGAATAGCATTCCACTTTGGATACCTGAACTTTGTGTAAGATCCTTCCATTTTCTCAGAGAGAGAGTTAGTCCTCCAGTGAAGTCTCTACGGGAGTCACCAGGTGAATGATTTTAGCCTTTTTATGTCTGATCATTGTCCACCATCAACAATCAGATCTGAACTTGATACATGTACTAGGGAAATTAACAAGTTAGATGTCACGTTTACAAGCTAGACCGAAGATTGACTGAAGAAACATTTATCTACTTCGTTGATGCATAGCAAAAGTATTTCGAAGGCTACCTGGCGTAACTTCAGGCTCCGTCTGTAGCTTATAAATCAAATAACACTAACAAGCAAACCATTTTCTCCCCAGTATGGCCGCGACTATGTTATTGCCCAAATCCAGCTTAGGCTGAAGGAAGGCGGGATTCAGGGTAACACCAAACCACGCTCGATGCAGTGGCCAGCTACGAGCAGGGAAGGAAGAAACTCTCCCGAGGTCAAATCTGAGTAAATGTATCAATAGGCCTTTAGATGATTGATGGTGTAATTTTAGGCTGAGTATATTAATCAAGGAGTTTGGAACAGTTTTGTGGGCTTTTGTTGAAGCGTTTGGGCTTGGGGATGAGGCCCATTTCTTGAAGAGTTCGGTTTCGTGGAACAAGGAAAGCAATGGATTTGATGTCTTATATTCAATGAATGGATGTAAAAAACATGCTGAGGAGGCAGAAAATGAGGGTGCAAGGGTCCTCTTCAAACGGATAAACTTCCATGTAAAAACTAAACAAAAGCTTAAGGCAGAGCACCAGCAAACTAATGAATTCTACCTTAGTTACTCATTTGTTTAATTTTCAGAAGCAAAGAGAAGGGAAATTGCATACATAAAACATTAATGAACTTAAAATTTCATGGAGAAAAACATCGTCAAAACTCAGAGCCACAAGGATCCCAACAAGTGCTGCAAAACCCTGGTCTTTCCTTTGCCAAAAATGCTGAAATGAATATACAATGAGGTGCCAAACTATTCCCAAGAGTCCAACCCTGAAAATGTCTCAGAAAACACAATATATAGACCATCCTAATCCCTTCCCATGCCTCTAGGGGTCGAGCTCATCCTTCTAGGAGCTGTTTCAACCAATTCTAAACATAGAACTGAAATCTAGGCAGCTAAACAACTTGCCTCTATATGCTAGGAAACTGATCCATTCACTTAATTTTCACCTTTTAGTGAATGAATCCTCTAGAACAAGTAAATATGAGCCAAATTTACATCATAGCCACAAAATTACATCAATATAGATCAATAATTACATCAAGAAGTGAAACTAGTCAAACTGGCCGAATTTCTGAGCTGAAAAGTAAAAATTGGACCAAAATCCTCTATGCGCCGTGCCAGAAAAGCTCAATGCCCCGCGCCACTTTGAGCCTATTTTTTGGGAAATTCGTGAATTCCAAATTGAGGTCATGATAGCTCGTTGGAAATCCCTATCTGTCTGCTATCCAACCCAAGTGGAATTTCTCAATTTGGAGTTCATTTGCCCCTCCAAAACTGCAATCTCCTAAGACTGGTTCCTGCTGGTGCAAAAGGTGGCAGAAAGGCCATTTTGGAGTGTTTTTGACCTTTAAGACCACCCAGAACTTGATGAAATATCTCAGCCATTCCTGAGCATGCATAATTTACCATAAAAAATCCAAAAATGTAAATTTTTCCTCCAGAAGATCTCTCAAACATAAGCGCACGCCAGGTGGCGCGACGCGTCGGGCAGGAAAATCTGTTTTGCAACCAAAATTTCAAAAATGACAAAATTTTCTCCAAATTTGCTAAAACTTGGAGTGAAGGTCCCCCATCATGTTCCATGCTCAGCCAAAGAAGCTTCGGCCAATATTTGGAGTGGATCAGGCCTTTTTCACTGTTTCAGTGTCCTCCTGGTGCATGCAGTTCAATGACGGAATCACTGTCTTGTTCATAGGATGTGTCGGTGTCCATCATGGTGTTGAAATGTGTATGAAAATTGTATGTTTGATTTGTTGAAAATGAGAAATTAGGACTCGGTGTCTTCGTCTCCAAGTGCCAAATGTGCCAAAGGGAAATGAGGGACTGTGAGGAATATGGAACAGTGGGGAAAGTGGAGTTTCTTTCAAGTGGATTTAAAATATGGGACAATCACTTGACATGTTTGGGCTATGGGATTTGGATATTTTTTGTAAATGATAGGGAAAGGGATAAGAAAAGGGAGTGAAAGGATTTAGGGATGGGAGTAATGGGAATTTTCTACAAATGATATGGGAGAGGGAAAATGGTAGGAAATAATAGGGTTTAGGGATAGGGAAAATGGGAACAAGGGATATAGATGGTTTAGGATGTAAGGGAATAGGGAAATAACTGTGGTAATGATAAAATGAGCAGTGGTAATAGATGGGGTAAGTAGCAATGATTGACACCAAACCAAATTTAAAACCCTAGGAGCATTCTTAAAACATGAGAGTAGGATTTTGAGTCTTTCGCATTTAAAATTCCATACCAACACCAAAAAAAATTTAAGAGAAATGAGGAAGTGTCGTTGACTCACTTGAACAAGGAGAGACTGAGCAAAATTTGATGGGTGAAAGAAATGGCAAAAATCTTGTGTTATGGCCCAATGCGTCGCGCCCACTCTTCTATGTGCCATGCCATTTTGCAAGAGGCTTTTGGAGGCCTTCCTGATGTCAAAATTGGGCATGTGATAGCTCGTTGGAAATATATTTGAGTCCAATTTCCAACCCAAGTGGAATTTTTCAATTTAGATTTCATTTACCTTGTCAAAAATCAAATCTCCCAAGACTGGTAAAAATGAGCAGAATGAGGCTGCCTCAAGGCAGAGTTCTGTTGCAGTCAACTTTTGAAAGTCTTCCTCAGCTCCAAATTGAGCTCATGATAGCTCATTGGAAATATATTTGTGTCTAGTTATCATTTGACTCATCAAGAAAGTCATTTGGCCAGCCAAGATAGGAGAAATCTTGATTTTCCCAAGGTCACTTCAGAGGTGCATTCAATTCTCCTGAGACAACGGTATTTTTTACATTTCTCTAAAAAAATGACACCTGTGTAAAAAGTGAAGGAGGTTTTTCTTCCTTGGTCGGTTTTGGACAAAAATATCTCTCAGTTTTCCCAAATTCATCTTTTATGGCTCAGAAACATCATTTGAGTGAAACCTATCCCGATGTGTGGAACAAGGGATTTGTCGAAATGAAGCGAAATGAAGGGGATAAGGGGCTTCTAAATTCTTTAGAAAATTTTTGGAAGTAGGGAGGGATGTTAGGAAGCAGGGAAAAGTGGGATTTCAGAGATTGAGTCAGGGGAAGGGGTCCAAAAGGGAAAAACACAGGCCTAGCCTAGAAAATTGCCAAGTTGTAGCAAGAAACTAGGGTTTGTGCAAAAATGAGGAATTTGGGGAATCTCAGTGATGGGAAGTGTTTAATAAGGTATATTAAGGATAGGGGAAGGTGTATGAACATCAGGATACAAGTTTTGCTAATTATTTGACCATCCAAGAGAAATTACCTTCAAAACCCTAGGAGAGGGAAATGAACCATACCTAGGCACAACTGAAGCATGAACAAGGTGTAAAATGACCCTTTGGAACTTGACATGATGATGAAAACCCTCTGAATGATGGTACATGCAGCTGAATGGTGACATGGACCAACATTTGGACAACTTTGACAGGAGTAAAAGCAAACCCTAAACCTAATGCCTAGTGACCAAATTTTGCTTGAAGACTCACTGAAATGACAAAATTTGACCTTAACACCTTAACATCACTTTGTAAGAGCAAGTTTGATCACTGGAGGAAGGCTGCAAAGGCTGACACTAACAGAACCAACCACTAATTTCCCCTCCGGCCTCGGGACAATCTCCCATGCACTGTTTCTAACAATCGAATCATACTCTTCCACCATGGCATCTACCCATGCGGGGTCCTCCACAGCTTCCTCGAAAGAGGATGGCTCTTTCATGATACACTTGCTCATAAGAGACATGTATCCAGTATACCGGTCAGGTGACTATCTCTGTCTGTGCTGTGATGTAGGTGCTCCTACAACATTCTCTGCATCTTGAGCCAGTCGCTCAGCTTCTTTAGTGCGCTTCTGCCCTCTGATGGTTGGCGCTGCCTGAGTGGTCTCTTCCACTCCATGAACCTCCTCTTGTGGCTGATCCAAATCCTGAGGCTCATCCTTGGGAACTAATAGCTCCTCCTCTGCATGCAAGTGTAGCTTTCTCTCAAGCGAACACTTCATGGCTTTCTCCTCCTGAAATTTGATATCCCGTTGCACAACATTCTTGCGACTGTCTGGCAAATACACACGATAGTCGTGGGGTGTATCAGTGTACCCCAAAAATATCCCAACCTCCGCAGTCAGCTCCAGCTTCTTCTTGGCATCCTTCGTCACATGAATGTAAACAGGTGAGCCAAAAATCCTCAAATGGGAAATATCAGACTTCTTACCAAAAAACGCCTCCTCGGGTGTACTCATGCCAAGTATCCTGTGAAGACAACGGTTCTACACATATACTGCAGTATTGCATGCTTCCACCCACAAGTGAATGGGTAGGCCCTGATCATGCAACATCGCCCGTGCAGCACTCACGATCGTTCTATTTTTGCGCTCAACAACCCCGTTTTGCTGTGGGTTATGAGGTGCTATGAGCTCTCTTCGAATTCCTTCTTCGCTGCAAAAGTCCTTGATTTCGCCAGAGATGAATTCACCACCATTGTCACTCCTAAGAGCCTTCACCTGCTTCCCCGATTATTTCTCAACTAGTGCCTTGAACTCACAAAACTTTGAGTATGTCTCGCTCTTCTTCTGCATGAAGAAGATCCAATACTTACGAGAAAAATCATCAACAAATATCACATAATACCTATGATTTGCTGTCGAAGCTACTGAGAAAAGTCCACACACATCTGTGTGAATTCTCTCAAGGATTGTCGTGGCGCAACTATCCTTCTCGTGAAAGGTGGCTTTCACAAATTTTCCCAAGGTACATCCCTTGCACTGATCTGACTGCGCAAGAGTGCCTTTAGGAAGCCCAATAGAAATCTGCTGCAGTATCTTCAAAGCTCCATGGTGAAGGTGGCCCAATCTCCGGTTCCACAACTCGCCATCATCCCGGCTCACCACTCCTTCTGCCTTACCTGCCATTTTTGTGCAGCCATCTACCTGCAATTGATAAAGGTTCTTAACTCGAACCCCTATCCTCTGGGTCTCACCAGTTGCCTTACTGCGCAAGAAAGCCTTTCTCTCGCTAAAGACAACATCATATCCCTTGTCTTCTAACATCGCCACAGAGATAAGATTCTTCTTCAATCTTGGAACATGCATCACTTCCTTCAATCTGAAGGGTTTACCAAACTCTCTCTCAAAGGAAATGGTACCAATACCGGTCGCACTGTATCTACCATCATCGCCCATCTCGATGTGCACTCCAAGATCTTTCTCATCCAGATCAATAAACAAATCTTGATCTCCTGTCATGTAAAAAGACACACCACTGTCCAAAAACCACACTGATCTCGCCATACTTGAGACCAAGCATGCGATCAACAAAAAATCCATCTCAAACTGCGAGGCTAAGGCCTCTCCAGCTGCAGATCCAGCAGCCTGCTTATTTTTCTTCTTCTGCAGACAATTTGTGGCATAATGTTCGTGTTGGTGACAGTGAAAGCACTTCATCTTGGACATGTCCTGCTTCTTGCCTTTCGCACCAGAATGAGAAGCTTTCTTGCTCTTCCCCTTCTTTGCTTTGGCAGCCAAAGCGCAATTCTCTTCATCAGATTTCATTGATGATGATCCATCCCTGGTACTCCGCCTTATCTCCTCTTGCACAAGATCCAACCAAAGTCGCTCCCATCCTGGAAATTTCTCCCAACCATTGACAGAGTCCTGATAGGAATGCCAACTCTTCGGAAGCCCAAGGAGAGCCAAGCTCACCAAGTCCTTATCATCTACATTCACCCCCATACTTCCTAGCTCATCCCTACATTGGATGAACTTTGTGAGGTACTTGGGCATACTGTCACCTTTCTCCATCTTTATGTTTCTGAGTTTATCCTTGAGCGCCAACTTCCTCTGGTCACTCTTTCTTTGGAATAAATCTGTCAAGGCTTTCCACATCAAGAATGGAGAAGCCTCACCATGCAGGCTGGACACTATGTGATCCTTCATGCCCTCCAACAGAATCCTTCGACACTTTTCTGTCTTCTTTTTCCAAGCCTCAATTACGGAAACATCGCTACAAGTAGGCTTTGGGACTTCAGCATCTATGAAATCCTTCAACCCATTGTCATCTAACACCGCCTCCATCCTGTCCTTCCATGCAATATAATTCGAGCTGCCCTCAAGGGAATACTCCAATCGCAATCCGTTGAAATACATCTCAACTTCGACACCAAGAAAACACTGCTGCAAATTCGAATTCTACCAGCACAAAACTCAACCGCTTCAATGTTCTGCAATTGCTCCAATGATCAATACTGCTCTGATACCATGTATAAATTTGAATAACTAATAAATTATTCACCAAGATTATCCTGATCACACACTATTTGAGCTTCATGCATAATACATAACCTCTTCTACTATTGAGCATCAATTTGCGGAAATTAAACAATCACATGCGCACATTCAAACCATAAACAATCACACATATAAACACAGTATTTATGGGAAATCTTAAAGCTGAAAACCCCCAACTATCTGTATATTATAATGATAGATATCATGTAACAATCATTGTACAAACTCCTCACAAGCTCTCAGTACAATCTCCAATTGTTACACACTACACAAGGTCAGATCATACAAAACACATGCTCCAATCTGCTCCACCTGTTAGCCAGCCTCTACTGCGCAATCCAATATGGATATTCATGAGATCCAGGTTCAAATCCCACCATTATGTACTGCGCAATCCTCATTGGCTTCTCCATAAATGTGTGTGCAAATCTCATGCACCAGTATAGTCACAACTGATAGTCACACTTGCTCTTTCACCTACCTCTTCACTGGTCTCCACTAAAATTGTCCATGCACTGCAGTTAACTGATGTATTCTTTAGTTGATTTATGAGTTAATAATTAGTGAATTAATTAATAATTAATTCACACCACTATCACTAATTTTATCAATCGGTTAGACTAGATACAACTAGCTCAACTAAGTTAAACTGAACACAACTCCATTAACTGTCTCATCAACTCCACCAAACTCTGTCACATGAGTTCTAACTGAAGTCAACCATGAAATAGCTCCACTAAACCCTAGGAATAGCGTATTTCCTTCTTTCAGCTGCATGTGCCACATCCAGGCATCAAATTGAAGTGCTCCAAGAGGATAAGATAATGTTTAGAGTCCAAATATTATTAAGAGCTAATAATATTCGACATATCTATTTTTAGACTGGCAATCTAAAAATAGATTCCGCCCAGTATGTCTAAAAATAGAAGTCCATATATTTCTTCCGACTTGACCAACCATCCACAAATAGCATCCTGCAACTCATAGAACATGATCCATATGTCTAAAAATAGACTTTGCGCCAAAAATACCCTGCGGGCCCACTTAGTGAAGGCGACTCCTTTCCACTAAGCTCCTCATCTTGTTGCAATCTCAACATCAGCTGCAAGGGAGGCAAAAAAAGTTGGGTAACAATTCTCCAACATGTGGCTTTGGCATTGAGCATGTTAAAGAGGAGATTTATGATGTGATAGGAACTTCATTCCAGATTTCTACAGTGTTGTCATTGTTGGGAATCCTAGATCCATATTGGGAGTCCCAACTATTGGTGGAATATTCCAAGAACCTCTTCACATGTAAGGTTCTTTATGGGAAAGTGATAGATGGGAGGTATAGAGTGGTTGATGGAGTCATTTATTTCCATGATCATATCTACTTGACTAGAGACTCAAAGCTCAAGGATAAACTGCTACATGTAGGCTATGAGATCTTGTTTTCCAATCCCACTGGTTTCATTAGAACATACCATACTATCTTCGAGGGATTCATGTGGGAAGAATTCAAATATGAGATGAAATATCATATTAGGAAGTGCATAGATTGTTTGGAGGGTGAGGAGAAACATAACTCTTTGGAAGAGTTATTATCATTACCTCCTTACTCATTGGGTGTGAGAGGGAGCTCATCCATGAGCTACCTCACTGATTTAAACCAAGTGTATGGTAAGGATTGTATTTATCATGATATATTTACTACGTACTTGCATTTTCTTACCACTCATGTGCAGGGCATTGCTCCAAGAAGGGGCACTCTTTCTTATTGGCTTCATGGGCTACTTGGGGCCATGAGCAATGATGATGTTGACCATTCCCTAGAAAATTTTGGGGAGAGGATGTATTCTTCATGGTGCTTCATTAACACCAACCATCATACACCTTCTCCAAGAATGCAAGAATAATGGGACAAAAAACAAGTGGTGGGGGGAATACTTGTTATATCATATTCTATGGCAGTTAGGAGAAAAGCAATGTTGGTTGCACATGAGGGACCATTGTCCCTCTCCTTTACTACACATGGCAGCTAGCATGACTTTGATTATGATTTCATATATTTATGATGTGCTAATATTTGTTGGGAACATTATTGGAGGAAAGGCACATTAGTTGGATGTGTTAATGGGGAATGAAATTTCCCACACCTTTTATGCTTCATGCTTCAAGGGGAGCATGGGAGATGATATGGCCACTACAGTAGATCACTTACTTCTTTATGAGGTGAGCCATATGATTTTTTGGAGCACTTTGGATATGCCTCTCATGAACTTTTGGGAGGAACTTTCTATGAATTTCCATGCTGGGAGGTTATTCATTTAATTTGGATGATAGCATGGAGATGGGAGTCTCTATTTGGGAATGAGATCCCCTATGCTTTTCATTATTCCTACCTTGAATATTCCAGTAGACAGCAAGAAGGTTTCCATATAGACCTTCCATTCTCTCATGATGAGAGCCATTTGGTTTATCCACCAAAGGCCAACTTGCACATTTGGGAGGAACCATTGGGAGACAGAATTGTTGTAGAATATCTGAAGTAATGGTAGAGACTATTTGATGAGGAGGCCATAAAAGGAGGGGAAAATTTTGCTCAACCCTTACAGTTGCTTGAGGACAAGCAACATTTTGGAGGGGAGGACTGTAATATTCCTAAAATTTAGTTTTTAGCTAAATGGAATATTATAGACTATTTTATCACTAGGTAGGTGAATAAATGGGTAGGGAGTCCCATAAATCTCCTTAACAGAAATAAAAACACTTCAAGTGTGAAAGGAGACCTTCTAAGCAGCTAAATAAAGCACCTTTGAGTGTAAACAGGGGCTGGATCATGTTGAATAGGTCAACTTTGACCAAATCAACAGTGTTCTTATGGAGGAGTGGACATTAAATGAGGAATAACGCAGTTTTGGAGGGAGATTGATTGCATGGAGGTAGTGACCTAATTGAGTGGGGCCAAGGGCAAGGAAGCTCATAACTTATATAAGGAAGAGGATGATATCCATATTGTTTATGTTTTTGGCTTATTATTTTTTATATGGTCTGTTTAGACTTTTATCATTCTTTAGCTGTTTAGTTGAGTTTGCAGTGTTGTTTAGCACAGGGTGTTCCCGAGCAGGAATCCCATATATTTCCTTGAGAGGCCTCTTGGAGGAGTATTGCACTACATTTCCACACTCAGGCTCAAGTCAAAGCTACATATTTCTTTATTAGCGTGGTTTCTACAGAATATTGTGTAGTGTTGCAGGGTGCAGCAGTGGAAAATTAGATTGGGTGTCTTCAAAGCTAGTTTTGCAATGGAGGAAGGTTTCCATCTATTGGAAGGCCTGTAAAGATCCCCTTGAGCTTTATTGACACATTTAGTATCAGGCTAAGGAGTATTCATCCCCTACAGCACAATTTTAGCCCAGATCTGCGTTATTTTAGGGAGGAGTTGCAGGGTGGTTGCAGTGATTGTTTTGGGAGGTGATTTATTCGGTGGAGGAGCCATTCTTTCATCTGGAAGATCTATTAGAGAATTTTATTCAAAAGTAATTTTTTTTGCATTTCGTAGATGACTAAATATTTGTCCCAGATTTCTAAAAACAAGATTCATGAATATTGTGAGTTTTAGAAATCTCACTGCCTTCATTATCCTTAAGATATATTTTTCACTATTTCACTATTCTATCATCTCATGGTCAACTCACCACTCCTATAAGACCCATCATGGGCTCATTCCACTCATATTTATCCTATTTTTCCACCCATAACCTCATCACTCTATTTTACCTTTGCCTAAACCCTCCACTTTCCATCTAAGATTTCCAAACAGCCTAATTCACCAAATTCCTCAAGCATTGATGGTCTCAAAACTATCTCTATAGGTTCTTTACATAAATCAAGTACATTGGATTTTAGATCTTCAATACATCAATTTGTCAAAAACTTTGTTTTTCATACTTAAAGACCCCAAGTCAAGCTTTCATTCAAAGGCCAAGTCCAAGGATTTGTCCACTAGGTCACTAGGGTTTCAAAGGTTGTAGGGTTGCCCTTGGTACTTGAGCACTATTTTTTATGAGCTAGAAGCTAAATCAAAATGTGAAAAAAGATCAACACCTGTTTGCCCAAGATAGATCAGAAAAGTCTCCAAAACAGATCTCCTTATCAAGTTCAAGTTCTACAAAAGTAAATTGTTCATTTTGACATTTCTGCAGGAGTGTCCAGGTGATTATCAGTAGAAAATTGGTAAGGTGAGAGGCCTGCTCCTCATCAAATATATACACAAGAAAATGGAGGAGGAAGCAATTTATGTCAATAAAAATCAGGGCTCCTAAGACTGATTGGGCCAGCAGTGTTCCAAGCGAGGAGCCAAGGCAACAAATCACATGTATAGAGACACACCAGTACAACCAAGCATGAATTGAAGATTTTTAGAAATCATAGATAGAAAAGGGAAAAAGGTGAGGTGAACTGGACATAAATGAATGAACTTGAAAAGGCTATAGAGAAATTAGAAGACAACACTAATAAATCTTCTCAAACAGCCCAGAAACCTAGGATTTTGGTAAGATGATCAAAGAAGGTAAAAAGGCAAGTTTGGACTCCATAATAGCAACAAATTTTCCCCGAGGATATCACTGCCTGCAAATATTCCAAACGCATTCCAAGGATTTTTCCATGAAAAATATGGTCAAAAGAAGGTAAAATCATGTTGTTGAGCCTCATGATGACAACAGACAAAAGGTTTGAGGAGACTGTTGAAGGTGACTTCCACGGTTTGCCAAGGTAAAGTATCTCACTGCCTTAAAGGGAAAGAATGCAAAGAGTATCTGTATAAGGAAGGTCAACCCTCATTTTCAGTCATTGGCACTCAATGATCAAAGGAATAAAATAATAGGGTTGAGTTTCAAGATATAAAGCCAAGCTGATCATGAGGTTGTCATTATGTAACTGAATGTGTCAAACTCCAAGAATTTCAGGAAGGGAAAAATCAGTATGACACGGCACCTGCAAATCAGAAGTGGCCAAAGGAGATAGCATACATGATTGTGAAAGTTGTGGTACTTGTAAAAAATGGATAATATCATGCCTAGAAATCAATGAGAAGGATGAAAACAAGTTTCTTAGTCACCCTCTCAAAGCAAAATCCAATTTGATCGCCAAGGTAAAACAGAGAAGTTTTAAGGATGCTGCCACCATGCCAGTACCTGAAGTTTGAAAATAATTGGAAGACATGAGCATGGCCAAAACATAGTAAAACATGTGACTCAAATAGAACATCTGCAAAACAGAGTGATAAAGACACCAATAGGTCAAAAGAGGTCAAAATTTCACCATGTTAGCAACCTGAAGAGCAACAAATAAAAATGGTTAGTAAGGAAAAATATCACCTGAATGTTTTTTAAGCCACCTACTGAAAAAGCTCAAATTGAAAAATCAGTAAAAGTGACCAAGTGATTGAAAACATTAGAAATTGGGTTTACAAGGGATAAATTTGTTTTCCTAAGACTATAAAAGGGCATTTAATTATCATTTGGCTCATTTTCACATGCAAATGAGTAAAAAAACCTTCAAGGAGAAATTTCTGAGTTTCGGTCAAAATCTAGGTAAGATTACACGGAACTACGCATTCGTGCCAGCGCTGCACTTACAGCACCCGACATTACGCATTAGAGGGTTTTTGCAGTGTAACGCATTCAGGAGGGCGCTACCCGTTCGCCCAGAATTTCCCGACAGGCAGGGCATCGTGCAGCGCTGTGCCCAAGAGGAGGCTCGACAGGCCCAGAAACTTGCCCGGCGTTGTGCTCAAGAGGCCCGGTAGGCATGCACGTGGGCAGGTGTTGTGCTCAGGAGGCTCGGCAAGCCTGCATGTGGGCAAGCACTGCACCCAGGAGGCCCGACACTTGACTGTGTGTGCAGGCACTATGCCTAGGCCAGAAACCCTCTTCCACTTGCAAAATTGCCAAAACAATCACAAGGAAGCACCTACAAGTTGCATCTAAGAACCTACAAAGAAGTTGAAATTTTGTAGGTGGTTGCTTATCCTTATACTCCAAGTGGTTTTTATGATTTAATGGTTAAAGGAAATTGACTAGACCTTAGTGGCTAGAAACCCTAATTCCTCATGGAAAACAATATGTTTTGACCTCCAAGCAAGAAATTATCAGTCAAGGAGGGTGTAAATTACGGTAACTGCAATGAGTTCAAGTTAACCCTTCATCAAAGCTCAAAGGAAATCAATCATAAACCCACACCTCCATCACACTCACTTTCAAGAGCTGCCTTTCACCATCATTTCATTTCACTCCTCCTACCAAGTTTTATAAGCAAGCCTAGGGTTGTTTAAAGGCGGCACTAATCACCATGTCAGAAGAAGAAGGGAGTGTTAGCAGTGAAAGAGGCCAAGTTCCTATGACCCAAAAGCACAAGGGTGGAAAGGTTAATAGATTTGAACCCCAAGACACTGTGGAGTATACTACCTCTCCCATGATTCTCACATGCTTTCAAAATGTAGGGTGTTTTCAGCTTTGTGAAAGAGTCCAACAAGTACAAAATCACCCAAAGCTCACAAGGTTATTCATTCTTAACCTACATAGCAAACAATCAAGCTTGGAAGGGGTGACCTTTGAACTCTCATCAGATGTCATTTCTAGTGCTACAGGTATACCTGATGTTGGTGATAAATGGTTCAAAAGGGAAAAGTTGGACATGATCTGCTATGGGCTATTTCTCAAGCCTAGGTACAAAGAAGGTTGCAAGACTATTTTCCCTTTCTCACACTTGCTGGAAAGGTATGCACCCTTAATGAAGGTCATCATGAAATATTTTACATGTGAGGGGAGATACTCTAGGCTCTACTCCTACCATATCAGATTACTCATGCATTTTACCAGTGTTAAAATGCTTCATTTGCCTTACTACTTGTATATAAGTATCAACAAGATGTATTTTGATGTCCGAAGAAGGAGTTATTCCCAGAAAATGTAGATTTTGTTCTACCATTCCTTGATCAATATGGTGGTGCTACATCAGTTGGAGAAAAAATGCATACCTTGGGAGGTGTTCATAGCTCATGAAATATTTACAAGCCCTCAGCCCCATCATCAGCCAAATTTACCCTCATCATCTCATTCTCCTCCCTCTACTCCTCCATCACCTCCTACTGACCATACCTCATCATCTACACAAGTATCCTCTACTCAAGAAACCATTCCTTCCTTATCTTCTCTTGATGCATCAGATCAAGAAGGAAGTGGCAGTGAACAAGCAAGTGACCATGAGGGTGATGGTGACAATGAATCAGACCAAATTGAAGATGAGGATGATGATGAGTCTGGCCAATAAGAAGCAGAAAACAAAAAAATAGAGGGAGAGGATAAAAATGAATAAAATGAGGAAGCTGACAGTGGAAATGAATTAAGAAGTGATGAAGAAGAGGTCAGCAATGAAGCAGAAGAAATGGAGGTGGATAATGATGAAGATGAGGCAAGTGACAAAGAAACAGAGGATGATCCTAAGAACAGTAGTGACACTAAGAGCCTTAATGGCAATCAAAATAGCGAGGCTCCTAGTCATGACAGAGATGAGGGAAAATATGAAGGGAGCAGCCAAAATGAAGATGAAAATAGTGAGGAAAATGAAGAGGCTGAAGATAGCATGGACACCAATGAAGCAAGCATCAGTGAGGAACAGGAAACAAGGCAAAAAAAATCATGATAGTCATGACAACAGCCATGACAGTCATGAAAACAGTGAAGGAAATAAAGAGGCTGATAAAATGAAGATCACAACAATGATGAGGCAAGCAGCTACAATGAGGAACAAAATGAAAGTGCAGAAATCAGTGAAGAGGCTAAAAGTGAGGTTGATGTTGAAGGAAAAGAGATAAGCAGTAGTCCAGGTGATGAAGAGGAAGACATGGAAAAAAATTATGGTAGCCATGATTAAAACACCAAAATAAGCATAGTTGAGCCTTTTCCATTGGTATACCAAAGAGGGGAAAGGCATCTATTTTCTACCTCAAAAACGCAAAGGGCCATGCCTTCCGCATCCACCAAGACACTAGATAAAGGCAAAGAAAAGGTAAAGGAAGAAGAGGAAGATCAACATGAGGTTTAGAGAGAGTTTGAAATCATTCAGGTTGATAGTGATGAGGAAAATGAAGCAAGGATCTCAAACTTGCTCATTCAAAACAAAAATGCCCTAATTGAAGACCTCCAATAAAATCTAGATAGGGCCAAGAGTGTAAATGATGCCCTTGAGATGGAGAACAGGCAGCTAGGGGCACAAATTTCCATTTATGAGGCTAGAGCAATCAAAGCCTAGAAATAATCTCAAAGGGCACAGGTAAATCTAGAGTAATTCATGGGAACTTATGAGGAAAGTGAATATGAAGAAGGGCATTCTAGGAGGAGACCAAGAACCATGGGTTTGAAGAAGGCATTGTCAAAACAAAGACAACAAGAATCAGCCTTGGCTAAGCAGCTCCCTCTAAGTGAGTTGCTTGCCATGGAGATAGAACATGATTGAGAGCCTTGGTTGGAAAGATCAAACATACACTTGGAGGCTAAATTGGAGAAATTTAATAAGGATCTTGATCTCCAAAGGAAGATGACCAAGCATTATGCCCGAAGAAACCAAGTTGCAAGGGCTAAACTTAAAAAGGCCCATGCCAAAATACAAGCCCTCAAAGGGGAAAAATACCAAGAAAACCTTGGAATTTTGGCTCAAGCTTCTCTACATGTCTCTCAAACCCCATAAGGGAGACATCCACCAAATTTGGGAAAATTTTGACAAATTTTGGTTTTTTGCAAATTTGGAGGCCTCTAAGTGCAGCACCCTTGGAGATATGCTTTCATATCAGGAATCCTCAGGAGAAAAACTTGGAATTTTTGGAATCCTCAGCTAAAGTACATTATTCTCACAAAATTTCAAAGCATTTGGAGCATTTTTGACCCCTCAAAATGCCAAAAAACACCTCATTTTTCACCTTCCTGCCTCATTTTCAGGCCTGGCATTGCACCTAGAGAAGTTTTTGGAAATTTGCCTTTTGGATAGGTTAATAGAGCTCAATCAGAAAACCAAGGGTATATTTGGAAATTAGACTCATTGGGCTTTCCAATGAGCTATCACAGAGCCAATTCCGACATTGGGGAGGTCATCAAAACGTGGTTGCGAGTGGACCCGGTTTCTCCCGTGCATGGCACTATGCTTTCAAACCTCACTGTGCGTTTTTGGCCAAAAAGTCAACAAAAGACACTCATTAATGAAAAATTTATATTTTAGTTTTTTTTGAGGCAAATCACTCCAAATTTAGGTGCTAGGATTTATTTTTTCATTTATTTCATGAGATATTTTGTGCCTTGGGCCTTGCATGGTCTCTTAGGCATAAATGACATTTATGACTAGTTTTGAAATTTTCAAACCCTAGTTAGGGTTTTTTCCCTCCTTTGCTAGATAAATAGAGCATGAGGGCCTTATTGTAAAAGGTTGGCATTTTATGACTCTTGAGAGAAATAAATGGTTTTTTTGGAGATTGAAGAAGAAATTGATGTTGTAGAGTTTATGAATGGCTTGTTTTGACTAATGATGGAGAAGGCTTGCTTGCAGGATCCCTGAGCTTGGTTAATGGTGATGTGCTTCTATTATGTCCATGTTTTATTATGTATAATTGTGTTTCATACTTCTATATTATAGTAGGAAAAAGGTTTTATACTAATAAATGTTTTTCAAAGGCACCTTATCTCTGTTTGTTCTTCACTGCCTCTATGTTTTCCTCTACTAGGTCAGTTTAGAGAATTCTTAATTGCTCTCTAGACCCACCCAAGCTTGTTTATCTCATGAATGGTTCAATAAAATAGGTATAAAATATTTTTTATGGTTAGCTCTACTTGTTTGATGTCACTAAAACATTATTCTTGAGATCTTTCTTTGAAGTACCACTAATTAGGTTTGTCAAAGAGACTATGTTTCGATCATACCCTTTGTCCATGCTTGAATAGTTGTTTTGGAGATCTTTATGGCTATGATCAATGATGTTTAGGAGTTCCCTCTTCTTTGATTAAATTTATATGTTTATGTTAAATTTTTTCTAACCTTGGAGGTGAAATCACTAAAAATGAGTTTCTCGCCGTCTATATTTCATTGGATTGTTTCTCTGAAATGCTTATTTGCTTGAGTTGAATCAAAGAGTTATTGGTGTGCCCTATCTATTGATTACTTCTTTATGCTAAATAGTGTTGAAGTCCCTTCTTTTTAAAGTATTTGACAAAGGATTCTTAATTTCCCTTTGCCCTACTTTGTTCACAAACTTGATGTTCATTTCATTTCACACAAACCTTGAAAATCCATTTGACCATGCTATATTTTCCCTGTGATGCACCCTGATTGATTGTTGACATTTTCATGACTTTTATTGACTCCATAGCCCAATGACTTGAATATTTCCTCACTCCACCTATTCTACTTGATCATCTTACCCAACCAAAATAATCAAACAAACCCTACACATAACAACTAGCCTAAAATCAAACCCTAAAAGCAAACAAGTTCACATCCTTTGCACAAAATAGAGAGAGCCCTATCTCAGTCCAGGAAGGCTAGGTCCTAGGGCTCCAAAGACTAGCCTGATGTTACCCTGTGCATTTTTTCTTACCAATATTCCAAATCACGGGAGCCTAACAGAGAAGATCTATAGTTTTCTACATCAGCTTCATCCATATCTTCTCATTGCTATTGTTGCAGCATACCTTCAGCCCTAGGGCTGCAGCGCACAATGGCACATTGTTTGCATTTTCCGGAAACCCTCTTGGGTTGTCTTAGAAAGCTGATATAGTGCCCAAATATGTATGTGTAGACTCTATTGGGGCCTATATCAGTATTTGTATATCATTGTATCATCTCCAGCTGCAGTTATACTTAATATGACTGCGTTGTAGTTTCTCTCTGACATTTTGTGCTTTAACAACAACTCATATTTGAGAGTGATTTCATATGGGAGGCTTGTTTCCCCATATGATTTATGCCTCACTATTTTGTATTTATTTTATGTTCTTATACATAATTTTATGACTCCATATTAGTCTCCAATGTTAATGTGTTTATTTACACTGCTATGTCCAGTTTTGTGTTCATATATTGCTGCTTACCCATTTGGGAATATTACAGTGGGATCATAGCATAATCTTGGATTAGATTTTGCATTTAGCCAATATGTCACCATAAGGAGAAGTTTCTCACAAAAATAGGAGATGTAAAAAAGAAACAAAGGAAAAACTCCATTATTTGGAGGAAGGGAGGAAGAGGGGCTCTCAAAGCTTCTTTTTCAAATTATGCAGAGCATTCATGAAGATATCAAGAAGATGAGAAGGGAGATGTGTAGATAATATCCAAGGGGGTTTGAATATGAATAAAACCCTACATTTTTACATGATGGGTGTGAGAATTCATCCACACATTCTGATCCACAGCGCAGTGTTATGCCCACATTTACTGCAAGAGAGATGGAGGAAGAAGATGCACCAAAGGAGGATACTTTGAGTGATGATCTTCAGGAGTATGAATCTCAATCTTGGAGATTCAAGGAGCACTTGAGTTTCCAATGGTTTTTCCGACTCAAGGAGGAAAGAAGACCCAGAAATCACAACAGAAGCAGAAGAGGTAGATTTTTTCTGCCAAATTTTGATGGGTCATCCACATGCACAGCCAAGGATTGGATAGAGTAGCTAGACTCATATTTGCAACTACATCAAGTTTCAGAAAAGGAAGCCCTTAGGATAGCAGCGCTGCATCTTGAAGGTAAGGCTAGTACTTGGTGGTTTTATGAATCTTCTTCATTTAATCATGCAAATATAGCTACTTATGCAGGATTCACTAAGATATTAGTGAAGAGATTTAATGTAAAACAATCTGAAACATCTTTGGTTGAGTTAGCAAAACATAAACATTCAAACCCCTTTTCATGAGTTGGAAAGATCCATTGCACCAACTTCACTTCAGATTTCTATTAAGGGGGATAAAAACTTGTATCATACTTTTCCAAGGGAAAAATCCCCATTGCAAGAAGAGCTTTCTTCTAAAAAAGAAGACATGGAGATGCCTCCTTCAAGGGAAGACCAAGATCTAGGGTCTTTCATTATCGATGAGGTATTCTAAAATGTTTATAAGGAGGAAGAGTAGAAAGGAAGTGATAGCGTTGTCACTTTGGGAGGATAACCATCCCCACATGGAGATGGGCATGAAGCTATTTCTTCAAGTGGAGGAGCTTTTTCATCCTTGCAAAAAGTTCCCAAGGAGCATCATGTGACAATAGTGAAAGGCATTAACACCTTGATCAAAGGAGGAGAAGAAAAAGTGGATCAGCATCAAAGGATGGGGAGGATGCACCCTTGTTTATTTCAAGGGGTTTATATACAGAAGAAGAAGATTGATTTATTCAATGGAGGGACAAATTAGTCCACTCACCTATATGGTATACTTCAGCTTTTGATGTCTCTTTGCATGGAGGAATCCCACCAGGAAGACCGCCTGATTGGAAGATTAATAAAGAGTTCTCTCAACATAGTGCAACATTTATATATTTGGCTATGGAAGGAGCCTTGGGAGAAGCTAGCACAGTGCAGAGAACCTTTGATGGGTTCAAAGGAGAGGCAAGAAATTTTTTGATTTGGACATTGCCATCTGACACTCAAATATTTGTGCTGAAATATGATTCATAAATCTATGGTGACATGAGCATGGTGTTAAATGGCCACTCCATAGCCTCGGAGCAGCAAATGATACTTCCACACATGAGGGATGTTTCTGAATATGACAAGAGGTTATTAACACTCTTGCATGCATTGAAAAAACTATGGAAATTTTGGATGGGAAATGCCTTCCAGGAGGAGGTTTACCACCATGTACTTCAATCTGGTCTTAGGCAAGATCAGCTGCAAGGGAGGCAACAAAATTTGGGTAACAATTCTCCAACATGTGGCGTTGGCATTAAGCATGTCAAAGAGGAGATTTATGATGTGATAGGAACTTCATTCCAGATTTCTACAGTGTTGTCATTGTTGGGAAGCCTAGATCCATTTTGGGAGTCCCAACTATTGATGGAATATTCCAAGAACTTATTCACATGTAATGTTCTTTATGGGAAAGTGATAGATGGGAGGTATAGAGTGGTTGATGGAGTCATTTATTTCCATGATCAGATCTACTTCACTAGAGACTCAAAGCTCAAGGATAAACTACTACATGTAAGCTATGAGATCTTGTTTTCCAATCCCACTGGTTTCATTAGAACATACCATACTGTCTTCAAGGGATTCATGTGGGAAGACTTCAAAGAGGATATGAGCTATCATATGAGGAAGTGCATAGATATTTTGGAGGGTGAGGAGAAACATGACTGTGGTGGTGGATTTGACGCACTGGTGTATGAAATCGCACCCGTTTAAGGGGTGTGGTCTACCCCTATAAACTATTGGTCACATGCAGAAAGTGGTGGAGCTCAAAAGCATATAATCTATAGGAAACTATATGCGAATGTATGCTTAAAGTAAACTAAAAACTAAAACACAAATATACAAAAGCTATTGATGCGAGTCAAAACGATAATAATGCAAATGATGGCTCAAAGGCCTCTTCTTATTAAATGTTTGAAATGGAGAAGAAATTTTACCCACTTGCAAAGGGCCCCTAGGCAATGGCTCTAGGTCCCAATGCAAGGATGTTGGTTTCCAAGCTCTGCCTCTAATGTGGTCTCCCTCTCTCTCCGCTGTGATGGACTAGGATTGTTGGGTGGCCAAAAATTGAGTCCCCTCTATCTCCAACTCCGGGTCACACACTGCTGGTATTTTTTAGGCAATTCTGGCCAGCATAACAATGTGATCACCCTTTCTTCATCTCTTGGTGGCTTTATATAGGGGATTTCAAATCCTCCTTCCCTCCCTTGGTACATGATTGATGGTCACCCAAGGGAGAGGTATGATTCCATTGTGTGCTCCAAATATTCCTTTGTGTGCTCACATAGTGTCTAAGGAGGCGCTAGTGGCTATCCTTAGGTGGCTTCATATGAGGAGTAACTATCCTTTGCATTATGTGGTCCCGGAAAGTGACATTTTTCCATTTTCAGGAATACACACTTATCGGGAAAAAAGGCACACAGAAGGCGCTCTTCTTGAAGGATAAAGTGCGCAATTTAGCATTTAACACTAGTTCAATTCTTATTTTCTCAAAACCTTAGAGATTTTAAATACTTCTTGATTCCATAATGTGTTCCTATCCTGTAAATCCCTAGGCTTGAAATTAATTAATGTCATCTTCTGCTGTACGATTTTCTAGTGTTAACAGTTTCCCACTAATGTGTGAGGTCTAGGAAGGACTGTATAGCCTAAATACATTATAGTTTATTTTATATATCGTGTGCAGAGAGAGAGAGAGGCCTGCGTGAATCTTGGAATTGACAACACCTTGCACCGTTTCCTAGATGACCATGGCCTAAGGATCCCCTGCAAGCAAAAAAAATATACAACATATATACAAAATTTCAATGAGGTGGGCATGTCCCATGCTCGTGATGCTATGGCTATTTAAACAAAATTGACAAATACATGTGTTGTCTATGTCACTACCATGGTAGTGATGTTTGGCAGTTGTTGACGACGACTGCTAACGCCCTCAAGGGCACTTTTTATTTAACGATAGGTGGAATGTGGTACCCATATGCGTAAACTCGGTATGGCATCTCGCTACACAATGTACACATATGTACTGGCTGGGACCTTCCCGTGTAAGAATTGTTGACAGAGACGCTTATGGAGGCATGGGTCTTCGACGGATCTTAATCAAAGTGCAATGGTTGTAAGGTATGATACCATCTTGACATGAAAGCTTTTGTTGTAGTCAAATATCAGGAGGATCAATGACATCTATGGACAATGATGTCTCCCACAGTGCCACCTGAGGATACCCCTTTACATGGGGAGGGGTGATCCAAGGTACCACTTCCTTTTTGGAAAAGAGGTGTCGAGGTCGACAAAAAGGAAGCCTTAACCGAACCATGGGTCGCCAACCTGAGGGGTCGGGGACCTGGATGTGATGGGTTTAACATAGGCATGTTGGTGAGAGGTGACTGAAAACTGATGATGGGGATTCAGTGGCCCAAGATCAGAGTATACTTTAGCAGCTTAGCGGCAGTCTTAGTTATTTCTGAAGGGAAAATACCTAGAGTCGGTAGGACTTCCAGTTCGGGTGTGAGCCAGATATGAATGTCGTGATGGTGCATGTGTGAGGGTGAAATACTCCGACCAAGGGGAATGAGGGATTGTTGCCATGGGGGAAAACATGAAATATTAGGGCGAAGCGGCGAAGTGCATTTTTTGCGTCTTTGTACACTTACCAAAAGAATAAAATAATGAGGTTTGGTTTGTACAAAACATAGATATGGGTACCCCAGAAACATGAAAGGGTTCACTCATTGAAGGTGTGAGGACGGTGTTTTGCTGGGGTTGGGGGTCCCATTGGTTGGTCTCATGTGCGAGGTTTATGAAGCGGATGAAGAAGTGTCGCAGATGGGATTATTCTGATGGAGGTATAGTGGGCCAAATGCAATGTGTGAAGGTGTGCTTTCAATCTGCTTGTAAAACCTAGTCGTCAGGGAAGGGGGTTTGAGTTTGAATGGTAAAATTGACCTTATGCATGATGAATGGATGTGCACGAGGTGCTTCCTGGACTGAAATGGTATGACCATAGCATCACTTGTGTTGTGATATATGGTCTACTTTGGGTGACGAGCACTATGGAGGGGAGGCTCTACTGACCAACATGGACGTTTATCATGTGCAGGGTGAGGTGATGATAAACACGGTCGGGTATGAGGACCCTATGGTTTATTTATGATGGAGAAGTGATGTCAGGATATGTAAAGTTTTATGGGACTCTATCATGCTAGGGGTAGAATGATAACTGCTTTGGAACTTTCAGTAGATGGTGTTGTGAATGTTTTTGCAAGCTTTTCCTAAAAAAAAAAATACCTCAAGTGAAACCATCTTCTTTATCAAATATTATTGAAATTCATGAGATTTTTTAAAAAAGAAGATGAGAGAGGGCATATCTTTCTACACTGAAAAAATATTTTTCAGGAGTGCGAATGTGTGGCATCGCCTCTGTTCCCTTGGGGGTTCTTACTTGGCTCCTAGCTTTGATTTCAGTTGTGGTTGCCTCCAGACTGATATGATGGGGGGGGGGGGGCGTTGCTGGTTACTGCCCCCCATCTAGGATCTCCCTGAATACAGATTACTGTTGCCTCGGTGACCTTAGGTCAAAGACCCAACCAAGTCGTTTGTAGTAATCGATGTGCCTGATAACTCAAGACGATGAGGCAACCAGGTTCCCTTTTCCCTAGTTGGTGTATGGTGGCTTGGGGGGAGGAGAGACAAATGCTTTTATTTCTGGTGAGTGTCGTTCCTCCTACATGTACAGGACGACATGAGGTTTATCTTTGACAGATTGGGCAATGGGATCCTCTTGGTAGGATCACTCGACCGCATGTAAGGCATCCATATATCATGGTATCTTTGGACAATGGTGGGTATAGTGCCCATAGTTTCCACATAGAGTGCATGCGTGACTGGTACGCAATGGTTTGCCTTTACCTTTGGTGGTAGGTTCCTTTTTACTAGAATGCAGCATCGAGATGTCTGCTTCAGAGCTGAGGAGTGGTTTTAACTCATCCAACTTTAGACATATGTGGGTAGGGTGCCCTATAACATCGCATATGGTGCAGACTGGTGATTCCCTTTGAATGGAAGGGGTCACCAACTTCTTTCCTCTATTTTTAGTTTTCTTGGTCATGATAACCAGTTTCAAAATGGGAACTTCCTTTGTAGGGGCGGTCTCGACTGTTTCTTGGGTTGGTTGGGGCTCCTTGGGGATGAGGGGCTTTAACCCTATGGCAGTAACATTGGTGGCTCCTATTCTGGAAGGGGGAATGAGGTACCAAACTGGGAATGCCAACGATATGTTGGGTAATACCAGTGCTGCCAAAACCTACTGGGAGACGAAGCCAGCCGGGGGTAGAGGAAATGGGTTTGGGAGGTGGCGTAGGCCAGAGAGGCTGCCGTGGCTAATGCCTCAATGTTGTTACTGCTTAAGTCTGTGTCTTGACTAACCTGGGTGCTTGATGTGGACAACATGCACACCAGGGCCCCTGTGGCATCGGGAAATGCCTTAGGGATAATGGGAGGATCTCCTAGGAATGACCCTAGGATGGATGACGATTTGAATTGGCCACGGCCATATTCTTGGTGTCGTGAAAGACCATCTACGGTTATATCTACATAGGGTATAATTACATATTTTTTGGTTAGGGGATGCTTCTTGCTATGTGTCAGCTGGTCTACAGTAATGATGCAATCCTCGTGGGGGAACATCATAATGCAAAAGATGGAGGAGGCTATGGAGGACATGGCATACATATAACTCCGCCTGAGGAGTATGTTTTAATCCAAGTGAGCGTCCAAGACTTCAATGTCTATGTGGACTGTCTTGCTGGCTAAATAGACCGGGACATTTTGGTAGAGGCCGACGGGGGTCAAGGGACAACCATCGTAGGCTCGAAGCGTTATGACCGAGGGTTTTAGTTTGGGAGAACCCAACTTCTGCCAAACATTTTTTGACATGATGCATGTTGATGCACCCTCGTTAATGACACATCGGTGAATAGTGATATTCTGGACCGATACCAGTATTCGGAAGGCGACCACGGAAGGAAGCCTGGGGGTGCCTTTGTCTAAGTCAAAAGCCAGCATGCACATATCGGCAGGGTCGATAGCGCCTAACGCAGAAAGTAGGGCTTTCCGTTGCTTTGGGACACGACTGCAGTACTTCCAATGCGGACATAGCAGTGTGTGATTGAGCTAAATCATCCATGATGCTATAATTATGGACCACTTTGGAGTAGTTACCTGCTCGCCTATTAGGTCCCTTTGCAATTTTTGGCAATGGTTCTATAGGTATCTTTGAAATGGTCAAAGGTGCATTTGGTGCACTAGTACTAGCCCCTGATGTAGTGGAGTCTGGTTGGGTGTCGTAACTTCAATTCTGTGTTTGAAAAAACATTTCTTCCCCAGTCATGTAAATTTCATGGTTGCTTTTCCCAGAATCGTCTGGGTTTTTTTGTTCAGTGCTGACTGTCCCTTAGTGGGGGAAAGGTTCTTGCATAATAGCGGGTTGCTGGAAAGATCCTCCTTGTCCTCGGATACTCTGAAGCTTTTTTAGCTTGGAGAGATCGGGATAGTGGTGAGTATAGTGCTCGTACTCACCACATATTGAACAAGAATGTTTCGTTCGTATAGGTGACCTTTTGACTTTCCATTGGGCATTGCTTGGCTCCTGGTTTTGATTCTTGCTAGAGTTGCCTCCAGCCTGGGATCGCGGTGGACGTTGTTGGTTGTTGCCCCCCTGTCCAGGGTTCCCTTTTGGCTTGCTTTTTTATTTTTTCTTAACCACATTAGGAGGGTAGTTCTCCTAGTTATACTGGTGTGGTTGATTTTGGGACAGATGCACAAAGTTCACCTATGCGTTGGTTTGTGTAGGTGTGTCATGTGCTTGGGACAAGGAATAACGTTGTCCCTTGTTTGCACCTGGTCGTTGGAGGGGAGCTCTTCCATCAGTGTTTCTTTCTGCGTACTGGGTCCCCTCAGCCGCAGGATAGGGTCCTCCTTGGTGATACGCTTGTGCCCTACTAGTCAAATCTTGTTGATGCATGTGATGACTTTGAAATCCGGTTTGAGACATGTTCTGGGTAGAATTATGTGTGTAACCAGGATTGTGACTATTGCTGCCTAGGTAACCTTTAGTCATTGACCCAATTAATTCGTCTGCAGAGTTCAACGCGCCTAGAAATTCTTGATAATTTTGCAAGTGCAGGGCGTTAGGCAGGATATTGTAAATGTATCCTGACTGCATATAAATCAGTTCAAGCTTCTGGGCTTTACTGATTGCATCCTCTTCGGATGTGGGGTA
Source organism: Pinus albicaulis (assembly GCA_034641835.2). Lineage (NCBI taxonomy): Eukaryota > Viridiplantae > Streptophyta > Pinopsida > Pinales > Pinaceae > Pinus > Pinus albicaulis. The sequence goes on along the minus strand of CM076579.1, from coordinate 1,082,649,889 downwards.
TTTTTGCGCCACATCCTTTGAAATCTCCGCTGTCAAAGTTTTCAAGAATAAATCTAAGAGGACTTGATAATCGAGTTTAGCTTTGCATAAACTGCAACGCCGCCTCCATTCATGAAGATGGTCAAAGATATTGACAACGGGAGTTTGTCTAAAATGAGTCAGTAACTCCATTCCTTAATCATTGTGAATAAGTAATTGAAAATAAGTGAGGAACGCAATAGAGAAGGCACTAAAGGTTCCATGTGAATCATGAGGTTGCTCCACGTACCATTTCGAGACTACTCCTGTAAGAGTGCATTGAAATAGCCTCAATCGAATAGTGTCGTCGATGATACTATTCGATGAGCACCACAGGTGAAAGGTCATTACATGATTACCTGTGTCTTCCGCTTGCTTACGTTCGAATTTACTATATCCAAATGGAGCTTCGTGGGCATGGGAGGCCATGAAGGATCATGTGTGATGGAGTCATTTGTGAGCTTGGTTAAATTGGGTAGATTCAACGCAGCTAAGAAGGGTGACTGGGAGGTTGACACCATGGAAACGTGTGAAGACACGAAGTTCTAGTTAGAACAAGGGTTAGTTTATGATGTACCCTAATGTGTGTTTAGTTGGCTTCCCGAACGGGATGTGCTCCTCTACCCCCTAGGGATCGAGAGGGGAGTGATGTGCGGTGTGGTGTTGGGAGACCAACTAGGGTTCCCAACTATGGTTGCTCCAATGAAGGATGAACCAATGATGGTGGTAGTGTTCCATCTTTGACGCCTGAATGGAAAAATACCTGGAACCCATCCCTGTAATGGGGGGAGGTCCAAAAGATGCCTGGATCGACAAGGTTCCATTGAGACCGTTGGGGTCTCGACCAGGTTAGGTTTTGGAAAATTTGAGAGGATAGAGTCTATGATCATGAAATATTTATGGCCACATACATAAAACAATGTGAAAATGAAATGAATTTTCCCTTTAACTTAATCCATGTGATCAATCAAGAAAAAAACATGGTTTTTTGTTTGTTTGCGTGTGATACTCAAAATCCTAGAAGACCTATGTGTCCTCACACACTCAAAAGTAACTAGGGAGAGGTAAGGGTGACCCAAGGGAGAGGTATGATTCGATTGTGTGCATCAAATATTCTTTTGTGTGCTCACATAGTGTCTAAGCAAGAATTGGTGGATGTCCTTAGGCGGCTTCATATAAGGATTAATTGTCGTTTACTTTGTGTGGTCCCGGAAAGTGAAATTTTTCCATTTCCAGGAATGCATGCTTATCGGGAAAAAAGGTGCGCAGAAGGTGCTCTTCTCAAAGGATTAAGTGCGCAATTTAGCAATTAAGACTAGTTCAAAACTGATTTTCTCAAAACCTTAGAGATTTTAAATACTTCTTGATTCCATAATGTGTTCCTTCCTTGTAAATCCTTAGGCTTGACATTAATTAATGTCATATTCTGTTGTACGATTTTCCAGTGTTAACAATGACTCTTGGGAAGAGTTACCGTCACCACCTCCTTAATCATTGGGTGTGAGAGGGAGCTCATCCATGAGCTACCCACTGATTTAAACCAAGTGTATGGTAAGGATTGTACTTTTCATGATATATTTACTACGTACTTGCATTTTCTTACCACTCCTGTGGAGGGCATTGCTCCAAGAAGGGGCACTCTTTCTTATTGGCTTCATGGGCTACTTGGGGCCATGAGCAATGATGATGTTGACCATTCCCTAGAAACTTTTTGGGAGAGTATGTATTCTTCATGGTGTGCTTTATTAACACCAACCATCATACACCTTCTCCAAGCATGCGAGAAGAATGGGACAACAAACAAGTGGTGGGGGAAACACTTGTTATATCATATTCTATGGCAGTTAGGAGAAAAACTGTGCTGGTTGCACATGAGGGACCATTTTCCCTCTCCTTTACTACACATGGAAGCTAGCATGACTTTGATTATGATTCCATATATTGATTATGTGCTTATCTTTCTTGGGAACATGATTGGAGGAAAGGCACATTGGTTGGATGTATCCATGGGGAATGAAATTTCCCACACCTTTTATGCTTCATGCTTCAAGGGGAGCATGGGAAATGATATGGCCACTACAGTAGATCACTTAATTCTTTATGAGGTGAGCCACATGATTGTTTGGAGCACTTGGGATATTCCTCTCATGAAATTTTGGGGGGGAAATTTTCTATGAATTACCATGCAAGGAGGTGATTCATTTCATTTGGATGATAGCATGGAGATGGGAGTCTCTCTTTGGGAATGAGATCCCCTATGCTTGTCATTATTCCTACCTTGAAGAGGCCATTAGAAAGAAAGAAGGTTTCCATATAGACCTTCCATTCTCTCATGATGATAGCCATTTGGTTTATCAACCAAAGGCCAACTTGCACATTTGGGAGGAACCATTGGGAGACAAAATTGTTGTAGAATATCTGAAGCAATGGTGGAGACTGTTTGATGAGGAGGCCACAAGAGGAGGAGGGGAAAATTTTTCTCAACCCTTACAGTTGCTTGAGGACAAGCAACATTTTGGAGGGGAGGACTATAATATTCCTAAAATTTATCTTTTAGCTAAATGGAATATTATAGACTATTTTATCACTAGCTAGGTGAGTAAATGGGTAGGGAGGCCCATAAATATCCTTAACAACATTAAAAACACTTCAAGTGTGAAAGGAGACCTTCTAATAAGCTAAATAAATCACCTTTGAGTGTAAACAGGGGTTGGATCATGTTGAATAGGTCAACTTTGACCAAATCAACAACGTTATTATGGAGGAGTGGACATTAAATGAGGAAAAATGCAGTTTTGGAGGGAGATTGATTGCATGGAGGTAGTGACCTAATTGAGTGGGGCCAAGGACAAGGAAGCTCATAAATTATATAAGGAATAGGATGGCAGCCATATTGTTTATGTTTTTGGATTATTATTTTGTATATGGTCTGTTTAGACTTTTGGAATTCTTCAGCTGTTTAGTTGAGTTTGCAGTACTATTTAGCACAGGGTGTTTCCGAGCGGTAATCTCATATCTTTCCTTGAGAGGCCTATTGGAGGAGTATTTCACTACATTTCCACAATCAGGCTCAAGGACAAGCTACAAATTTCTTCATCAACGCAATTTTTTCATAATATTGTGATGTGTTGTGTTAGCGCTCAAATCTACCTTAGGCTGAAATAAGGTAAAACTCAAGGCTACATCAAACCACGCTCAGCCTCGTAGCCAGCCCTACGAGGACAGGAGAGGGCTCTCTCCGGGTCTATCTCGGCAAAAAGGTCTTCAAAGGGGCTGAGATGACCTATAAAGAATACTGATTTTAGGCTAGTAAAGAGATAGGAAAGTTTGATTTTGATTTTTTAGGTTTTTGTTGAAAAAATGTGAAAAACAATTTTGGGTCCGGGCATAAGGTCAGATTTTTGCAGATTTCGAGTTGGGGCGAGGTAGGCAATAGTCTTGATGCTTTTTTATTAAGTGTATGGATAGATCAGAATGAAAAGGAGCTGAAGAGGGCAAGGGCGAACATGGATCCTCTCCAAACAGGCGAAAACATGTAAAACTAAACAAATTCAAAGGCAGAGCACTGAAATCAATGTATTCAACCTCGTTTACTCATTCATTTAGTTTCAGAAGCATAAGAAGGGAATGGCATACATTAAACATGAAATAACTTACAATAAACTGAGAGAAAACACCATCAAGAACTGAAAGCCACAAGAATCCCAACAGGTGCTGCAAAACCTCTGATCTTTCCTTAGCCAAAATATGAAAAATATGTACAATAGTGTGCCAAAATCTTCCCCAAGAGTCCAACCTGTAGAATGTCTCAAAAATTACATCATATAGACCTCCTAACCCCTTCCCACACCTCTAGGGGTCGAATTCCTCCTTCTAGGAGTAGTTCCAACTAATTCTAAACAAAGAAATAGAATATAGGCATCTAAACAACTTGCCTCTAAAAGGGAGGAAACTGATTCTTACATCTGATTTTTACTTTTTTAGGAGTGAATCATCTAGAATAGGTAAAAGTGAGTCAAATTTACATGCCAACCATTAATTTACATCATGATAACTCAAAAATTTCATCCACAAGCAAAACTGGTTCAACTGGCTGAAATTCTGAGCTGGAAGGTGAAACATTGACCAAAAATCCATATGCGTAGCGCCCCTGAGCCATACGGGTAGCGCGTCTTTCAGCCTGATTTTTGGGCACTTCCCAGCATCCAAATTGAGCTCATGATAGCTAGTTGGAAAGCCCTGTATGTTGGCTATCCAACCCAAGTAGAATTTCCCAATTTGGAGCTCATTTTCCCCTCCAAAACTTCATTCTCCCAGAAGTACTTCCTGCTGGTGCAAGAGGTGGCAGCAAGGTGGTTTTCATGGTGTTTTTGGGCCTTTTGATCATCCAGAACCTGATGAAATGCTTCAGAAATACTTGAGCATGCATAACTTACCATGAATAACCCAGAAATATAAATTTTTCCTTCAGCAAGTGTCCCAAACAAAAGCGAGCACGTCGACGCGCTACTCGTATAGCTGAAAAATCTGTTTTTGGACCAAAATATTTCAAAATGACAAAAAATTCTCCGAATTTGCTCAAATTTGGAGCGAAGACCCTCCATCATGTATCATGTCCAGCCAATGAAGCCTCGGCCAAAATCCAGAGTGGATCAGGCCTTTTCCGCCGTTTTAGTGCTCTGCTCAACCTCCTCTTCACAATCTTCATTTTTTCTTTGCAGACATGCATGCGAGCCCAATAATGACCTTTCATGTGATGAAGCATGTCTTTGTCTCTATTGGCCTTTGCCAACAATTTCTCCAAAGGAATTTTAACATGCGTGAGGAAAGAATCTCGATTAGCCGATGTCATATCACCAGGTCTCTTCCGGGCCAATTGTCGATCCTCACGGATTCGCCACAGCTCATAAAGTGTGTGCTCATCCTCTAGCTGTTTGTTACGCTGCTCCAGGTATTTTATCACCCACTGAGCCCTCTGCAATTTCTCTTTCAGCGTGTCATTCTCGGCCTTTTGCTCCTGGATGATCTCTTTCAGTTTCGAGCTAGGAGAGCTCGCATCAACATCAATGATCGTGAAATCAGTGTCCCGGCCTCCTGATGGGCCCTCATCATGCATGGGCCTCTTGCCTCTGTCCTGGATCTGTACCTGTGCTGAAGAAGAAGGCGAGACCCCTTCCACATCATGTGGAGATAATACTCGCTCTGCTGATGGAGTCAACGAGACCCCTTCCACCCCGGGTGGAGATAATACTCGTCGTGTAGCTACAAATAAGGCCCTGTGGCCTCGCTGGAATGTCACATACAATGGAGCGCTGATATGCTCGATCTCATGAATGTTAGGCTGGTGTGAAGGCTCTCCCGCATCATGAACTACCTCGGGAAGTGGCTGTGGTGCTGTAAATAAGTCACGAGAGATGAAATCCTCCCAAGTGATGCCCTGCTGTGTCAACTGATGTACCACTACGATCTTGATCAGCGCGTAATGATATATACTTCTATGCTACTGTGCTGGGGTCTTCTTCTGTAAAAAAATCACCATCCTCTCTATGTTGCGATACATGAAGTACGGAATGTTCATCATACGTACCCTCATGAAATGCATCAACAAACGGACATGGTACGCATAGAGACGCGAGAATCTGCCCTCGCAACTGAAATACCGAATGATGAGTTTCATCAATGGTGCAAACTCATCCTTCAAGAATCTGAAAGGAAAAACCCTGCTCAGGTGCCTCATAAACCCAAGTTTGATGTATGGCTCATAGTGGAATTTCTCTAACTGCTGACGTTTGTTCCATTCCTCTCCTATATTTGGTATCCCGGTGGCCTGAGCAATAGTCTCTGGTGACAGAATGAAATCTACTCCGACGAGGTTTACACGGCCATCATGTAAATGTAGAACAAATAAACGAGCCAGTTCACGATGATGCTGGGTTTGTGAAATCATCTCACAGTATTGGAAACATGACTGATGCTAAAAACAATCCATTGCAAGCGGGCAAGCCTGCAATTGAGCCAAAGAAGTAGGCTCCTCCCTGAGATGCTTACCACCTTTGCCACCTTTGTGAGACCTCCGTGGCACATTACCCTCTGCTGTGGAATCACTGTCATACTCCTGCTCATAAACTGAATCTGTCTCTGACATGGCTTTGAAAACAAGATGTTTGCAATATGGATGCTGATATAGGCGTAGTGAAGTCAAATTTTTCAATGTATGCTCAAAACCCAAATATGTTGCATATGTACCAAAACATCATAAGAAAATAAGTCACAATGGTAATAGCTCTGTTTTAGTGGATAGGGGTAAAAACAGTCTCTGTTTTGGATCACAAGTGAATTTGACAAATAAGTACTAAGTGCAAATGTAGTGTGCAGCCTTTGTAATGCTGGCTAGAATTTTGTCAAAGGGGAAAATGAGTATGAGACTATGTTTGTCAATGGGAAATGGGACACAATGTGACAATGACCACAGTGAAACAAATAGCCATGACAGTGGTAAAATAATGATGATGACAGCACTGGTAAAACGATAAACTAAGAGCGTGAGGGTAGTGACACTTTGACAATAGATGCGTAGGTATATATATATCAACAATACAAGCTGGAAAAATCTTCACATGGCCATCAACATGTACTCAAAACCCTAAGGAATGAATCTGCTATGAGCATAGGGTTTCACCTCTCCACAACAAATACACTAATTTCCCCACTTTAAAACACCACAACCCTGTTCAAAAATCACTGAGCAATGATTAAAAACCTACTTGCAAGTTGATGGAGCCGTTGTGACATCAAACCGGCCACATGAGCAAAAAAATTTGGCTTTGTGACTATGTGCGTAGCGCACCTACCCAACGCGTAGCGCACACCATACGCGTAGCGCCCGTGTTCTTTTGCAAAGACTGGGGAAGCTATATGCGTAGCGCCCGTTATATGGGCAGCGCGCCTCCTGTATGGGTAGCGCGCACCTCCAATGACTGTCCACGGCTATGAAAAACAAAACTTCGGCCTTCAACAACACAAGCTCGATTTCTGCCTTGAGATTTCGTGCAAATGAAATTGTTTACCATGATTTATATGTGAAGAAAATATCTCATCAAATCAGATTTGATTTTTAAATTTACTCCATGACCCACTTTTATAATGTTTGGCACTTTGACATTTGATCATTTAATACAATGCTTTTCTTTTGGCTTTTCTGAGTTTTGGACTGATAATACTTGGTTGTTTTTGCAGGGATCCGACATTTGACTTTGGAAAAGATCAGAGGCTTGCTCTAAAACTTCTTATGGTGAAACAAATACAATTATTACAAAAAATGAAATTTGACAATTTCTAGTTCCAAAACAGAGTTTTGGACTAGAAATGTCTTCAAATGTTTTTGATAATAAAAACGTGAAATAGAAATCTTTTGAAACCAACCTCATGGCCTGCGGGCTTTTATGACATGTATGCAAAGGACTGAAAGCCCTAAACTCTAGGACTAAAGACTGTTTTTAACGAAACTAATCATTTATGACCATGAATGCAATGACCATGAACTTCAGTGATTTTTGAGAAATTTTAATTAGCCCTGCAGGTACAAGCATGAGGAAACACAAGACAACCAGACCCCCTCGTCAGTCAATGGCATGCTCCTAGCGAAATGCAACGAAGTGGAACGAGCGAGACACCTAAGAATGATATGCAAAAAGCGAAAAGATCTCTGACGGAGGGCTGTAAGGACCGACTCTAACATTGGCTCCAATGGGGGATGGTGGCTCCGAGGAGATGCCAAGAACGGCAGATCTCTGGGGGAGTCAGACAGTGCCTTCATCCATTGGGCGATGGAGTCATTATTTCAACAGATAACACAAAACTTTTGATACATTTATTGACTGCAAACTTGACTGAAAAGCGACTGAAACTTGACCAAAACTAACTCGACTCTAAAACTGAAAAGACTGATAAAACTGACTTGAAAAACTTCAAACCAACCAACCTCCATCTCCAGAATTATAGCCTTCGCTCCGGGCCCCAGACTGAAGATGAGAGATCAGTACACACTTGCAATAAAACAAAAGTAAAATGATATATACAATGATGATGAAATCAGCAGAAAATACTCAGAAGTGGTATCGCTTTAGCAGCCGACCATTGATTGGCCCTCCAGGACAATCATCTCCATTCATTTCCTTGAGAATAAAGGCGTTTTGACCACGATACGCTGCAATATTAAAAGGACCCTTCCATAGGTTTTCAAATTTGTCGTGCTTTCCCTTATCTTCATTCCGAGCATCCCACTTCAAAACCACCTCATCCAGCTGAAACTTATCTGCTTTTGCTTTTCTCTCGTAGATCTTCTTAATGCGTTCCTACAATTTGAAAGTATTTTGAAATACCTCCTCCCGTTTCTGCTGTAAATGAATCATCTGATTAATCCTCCGCTGCATGGGATCTTCCTCACTACCAGCTTCCTGAAGCAATTTGACTACCGGGACAGCAAGCGAAGTAGGAAAAAGCGTGTCTATCCCGTACACCAACTCGAAAGGAGACATTCCAATAGAATTTTTCTGACTTACCCTATCAGCCCACAGTGCATTCACTAATTTCTTGTGCCAGCCCTTTTTATTGATTTCCAGCAATTTCTTAATGATATTTACCAAGGACTTATTTGAAGATTCCGCCAAGCCATTTCCTTGCGGATGGTAGGCAGTCAAATGTCCCAAGCTGATATTGTACTTATAGAAAAATTCAACCATCCTCTTAGACTTGAAGGCCGCTGCATTATCTGTGATTATCTTACTAGGACACCCAAAACGTGACAGAATATTGTCTTCAAGAAAAGAGATAATTACCGCATCCGTGGCCTGTCGAGTGGGAATCGCCTCGATCCATTTCGTGAAGTAGTCCGTAGCTGTCAATATCCATCTATGTTGTCCGAAAGATGCTGGGTGAATTTCCCCGATGAAATCCAATCCCCACTGCTGGAATGGTGCACTAACTTCAATTGGTTTGAGAGGCAAAGGCTGTAGTTTCTGCTTCCCTTCGAAAATTTGGCATTCGTGACAATTCTTAACAGCCTTGTATACATCTGAAAACAAAGAAGGCCAATAGTAACCTGCCCTTAGAATCTTATTCGCTGTGGTTTTCCAAAACAAATGACCGCCACAGTCTCATCTATGAAAGTCCTCCAAAACTCTTTTGGCTTCCTCCTCTACCAAACAATTCAGCAACATTCCACCAGGGTCTTTCCAATACAATGCAGAATTCAATATGCAAAAATTTGCAGCTCTCAACTTCAATGTTCTACTCTTATTTCTAGGCATCCCGGGAGGTGGAGACAAATTCTGAAGCACGTATAAAATGTCAGCATACCAAGGGGAAGAAACAAAAATATCAGATACCTGAACTGACGTACTCTCCTCATCTTCATCGGACATGGCAGCGATCAAATTTATATCTAGGGCATGCAGATTTGTTTCAGCCATGAGCTTGGCGAGTCCTTGTCCTTTGATCAGCTTGGTCGGTTTAATCTCCACATCGTATTCTAACAACGCAGCGATCCACTTACCCCGTCTTCCTTTTGGATCTGCCTGTACCAAAACATCTTTAACTGTTGCGTTAGGAACATATGCTAAAATGTGGGAATGCAGTATATACACATGGAAATCTTTCAAGGCCTTTACAAGCGCAAGTGCTTGTTTCTCAATAATGTTGTATTTCAATGCTCCGTCCCTTATAATCCAACTGAAAAAAGCAATGGGCTTCTCAACTCCATCCCTTTTCTGCATTAAAATAGCTACCAAAGTGTGCTCAGAAGCAAATGAAAACAAAATGAAGTCCTGTGTGTAGTCTGGGTTGATTATAATTGGGGCTGAAGAAAGAGCTATCTTTACCAAATTGAATGATTTCACCGCCTCTTCTGTCCACTTTACCTGACTGTCCTTTTTCAGCATATTCGTGATTTCTCTAAGATGCTCAGCAAGATTTGGAATGAAACGACGCAGAAAATTCATTTTACCATTAAAGGACTGTATTTCTTTCTTGTTATGGGGCTGTTCAATCTTCTGGATGGCTTCAACATGTGCAGGGTCAACACGGATGCCATCTTTCGATATGATGTGGCCAAGGAGCTTGCCTTCATCCATGGCAAAAAGACTCTTTTTCGGATTCAGCGAAATGCCATATTTTCTGCACTTCTGGAAAACAACTTTCAAATGATATAAATGTTCCTCATCATAATTTGAAAACACAGTTAAATCATCAAGGTAAACAACCAAAAATACATCTTTCTCGTTGGCGAAAGCCATGTCCATTGCACACTGAAAAGTAGCATCTGCATTCTTCAAACCAAACGACATTTTTGCATAATGAAACGTTCCCCATGGAGTGGTGAACGCAGTCTTGTCACGATCATCTTCATGCACTAAAATTTGATTGTATCCTGAATAGCCGTCGAGTAGTGACATCCTTGATGCTCCAACTACTCGCTGCAATATATGGTCCATTTTTGGCAGCGGATAATTGTCTTTTAATGATACCTTGTTCAAATTTATGAAATCGATACATAAACGGATCTCACCTGTTTTCTTTCTCACGGGCACCAAATTTGATATCCAATCTGAAAATCGGATAGGCACAATGATTCCTGACTTATACAACCTGTTTACCTCTTTTTCGATCGATGGTAGCAGCTTTGGATTGATTCTCCTCAACTTTTGACGAAAAGGCCTCTGATTCGGTTTAATGGGGATAGTATGCTGAATGATATTAGTGTCATATGTTTTTAAATCTAAGTAATCCCACGCAAAAGCATCAGAAAATGAAGACAACAATTTCACATACTCTGCCTTTACCTTTGGTGACAATGACTTCGATAACTTTACCATCTTGGGATTCTCAACTGTCCCAATATTTACTTCTTCAACACCTTTTTCAGTCGGCCTCAATGTCGGTTTGCGGGCTACATCATCTTGGTCAAAGAGTTCCTCCAAAGGAATCAATCCCTTAGGAATGATGTTATCTTTAAGTTGCAGTACTTCCATTTGATTTATTTGTATATCATCATTGCCATCATCATGTTCTGTATCTATGGAGGTGTCTTTAAACTTACCCTTATTCTGCAGAAAATCACTAATCTCCTCGTCATCCTGAAAGACTTGCCAACATCACTGATTGTCTGGAACGGTGGGGCGGTGTTTCACATGAATCTCTAACTTGTTGCTGGAATTCATTGGAATTTTAAGATTGCTTGTTGCCTTAGCAAGTCCATCAGCAACACCATTTTGTATGCGAGGCACACATGTCAAGGTATGATCAGAAAATAACTTCAGAATATCTAAAACTGCATTACGATAAGCCCTCATGCGAGGATGCTTGGCCTGAAACTCACCTTTAACCTGCTTTATCACCAACTCTGAATCACCATACACTGCAATCCTTTTCGCTTTCAGCTTTCTAAGAATCTTAAGGCCAGCAATTAGAGCCTCATATTCCGCTTCATTATTAGAACAATCAAATGCTAGCTTGTAGGAACACACTCTCACATTGCTTGGAACCTTATCCGGAGCGGAAAATGGACTACGAATCCAAACACCAATTCCAGCACCGTCACTACCCACGGCGCCATCAAAATCCATGGTCCAAAGACCATCTTCATCGTCCTCTAAATGCTGAAATTGTGCCAGCTCTGTTTTTCCTGTTTGCTGCCCATTGTCTTTAGCTTATTACTCCACAGTAGCTTGTTTTTCTCTTCTTTCTTTTTGCAGAACTTCTCTAAAATTCTCAGTGATTTCTGGTATATCTTCCGCCTGAACTAATTGACTATCTATATCATTAAAAATATCAGCAAGCAACACAAACGACTCTAAGTCTGTATGTACATAATTTACAGGATGATTGATTGGCTTCTCTTTGCTGGTTATCATGTATTTCATATTATGCTTTCGATATAACTTTCTCATTTGACTGAAGACTGGAATTGTTGCATAAGAGAAATATAACTGTAGTGTACCTTTCAACTTTGCCCCCCAAGATCTTGAAAGGAGCATCCCAAATCGCGGAGGAATGTTCGCCACAACCACATCCATCAAGACATTCTTCGCTGGAATTTGATCTAAGCTTACAACCAAATCTTTGATGAGTCCTATACACCTCACACGGCTGGAATCAAATGAATACAAATCGTGATATTTTCTTGTAATGTCTAGTCCCAATTTTTCCATGATCGCCTTTGGCATCAAATTGTGCGAAGCACCCGAATCGAACATGGCATTGTGCAATACATATTCATGCAACCTCAAACTGATATAAAAGGGAGGAACATCACTGTCAGGGGACTCACCATCTAATGCAGGCCCAAATATCAATTCTGGTTGATCATCTTCAACATTTACCGTGTCAAACATTGGATCAAAATTCAGAATTTTGGAGACTTGACCGCGGTAGCTGCTGTTCTTCATGATTTCTGTCAAAGGAATAGATATTTTTAATTTGGAAATTTCATTTTCCAAACTAAATGCTGAAACTCTTTTGACTTCTTTGACCGGAACTTCCTTCTTTTCAGCCTTATCCTTCATTATACTTGACTGATTTACCTTTTCTGCTGATGATACTTTACTAGCTGCGGGATCAATTGTCTCTTTTCCTTTCTTCTGTGGTATGGGTGAATCCGTCTTCGGTGCTGAAGCCTCTTTTCTTTTCTGAATTGGATTTATGGGCACATCTCGGTTTCTCAATGATTATTGCTTCTGTTGAGCAGACAAAGCATTCAAATATCCTCTTTGGTAATCATCTGATTCTTCCTCTAAATCTGCATCATTTGCTAAAATGAAATCTTCATCTTTCTGAGCAGCCGAACTTTCTCCATATTCTTCATCCTCAGTAATGTAAATAGGCAGATCGTCGGGAGTAAAGAAATGATTTTGCTCACCTACTACATCATCATCATCGTCTGAATCTTGACTCACAAAATTCTGCAAAAGAGGTGTTTTAATCTGCTGCTGGGCTGCCGGCTCTTGTGCTCTCTGTTCACGCTGCTTAATTCTGAACTGTGGCTGCTGCTGGCCACGGTAGTTTGGATTACGAATCTGCGTTTCTGGTTTATCAAGGTTCATTCTTTTGAACATTTTTTCCATCTCACGAAGCCAGGGCGGTTCTGATGCAGATGTGGAAGCCTCTTCTTTTATAGTCACTCTTTTCTCTGCTTTCAACCGTGCTCTCTTATCATTCAGATTCGCCTCAACACTAACAGCAATCTTCTGCATATCTTCTAAAGTAGGTGGATCTCTGTCAAGTAGCGAATAAGCCATCTCCGGATCGAAACCATCCGGGAATTTAAGAAGAGCTGACTTTTTAGACGGTCTTAAGTCATCTGGAATTGCATTATACACTGTATTGAATCTGATAATATAATCCTGAACGGACTCACCAGGATTACGCTTGATGCTGGTATACTCGGAAGTGATTTGCAACGGATCTTTCTTCATCTCCCACCGGTCTAAAAACTGATTCTGAAGTTCCTGTAATGTGTTGATACTCCTGGCCTGTAAAGCTCTGAACCATTTACGAACCTCTCCTCCAAAAGTCTGGGCAAACAATCTCATTGAAACATTTTCTGCATCAACTTCATGCAGGTCCAAAAAGTCTGTCATTCGGACAATATGCTGCTGAGCTGATATACTCTGTGGTGTGCCATCGAATATAGGAATCTTGCTCTGATAATTAGCAGGCATAGGATCTAAATTGGTTGGCAAAGCAAGAGGTGCAAATCTGGCAGCCATGGCTCTTGGCGGATTTATAATCTGTTGTCTCGGAGAAACAGGAGGAATGGGAGCAGTAGGTGAACGAGGTGTATGCGGTGGAGACGGAGGAGAAACTACTGCTGATTGTTGATCAGAAATCTCAGGCTGAACGGGAATGGTAGGGATAAAGGAAGGTTCAGTGGGAATCCGTGAACTAGATGCAACTTCAGACGGTCCAAGAGTTTGTGAAGCAGATTCAATGAATTCGGGAATGTTGGTAGCCACGATGGAATTTTGTAGATTCAGAATATAATTGTCGATAGATCTATTTTCTTGCTCAACTTCTAAATACTTGATGAACTCAGGATTGATAACGGTAGAACCAGTGGCACTTTCAGATTTGGTTTCAAACAATGATAACTCAAACTGATCGTCAAACTCAATATCATCAATGTATTCAAAAACAGTGGGGTATGAGTGAGATTTGACCAAAGGAATAATAGGAGCTTCTCGACGGAAAATTATTGGGATTAGGTTGGGGTTTTCATATACTGGAGGTGGATTTGGATCAGGATTTGATCTGGTATGCCTTCTTGAAGCCAGTGTATTGATCTATTCGGGAAAAATTTCAAGGAACACAATCAATTATTCTTCAGCCTATCGACTTCTAGACTCAATCATCCAAAGGTCTAGAATGAACAAGTATACTGGGGTGATTTTTCAAATCAAGTGCTGCATTCACAAGCTAACCGGAGATCGACTGAAGCAGCGTTTATCTACTTCCGCTTATGCATGGCAAAAGCGTTTCGAAAGCTACCTGGCGTGACTTCAGACTCCGTCTAAGACTCATGAAACAAACACATCAACAAGCAAACCATTGAGATTTTTCCCCAGTATGGTCACCACTATGTTAGCGCTCAAATCTACCTTAGGCTGAAATAAGGTAAAACTCAAGGCTACATCAAACCACGCTCAGCCTTGTAGCTAGCCCTACGAGGACAGGAGAGGGCTCTCTCCGGGTCTATCTCGGCAAAAAGGTATTCAAAGGGGCTGAGATGACCTATAAAGAATACTGATTTTAGGCTAGTAAAGAGATAGGAAAGTTTGATTTTGATTTTTTGGGTTTTTGTTGAAAAAATGGGAAAAACAATTTTGGGTCCGGGGATAAGGTCATATTTTTGCAGATTTCGAGTTGGGGCGAGGTAGGCAATAGTCTTGATGCTTTTTGATTAAGTGTATGGATAGATCAGAATGAAAAGCAGTTGAAGAGGGCAAGGGCGAACATGGATCCTCTCCAAACAGGCGAAAACATGTAAAACTAAACAAATTCAAAGGCAAAGCACTGAAATCAATGGATTCAACCTCGTTTACTCATTCATTTAGTTTTAGAAGCATAAGAAGGGAATGGCATACATTAAACATGAAATAAATTACAATAAAATGAGAGAAAACACCATCAAGAACTGAAAGCCACAAGAATCCCAACAGGTGCTGCAAAACCTCTGATCTTTCCTTAGCCAAAATATGAAAAATATGTACAATAGTGTGCCAAAATCTTCCCAAGAGTCCAACCTATAGAATGTCTCAAAAATTACGTCATATAGACCTTCTAACCCCTTCCCACACCTCTAGGGGTCGAATTCCTCCTTCTAGGAGCAGTTCCAACTAATTCTAAACAAAGAACTAGAATATACTAGGCATCTAAACAACTTGCCTCTAAAAGGGAGGAAACTGATTCTTACATCTGATTTTTACTTTTTTAGGAGTGAATCATCTAGAATAGGTAAAAGTGAGTCAAAGTTACATGCCAACCATCAATTTACATCATGATAACTCAAAAATTTCATCCACAAGCAAAACTAATTCAACTGGCCGAAATTCTGAGCTGGAAGGTGAAAAATTGACCAAAAATCCATATGCGTAGCGCGCCTGAGCCATATGCGTAGCGCGTCTTTCAGCCTGATTTTGGGGCACTTCCTGGCATCCAAATTGAGCTCATGATAGCTCGTTGGAAAGACCTGGATGTGGGCTATCCAACCCAAGTGGAATTTCCCAATTTGGAGCTCATTTTCCCCTCCAAAAATTCATTCTCCCAGAAGTACTTCCTGCTGGTGCAAAAGGTGGCAGCAAGGTGGTTTTCATGGTGTTTTTGGGCCTTTTGATCATCCAGAACTTGATGAAATGCTTCGGAAATACTTGAGCATGGAGAAATTACCATGAAAAACCCAAAAATATAAAATTTTCCCCCAGCAAGTGTCTCCATCAAAAGCGACCGCGTCGACTTGCTACTCGTATAGCTGAAAAATATGTTTTGAGACCAAAATATTTCAAAATGACAAACATTTCTCCGAATTTGCTCAAATTCGGAGCGAAGACCCTCCATCATGTATCATGCCCAGCCAACGAAGCCTCGGCAAAAATCCGGAGTGGATCAGGCCTCTTCCGCCGTTTTAGTGCACTGCTCAACCTCCTCTTTAGAATCTTCATTTTTGCCTTGCAGACGTGCATGCGGGCCCAATAATGACCTTTCATGTGACGAAGCATGTCTTTGTCTCTATTGGCCTTTTCCAACAATTTCTCCAGATGAATGTTAACATGCGTGAGGCAAGAATCTCGATCAGCCGGTGTCATATCACCAGGTCTCTTCCGGGCCAATTGTTGATCCTCACGGATTCGCCGCAGCTCATAAAGTGTGTGCTCATCCTCTAGCTGTTTGTTACGCTGCTCCAGGTAGTTTATCACCCACTGAGCCTTCTACAATTTATCTTTCAGCGTGTCATTCTCAGCCCTTTTCTCCTGGATGATCTCTTTCATTTTCGAGCTAGGAGAGCTCGCATCAACATCAATGATCGTGAAATCCGTGTCCCGGCCTCCTGATGGGCCCTCATCATGCATGGGCTTCTTGCCCCTGTCCTGGATCTGTACCTGTGCTAAAGAAGAAGGCGAGACCCCTTCCACATCATGTGGAGATAATACTCGCTCTGCTGATGAAGTCGGCAAGACCCCTTCCACCCTGGGTGGAGATAATACTCGTCGTGTAGCTGCAAATAAGGCCCTGTGGCCTCGCTGATATGTCACAAACAATGGAGTGCTGATATGCTAAATCTAAGGAATTCCCGGCTGGTGTGAAGGCTCTCCCGCATCATGAACTACCTCAGGAGGCGGCTGTGACGCTGTGAAAAATTCACGGGAGATGAAATCCTCCCAAGCAATGCCCTGCCGTGCCAACTGATGTAACACTATGATCTTGATCAAAGCGTAATGATATATACTTCTATGCTGCTGTGCTGGGCTCTTCTTCTGTACAAAAATCATCATCCTCTCTATGTTGCGATACATGAAGTACGGAATGTTCATCATACGTACCCTCGTGAAATGCATCAACAAACGGACATGGTACGCATAGAGACGCGAGAATCTGCCCTCGCAACTGAAATACCGAATGATGAGTTTCATCAATGGTGCAAACTCATCCCTCAGGAATCTGAAAGGAAAAACCCTGCTCGGGTGCCTCATATACCCAGGTTTGATGTATGGCTCATAGTGGAATTTCTCTAACTGCTGACGTTTGTTCCATTCCTCTCCTATATTTGGTATCCCGGTGGCCTGAGCAATAGTCACTGGTGACAGAATGAAATCTACTCCGGCGAGGTTTACACGGCCATCATGTAAATGTAGAACAAATAGACGAGCTAGTTCACGATGATTTTGGGTTTGTGAAATCATCTCACAGTATTGGAAACATGACTGACGCTGAAAACAATCCATTGCAAGCAGGCAAGCCTGCAATTGAGCCAAAGAAGTAGGCTCCTCCCTGAGATGCTTACCACCTTTGCCACCTTTGTGAGACCTCCGTGGCACATTACCCTCTGTTGTGGAATCACTGTCATACTCCTGCTCATAAACTGAATCCATCTCTGACATGGCTCTGAAAACAAGATGTCTACAATATGTATGCTGATATAGGTGTAGTGAACTCAAAAGTTTCAATGTATGCTCAAAACCCAAACATGTTACATATGTATCAAAGCATCATAGGAAAATAAGCCACAGTGGTAATAGCTTTGTTTTAGTGGATTGGCATAAAAACAGTCTCTGTTTTGATCACAAGGGAATTTGACAAATGAGCAAAAAGTGTAATGTAATGTGCAGCCTTTGTAATACTGGCTAAAATTTGTCAAAGGGGAAAATGAGTATGAGACTGTGTTTGTCAATGGGAAATGAGAAACAATGTGACAATGACCACAGTGAAACAAATAGCCATGACAATGGTAATATAATGATGATGACAGCAGTGGTAAAATGATAAACTGAGAGCGTGAGGGTAGTGACACTTTGACAATAGATGTGTAGGTATATATATCAACCATACAAGCTGGGAAAATCTTCACAAGGCCATCAACATGTATTCAAAACCCTAAGGAATAAATCTGCTATGAACATAGGGTTTCACCTCTCCACATAAAATACACTAATTTCCCCACTTTAAAAATACCAGAACCCTGTTCAAAAATCACTGAGCAATGATTAAAAACCTACTTGCAAGTTGATGGAGCCGTTGTGACATCAAACCGGACACATGAGCAAAAAAAATTTGGCTCTGTGACTGTGTGCGTAGCGCACCTACCCAACGCGTAGTGCGCACCATATGCGTAGCGCCCGTGTTCTTTTGCAAAGGCTGGGGAAGCTATATGTGTAGCGCCCCTTATATGGGTAGCGCGCCTCCTGTGTGAGTAGCGCGCACCTTCAATCCAGTCCATGGCTATGAAAAACACGATTTTGGCCCTCAACTTCACCACTTCGTTTTCTGCCTTGAGAATTCATGCAAATGAATTGTTTACCATGGTTTATATGTGAAGAAAAATATCTCATAAAATCAGATTTGATTTTAAATTTACTCCATGACCCACTTTTATAATGTTTGGCACTTTGACATTCAATCATTTAATACAATGCTTTTCTTTTGGCTTTTCCTTGCTTTTCTGAGTTTTGGACTGATAATACTTGGTTGTTTTTGCAGGGATCCGGCATTTGACTTTGGAAAAGATTAGAGGCTTGCTCTGAAACTTCTTATGGTGAAACAAATACAATTATTACAAAAAATGAAATTTGACAATTTCTAGTTCCAAAACAGAGTTTTGGACTAGAAATGTCTTCAAATGTTTTTGATAATAAAAACGTGAAATAGAAATCTTTTGAAACCAACCTCATGGCCTGCGGGCTTTTATTACATGTATGCAAAGGATTGAAAACCCTAGACTCTAGGACTAAAGACTCTTTTTAACGAAACTAATCATTTATGACAATGAATGCAATGACTATGAACTTCAGTGATTTTTGAGGAATTTTAATTAGCCCTACAGGTACAAGCATGAGGAAACACAAGACAACCAGACCCCCTCGTCAGTCAATGGCATGCCCCTAGCGAAATGCAATGAAGTGGAATGAGCGAGACACCTAAGAATGATATGCAAAAAGCGAAAATATCTCTGACGGAGGGCTGTAAGGACCGACTCTAACATGTTGCAGGGTGCAGTAGTGGAAAATTAGATTAGGTGTCTTCAAAGCTAGTTTTGTAGTAGAGGAAGGTTTCAATGCATTGGAAGGCCTGTAAAGAAGCCCCTTGAGATTTATTGACACATTTATCAGGAGGCTAATTAGGATTATTCATCCCCTACAATGCATTTTTAGCCCAGATCTACATTATTTTAGGGAGGAGTTGCAGTGGTTGTTTTGGGAGGTCATTTTTTCAGTGGAGGAGCCATTCTTTCATCCGGAGGATCTATTGGATAATATCTATAGTTTTCTACATCAGATTCAGCCATATATTCTCATTTATATTGTTGCAGCATACCTTCATCCCTAGGGCTGTAGCTCACATTGGCACATTGTGTGCATTTTCCGAAAACCCTCTTTGGTTGTCTTGGACAGCTGATCTAGTGCCCAGATATGTATGTTTAGACTCTATTGGGGCCTATATCAGTATTTTTATATCATTGTATCATCTCTAGTTGTATTTATACTTAATATGACTACGCTGTAGTTTCTCTCCGACATTTTGTACTGTAACAGCAGCTCATATTTAGGAGCGATTGCTTATGGGAGTCTTATTTCCTCATTGCATATGATTTATGCCTCACTATTTTGTATTGATTTTCTATTCTTATACACAATTTTATGACTCCAAATTGGTCTCCAATGTTAATGTGTTGATTTACACTACTATTTCCAGTTTTGTGTTCATATATTATTGATTCCCCGTTCGGGGATATTACAATTTATAAATTAATAGTTGGACAAGGGTGGTTATGCAAGACTCTAATTGGAAATTTTTCACCATGTGATGTGGTTAACAATTATTTGACCCTAATTTATTATGTTCTACCATTGTTAACCGTGGTCCACATGTGGCATGCCACATTACCCTTGATTAATGTTAAAATGTAATCATAACCATCAAGAAATGTTATATTTTGACATAAAAATAGACAAGATGAGTGTCACAATGTGACATAACCACCAAGCAATTTCATAATCTATCATAATCCAAGAAAAATGTCAAGAGTGATGAAACCCTTGATGAATGTCACACCTTTGATAAAATCTATAATGCCACATAATTATTAATAATGTTATTAAACCATCAGTCCTAATAAAACACCATATTTAACCACAATCAACCATGGCCAACTAAAATCGATCAAACTCAATTTTACATAACCCTCATTACGATTTCAATACAACACAACCATTTGGGAACTTGGCCATTTGACAGAAGTGAACCAAGACAATTGTTGCAATTTGACATAACCATTAAGTGATAGTTACTTCCAATCCAAGTAAACAAAATACAATGTAACATAACCCTTTATGAACATTTCAATGTAACAATATCGTTAAGGGACACATAAATTTGACATAAAGGTAGTCAAGATGAATGTTGCAATTTAACATAGAAATATAGAATGTTACAATCCAACATAACCCTCAATAAACATTGAAATGTGACAAAACCCTTAATGTATGTTAATAATAAATTTGAGTATTATTAATTAGGTCATCCTTAACCTCCTTTTATATTTGGTCCATTGGAGCACCCAAACAAATATTCAATGGTTAACAATGTGGCTAGCCTCATCATTCACCCGAATCTACAATCAAGTTGAGCTTGGGTTTTCAATAATAATATGTAACAATAAGTCAACCAAGATGAACATCAAAATCCAATATAATTATGGGTAAATAAAAAAAAACATATCTAACTAATATAAATTATAAATATCCATAGCCTTCCATATTGAAACATAGTCAAAGTTAGTCAATCATAGTCAATCTTATTCAAACTTAATTAATCATAGTCAAACATAGTAAATTATTACCTAGTATGATCAAGAAATGTGACATTGGACATAAATTTAGTGAAGATGAATGTTACAATGTGACATAACCATTGATGATAGTTGTAATCCAACATAACAAATGATAAATGTCACAATGTGAAAAAATCCTTAATGAACGTCACAATGTGGCATCACTTTTGATGAAATTTGCAATGTAACGTGACTATTAAGGAATATTTCAAGTCAACCCAAGTCAAATAGGATGAACACCACAATAGATATAACTATATTATAAACCTCTTAGTGTCATAATTTGATATAATATTGAATTCAACCATAATATTAAAGTATGTTCAACCATAATCGACCATAGTGAAACATGGTTGGCAATTGTCAACCTTGGTCAAATCACCTTTGATTAACTCCACGCTATGAAATAACTATTAATAATATTATCAAATTTTTAACCTTGGTCAGATATAATCAAACACCATAGTCAACCACAATCAAACATGGCCAACCAAAGTCAATCGAAAATAATATATTGCAACCTTAATGATTGTCACACTACGATATAACTATTTGGAAACATAGAAATTTGACATAGCTAAATTTAGATGAATGTTTCAATTTGATATAAACATTAAGGAATGTTATCTATGGCCAACCAAAGTCGACTAAATTCAATATAACGTAAAAATTATAGAATATAGTAATTTGACATAAAGTTAGCCAAGTTGTGTTATGCAGAATTATAGATTACGGATAAAAACACATTCCCTAAATGTGGTGCTATGCCTTTAGAACAATAGATCAAAGACTTTGCAAAAAATTTTCCTAAGAATAAATAGACACACAGAAAGATGGAGAAACTTACTTGGAGTCCAAGCGCTTCCTATTCTCCTTATGCTGCTCTTGTTGTAGCTTCCAATCCAACTTTGATCGCCAGACTAGTTCCTTGAAGTATGAACACTAAACAGCAAAGAGATTGCAATATCTAGATGGATATTTATCTTATTTAGTTAAATCAATGAAACATGAAACATATAAATCAGCTAAGAATCCATAATATAAAATATAGAAGCTTATACATATACATATGTGGGAAAATGTGTAGCAATCTTTATTAATGGATAGAAGGGGGAGGTTACAAGCAACAATTGATTTGATGTCACCAAATCCAGCATCATCCCAACCTCATCACAATGAACATCTCTCCAGCAGCATATCACTCAAATCGAACACTCAATTTATAATTCAACAACATTTCTCTACCAAATTTATTCCTTCTCAAGCACTAGTATATGTGCTCAATTTATAGATCAGTTGAAGGTAGTTTCACAATCAATGACTTTATAATAATAGGAAATACATGTTCCCAAGCTCCTAAGTGTTGAATGGACACATGGATTCGAAGTTTGACACATATGGACTCTTCTAGAAGGCACTGGCCAAGTGGAGATTCTGTAACAATGAGAATTTCGCTCCCAATTTACCAATGCACTCTTGAATGTCGGGAAGTGCTTTGTAGAGCACCATTGAAGGGAGGTAACTACATATGCAAAGCAGTTAGTCCCTTGAGAAGCTACGTTGGTGAGCTCATAAGTGATATAACATGTATTTCAAATCTTGGAAACTTTGCAATAGAAGTCATGGATGATTTTTTCTTGTTCTTTGTCTTATTGCATGTAGAAACTGAAATGATAGGGGTTCATAGACCCTATTCATTGGTTCTGGGGATGATGTCCAGTTTAACCAAGTCATTGGGAATGGTGCCCAAATTGACCTATAACAATTACCCCCTAAAGCATGAAGTCAAAATAATAATAACAATATTTTTTGAATGAGATTCTTTACACTGTGATGGGTTGGAGCTGAAGTGGAGTGGTGACTTGCATCAATCTTACAATACATTACATCATGATATATCCTCTTGGTCATGAATTTCTAAGGGAAGGCATTCCCATGCTCAGCACATAAACTATCTAATAACATGTACATAGTGCAAAAATTCGTCTACATTGGAATTTTGCCCAATATAGACATGCTTATAGATATAGGCCCACGTTCGGATGAAGATTTGTATTTAAGGTCACCATACAGATGATGTGTACAAAAATCCTAAAATCACATCCCAGATGGCTGAAACTAGATTCGGGGTCTTCTTATCTCGTTCACTTTATCGTTCGGGTACAAGTCTAGCCATGCAAATATATGAGTTTTAGTCGAACATGGTAAGACATCATTTGATTACCAGCCAACAATGTGAGCTGTTAACAAATGCGAGAGAACCACCATTGATTTTGATGGCCCTCCAGGTACTGCAGTAAATTTCGTAAGGCGTGAATAGATAATTTGATGTCGAATGCCAAACAAAATATTTTGGTCAAAAGTCCAGAAGCGAGGATCTTGTCGATGATGTAACAAGCCTCATGGTATTGGAAGATGATGTTTCTAAATAAACTTCTTGGATGATGATTTGATGTCAACAGGAATTCACTTTATTGTGAAAGGGTAGTTACTGATTTCAGAGACAACATGTGATTTGATATAGTAATGTTCAGGGATGATTGTCATGAGAATTAAGGTTTATGAGTATTGCAGAAGGATGAGTATTCACTGGATGACTTCTCTTTAACATATCAACGACACTAAGATGAGATGGCAGCATTGACCCAAAACCGAAGTGAAGGTATGATGAACCATAGGTATGAATGAACCATGAAGAAGATTACCCAACCCAAACAGTCACGATGATGGAGTGAAGTTTCATGTTCAAGAGCAACCTGCTACTGTACAAAGTTCTGTTCACTTTCCAAAATTTTCCCCAATCATTGGTCGACCAGTACCTATTTATTTTTTAACAAGCTTGAGGAGGATAACATATTCTTGATCTATAATTCAACCCTTCGGGCAAATAATGTATCCCTATTTAATAATTTAACGAGTCTAGTGATGAATGAAACTCGATTCTTGCCATAATCGACAAGCCTGTCACTATTTTATGTTTTAACGAGCCTAACGACGGTGACAACCCGATCCTTTTTCATATTAAGAGAGTTTGAGAAAGAGGACGAAAGAAAACTCCATAAGTAATTTTTCGTAAATTTGTCGCTCAGATCCGAAAAAGTGTAAAATAATATTTGAGAGAACCTCCTAGCAATGTTCGACTAAGCCATTCCTTTTTCGTAAATAATCTATCTCAGTCCATAAAAGGGTTAAACTTATACTGAGTAGATATAAATTCATTTAGTTTTACGAGCTCAAAAAGACAAGTGTTCCACAATATTTTCACATTATCAAAGTCTGAAAAGAGCTACCAGAAGACTTCAAGGGTTCCTTTTTCATTTTTATCGAAGCTCGAAAAGGAGATAAAATTGCGCTTCAAGTCCATTTTCATTTTTAACAAAGCTCAAAAAATAAGGATAAAAGCATGCTTTTTGGTCAAATCATCCTTGAAATAAATCTACATGATTAATATGTTCATCAGTTGTAAACCATGTTCAGGACAACACAAAATGGAATAAAAATACCTATTTCATGATAAAAATAGAATAAAACCATAGTCACAGCAATAAATATGATTTTCAAATAATCAAATGACTATTTAAAATAGTTTTACTATTCATTTTTACCATTTGAAAGTTACCATTTGCATTTTGGAGCTCTGAACCTGTTTTTGCCCCCGAACTTCAGCCATTGATTGCAATTGATTATGTGGATAGTTTTTATCGCCATTGGATCCAGGTTGTTTTCATAAACCCTCTCTTTATTTCAGTAGTCAATTCATTTCCTTTCATTGCAAATTTTGATGGATTCGGGCACCTTAGGGTAAATTCTTTTGTTAGAAAATTAAATATTATAGAGCAATGCAACACATAAAATATGCAGAAAATACAAGCACACAAAACACATAAAACCAGAGAGACACAGATATACGTGGTTCACCCAGTTTGGTCTACATCCACCCCAAACATCCAGTCCTTCCTTTCTATTATCCATCAAAATGAAGAGACAAAACCTACAGCAAATCCACTGTAATATCCTTTGTTCTCTCTCACAGTCTCCATCTCTGTTTCTCGTTCTGAGAATACACATACAATACACAGTCGCAATACAATACCCTCATAAAAGTGAGGGGTTGACTTCTAGGGCAAAAAAAACCCTAAACTAAACATAACTTCTACCGTCAGATCATTTGCCTAATGAACGGCCCAGATTGGCAAGAAATTACTATACTTTTACAAGGAAATTTTACATCTATTTTTAGCTTCGGGGACGCTGCCCCCGAAACCCCCTGCCAGGAGGGGGGCTCCATAAAGTCACTGTTGCCCCCCCTAGATCCCCCATGGCAGCGATTAATTTACGGGCGGAGTTGCCACCCCATTTAAGGTACAGGGGTCCAATGCTATGATACAAAGTAAACAAGATAATCAGGCTCCATACCCAACAATCTCCCACTTGGAGACTGATTGCAGCAACTCCATCACTACTTCATTTGCTGGACAATGACTCCTCTTTGAACCTAGTTGTTTCTCATCTTCATTGTCATCCTTGAAGACTAATTGAAACTGAGCACATTCTTAGTTTCTCCCTAGTTACAACTTTCATTAGCATATCTGCAGGATTCTGGCTAGTGTGTATCTTTTCCAGCTTCAACTCTCCATCTTCCAATACTGACCGTATGAAATGGTACTTGAGATGTATGTGTTTATTCCTGGAATGAAATGTTGAGTTATTTGCAAGATTAATGGGACTTTGGTTATCACTGTATAACATGCCCATATCATGCTTCTTACCCAATTCATCCATAAACCTTTGTAACCAAATCATTTCTTTACTAGCCTCTGTAGTAGCAACATACTCTGCTTCTGTTGTTGAAAGTGCAACAAAACTTTGGATTTTTGAAACCCAACTAACAGCTGTTCCTCATACAGTAAATACATATCGTGTAGTGCTCCTCCTGTTATCTATGTCACCTGCCATATCTGCATCAACATATCCCTGTAGAGCAATGTTTAAACCACCAAAGCATAATGCTTGATTTGTGGTACCTCTCAAATATCTAAGAATCCATTTTACTGCCATCCAATGTTCTTTTCCTGAATTATTCATATATCTGCTTACAACTCCCACTGCATGTGCAATATCAGGCCTTGTGCAGACCATTGCATACATTAAGCTTCCAACTACTGATGCATATGGAACTCTAGACATATATTCCATTTCTTTGTGGGTCTTGGGGCACATATCCTTACTAAGTTTGAAATGGCTAGCAAAAGGTGTACTAACTAGTTTTGCATTCTGCATATTAAATATTTTCAACACCTTTTCTATGTACTCATTCTGAGACCGTGTTAATTTGCGATTTTTCCTGTCTCTAGTTATCTTCATACCAAGGATTTGTTTTGCAGCTCCCAAATCCTTCATTGCAAATGAATTTGCCAATTTTTGTTTGAGCACATTTATTTCCTGCATGTTAGACCCTGCAACAAGCATGTCATCTACATACAATAACAATATAATATAGTTGCCATCATTTTTCTTTTTTAGATAAACACAATGATCAGAGTGACATCTAGTATAATTTTGTTCAGACATAAACTTGTCAAATTTTAGATACCACTACCTTATAGCCTGTTTTAAGCCATACAAGCTCTTCTTTAACTTGCACACCAATTTTTATTTCCCTTTGACCTCATATCCTTCTAGTTGCTGCATGTATATCTCTTCCTCCAAATCTCCATGGATAAATGTTGTTTTTACATCTAACTGTTCAAGATGTAAATCTTCCACTGCTACAAGACTTAAAATAGTTCTGATTGAATTCATCTTAACAACAGGAGAAAATATTTCATCAAAATCAATACCTTTCTTCTGTGCAAACCCCTTCACCACAATTCTAGATTTGTACCTCTGTTTTCCTCCATCTTCTTCCTTCAGCCTGTAAACCCATTTATTTTTCAATGTAGTTTTACCTGCAGGCAACCTGACTAAGTCCCAAGTCTAGTTATGCATTAAGGAGTCCATCTCTTTTTCCATGGGTAGCTCCCACTTCTTCCTACTTTCAACCTGCATTGCTTCTTCATAACATTCGGGTTTACCAGAATCAGTCAACAATAAACAATATAATGAAAGAGAGTATCGTTCAGGGGGTCTACTTATCCTGGTAGATATTCTAACACCATTTTCAAGTGTTTGAGGTGCATGTTGCTGTTGTGGTGGTTGCTACTGTTGTCGTTGTTGATTATTATTATTTTCAGGCACCTTTACTTTTTCAGTTATCTCATCGAGAACCATGTATTCCTTACTTTCTTTTTCCTGTTTCTTTTCCTGCAACTGATTCTTATACAAGACCTTTTCATTGAATATTACATCTCTGCTCCTAATGATTTTGTGATTTTCATAATCATATAAGCGATAACCAAAATCATTAACACCATATCCAATAAAGATACATTTCTTTGATTTTGCCTCAAGCTTTGTTCTATTTTATTTATTAATATGGACAAAGGCCTCACAACTAAAAGGCTTTAAAAAAGAGTAGTTTACCTTTTCACCTGTCCATGCTTCCTCTGGAATACCACCATCCAAGGAAATTTAAGGCCCTCTGCTTATTAGATAAACATCACTATATACAGCATCTGCCCAAAATTGTAAAGGCAATCTTGCATGCAATCTCATGCACCTTGCACGCTCCATGATTGTTCTGTTCATCCTTTCTGACACAGCATTTTCTTGTGGTTTTCTTGGAACTATCTTCTCTCTACGAATTCCATGCTCTGAACAGTACCTATCAAACTCTTTACTGCAATATTCACCTCCATTGTCTGATCTGAGACACTTCAACTTCTTTCCTGTCTCAATCTCAACCAAAGCTTTCCAGTTCTTGAAAGTATCAAACACGTCAGATTTATTCTGAATATAATAAATCCAGGTTTTTCTAGTTGCATCATCAATAGAAGTAACACAATAATGAGAGCCACCGAGAGATGATACCTGAGCAGGTCCCCATACATCTGTATGCACAAGCTCTAATTTTTCGCTCTTCTTTTCTTTCCCAACTCTGAGAAATCCGACTCTCTTCTGTTTTCCATAAATGCAATTCTCAAAGATATCCAAATCAACATTCTTCAAACCTGGAAACAAATTTCTTGAGTGAAGGATCTTCATCCCCTTCTCACTCATATGTCCGAGCCTATGATGCCATAATGTTGCATCTACTCCTTTGGAAGTTAAAGCATTAACAGATTTAGAAATACCATTGCATAAATACAATGTACCAACCTTTTATCCTTTTGCTATTACCAGGGCTCATTTGGTGACCTACCAAGCTTTATCTGTGAAATTTGTCACACAACCTTCATTGCATAACTGCCCTGTTGAAATAAGATTTTTCTTCAGATCTGGAACATGTCTTACCTCCTTTAGTAGCCATTGGTTTCCATTCTGTTGTTTTACAAGAACTTTACCCATTCCAACAATTTTACAGAGTTTAACATCACCCAAACGAACTTGTCCAAAATCTCCTTGAACATAGTCATGAAAATATTTCTTATTAGGTGTGGCATGGAATGAAGCCCCTGAATCTACAACCCAAGAATCAGTAACATTTTCGAAAGAAAGAATCAAAGAATCTTGTAACACATCACCTGTCACATTTGCTTCATGATTTTTTTCTTGTTGTGTGTCTCCTTATTTTCCCTTTCGAGATCTACAGTCTTTCTTTAGGTGTCCTTTCTTTCCACATTTCCAGCACACTATCCCTGATCTGAACTTGGATCTGACTTCCCTTGATTTACTGCGATATCCCGAGCTTTTTCCTCTTTCCATTCTTCTTCCCCTATACTTTGCACTCAAAGCATTACCCGATGTCTCACCGGAGCTTTTCCGTCACATTTACTTGCTAAGGATAGCACTGACAACATCATCAAACTTTAAAGTACTAGATCCAAAGATAGAGTTACTAATGGCCATGACTGAACCATTCCAACTTTCTGGAAATGAACACAGAAATAACAGAGCTCTAACTTCATCATCAAAGCTTACCCCTACAGAACTTAACTGACTAGTAACTGTATTAAAATCAATTAAATGGTCTACAACAGATCCACCTTCCGACATCTTCATATTAAATAGTTGTTTCATAAGAAATACCTTGTTTGAGGCCGAGGGTTTTTCATATAGTTTCGCCAACGTCTGCATCAAACCCTCTATTGTTGTTTCCTTCGAAATATTGAAGGCGACTGATGCCGCAAGGCACAACTGTACTGTTCTGAGTGCCTTTCTATCGAGAATGTTCCATTCCGCGTCTGTCATGGCCACCGGCTTCTTTTCTTTCGCTCAATGGTAGGTACAGATCTTTCTGATACATATAATCTTCCATCTGCTTCTTCCACAGCAGGAATTTTTGGCCGTTAAATTTCTCGACTCTAAACTTACCATCTTTCTCCATTGCTCCCACTCGAACCAGGAACCCTTCTTTCCTGCGACTTTATCAGCAAAATATACCTTCGGCTCAGATGATACCAGTTGTTAGAAAATTAAATATTACAAAGAAATGAAACACATAAAATATGCGAAAAATACAAGCACACAAAACACATAAAACCAGAGAGACACAGATATACGTGGTTCACCCAGTTTGGGCTACGTCCACCCCAAATAGCCAATCCTTCCTTTCTATTATCCAGCAAAATGAAGAGACAAAACCTACAAAAAATCTGTTGTAATATCATTTGTTCTCTCTCACAGTCTCCCTCTTTGTTTCTCATTCTGAGAATACACATGCAATACACAGTCGCAATACAATACCCTCATAAAAGCAAGGGGTTGCCTTCTAGGGAAAAAAAAATCCTAAACTAAACATAACTTTTACCGTCAAATCATTTGCCTAATGAACGGCCCAGATTGACTAAAAATTACTATACTTTTACAAGGCAATTTTACATATGTTTTTAGCTTCGGGGGCGTTATTGAGTCTCAAAAGTGTTTTCCATATTCATACATATTTCCATTATGTCATAACCATTTAGCTCTTATTTCATACCCATCTGACCTAAAACCCTACATCAAGTAACCATTTTCATAAATATATGGGTTAGGATCCTTGTTTTCCAAAGTTATTTATTTTATATATTTAGAGTGAATTTATGATTAGAAACTAGAAAATTAACATAGTTTCATATATCTATATATGTGTTATGAGTTTTGTGACATGTGTAGGTCAAAAGGAGACTTCTAGAAGACCCTTATGTGGCACTCTAAGGACAAATTCGAATTTGGTTGGAGAAGATCATGGGATCAAGAGGATAGGTGTCTCACTTCCTTGTTGTATTGAAACTCTAAGAGGATATGTGTCTCACTTCCTTGTTGTATTGAAACTCTAAGAGGATATGTGTCTCATTTCTTAGTTGTGTTGAAACTCTAGAAAGACATGTGTCTTATCATTTCCTATTTTGATTGTAACTCTAGAGATGGAGGGAGAGATTCATGGACTCTCATTAATGAGATAACTCCTCATATTTTGTATAAATAGGAGAAGCTTTCTCCTATCATGGGTAATGAAAAATAGGAGAAAATAGGAGAAGGAGAGAAAGGAATAGAGAGTCTTTTGTAACAAAGCTTAAAATGGAATGGGATGTAGATTTGTGAGGTTTTCAATAAAGAAATTTAGTTCTTTGATGCTATTTTGATTACAATTTTAAGGAGCTGAAGCTAAAGATTTCACCAAATTGGTAGCAAAGGGTCCCTGCTATCCAAGGAGGCTTCTACATGCTTTCTAGATAAGTAGCTTTTAATTATGTGTTGTTAGCTTTTAAATCATGTCTTGCATTATTTGTTTAATTAAAAGACCCTCATTATCTTACAACCATTCTTTTTCTTAAAAAGCTCTTCCAACATATCATTATTAGATGAAAAAAAGATTTGGTTGTATTATGTTGAGTTAATTAGCATTTTTAGTTGCAATTCCTTTCATTAATTATCACAGTTA
The DNA here is from genome assembly GCA_034641835.2 of Pinus albicaulis. Lineage (NCBI taxonomy): Eukaryota > Viridiplantae > Streptophyta > Pinopsida > Pinales > Pinaceae > Pinus > Pinus albicaulis. The sequence goes on along the minus strand of CM076579.1, from coordinate 1,082,618,813 downwards.
GCCTTACTCTAATAAACTCCTCCAAAATATCATTATGATGAATAAGGCATAACTGTGGTATTGTAGGTTTTAGTTGCTTGTTTACACTAAGTGGCATAGCCATTCTTACTCTTACAAAGCTCTTCCAAAATATCATAACAATGAGTAAGAAATAGCTGTGGTGTCTTAGATTTTAATTGTATTTCTTTCGTTAATTATCACAGTTAGACTGACTCTAATAAACTCTTCCAAAATATCATTATGATGAATAAGGCATAACTGTGGTATTGTAGGTTTTAGTTGCTTGTTTACACTAAGTGGCATAGCCATTCTTACTCTTACAAAGCTCTTCCAAAATATCATAATAATGAGTAAGAAATAGCTGTGGTGGCTTAGATTTTAATTGTATTTGCTTTTAGTTTTACGTTTATGTTCAATTGCATTGGATAATACAGCCAGGACTATTTTACAAACTCTTCCAAAATATCATTCATCATGAACAAGATGGGCTGTAGAATTCCATAGACTAGTTGCATGTTAATTTAGTTAGAGCACTCCGGAGGTAGATTACATTTAATTCAGCTCTGTCATTTCATTTCATTTTTAAGTTTGATAGAAGATCCTCATTGCATTAGAATAAAAAAAATAAGAAAAACACATACAACGAAGTAAGGAAGAGGTCACTTAAGCACATATAGTGCACCACACTTCATCAGTTTACTAGCCCTGGTTGATAATTTATGTTAGCAATTTAGGACACTAAATTGACTACACATTTTGGCGTCGTTGCCGGGGAAGTGTAATTAAGAGACCTTATTTCTTACATCTAAAAAAAAATTTAATAATTCTTGAGTATGCTTTCCTCCTGCACTTTGTGTGATCTGGAGGATCAGAAAAATGATTGTTATGTTAAAAAAAAAAAAAAAAAATTAATAATTCTTGAGTACGCTCTCTTCCTGCACTTTGTGTGATCTGGAGGATCAGAAAAAGAATTGTTATGTTAAAAAAAAAAAAAAAAAACTCGTGGAAATAAGACCCACGCATACGCATGAGGCCATTATTTGACTTGGCTTTAAGCATATATGCAGACCTTCAATCCACACAAAGACCCATGCACTGCAATTTAAAAAAAAAAAAAAAAAAACATTCTCTTTTTCATATTCGTTTTTCCTCAAACAACAGTTATTAGAAATCATTTTTAAAAAAAAAAATTGCACACAATGAATATATATCACATGAAGAAACTTTTGATGAGGAAAAGATTGCAAATTGTTGATGAGAAGAAGATTTCAATTTGTTGATGAAAAGAATATTACAAATTCAATTGTAGGGACATACAATGGAAGTGTATCATATGAAGAAACTGCTGATGAAGAGAAGATTTCAGACTATTGATGAAGAAAAGATCGCAGATTCCATTGCAAGTAATTGGAATGAGGGAGATCAATCTGAACTTCTCTGTGAGAGACAAGCCATTACACTTCAAAACTTGCAAATAAAAACAAATCAAACCACAAATAATTGCCAGAAAACGAAATGCGTAATTGTCAAAAACACCCACTTTTAAAACAAATTTTCTGAGCAAACCAGGACGAATTATAAAAAACTAAAACATGGGTTTTTTCGGGAACGGGGTGAATTAGGTAAGCTTATAAAAACTTTTTGAAATTCATAGCCATTTGGGATAAATTTAGGGTTCTTCGAAGCACTAAATTGCAGTGTGCGTGAGAGAAAAATATTTTTTTTTTATGAAAACAGTCACGGTTTTATAAAATTCAATTTTGAAAAATAATCAAGGAACTGATTTCCTTATTTGAGGGAAAATGTGGCAGAATTCATGTGTGGTGGCACATGATGAGTGACAAATGGATTATTTGAGGCAAACACATTATCACATGTGCATCAAATGCAAGTTGTATAAATTGAAAAGGACTCTGCCTTCATCTCCTTCATAGTTAGGAATTTGACTTTAAAAATTTCAAGTTTTTTATTTTTATATTGCATGAAAGAGGCATTGGCATGACTTTGTTTCAAAAATATTCCTAGGGACAATTATTTCATCCATGCGTTATTTCATTAAAAAAAAAAAAATTTAAAAATTAAAAAATTTTAAAAAAAAATTTAAAAAAAATAAAAATAATAATAATAATAATAATAATTTTGAATCAATGAAATGAATAAGTTATTTGCTCACTTTTCTGAAGGTATTGATTAATTTTGGACTGATGATGAAATATGAATGGCTAACGTTTTATTCAAGATTTTTAGTAGCTGAAAAACCTCATTGTTCAAATCAGCCTAACTTTCTCAGACAAAATCAGATTTTGATGATTCAAGTATCATTGGAAATGTCTCAACAAGATCTACACAGTGAGAAATCCATCATTAGAGTTTGAAACGGTAAAAAATGAAATAAATTGCTGAAAAGAAGCAACATTCAACTTGTGGCACTAATTCCAAAATATGTATAAATTCTTTTGATTTTTCCTTTGAGAACTTGTTTCATTAATACAAATTCTTAGTTTTGTGTGTAAATATCATAACTAGAGAGATTGATCACCTCTCTCCTTTGATAATCTTACATTCCATTGCAGAGGAAGTATTAGTTTTTTTTGCAAGTTCCAGGAGGAAGGACAAATAACTACAAGATAATGGTGTCTCTCTAAGAGACCAATTTGTTTCATAAGAGGATGATCAGCAACAAAGAGGAAATATGTTGATGCAAAATCAGATCCAAACACTTGAAAAACTTTCAGATACTATTGTCTCCATCACATCCATACCTCATAATAAACCATTCACCTCATTTCACTTCATATTTTCCATTTACATTCACATCCACTTTCCATTTCTTTTTGTCCATTCATAACTCACAAATAAAAGCAAGAGGCTCATTCACATGCTTATTTCCCGTTGCCATTTCTACTCTTCATTGCCATCTTCCATTTTCATCTTCCATTTCTTGTCATTTTCATTCCGCAAATAAGTCCTACTTCAATGCAAATTATTGAGTCCATAGTCCTTTGAGTCTAATTTCTTTGTAAAAACACCTTGAGGCTTGCATGCCTTAATGGCAAGTTCTCATGCTGACAAACAATGGGAATACATTAATGTCCCTTGTTCGTCAGATATTCTAGGTGACTCAACATCGGCAAAATCATTCGTACCTAGCAAGATGTGTTTGGGCATCTTGACTCTCATTGTCATCAATGGTGAGAGTTCTCGTGTTGACTAGTGGCATCCATTAATGGCCACTAAGTCAACAATTTCCTACTATGTTCGACATCAGAACATCTTTTCACATAGTAGGAATTATGCTAATGAGTTTTGAAGACATGAAGACTATTATTTTCAGCATTTTGGAGCAGATTCAGCAAGTTTTAGTAGGAGCAATAAAAAGTCATCTTATCTCTTTATCCATGACTCCTCTTGTTCAGCCACTTGAAGAAGAATATGATCAGAATTTTGCAACCACCACACATACACAACTCATCCACATTTAAGGTAAGTGAAGGTATGTTGTTTTCTAATTTTTAATCATGTAATTCATTAGAATGCTAAAATTGTAACTTTGGAAAAATTCCTCACTCCCTTTTTCACATTGTCATATCTTTAGTTGGGGGGAAGGGACATCATTTCATATCCACATGTCATACACTATCACACATTTTCATTTCATTTTCACCCACATATACTTCCCAACCAACTATTGTTGCAACATGATCCAAAAGATTATATGCCTTGCAAATGATCAATTCATTGATGAAGTAATTGATTCTAAATGTTTTCATGAACTTTGATGCAACAAAGAAAATAAAGCATTGTTATACAAGAACCATTGCTCAAAAAAAAATTTGGTTGTCACACAAGAACCAACCATTTAAAAAAAAAAAAAAATGTTGCAATCAAATGTATTATACTTTGTCAAAAAGGAAAATATCAAGAAGCAAAGTTTGGAACGAATCTATATGAGTCAAAACTCATAAAATATCAACTCATGAACAAATGAATCATTGCAATAGTTGCATGAGGACATGAAACAACTTCAGTTGGGGGGTATGTTGAGTCTCAAAAGTGCTTTCCATATTCATACATATTTCCATTATGTCATAACCATTTAGCTCTTATTTCATAGCCATCTGACCTAAAACCCTACATCAAATAACCATTTTCATAAATATATGGGTTAGGATCCTTGTCTTCCAAAGTTATTTATTTTATGTATTTAAAGTGAATTTATGATTAGAAACTAGAAAATTAACATAGTTTCATATATCTATATGTGTTATGAGTTTTGTGACATGTGTAGGTCAAAAGGAGACTTCTAGAAGACCCTTATGTGGCACTCTAAGGCCAAATTCGAATTTGGTTGGAGAAGATTATGGGATCAAGAGGATATGTGTCTCATCTCCTTGTTGTATTGAAACTCTAAGAGGATATGTGTCTCATCTCCTTGTTTTGTTGAAACTCTAGAAAGACATGTGTCTTATCATTTCCTATTTTGATTGTAACTATAGAGGTGGAGGGAGAGATTCATGGACTCCCATTAATGAGATAACTCCTCATATTTTGTATAAATAGGAGAAGCTTTCTCCTATCATGGGTAATGAGAAAATAGGAGAAGGAGAGAAAGGAATAGAGAGTATTTTGTAACAAAGTTTAAGATGGAATGGGATGTAGATTTGTGAGTTTTTCAATAGAGAAATTCAGTTCTTTGATGCTGTTTTGATTACAACTTTAAGGAGCTGAAGGATTTCACCAAATTGGTAGCAGAGGGCCCCTGCTATCCAAGGAGGCTTCTACATGCTTTCTAGATAAGTAGCTTTTAATTATGTGTTGTTAGCTTTTAAATCATGTCTTGCATTATTTGTTTAATTAAAAGATCTTCATTATCTTACAACCATTCTTTTTCTTAAAAAGCTCTTCCAACATATCATTATTAGATGAAAAAGATTTGGTTGTATTATGTTGAGTTAATTAGCATTTTTAGTTGCAATTCCTTTCATTAATTATCACAGTTAGCCTTACTCTAATAAACTCTTCCAAAATATCATTATGATGAATAATGCATAGCTGTGGTATTGTAGGTTTTACTTGTTTGTTTACACTAAGTGGCATATCCATTCTTACTCTTACAAAGCTCTTCCAAAATATCATAATAATGAGTAAGAAATAGCTGTGGTGTCTTAGATTTTAATTGTATTTGCTTTCAGTTTTACGTTTATGTTCAATTGCATTGGATAATACAGCTAGGACTGTTTTACAAACTCTTCCAAAATATCATTCATCATGAACAAGATGGGTTGTAGAATTCCATAGACTAGTTGCATGCTAATTTAGTTAGAACACTCCGGAGGTAGATTACATTTAATTCAGCTCTGTCATTTCATTTCATTTTTAAGTTTGATAGAAGGTCCTCATTGCATTAGAATAAAAATAATAATAAAAACACATACAACGAAGGTTGATAATTTATGTTAGCAATTTAGGATGCTAAATTGACTACACACCAGGTCCACCTACACCCAAACCATTTTGCATTCTTCGCCCAAAGTAAATAAGGGAGCCCAGGATCAATAATGTAGGTGCAAATCTCAACAACTCTTGGTACCAGACCATTCTGAAACATATGTTACAGGAACATAATCATGAGGACCAATACCCAAGGCTTCTCGTGCATCCTCCAAATTCTGCTCAAAGGATTCAACACTGCCAATATTAAAAGAGTACTTATGTTGGCTGCCACCCTCAGAGGAGGTCCGTCTGACATGTATCTCTACATCATTGCTTTCACTTTGGGTAGAATTATTTGGTGAATTTTGAACATAAACTTTTAGCTACAGATTTGTTTGAAACCACAATATGGTCGGCAAGCCCAGGTTCCAGAAGTTTATTTTTGAATTCTTGAAAACTAATTTCTTTAGATGTAGGAGGCTTAATCTTATTTCCCTCGGTGCCATGGAAATCATTGATGAGTTTATCAGTCATGGGATTGACCTGTATAAACAACATAACATTAATTAGTTCACAGTTATTCTTTGTGAATGGTGCCCCTAGATAAATTATATGAGACCAACGAACATAAGAGAGGTATTCAAACAACATGCTTAATGACTCACGGTGAGGGGGCCTTTAATCGTCAAAACACAAAAAGGTTTCCCCTCAAATGTATGCATGGCAATCTCATTACACATGGCGCGATTGCGATAAGAGTGTTCGAGCGTATGCTGGATGATCCCTCCCACATATGGCGTGATTGCATCAACAACATCTAATCATGATGGTGAGAAAGCTCGTGAGGGGTTGGGGATAGGTCGGTGGGATGTCACTGACGGCAGGTCGGGTGAAAGACTTTAACGCCTAAGCGAGCAGAGGGGGAACCTGAAATTTTAAATATACCCAAAATTTCGGGTGTTGTTGTAGTGGCTACAGCTGCATCCTATATTTATAGGACCCTAACAGCAGCTTCACATGGGGATGGCATCTCCTTATGAGATGTCAAGAACATCGTTGACTAGTAGCCTGATCCATTGGGCCAATCCTAAACATGCATTTTCTGTGGCTGAAAATCTTGAACTGAATATAGTCATTTTTCTGCAAACTGAAATCTAATCTAAAACTAAAAAAAACATACTGCAATTATCAAACCAAATTGATTAGATCTTAAATATCTTTAGGACCTTCTCCTTAGCTTTAAATCTTAATGAATAATTCCAAAACTAGCTGAAAACTAAATACTGAAAAAAAATGCTCATAGCTTTGAGCTTATTTGCACTCATCTACCTACTCTAATCTACTGTTAATTTTGTTGAAGCAGGTAATACAAAAATGCCACTTAAGCTAGTCAAGTAGTTGTAGCAATGAATGGATAATTTGACTGATTTTCATCAAACTTGGAAGTATAACTTGATCATGTGTCTTCATAATCAAAGATATGATGTGAAATGGAAATTGCTGATATATTTGATCCTCATAGATAAAACATGTTTGCAGATTTGAGCTAAAAATATTCTCCATATAATTTGCTATAGGATCATTAAAAGCATAATGTATGATTTGTGTTTCTAGGCCTTCAATGACTAGTTGCTCAATTGTATTCTGAATATTAATCCTTGAAACTATTTCTTCAGTCTTGTGTTTGAAAGAATAATCATCCTCAATATGCAGGTCAAAAGATAGTACAATTTCCTCTTGCTTAGGAGAAGGAATATTTTCCAAGAATTCTTTAGGATCTCGGAAATTATATGATTGAATTTGAGAATGTAAAAGTTTAATTTCATTTTCATAATTTTCAAAAATTATCTCAAGAATACATTTTTTAAGTTGAGGAAAATATTTTCTTAATTTCAAAATAAGAAAGATAGCTCTTAAAAAATCCTCATCAAGTTGAAATTGTAAGATCTCATCCCTCAAAATAGCTAGTGATTGTTCTGTGAAATTATCTTGAATTGGGAGAACACAATTATCATCATACTGATCATATTTAGGAAAATCTTCAGAAGAAGGAATGTCATCAATTATAAACATTGGATCAGCAGATTTCTCTTCCAACAATCCTAATATATCTTGATTAGATTGGTTGCATTCTATTTGAAAGTCATTATTTTGCTCAATAGGAGTGCTATCAAGCAATGGGCCTTTTTGGGAAGGTAGAATAACATGAGCATCAACTTGTTCTTCTGTCTCTTCATGGATAAAAACTTTAGTACATTCATCAACATTAGAATAAGTAGAAAAAATTTCTTCATTATGTAAATATTTTGAGGATGGTTGCATGTTTAGAAGAAAATTGATTTCTTCTTTGGTGAGGGGGGGTGGGAATCTCTAAATTCTTAGATTGAAATGACAATTGTTTTTTCTCTTATCTAAAATTTTATCATGAGGTTGAATATTTTCTTTAACTTTATTCAGAACATTAAATGAAACATCATTTGTAACTACAGAGGGGCTTTGTGGATCTTGATTCATCTCCTGATCTATTTCATCTTTGTTTAACTCCTATTGATTATCATGACATTTAACTTGAGAATGAAAGTTACAGACTTCTTCTAATAAATCTTCAGGATGCCAATTTCCAAAATATTCATCAATTTCTGTAAGGTAATGTATGAGATCTTCAGTTTGATCACAACAATTTTCAGCTAATGATAAAGATGGAAAATCTTCTTTGTAATGCTCATAAAATACCTTATGAAAATCTTTTAGAGAAAATAAACTAGCAGGTTTGAGAGCTTCGTACCATTGCCTTGCTTTTCCTTCTAAGTTTGTCATGA